>CM062804.1:785454520-786654520 GCA_031772625.1 Pinus tabuliformis | reverse complement strand
GTCAGTGGGGACGAAAATCATAAAATCCTAATCATGGTAGACGAATTTGTAAACGAGCCTCGTGGTCCTGCAGAGGTGAGGTTTTCACGGTTTTAATAACAAGTCGCATATATAAATTTCAATGTAAACCTCCTCATGACGGCCCTAAGTAATAAGATATGGATATTTGGAGAATATGAGGGTTCAGATGCAGAGGACAAATCAGAAGGGTGTCGATAGATCGAGAAGACACGAAGAACTAGCCAAAGAAAGAACCCGGAAAAGATCAACCCAGTTCAAGTGCCGTGAATCAATCCATGTTTAAAATGGAAGAAAAATTCGATATCAAGTCATGCCATGGAAAGATTGACACCCTGAAGCTGAACTAGTAGTTGGAGCAATTGAAAGTTTATTTCAGAGTCTATTAGATCGAGGAAGGGAAAAAGATCTCATTCGCACGGTTGAAATTAGAGTGTTGAATAATATAGGGCACACATAAATTAGGGTGATTCTTCTTAACATGATAACAATTTGTGAAGTATTTATACAATTAGCCTTAACTTGATCTTTCATTCATTATTAGTGTGTGTGTGTTAGCTTCATCAAACTGCTATCAAGAACAAAAGAGACAAGAACACAAATATTTGGCTTTCTGCCAGGGCCAAAACGTCTCCCACCTGGAGAGGAAAACCCATGCAAAATTATTCTTATAGAGATTCCATTGATGAATACCAAGACCATAACCCTTGACACATTATTCCTCTCCAAGAACAAGACATCAATCCTCTTGTTTGAACATTGTCGAGATCATTATCTTGCTACACCTATGAAGTCATCACTATTGCATCTCCAAGAACTTCATTACTGTTGCAAGGTTGTTAAGAGAATCATACACCATGACTGCACCTTGATGCTGAGATTATCTCTGCACCTTCCTTCAGATCATGAATGCACTTCACTTCACTATAAGATCATGATCTTTGTCACTTATCTTTGTCGAGACTGACCCTCCTTACTGTGGCGATCACTGTTTCTTTCATTACTGCATATTGTCACTGCTTCTGAGATACATGTTCACATTGAGATCGCTAGAGGGAAGATATGAATAATGTGATATCATTGTGAATATATATATCACCTCTCACAAGTATGTCAACCATCACTATCCTTACAGATACTTATTCCATCACCATGATAATGTCAAGACAATATGCTAAGTATGTAGATCTATACCTTGTAATTTGAGTCACTATTGTTTAATATGTTTAGACTGCTATAAGGATGTCACTGAGATCTATATTCTAGGACTTCTATACGAGATCCATCAACATTGTATCTTCGTCTGAGATATTCATTTCTTCATTCATCCAAGATCCTCACATGTATGCCGAGAGTATGGTTAGCCGAGAACATAGATCAATGTTGCATCTCCGATATCTGGTCATGACTTCTTCTCTCTCATGCGAGATCAATCTATCACTGTAATGCTGAGACTGTAATTCATAGATATGCCGAGAATGTCCAGAACTCAAATCACTATTGTGTCCTTACACGAGGTCATTCCTGCTCCATGTATCCGAGATCATGACTGCACCTAAAACCCAAACGAGGTGTAGTCAAACCCTTATTGCGGCTCTGCTCCTTCATGCAAAAATTTAGAGGAATGCGAGATGTTTCTTGTATGTTTTATGTTGACCCTAAGTGGGTATTTATAGTAGTGTGTACTCTCATTTTGAGCCGTCGTGAGCCCATGAACCATTGTATCTCTTACCCAAGCCTACATGACTTTTTTTTGTGTATTTAATTGATAATGGAGCTGGCATGAAGAATTCTTTCTCTTTTTTGCTTGCAGACTTCTTGGAGGATTATGCTTGGTCTTTGGAGGGATTTTTCACAACTTCGTGACTTGAATATATTTACATAAACTTATGAAGAGTTTCTATACATATGACATGAATCTTTGACATATAAATAAATCCTAAAGACATCAATAAGAATTCTTTCACCTAGTGACACTTCTTGCTCATGAAACCCATGTAGCAAGGCATACAAACATAATTTATTTCCTTTTATTACATCATTTACAAAGATCATGTCATTATGAATACTGAACCTAGCTACACTTTCTTCAACACTCCCTCTTAACTAGGGAGGTATTCATAATGGTACTTGGTCATTCTCAATCTGAAGAATTTCTCATAAGAAGAATCGGATTTGAAATCCATCTCTTATAGCATCATTTCAACCAACATTGTTTCCATATAGTAATGCCTTAACTAACAACTCCATCTCTCACTTAGATCATAGCACAATGTTGGCAAGGCCAATGACTGATAGACACACATCATCATTGTCTCTCTTAGGGTCATACCCACCTAGGTGTTCTCTGAGTATGCCCTACTAGGACTATTCTCATCTTGGGTTCTCAACCCTCAAGAATATCAGTCCTCTATCCCACTCTTCTCTTGGATGCCCTACCACATCCTAAAAGAGTGTTAGATGCTAGATGATTACACAATCCTCCATTCTTTCTTCCAAATTGAAGACAATAATCTCATGTCTAACCTTCCCTCTTGACCAGGGACAAGTTCCAAGTTTCTCTTTTCTCATAAACTTACTTGAGTTCCTTAAATCATAGGAACCTTCCAGAGCTCCCTCTTACCCAGGGACTCTATCATCAGTACTTTATAGGGTCTTCTAGTTGGCTAATGATTTGAGACTTCGATGTCATCAATTTCTTCACATGTAGGGTTAAGTCATCCATCACTTTCCTTCGTCATGTCATTCCCGCTTTCCTGGAAAGTATCCTCCTTGGCTTTACATCTAGGGCTTCCTTCATAAGGCCATCTATCTTCACCTTTTCTTCAACGGTGATTTACAAGGTACATAGTTGTGACATCCTTCAAAACTCTTCTTACCTTGACCCTACACACATACCTAGACTTTTCCAAGAGGTTAGACACCAAAAAAAAATCACACATTACCTTTTGGTGATGGCCTTCTACTAGTGACATCTTCTTGTAGGTATCAACATCATGCATACATGTAGACACATCTCCCAACGATATTTGTTTTCAAGGGTCTTCATCTTTTCAAACTTCCATCAGAGTCTTCACATTGTTTTGGGAGATTTCCTGGTTAAGTCTTCTTGATCCTCTGGATGTTGATTTCCTTCATCATGGTTGCACAATTCACGTTCTATTCCACCCTCATGTATTTCATTCTCAGGAGCTCTCAGAGTTCTTCAATTGTATTCAACTACCTCATACTTTATATGAGGACATATTATGTTGATTTCATCTAGTGTGACTTATGTATTTCTGCATCCTTTCAGAGGAGGAGATCCTTTCCCTTTTTGTTATAGACATTTTTGTGCCTCGCAGCATGGAGCATGAAATGTCAATAATTACAGGGATCCTCAGTCCCTAAACATGTTGTTCTTACCCCTAAAAGAACAAGGTCAGCAAACCACAACACTTCCCATCAGTTCTCCACCTGAAAACACTCAAAAACAGGCTTATTTTGGATCATGTCAGCTGCTCCACTGAGCATCTGCGCTGGAATGCAACTGCTCCTCCTTGTACCTGCGCTGGAAGTCAAATCTAATGAAGGCTACCTGCGCTGGGCGAGATTGGCCAAGTGGCACAGTCATTCTGCAAGGTGTCAACTGCCCAGGAAGCTTCCAAACTGACACTTGGTTCATGAGATTCGCCCTGTGATGAGTAAGAGGTACTTGATCACCATGTGTAAGCAAGGATCTCCAAGTGGACTCAAGGACTGAAGTTTAACTGAAGAAGGAGAGGACACTAGTCAGCTCTATGCCAGCCTCAAGCTGACTCATCCTTTCTTCTTCTCTCCTATATATAGAGCTCTTCTATGAGGTCTAAGGAGGCTGGAATTTTGTGTAAAGCAAGGAGGTGCTGTTGGTTTACAGTTAGAGCTATTGGGTGATTGTTTTACTAGAGGTGAAGAGGAGAGTTCTTGCTGCTGGGGAGGTGCTGCTGGATTGGAGCCATCAATGGTTGTAACCTTCTCAGAACCCTGTTACTTCTATCAATAAAGTTTTGCATGTTCTCCTATATACTTGTATTGCATTGATGTATTGTATTTACTTGTATATTTGATTCACTCTAATCCATGCATCAGTTATGAGTACATGTATCTTGTAGTTTCCTCTCTTGTTCTGTGCAGGATCTGTGTGTAGCTGGACCGACAAAGAGAGCAAGGAGCTGGGAACAAGAGACAAAGAGAGGGGATAAGGATCGACTAAGCGAAAGACACTAGGTTGGTTAATCTTTTCTTCCTTCTCTCTGTACTTTCATAAAGGAAAATATCAAAGCTTTACTTTCAGTTGTTGCTAAAGACTGTCACCTTTAGAGTAGGGATAGGGTCATCCGAGTCGGATACTTTTCCCCACAACAAACTGGCGACTCCGCTGGGGAGCCTAGTATCTTGTTGGTGTTTGTAGTATTTTGCTATTCATTTCTTGAAGAAAAGAGTACCAAATCGAAAAGCTTTTGACTATATCAAAAGCGAAGTAGAGGGACTGTTACTCTTGCTCATTTGCTGAGCAAATTCAAGATTTGAAGAGCTTATCTATGAAAGACTCTTTACTCTTTGTGATAGATCTTCATCCTCTTGATCATTCCTTAGCCTGTACTTGACCTATAGCTTTTTATTTCAGCAAAAACAGTGCATTTTTGAGCTTTTTATGACCCGGAAAACTTTGTAGACGCAACTCTCGTGTCCCAGAGCAGGCTGTCCACAGGCAGTCTGCATTACAGCGCAGGTGCTCCCTTCGGGAACTGCGCTGAGAGTCAAACTGACAGACCAGAGCCTGCGCTGGTCCAGTTAGCCATTGTCTTGCTCAGTTTTCCCATTGTGTCTTGGCCCTGTTTTCACTGATTTTTGCTGATTGCTTGCTGGTCATTGTACTTGCTGTAAACCACTTCTCCTTGACATTATTCCGCCTCAGTTGTGTGATGAAACTGTGAATGTTCTTTCAGTATTTCTTGTTTCAGTTACAGTTTCCCATTGTGAAAAGCGAACCAGTATAGTTGTGACCTCTTAGATCCTGAACTGTAAAAGTGTCTTTGTGATCTTAAGAGCTAGTTTTATTACTGTTCATGGCTATTTGAGTTTGTTTGTTTTTCATTTTATGGTTTGGATCTATACATTTCCTGTGTTTAAACAAGTCGATCATAAGGTGTCTTTTTGATTTTGGACAAGCTTGTTTATTTCTACTTGAAATTAGATTCAAAATTATACAACAGTTTCCTTTCTGTCTTACATCAACATTAAGGATAACGAAAAGAAATACATGCATTGTGCATTTTGCATTTGACTGTGTGTTTGACGATTTAGGAAAATGTGCATTTTAGTGTGTGTTCTATGATCTGTGGAAAAAGTTGTGTCTTTCTTTTCCCTCAGTAGATTAAGGTTTTCAAAGTTGAAAGATTGAAAAGATTTGCTTCTCATCTTAGATTGCATATAGGAAGTTGTATATATACATCTCGTGGCGACCCTGAAAGGCAAACTGTTAAGCAAGATCAACATTAAAATAAACCCAATTTACATAACAACGCTTTGTAACATAACGCAAACATCTAGAGGTCTAGGTAGAGACGTGTTCCGGCGTCGTTAAACATAGTGACTGTCGATCTCTACGAAGGTGGGTGATTCCTCCTGAGAGTCGGTGGCACTAACACGGACTTGTGCTCCCGCGTACCGTCGCGTATATTGGGAGACCCCTATAGGCTTTTATCCTTTATCCTTAGGAAACCGTGTCGACCGCCCTACTGATCGCGATGCAGTGAACACAGCATTCACGAAGATCGACCACCCGTACCGTAAAACGTATTCTGTGGTTTCGCGAAAGGTTTGGCACACCCTCTGCCTAGATCTCCAGAGCAGTTTCTTTTGGCCTTTTTCAAACTCTATAACTGAAAAAGTCCAACCGAGCATTTGTCACTTCGGGCTCGTTAATACATCGAAGGCGACTAGAGTCATCTTTAGCTTTTTCTCGACTCTTAAAACATGAAAAAGCAAGTTTGTGTCTAAAAGCGTCGTTAATAAAATTTATTTTAAGCGGAACATAATCACCTGTTATTCCCACGTTGATCTTTCAGTTGAAAAGTATGGAGCCCACCAACCAAGGAAGTAACCTTGGCGGAAGTCCAAACCCCTTCTCCTCTTGGGGAGATGTTGGTGCGCCTCATATGGCTACATTGTCACTTCCAGGGTTGACAATCGGCCTCCCTGTATGGCTCTTTTCAACTAATGTAGTCCAGATCGCCACTAATCCTGAGCAGTCGAATCAACAGTCAGAACAATCTAGAACTACCCACCAGCCCTCCACTTCTTATGATACTTCCTCTGATCCTTCATCTTCGCAAGGTAGAGCTGGCAAAAGTCAACCTCCCAAGGAGAAGAAGGAAAAGAAGAAGAGAGAAAAGAAGCAGAAGGAGCCTCTGGCGAAGGCGACTGGGGGCAAGCAGAAGAAAGCTGACAAAAACCCACACACTGCACCGACCGGGCCTAAATCGCCATGTGTCATTTGCAAAGGGATCCACTTCCATCGTGATTGTCCTTGTATTCCCCGGATACTAAGGGACTGGTCCCCAAGGTTGCACAATCCGGTAGCATCAACCTCTGGTGGTCATGTTGATTGCAATCCGTCAACTAACGAGAGTGAAGGACGAAGAAGGGGACCAAGATCACCCTGTCTATTGTGTGAAGGCAATCATGCCATCCACAAATGTCCATTCTTAGATGAGGCAAAGAGAGTTTTGGAAGATCGCCCGGTTTCACCGTTGCAACTTCCTCCTGGATACCGAAAACTCGCGCCTAATCCCTCGATAGTTGAAAATCCAGTTGACCCGCTCAAGTGGTCAGCTGAAGTGTCGGTCATTGAGAATGAACCTACTGAATCCAGACCAGACGAAAGTCTAAAGGTCGAAACGGCAGTTGGCCCGGTTCTTCCTTCAGAGGTTCTATCGTCCAATGACTCCGTCATTGAAGACCAGTCTTCAAATGACACCGTCGCCGAAGAGTCATCTTCATTCGACACCCTCACTGAAGAGAATAAGGATGACACCATCCAGGTTCTTTTCATCAGCACCGACTCCGATGAGCGTCAGGGCAATGCGCCCATTCCTTTATCGCAGGAAGGAACATCATCAGAGTCATATCCGGCCGTATATTCGGTCCCACCACCGAGCAACCTGGTTGTATCCTTTGATTGGAATCAACTAGGCAGACCCCGGTTACCAGCCAGTACACCATTCAGAATCATTGTCCAGATCTATAGAATGATTATGGCTGGTACTATCATTGATGAAGGGGCGTCTGTGAGTATCCTTTCCTCTGTTGCTTGGAAAGCACTGGGTTCCCCAGCGCTTTTACCTGAGTTGAGAAATCTCTCAGGTTTTGATAAAGGAACCAGTCGACCATTAGGAATCCTCCCCAATGTACCTGTTACATTGAAAGGGAAGACCGTTAATATGAATGTGTTGGTCGTCCAGGGACCCTTGGATTATAACCTACTCCTTGGACGTGACTATATTTATTGCATGGGAGCGATAGTCTCCTCACTCTTTAGAGTAATGTGTTTTCCACACGAAGGAAGGGTGGTCAAGCTCGTAGACCAACTTTCGTTTCCGGGATCTCGCATCGCAAATAGTCAAATACCATTCCTAAATGGTCTGTTCACTCAAGATTCGCCTCCGCCCCCAGTCCTCCTTCCCGATGAGTGCGAGTGATTCGGAAAGAAAGACTGGAACCCAGGGGGCATGCACCCTGGTCTGCTTCGGGCAGAAGAAACCCCGGGTATAAGGAAGAATTTCCGCAGAGAATATGACTAGTCCGTACCCCGTCCGTGGAAGGAAGTGGGGTTGTTCTGGAATAGTGTTCTTTTGTTAAAATTATGTGTTTGGCAAAAGAGTCATTCACCTTTGTCTAAAAAAGTGGGCAATGCCCAAGTAGGAATTCCCTTATCGCAACGAATAGTAACCATCTTTGAATTCAAGCCTCGCCCATTAAAACATATGTTTTGAAGGATAAGCAGGGGCAGCCTACAAAGTAGGGGACTATATTGTTGTGACAGAGGGTAACCATCTTTGAACAACCCAATGATAGACACCGCCGAAGAAAGAGATTGATTTGCGGCAGCGAATAGAACCCTCTTCGGATAATAAGAAAGAGGCAAGCCTCCCTCAATAATACCAATGTTTTGTCTTTGAGTAGTGTTCTTCTATTGTCACAAATAGCTGTTTATTAAAAGTGGGCCGACGGGAAGCCTGAGTACTGCGTAAGACCCCTTAAAATAACGAGAAGACAAGTATCGTTAACATTAGATTAGCAAGATGACAAATAACTGTGAACACCCAAAGAAAAGCAGAGGTAGGAGAGAGGAGGGGCAGCCTCGAAATTCTATCCTATACCTGGGGGCATGCAAACTTTTGGAATGCAAGCAAGGGACGACTATTTATTTTTTAAATTTTTAGGTCCTCCCTTTAAACCTGTAGGTCTAACCCTTTAAACTCGTAGGATTAGCCGTTTCCGACCTTGCATGAAGAAAGCCTGTGGGGCAAAGGTAAAATTTGCCGAAATTGGAGCATAGCTTTGTGAGATAAAGCTCCTTAAAAAATAGTTATCTCATAGGAGGCGTTCTTATTATGACTGGTATATCGAGCAGTTTTAGCATATAGTTCATGCTCTTTAAAAAATAAACGCAAAATTCGAGCAGTTTTATGACTGAATTTATGCTCGTTAAAAAATAGAAAAGTGTGAGCAAAAGTTTCCCCCAGAGTTCAAGCTCATGGAAAAAATGAACCTATCCCGGTAAATAACCTTTTGAGATTGTAAATTCATCAGCCATAAGAACCTTGATCGTGTTTTCATCCATCACCTCCACTGTTCATTTGGCCGATCATTCACTTCCATTTGTGTGTTTACCTCTTTTGAGAAACAGCTGCGAAGAGTGATTTCACCTAGCCATCCTTGTGACACTGCCGTGATTGGAAAATTCCAACCTGTACCTGGAATCTGCTGCTATCCCTGTTTATCACTCGTTCCTCAAAAGACGAGTCTTCTTTGAGCTCTTTTCACTGACTCGTAAAATATGAAAAGTTTGCCGAGTTTTGGCCTTCCAGCTCGTTAAATGACCGGAACGCTATCCCTCCTCTAAATTTTAATCTTTTTGGACCTGAGGGATTATTGCACAAAAGGATCGAGCGCTTGTCTTGTTCGGCTCGTTAAAAGTACCGAACAGCCATCCCTTCTGTATCGTTTTATACTTTTTCGGACTTAAGGGATTAGATGACGAAAAAGGAATTATGGAGTTAACTTTCTGTACCTTTTCAGACTCTCTAAAGATGAAAAGGACCGAGTTTTCTTTGTCGTTAGACTCGTTAAAATGATTAAATAGCGACAAACTTGTCTTTAGACGAGAATGAGTTTCCCTATCGCTAAGCTCGTTAAATCATAGCGATGGGCTTGCCCGAAGGGCAGGTTATAGAACAATCATATGTTATCCTCCTCAAGCTTGACAAAAATAAAGAGGTACTGGTCAGAAATGACTTGGGAAAAATTGGGAGAACATCAAAGTTTAATGGTAGCAAGTCACTCTTGAACATGACACTTTTCCTCCGTACCACATCGGGTTGGGTTGTTTCATTCACCGGTCTCATCACCATGGTCCTCGCCAAACCATCCACATTTGGGGTAATGCTACCGATCCATCGCATCAGTGTCGTTATATGTTCAAGAGGGGTCATTCTGAAAGTGTCAACCGTGTCCCATCCACTGCCATACATTATCCTTCATCCATTCATGATCGCCACCCTGAATCATATATCACAGTTTGTTTTCACCTCCACTAAAATCATTAGCTCCGTTCCGTGTCATTGATGTGGGATTCATTAAGGCCTTCCTTTGACGGATCGCTTCTTGTCGACTTCAGCTCATTATCCAAGAAGTTGATCTAGGAACACCCCCATCAGTACTTTGAAGCTTGCATGCCTCAATGGCAAGTTTCTCACTTCCGGCGGCAGGTATACATCAATGACCTTCGACCAGAAGATTTCGCGTGGCGTTCGACGCCAAGTCCTTTATTCACGCCACGTGAATTGTACTGCAGTACCTTGAGGGTCATCGTCATTATTGGTGATTCCTCTCGCGCTTGTTAACGGTTTTCATTATTGGTCGGTAATCAAGCGATGTCTTTCCATGTTCGACTTCAGCGAAATTCTCACATGGATCGACTTGTACTTAGAGTGAAGATCGAACGAGTTTGAAGACCCCGGATCTAGTTTCATCCATCCGGGCTGCGATATATATTCAGGAAATATAAAAGCATTTGTCATGTACATCATTGCAGCAGATGATCATCCTATTCAAAGGATGATAATTTCAGCAGAAAATTATCAGTCTACCTTCAGACGATCGTCTGTCATATGTACCAAAATGTATTTATAAAGCTGAGCATGGGAATGCCCGCCTCAGCTAGATCATGAAAACAGAATGAAAAATAATGTATTGTATTGTATTGTATTACAGGGCGCCTCCTCAGCACTGGAATGAACTTCGGACCCTCTAGATAAAGCATTTCACCCGATAAACGGCCTCATACTTTAAGGGGCAACTGTTATAGACATTTTTGTGCCTCGCAGCATGGAGCATGAAATGTCAATAATTACAGGGATCCTCAGTCCCTAAACATGTTGTTCTTACCCCTAAAAGAACAAGGTCAGCAAACCACAGCACTTCCCATCAGTTCTCCACCTGAAAACACTCAAAAACAGGCTTATTTTGGATCATGTCAGCTGCTCCACTGAGCATCTGCGCTGGAATGCAACTGCTCCTCCTTGTACCTGCGCTGGAAGTCAAATCTAATGAAGGCTACCTGCGCTGGGCGAGATTGGCCAAGTGGCACAGTCATTCTGCAAGGTGTCAACTGCCCAGGAAGCTTCCAAACTGACACTTGGTTCATGAGATTCGCCCTGTGATGAGTAAGAGGTACTTGATCACCATGTGTAAGCAAGGATCTCCAAGTGGACTCAAGGACTGAAGTTTAACTGAAGAAGGAGAGGACACTAGTCAGCTCTGTGCCAGCCTCAAGCTGACTCATCCTTTCTTCTTCTCTCCTATATATAGAGCTCTTCTATGAGGTCTAAGGAGGCTGGAATTTTGTGTAAAGCAAGGAGGTGCTGTTGGTTTACAGTTAGAGCTATTGGGTGATTGTTTTACTAGAGGTGAAGAGGAGAGTTCTTGCTGCTGGGGAGGTGCTGCTGGATTGGAGCCATCAATGGTTGTAACCTTCTCAGAACCCTGTTACTTCTATCAATAAAGTTTTGCATGTTCTCCTATATACTTGTATTGCATTGATGTATTGTATTTACTTGTATATTTGATTCACTCTAATCCATGCATCAGTTATGAGTACATGTATCTTGTAGTTTCCTCTCTTGTTCTGTGCAGGATCTGTGTGTAGCTGGACCGGAAAAGAGAGCAAGGAGCTGGGAACAAGAGACAAAGAGAGGGGATAAGGATCGACTAAGCGAAAGACACTAGGTTGGTTAATCTTTTCTTCCTTCTCTCTGTACTTTCATAAAGGAAAATATCAAAGCTTTACTTTCAGTTGTTGCTAAAGACTGTCACCTTTAGAGTAGGGATAGGGTCATCCGAGTCGGATACTTTTCCCCACAACACTTTTGATCATTCTCGATGCACGTTGCCTGCAACAATATGACATGACATCACAATATCAATTACAAATACACACATACATACCTCATTCTTCCTTCAGGTTTCTTTCAGCATCTTTCTTGATTAAACGGATCTTCAATCCCTTGATGTCATCAGTCCTTCATCTCATGATTTCCATAAGTTGGAATTCCTTATGAGGCGCTTGCTTCCTTCCCAGACTAGGGGATACTATGCTAAGGTTTCTATCAGAGAGTCTTCAGGATCTAGTAAATCCCTTTCTGGAAAATGTTCCCTTTGTCCTGGATGACTTCTTCCTTTCCTTTAATGTACAATGAAATTCCCAAGAACTATATCCTTTATGATTCATATGAGCTGTTGTTTCCATGATGCGATGATGCATATTCTTACCATGATCATATCTGCAAGGACTTCTGATAGAATCCTTTTGAGAGGGATTCCATCTCACTCATACTGGAGATCTATTATTCCCTCTTTCCTTTAGCTTCCTTTATCCTTAAGATGATATGAACTCCTTTCCATAATCTTTTCCTAGTGCTTGTTCTGTTTTTGTCAACCTTTCCTTTTCACATAGCTAAGTCCTTTCAATTTACCTTTCTCTATCTGGCATATAGACCACAAATTGTTTGATTGAGGTGAAATTATTATTCATAGACATTTGTCACCTTGCTTATCAATGATGATTATCTATTCATCTTTTTCCCAGATCTCTCAATTGAGATCTCATGAAGATATTTCTTCATTCTTTGGCACCTTCTGTACTGCATTTCAGAGAGTATATCTTCTAGCATTTCATGTATCCTTCTTATGTCTCCTTTCTTACTTCATAGAACCTTAAGAGTTCTCATGACTTCAAAGGAGACCTTGATGTACTAACTTCACTTCTTCATAAGGATTCTGTCAATCCTACAGCAAGAACTTTCGATGACCCATCTAACCCATATATCTTCTTGCAATGATGAAGTCAATGAACCAAACTTGATTATAGAATGAAAATATACTTAATTGATATGTGAAGATGAGATATTCACCTTGATCATGTTGGTTGTTGTTGAGGTAGATGCATTGATGCTTCCTCCGGATAGGATCCTTGTTGAAGCTTATCTTCAAGCCTTCAAATTAATTGACTTGAATATCAGATCCTTGTAGCATCGACTTGAGGTTGCTTGCCATGATGTATAGAGACTCATCAGTTAGATTTATTATGGTTGTGTCAATGAACACCTTCATTCTACATCAAGTACTGTACATACAACTTATGAATGAAGTGTAGTGAGACACGTTACTATGTTGTAGATGATCTGATTCTTTATGCCCTTGAGTATGTTGGGATCATGTCATTATGAAATGATTGAAATCACTGTGGTATAGATAAAAAACTGTGGGAGTCACCAAAGTTATTGCATGTATCTTGAGATCTGAATGCTTCATCCTTTGACTGTTGTCCTTCAAATCCCTTGCTGTTATAGACTGATGTTGTAGGTTGCTTATTTGATCCAGGGATTTCTTTTGAATGTAGGTCCTGATTCCTTCAGCTAGATTTGATGCCTTGTAGAAACTTGACTCCTTGCATGTCTCTTTTCTGCCCTTCATTTGACTTCTGAACCTTCCCTCTGATACCATGTTGAAGAATCTAGGGCACACATAAATTAGGGTGATTCTTCTTAACACGATAACAATTTGTGAAGTATTTATACAATTAACCTTAACTTGATCTTTCACTCATTATTAGTGTGTGTGTGTGTTAGCTTCATTAAAATACTATCAAGAACAAAATAGACAAGAACATAAATATTTGGCTTTCTGCCAGGGCCAAAATTTCTCCCTCTTGGACATGAAAACCCACGCAAAATTATTCTTATAGAGATTCCATTGACGAATACCAATACCATGACCCTTGACACATTCTGCCTCTCCAAGACCAAGACATCAATCCTCTTGTTTGAACACTGCTGAGATCATTATCTTGCTGCACCTCTGAAGTCATCACTATTGCATCTCCAAGAACTTCATCACTACTGCAAGGTTGTTGAGAGCATCATACACCATGACTGCACCTTGAGGCTGAGATGATCTCTGCACCTTCCTTGAGATCATGACTGCACTTCACTGCACTGTAAGATCATGATCCTTGTCACTTACCTTTGTCGAGATTGACCCTCCTTACTGTGGCGATCATTGTTTCTTTCATTACTGCATATTGTGACTACTTCTGAGATACATGTTCACATTGAGATCACTAGAGGGCAGATCTGAATACTGTGATATCATTGTGACTATATATATATATATATATATATATATATATATATATATATAAGCGTTCACAAGTATGTCGAGCATCACTGTCCTTACAGAGACTTATTCCATCACCATGATAATGTCGAGACAATATGCTGAGTATGTAGATCTATACCTTGTAATCTGAGTCACTGTTGTTTAATATGTTTAGACTGCTATAAGGATGTCATCGAGATCTATATGTGAGGACAACTATGTGAGATCCATCAACACTGTATCTTCGTCTGAGATCTTCATTGCTTCATTCATCCGAGATCCTCACAGGTATGCCGAGAGTGTGGTTATCCCAGAACATAGATCAATGTTGCGTCTTCAAGATCTGGTCATGTCTGCTTCTCTGTCATGCGAGATCAATCTATCACTATAATGCCGAGATTGTAATTCATAGATATGCCGAGAATGTCCAGAAATTAAATCATTATTGCATCCTTACATGAGGTCATTCCTGCTCCATGTATTCGAGATCATGATTGCACCTAAAACCCAAATGAGGTGCAGTCAAACCATTACTGCGACTCTACTCCTTCATGTGAAAATTTAGAGGAATGTGAGTTGTTTCTTGTATGTTTTGCGCTAACCCTAAGTGGGTATTTATAGTAGTATGTGCTCTCATTTGAGCCGACGTGAGCCCATGAACCGTTGTGTCTCTTACCCAAGCCGACATGACTTTTATTAGTGTATTTAATTCATAATGGAGCCGACATGAAGAATTCTTTCTCTTTTTTCACTTGCAGACTTCTTGGAGGATTATGCTTGGTCTTTGGAGGGATTTTTCACAACTTTGTGGACTTGAATATATTTACATAAACTCATGAAGAGTTTCTATACATATGACATGACTCTTTGACATATAAATAAATCTTAAAAACATCAAGAATAATTCTTTCACCTTGTGACACTTCTTTCTCATGAAACCCATGTAGCAAGGCATACAAAAATAATTGATTTCTTTTTTTTAAATCATTTACAAAGATCATGTCATTATGAAGACCGAACCTAGTTACACTTTCTTCAACATAGAGGATCATGCACTGACTTGGTGGGAGAGCCACATGGAAACCCTGAGGTTGGAGGGAGAACCTATAGTGACTAAGTGGGAGGATTTCAAAGCACTCATTAAGTCACAGTTTTATCCTATCGGGTATGTGGAGGACCAGTGGATTCGGTGGCATTGTATCATGCAAAATTCGGGCCAAAGCATGCCGGAGTACACGATAAAATTCAAAACTATGGCTATAATGTTGGGTATCTCTCCAAATAACCCAAATGTACTCCTCAAGCATTTGGCGTGTCTACACCATCATCCATGTCAGCAAGTAATGTTGTTTAATCTGAAATCGGTGGATGAGGCTTGTGTATAGGTACAATACTTGGAAATCATAGGCCTAGAAAGAGTGCAATCAAGTGGATTGAAGTAGAAGGAGCAACAAGAAGCTTCTAAGGAGGGGAAGAAGTTGAAAAAAGGGGGAAAAGATAAAAATATGGTGACCATAGCACACCTATACAAAGATCATGGCAACCACTGCAACATTGATGGCCATATAGAGGATAAGTGTTGGAAGTTGCATCCAAAGCTAAACCTGAAGAACAAGAAGGATAACAAGATGAATAATCTCATGGCCACAGAATTGAGCAACCAAGTTGAAAGCAACTCAGACGTGGATGAGAAGGTTGTTTGTACGTCAATGTAGAAGGAGGTGAATCTGAGTAGCATTCAGCAATAAGAAGAGAAAGAAATGACTAAACTCTTGCATATAAAGATACAGGTCAAGAAGACAAAGATTGATGCTCTGTTTGACTTAGGATCACAGGCGAATCTCACTGCAGCAAAGTTGGTCAAAAGGTTGGGTTTGGAAGTTCGTTATCATCCAAACCCATATCCATTGGGATGGGTAAATAAGGATGCAAAGATGAAGGTAACTGAATAGTGAAAAATTAGATTTTCTATCAGTGTTGATTTTATTGATGAAGTAGATCTAGATGTGGTTCCCCTTAATGTATGTGGAGTCGTGTTTAGGAGTCCACACATGTACATGTGAGATGAAATATTCATGAGGATAACCAACCAATACGAGCTCATCAATGATGTGAAATTTTTCATCATCAATGCGCATAAAGGAAAGTAAATTTCACTAATAAGTGCCAACCAAGCCAAGAAATTGATCAGTGCTAGAAATAAGTATGTTTTATTGTTTTTAAGAGAAATTCAGTCTAAAGAGGAGTCAATAAGAGGTAAGGCATCCCTAGAGGGGTGTACTAAGAAATACAAACAACAATTTGAGGAGTTGTTACAAGCATACAAGGATGTGTTCTGAGAGCCTAAAGGGTTACCACCTAAGAGATAAGTGGAGCACAAGATCTAGCTATTGCCAGACTCCCTATTGTTGAATATTGGGTTGTACAGGCAGTTTGTTATAGAATTAAGCGAGGTGAAGAAACAATAGTAGCAGTTGCTAGAACATGGTGTCATTCAACCGAGTATGTCACTATGTGGTTCACCCATCATCATTGTGTCAGTGAAGAATGCGACTTGATAGATGTGTATAGATTACAGGGCATTGAACAAAATCATGCTCAAGAACAGATTCCACCTACTAGCATAGATGATTTGTTGGATCAGTTGCAGCAAGAAAAATACTTCACCAAGTTGGACTTGAAGTCTGGATATCACCAAGTTCAAGTCAAAGAAGAAGATAGCCAATAGATTGCCTTCAAAACCAAGCAAGGTTTGTATGAGCAGTTAGTCATGCCATTTGGCCTATGTAATGCACCAACTACATTTATGAGATTAATGAATGATGTAATGCGCCCTTTTATAGATTCATTTTTTATTGTCTATTTGGATGATATACTAGTATATAGTGCTACCTGGGAGGAACATATTTCACATTTGACACAGGTGCTGGGAACATTGAAGAAGCACCAGTTGCTAGAAAATCTAAAGAAGTATGAGTTTGTGCAGTCGTCCTTGGTGTATTTGGGGTATGTGATTGGTGGAGGAAAATTAAGGATAGATCCTTCCAAGATGGAGGCCATCATGAAATGGTTGGTTTCTACTAATGTGAAATAAGGAGGAGTGAGCGAAGATCTCATAGGAGATGCTTTGAGCACTGAAAAAATTATAGAGAAGATTAGGAAAATCCATATACAGGTATAAGAAACACTACAGAAGTCATAAGATAAGTATAAGGTAATGCATGATCAACACAGAACAAAGAAATCATTCAAAGTGGGAGGCAAAGTATAGTCACAGTTGAACAAGGAGAGGTTGCACGGGCCTGGTAAGAAAATCAAAGCTTTGAGGTATGGTCCCTTTGCGATATTGAAAAGGTGGGTGATAATGCCTATGGTACCATATATGTGCATTTACTCAGTTGTGAGTGTAGAGAATTTCAAACTCTATGATCCTTCCTTGCTAGATCAGGAAGAGGAACATGTCCTACCTTTTATGGAGGATTTGACACCAGATGCTCAGGCATAGTTGACAGAAGATACAGTTTACATAAGAGTTCCATAACTACAAGGTAGGGGAAACATGACCTTTGGCATATTGCGTTGAAGGGACAACTTCCAGGGAAAGCTAAATGGTACACTAGAGAGAAGGTGGGACAAACATTTCCTCACCTCATTTAGCAGAATCTTTTTTGGATCAAAAGCCTCCCAAAATGGGGAGGTGTGATTTGGATTGGATCATTATATTGTTTTTCATCCATCTCGATGCATTTGGAGTGGAAAAAGTGGAGGAATCATCTCACGAGACTATTTTTACTAGCGGGACCCAGTTTGGCAAAATGGGGTCTCAAGCCTTTCGAGAGCGTTTTGAGGCAACAAATGATGTTTTTGGGGGGTAAAGATTTATTGTTTTAGCGTCGCACCATTTCACACTGTTCTACACATAGACATATTTCCAACGGTGCAAGAAACACATTAATTGGAGTCTGTATGCAAAAGTTATGCCGCTCAAAAGTCGACCTTCCTATTTTCACACCTATGGTTCAGGAAGATGCCGCATCAGCCCCCATATTTCATGGAAAAGGAGCTAACCACATGTTTTTGATGTAAAAGACCTTAGAAGAGTCTATATTATAACTCTAGTTAAGAGTTGATGTAGTCAAACTTAACCACTAGTAGGCTATCGAGCTATGTTATAACCAAGCACTGGGAGGAAGAGGCATTCCATTCTTTCGAGAGCATTTTGTTCCGTAGTTGAGAAACGATAGCCAGGAGAGATAGGAAATAGAGAACACATAGAGGATATGTACATTGTAGCAACCCACGGGCCACAGACATTACTTCTTTGTACCTACAACCATATTTTTCTAGACATGAAAAGAGAGCGAAGTGACCTCACCTTTCAGTTGTATTTTCTCCCAAAAGAGTTTCCCAGAGGGAATATCTTGTGTCTTATGTGCGTGTGTGAGCTTATTTTTTCATTCTCTACTTTTTTGCATAATTTCTATTCACATGCATTCACTAATTACAGTGAAGTTTAGAGACCTTAAAAAATTAATAAAACTATTATAGTGTATAAATTCATAATTTTAATATATTACTATCAGATCTGTTATGATGAATTGTCTAGTGGAATATCCACGATGGTTTACATATCAACAACGTTTGTGTCGACCTCCGTTAGGTTTTCGTGTCAGTCATGTGCACCATGTTCATGTTAATAATCATGTATCCATCATGTTATGGTGGGATAATGAAAATTTGAAATTAAGGCGCGTCTTCCTCTTCTTCGAAAAACCAAATCATAAATCTGGCAAGTTATTTTGAAGACGCCATTCTCTATGAAAATCAAAGGATATTTCCGCTCTCCGACGGATCATGGCATCCTTGGCTTAATTCTAAGGACACTCTTTCTGTATGGGATTTTCATTTGGCTATTTATGTATGTTTTACCCCATAATTTTAAGCTCTATTTCGACAACAAGCCCTTTGTAATAACTCTATTGAGAGAGAAATTTCGGGTAACACTGTCGGACGTGACGAACTGAGGAGGTATTTCTCAACCTTTGATGAAATCAATGAGTGGTTGATCAACAAAGAGGAGATATGCGAGTCCTTCCATAATCTCAATCCTTATTTTCATGTAATTCCTTATTTTAAGTTTCTAATAAATGATGATAATTTTCACAATCCTTTTTTTTTCAAGACATCGAAAACTTGAGTCTCATCCCTTTTATTTTAATAATGCTTGAATCCAATGCAATATTTATCATACTCTACTATAATAGAGATTAATTTTTTTGTCACAAGAGAGGCTTATGGTTCATTTTTTATTATTATATTAAATCATTATAGTAGATTAATTTTTTTGTCACAAGAGAAGCTTATGGTTCATTTTTTTTTATTATATTAAATCGTTTGTCACTGGAGAGGCTTATGGTTCATAAATTTATTTTATTTTGTTTTTTCCAATGGGACTAATTAATGCAAGATACAATGAAGAACCATAGCACAACTGTCTTCAGTGTTATGCACTCTATGACAGTCGACAAGTTATGTACAAGATATGGAGTTAAGCTTCTATGTTTCTTATATTTAAGTGATATGATGTGCCATGAGTTGACTATATTATATATATATATGAATATAGAGAGGTTTTTAATATGAATGTAGGGAGACTTTTAATAAGACTATCGAAGTTAAAAATTGAAATTAAATTAAAATTAGGTGGAATTTGAATAGTTGATTTTGTTGGGATATGTAGAATTGAAATTAGAAAATTGGTTCATAGTACTAATTTTCATTTTCAAATTTTTATTTTTGACTCGCTTTAAGTTAGTATTCATTATTTAAATATAATTTAATTTAAGCATAATTATGAATAGAAAAAGTTTATTCAATTTACTATCTTATTTATAAAATGTTGGTAAGTATTATATTTTTATTAAGTTAGGTTAATACTATATAATATGAAAATTAAAAATTGAAATTAAATTAAAATTAGGTGGAATTGAATAGTTGATTTTGTTAGGAGTGGAATTGAAATTAGAAAACAGTTATTGACTTTCTATTTCAAAATTTATTTTGAACTAGCTTTAAGTTAGTATTCATTTATTTAAATATAATTTAGTTTAAGCATAATTAATTATGAAAAAGTATATTTAGTTTACTATTTTATTTGTAAAATATTGGTAAGTATTATATTGTTATTAACCATGTATTTATAAATTATGTAATTTTATAAATTATATACTAAAATATTTTTATAAATCGTTTACAAAATTTTAATAAGTTATTTAGTTTACTATGATTTTAATAACTTATATATTTCAGGTTATTTAATTTATTATGATTTATAAATTTCCCTAAATATTATATTCAACAATTTGTAGTCATGAATATATTAGTGGATAATTTGTTACAACAAATTTACAAAAAATAAATAGAAATCTATACTATGAAAGATTAATTCATTTTTCATTTCATATTTTGTTAGTATTGTTTTGTTGTACATAATAAGCAAAAAAATATAGAAAAACGTTGGAAAATTTCACTTTTTCATGATATGCAATCTATATATCATCATGTATCCATCATGTTTAAGTATGGAAATTTATCTTAAAGTTTAATTATGTTGGGAAATCTCACATGTTCATGATATGCAATCTGTACAATGTTTGGTGATATTTTTCTAAAAATATTAAAATTTCTAATAATTTTATATAGCCTTGATCTACGATGGTGTTGTAGCGGCTACAACCACCCTCCAAAATCTTGGCCTGCACCAATTTCGAAGCCTTCCTTGATGACTGCACACACTCAGGTCCACTCAGCGAGCTCGTGTGAGTCTTTACATTTGCCTTGCTTGTTCATTACATTCAAGTCTCTGCATGCTGACGTCCAAGTCATGCTTGCGACCATGTTTTGGTTATGCTCGAAGTCTTCATTTTGTATGTGTTTGTTGTGTTCACCATGAAAGAATCTATTGCACTCACACAAGGAGTCACATTCTTTCTCACGCAAGCGTCGTCTTGATGAATGAACGATCAGTCACGAGTGTCATGCTTGTCACTTGCACCATCGGTCAGTCATGTTGAACATGTGTGTCTGGATGGTTTGGTCATTTCGTCGTCAAGTCATGCGAGTGTGTATTTGTATGACCACCTATGCACCTTTCAACTGTTCACACACTTAGTCATTTTTGCTAAAGTTCTGACAACTAGACTCCTCATTGATAGTCGAACCATCACCCCACCTTCGATTCGATCGAATGTCAACCAAAATGGCGCATAAGCACCAAGCTAGTCCTTCCAAGTTGCGTCGCCTGCAAGCAATCTCAATGAACTCTCACACTGGCCTCTCGGACAGTTGGGCCTGGCAGTCACCCCAGGACTGACTCCCCTCAAAATTTTCGTAGAGGCCATTGACCTCACCCGTTCAACTAACTGAGGAAATTGTGCAGATAGGTCGGACAGACACCAAGTGCATGTCCCTGTCTCCTTTGGAAAATTGTGCAGTTTTCCTAGTCCGTCATCCAGACAGTCGACTGACTGTTCATCTTAGAAATTGCACAGTGCTCATGAGCAGGCCTTCCATTGCCCATCATTCAACTCAGCTTAGAAATTGTGCAGAGATGATTAGCAGGCTGGCCTGCCGACCTCAGTGCAGTTTTCCCAACCAGCAGCTCCCAATAGCAGACTGCTTGTTCCCTCCAAGAATTGCACAGTTCTGGCTGCCAATGAACTCAGCAGCCAACTGGCAATTCCCTCTGGGAATTGCATAGTTTTGGCTGTCAGTGACCCCAACAGCCAAATGGTAGTTCCCTCTTGGAATTGTGCAGTTCTGGCTGCCAGTCTCTCAAGCAGTTCCCCAAAAAAATTACGTAATCCCTGCTTGTTGACCCTTCATGCAGCCCAACCCACTCCTCTGGAAAATTGCGCAAATATGGTTGTCTAGCCCCTGTTGACTGTTCGTTTTGGAAAATGTGCATAGCATGCTTGCCTTGTCGTCCTGCAGCTCGGACTGTCGGCCCAAGATTTGCACAATTTTGCCTTCTAGCCGAGCCAAACCTTGCAGATAATCATTGTTGACTCAAATTGTATTTCTCCATCTCTCAGTGAATCTTGTGCAGTCTTCATCAGAAGTTGCCCAGAGCCATCGTCCCGCATGACAGCCCTGCTGCCTCTCCCAGTCACCTGCATCCGAATGATCACGTGTCATGGTAGACCAGGAGGTTTTGGATTTGATGTCGTCTCTTCATGAGTGATTGCAGGTACAGGTACACCAACAAACATGTCAGGATGATGAATGGGATGAACAAAGGGAGAACATGCAGATGGACAGGTTTACCAACGGATGAACGAACGAAGCATGTGAAGCGGACAAACGTGACAAACATGCACCTTCACGAACAAATGAGCTTGTCAAGACTTCCAGCCTGAAAGCAAGGAACAACATGCTAAAGCTTCATTAAGTGAACCAAGGACCATTGAAGACTCCACACACTTCATCATGCAGAGGTGAAGCTATGATACACCATGAAGAAATCCATCACTCAGCATCACTATAGCTTGACATGCACCCCAACAGCAGCACGAATGTACCAACATTGTCATGTCAAGTCATGTCGAGTCAAGTCATGAGTCATGTTGCCCACATCTCCACTATGGGCTTATTTTCAATCAATGTAATGTAACGTGGAAGGCCAAGAGACCCACTTGTTGAAAATAGAGTCAAGTAAGTTGAAAAGTCATGGAAGTCGAATGGTCATGAGGGTAGTTGAATAGCCACAAGGGCTAGTTTCACCCTTGGCTATAAATACCCCCCTCATTTCTACATGAAAACACTTTTCACTTCAGCTCCTCCCACATTGCCAAGAGATTATGTAATATTTTCTTTGAGGAGTAAGTAGTGCCCCCAACTCCTCTCTGACGGGTTAGTGATGTATGGTGTAACGACGTGTCTTGGAACTTTCGCTTGATTCAGAAGCCTGTCAACAGGACAACACGTTTTCACACATGTATTGTATTTGTTGTAAGACTAATCTTTAACACTTGTAATTCATATTGCTTTAACCCGTGTTTTACATCTAAACTAATTCATTTGTTTCAATGCATAATATATTAATGGAAATGTGTTGTGTATGTTGCTAATGTTATCTCGTCTGTGTCGACTGCTCTTCCAGACATCAGACAGAACTTTAACATGAACCTTGTTGTAACAATCATTACACTCGTTCAGACTGATCCATGAGTGTTATACGTGTTATCTTACCTTGTATGTTGTGAGTGTCGCATCTGAGTGGACTGCTCTGCCAGAAGCTGTGTATGTCCTTTGTGTTGTGTGTTCCTAGCCAAGTTGGGACTGATCCCTTTCAACCTGGAACTCACCTTCACCTTCTTCCCCTCATAGTGAAAGAACCATTGACATAAGAACACTTACACTCACCAGCCACACGAACCTCACTTCTCGAAGACAAAGCGAACCACTCTCCTGTGTTGACAAGCAAGAGTTGAGGCGAATCCTTAAGATAATGGCAACTGGGCCATCTTACTAGATGGGAATCCCACACCAAACAGTGTGAGTTCTAGTTGGGACTTCATACCGAGGTGATCCCCTGAATGTTGGCAGGTCCAACACCGTCAACATTTCTGGCGCTAGAAGGAGGGCAACCAGTTGTACATGGCTGAAATTCCCCTCACACTCACTCATCAACCATCTGGTCAAGGCAGTAACTCGCACTCCCTCTCTCACGACTCAACAATTGGTTACTCCTCACCTCCCAGAATTGAACACAAGATTTCATATCAACATGTTCTCTCTGTTCGTCCCATCACTCGCTAGTTCGCAAAAGTATTCGGACTGATCCCAAATGTACAGTATCTTCCACACGCATCTAAGAAGCCAAAAGCCACTCCCACAGGGGTTGTTGTATCATTGGTGGAAGAAGCAGTCCTTGCTACTCTTGAAGGTTTGGAAGAAGCTATTGAAGATAGAGAGGAACCTCTAATATTCTTTGAAGATGAACAAGGCACTCTTGTGGTCTTGGGATCAAACTTCAGTACAGGAGGCAGAGGGAAAGGTAGCAGAGGAGGTGGAGGTGGAGACGAATATGTTATCACTCAAGTTGTTCTCAAAAGTTGTAAGAAAGGGAATATGACCGAGGTAACCACAGACCAATCTTTTAGACACATATTGTAGCCAATCTGCATCCAGAGAGGGCTCTCTCTTTATAATTTAGCTTTGTTTTGAGGTATATTAGGCTAGTTATGAAGTGCAGAGGTTTGTTTTGAGTTTTGGTTGGAAGGATGGGGAGTCAATAGAATAGTGAGGTGAATCTGAAGCATTTCAGTCCATTGGGAATGATGGAGTCAAGAAGGATGGCTTCCTGGGTTAAGTTTATTATCAGGGGACTTATCACAGAGCAAGGTACTCAAATATGGAACAATTCATAGGCTGAAATCTGATGGAATGGAGTCAATGGGTGAAGGGCAATTAAGAATCCTTCATCATGTTGACAGAGGGAAAATGGATGATTATTGCCAAGGAGTAATCAAGAATTCCTTAGCTAATATTCAAAATGAAAGAACCAGGGGAAACAAGAGCAATTAAGAATTCGTTATTTATGTTAATTCTTGAAGAAAACATTAAAAATAATAGAGATTGAACAGAGAGTGCAAACAAGCAAATTCTGGGTTATTCTTTTTCCCTATTACTTAGATTATGAAATATAGATGATATAGTAAACATAGAAACTGTAAAACACAAGTCAGAAGAGACTTATTGATCCATGAAATGATTCAAGAATTCTGCAACATGGTCCTTAACATCAAATCTTCATCCAGTGAGCAAAATGAATGGTTCCAATAGCCTTTTATTCCAAAAATGGTTCAGTATTACAGTCACAATTATGAACTTTCTCCACCAACCAACCCCAAATACTTCTTGTGAGGGGTATTTATACAAAACGTCAAGATTTTATGCAAAATATCTGATAGAAGATAAATATCTACTGATAATTAATGTTTCTCTTATACAGATAGAGATAGATAGTCTCGAAAACAGGGAGACAATAAATGGTGCAATAAATTCATGCTGCGCTGGTTGATCCGAATTAAAGAGAAGTACTGGAGGTAGGTGCTGTAAGTTGGTCTCCCAGCTGTCTTCCACTGATCCTGTGCACTGATTTTCTACTTTGGCTGGCCCTTCTTTAATGCTGATGTGATACGCTTTAATTTGCAGGATCATGTTTCATTTCTGTTCTGCGCACTTACAACAGATGGTGTACAACTTTGATTTGAGCCATGATAAGTCTACAGGATCTCTAGCATGCTTTGCCACCACTCTGGTCCTGGTATTTGATGTCTCTGCAGCTTCCTCAAAGTCTCATCAGTCTCTGTGTACCTGAAAAAAATTAGGTGGGGTGGTGAACATATGCTTCACCTCATGTTCTATGTAAAAAAGATTTTCCAGGCTGTCATAAAGGGATTGGCCAGATGGAAGTGTCTTTTTTGTTGAAGTACTTGAAGATGCACTAGATTGACTGACAGAAAATGTATTTAATGTGTGTATATAGTCCTTGTGCTTCATCAGACACTCATTATCTCCCACAGGACTTGGCAAACACTTTTGATTCAAGACTATAAATTTGTCTGTAAAAGAGTCAATTTCTAACTGCATGTCCTGGCATCTTCTGTCCAAGTTTTGTATTAGAGTTCTCATGGTTAGAACTCTCTTGACATCCAAAATGGTACCTGTTCTGTCTCTGATATCTAGTGCTACCAGTTCTTCACTGGTCTTGTTATTCAAAAAATTGATTAGCTTGTTAGCTTGCTCAGGAATTTGCCCCAATACAGCTCTTGTTTTCTGAACTTCTACTTAGGCCACTTTTATCAAATCAATTTGTTCATAAATGGTCTGAATAGACCTCCATACACCACTAAGTGATTGAATGATATTGGTCCACAAAATTCCTCTGATTTATGCCAGAGGCTTATGCAGAGAGAGATCTTTTTCTAAGGATCTTACCTTATTTTCCAATGCTTTTACTTCCCTTGTCTTTTCTGCCATAGTCATTTTAGATTTGTCATAGCTTTGCTCAATCTTTGCCAGTTTTTCTTTGACTTGCTTCAATTCAGATACTTGAAGTTTTAACTCCTCCATGGCTTTAATCAATTGCTCTGTGGTCATGGTTGTACTGCTTCCTGCTGCTGTTGTTGTTGATGTTGCTCTTGTGATGATTTCTGTAGTTGATGCTGGGACAGTGGGAGGCACTGCTGTTATAACTGTGGGAGGGGCAGTTGTAACTGTTGGAGTTACTTGAGGTGGCTGGGAGGTCGACACTCCCTGCTTTTCTTGTAATGCTTTCTCCAATTCCTGCTCTGTCTCAGTTAATCTTTCATTCAACCGCATGAGCAGGTCCATCATGTCCTCCTCAGATTTCTTCTGCACAACATCTGTTGTCTGTGGATGCATAGAAGGAGGCATTTTGAGTTGTTTTCTGAGGGCAGCAATGTCCTCTTCCTTCTTCCTCATTAATGCTTTTATGCCCTTGGCATCTTTGGGATCATGTCCCAGCTCAATGATAATATCCTCCAAAGATTTTATTCTGTTTTCCTTTGCCAAAGAGGAAGCTTTCTCTAATTCTAGCTGAGCAGAGGTGTTCTCCAATGAGTTTTGCAATTTATGAGCTAACATTGCTTTGTCAGCTAGGGTAGAATACTCCATCTCACCTGTCTGTTTGTGCAACTCAATCTGATCTATTGGGTGAATTTCCTTGGCCAGGACCTCTAGATTTGTCCTGATATAATCAGCAGCTGACTGTGGTTGCTGCACCTTGGACTTGAAGTAGCTCATGATCATTTTTCCCTCTTTTATATCATATGCAAACATCAATCTTTGCTATTTTGTGGGGGCCATCTTGAGATATTTGTCGTAAATTTGCAGCCTCAATGGATCATTTCTAGCCTTTATTTCTGTGAATGTTCTTTTAACATCAGAGGTCTTCTTACTTGGTGGCCTTGTGGATGAAACTTCCACACTATGCTGCCTTTCCAACTCCTGCCTGTGTGAGCTGACTGATGTATCAATCACTAGGGAGGTTTGTGGGCTGGTTTCCCTCTCACTTCTTAGGCTTTCTAATGGTTATTCAATGATTTCCTCTTCAGATAGAGGATTGAGTCTTTGCCTCTTAGCACCTGGCTGTTTTGCAGGTCCACTGATGGGTGTGGCCTCTTCTTTATCCCTTTTCTTGCCTTTTTCCTCATTAAGAGGAGTATGTAGTGCTCGTATCTCTGGTACTTTGGTGTGTACTAGAGGAATTTCCTCCTGTTGATCTGTCATTTCTTACTGTTTGGTGCCTGCCACTTCTTTTCCCTTTGAAGAACTTGAAATTGGTATGATGGCCCCTTGTATGGGTTGTTGTGAAGTCCCAGCAGAAGATGTACCCACTCCGGCTTGCTGAGGCAGCTTGAAAGATACCTGTCCAAAAGAGTCCAGGTCAAGGGTCTTTTCTAAATCTTTCATAGCTTGTTCCATTTTTTGTTGCCGAGTAAGTTATTCTACTAATGTACCCTCTATCCATTCATCTTGATTGGCATATTGTTCTACCTCAGGGATCCTATGATGATTGTAAGCGGACAACCGATTTTTTACTTTTCTTTCACTTATAAAGCCATTTGGGTCATATGGTACCCACCAGAAGCTTTTCTTCAATTTAAGCTCTTCCCCTAATATTTTATCAACATCTTCCCATGCTTCTCTTTTGTTAATGATAAAGGGTCCTAATTGGTTTCTTATCCTCAGCTAAGCTTTCTTTTTGACATTGCAAAAATGAGTCAAATCTGCATTAATAAGTTGCCTGAAATATTCTAGAGCAAACAGTCTCATAGGCACATATTTGGGCAGCCTATAGGGGCACAACTCACAGCCATATACCCTGATCTCAGTGTGATCCTGGTAGAAGTACCAGTCACCTATCCTGTAGTTCTTGGAGAGCTGTAAAATTTTCCTTATGTCACCAGATAGCCTAGGAGGAGGAGCTCCTATGAATAGAGTGGAGGATAGATGTATGAACATGTCAATGAATTCACAGTAAGTATAAGGGGTTTCAACAATTCTGTGGAAGACAGAGGTCCAAAAGATTACAAACCTCCTCTCTCCTTTGGCATCCAATTTTCTGATGGGAAATATAAAAATGTCTGGGTGGTAATACAACAACAGATGATATATGAAACTTATGTATTTAAACACTCCTTCTCTTTCCAAATTCATAAATTGACCATGGATTTTGTTAGCAATGAAAGAGGCATAATCATACTTAATAGCAGGGGGCTGCCCAGGAGTGAAGGTAGATAGCAGAACCAGGACCGTTTCATCCACAGTTTCACTGGACCTAAATCCCAAGATCACTGATATCATGTCAAGAATAATTCTTCCAACTTCATTGAACCAAACATGCAAATAAGGAGGAGGGCCTTGGGGCTGGCAATCTGGTTTCATGAATAACTTAGCAATCTGGGCTATTTCTGCACTGGATAGTTGGGAGCCTTGCTCAAGCAAAAATCCCATGGACAGAGGACTAAGAGGCTGAATCGGATGGAATTGTAACATTTCATTGATAGACTCAGCAGTTATGTGGAAAAGAACAGCTTGTGAAGGAGAGATGACTGCCTTACTGACAGGGTCATAATTTGCACAGCAGTGGCGAACAATATCTGGGAATATATTGACTGAGGGAAGGTAATACCTAGGGAGATTGGATTCCCATATTCCATAGATATCAGAATTGTCCAAATGACTGTTTCTGATTAGGCAGAAAGTTTGCAAATGATTTTGTATACCAATTGGGTCTTGTATCTGGAAATCTCTGTCAGCCAAGGGTAAATGATGATGGTTTGTATGAGGTGCATTGGGAGGCGCAACATTGAGGGCGACCAGGGCTACCATAGTTCAATTGTCTGTGTTTTTTGACTCAGAGGTTGAAATTTTGTGGAAATAAGGTGTATTTCTATGAGAGCTATAGACAGAATTCAGCTTGAAATTCGACTCCTTAAAGGTACAATTTGCAGAGGAAAACCAAAAACATGGGTTCGGGAGGTGGAAGAGGATAAATACCTATGTTTTTGAAGTGTACAAGTGTAATTTTCAGGTCGACCGACGAGTTGAGGCGCAGAATGCCGAAGTTTGCTGGTCGGGGTAGTGGACTGGAGCTCTAGTAGCAGCTTGGACGTAATTTGCATGCAATTGGACGTATTTTACATGAAAACAATGCTTAGCAGAGTGGACGAAAATGACACTTTTTCGCATTTTTAACAAAATTTTGGCTTTGGCGGGCTTTTGGCGCTTTTTGGTCGGATGACGTCAGCATGACAGGATAGTTTGTCGCGTAGTGGATGGTACGGAAGGGAAACGTGGTGATGACGTGGTGATGACATAAGCAGGCAGGGTAAGTGGGAGAGCGGTAAGCGGTATTGGCCCACACCGCTTATCAGCTAAGGTGGTATCGGGAGGAGGGGCCACGAGCATGCCGGGAGGGCGCCGCGTGTCCTCGGCACGGTGGTAATACCGCCAGTTCCCCGGGCGGTAATCTTCGGAAGGGAAGGGCTATGCAATATAATCATGGGCTGTTGGATGAGAGGGCCCTGATCCAACAGCTGGCGGCCAATGGTATATGTCGGAGGTTCAAATAGCATGGGCCCAACATAATTAAATAATGTTTTTACTGTGGCAAGTATGATTGGTTCGTGGGACCTTTGGTTAAGTTATTAATCAACCAGATGTTGATTAATTCTTTAAATGGCGTGGTAATGGGTTATTAAAAGGTTTGCAAGGTTGTTTGTTAATCAAATAACGTGGGGTTAATTGACTCCAAAACTATGTGCGACAATGGTTATTATATGCTTCCTGAAGAACCTATAATTCCGTTAAAATAATAATATATTGCTATAGTTAGCAGGGGCGGGATATTAAATTTTTCGGGATTTTTTTATATATTTATATAATATGGGGAGGGGGAAATTATATAGGAATTATATAATAAAGTTAAGGTTAATATGGAAATTGATATATGTAAAGAATAAGCGCTAAGTTATAATGTTTTAACAACTTAGTCTTAGGAGAAAGCAGGGATTTTTTACACAAAAATGTGGCTTTTTTGCCTAAGCGAAATAGAGTTTTACTTAGGCTTTTTCATGAAATGGAGTGATTTAGGAGTATTGAGCGGATCTCAATATCCTTGGGGGGATGTTAGTAAGTGATTTTGGGAGAAATGTGAGGGGAAGTTAGATATGCATCATCTGTTTTGTAGCCAAACAATCACCATTGTACTTATGATATCAAATGAGATGAACCTGTTGAGAAACAAAGATTGACCATAAGCATGCTTCTGCAACACCAAAACTGCCTACCCAGCCTACAGTACCTAACATTTTTTCCTTCCATGGGTGCACTTGGACTGGCAGACCCTTACAAATTTTCCTTTTCTTTTCATGGGAATTCTATCTACGTCTGCCCTTATTTCTTCCAAGGGTTCAGATTTAACTGTTGATCTCATTTGTTTCTCTACCTATTTACTTATCTACCAAGATTGAACTGTTTGGACAGATTTTATTCTTTATCTCTAAAACAAAAAAGTTAGATATTAACTGGCCAAGATTAAGCTGTTTGGCCGTCCATCAACTGTGGCAAGAGCCAACTAATTGCACACAATGAGATTCTTTGCAAAAAATAGAATAGTAGTGGCATTTTGGACTAGCACACTTTCCCGGTCTTTTCTTTGGGGTTCATTTCTTTTCTTTTTGACCATTTCATTCTTTTTGCCCTTTGATCTTTTTTTTTTAATTTTTGATCTTTTCAAAATATGGAACCTTTGCAGCATGGAAAGGATGAACATATTTGGGATTTTACCAATCAATCATGAAATATGACACCTATTGATATAGGAGCATAACAGAACTGAAAAACTCAGATCTGGAACCATCAGACTCTGAAGGAGAGGAAGAAGATGAAGAGGACGAAGAGATGGATAACCAAAATCTTGAATGGATGACTTAGGGACCATTGGCTCTCCCGGTTGTTCTGCACGAGATTTCGAAGTGAGTAGAGTGAATGAACTTCAAGTTCAGCCCTGACAGTGTGGTGAAGGCAGAAAACCACTTAGACAACTTCTACCTATAGATGTAGACACTTGAGGTATGTAATGACAACGTAGCATGTATATTGTTTCCATGTACCTTGGATAGTCGCACAACTGCTTGGTATCACAGCCTTCCAACCAACTCCATACAGAACTAGGGTTTTTTCAAATGTATGTTCCTTGAAAAGTTTGTTGATGATAAGACCCCAACCATGCTACTCAAAGAATTGGGAAACCTTGGGATGGAGGGAAAAGAGAAAGTGAAAGATTTCAATGAGAGGTTTATGTGTATTTTTAACAAGTTTGCAGCTGACACAAAACCTCATGACTCCATCACTGTTGATTATTACAAGTCTGCACTGCCAACCACCATTGCATAGTTTGTCAAGCGAGCTGCGAAGCCAACACTTTTAGAAAGCTGCGAAGAGGCTATTTCTGTTGAGAAAGACTTGTGTGCCATTGGAGTCATCAAGGATGACGAATCAATGAAAGAATCCAAGGATGCAAGAAGAAATCCACAAGTAACGAAAAGCAAGGGTAGAGACAAGGAAGCAACTGTTATTAAGACCCTCACTCACCTTGTCAAGAACTTGACCACCGAAGTGTTCGAACTCAAGCAACGGAAAGCAGACACATTTTTGAGAAGTGATCTACCTAGACAGAGACAGGCAAGTAGTTCATCAACTGACTCATCAAGCAACAACCAGTTTGGTTCCAAATTTGCGTAGAAGCCTATGTTCCAACTCGATCAATGTGTTGATACTAAGTTCTGTTCCTTCCATGAAGAATTTCACCCCCAGAACTCTTGTTCAGATTGGAAGCGAGTTGTTACCTCTGTCTGTACTCATACACTCGATGCAGATGGTAACTTACAGGAGCAGCTAGAAGACATTGATGATAGGGAAGAGGTTTCACCTAATGAAGCACCAAGTTCTAGGCATGTGGTGAATGCATACTAGTGCCCGCAACTAGTCTCGAAGACGAACACCGAGAAGCCGCCCCAAAAGAAAAATGATCGTTACCATCTTAGGAGTAAAGGGGCTCCCCCTACACTTAAAAAGATGCAAGAGAAGATGATACAACTATTAAAGAAGGCCGACCCATCGACTTCCTCAAAGAAACAAACACAAAGCAAGTCTGGGAAGACAACGACGGATAAGAGTACGTCCATAGGTAGCAAGTTGCAAAAACACTACACCGGATAACACGAACATCCGTTCCATCCTGGACACCTCAATGAATCTACCACCTCTGGATTACAATATAGTTGATGACATGAAGAAATATCGAGCAAAAATCAGTTTTTTCGAGCTAGCCAAAGTCCAGAGTCAGCGAGACATCTTGTTGCATGCATTGGGACAAACAACAACAGATAGCTCAACCTCTACTAGAAAGGGAGAAAGTGCACCTCCCAGATCACTATCCATTGTGCTCAATACACTCCGAATGGAAGAAGAAAACTCAGGTTTCCCCCCAGTCCTGCTTTCATTCAAAGTTTTCAATTACTATGTCCACAACTGCTTGGTTGATTCTGGCGCAGAAGCCAATGTCATGCCGCTCTCTATTGCTAAGAATATCAATGCACAATGAAGCGAAACATCTGCCAGAATCATCCAACTTGATAGAACATTAGTACCAACCATTGGTGAACTATGAGATGTGATCATTTGACTATCCCATGATATTCGAGTCCACCAATGCATCAACATATTTTTTGTGGACTTACCAGAAGCATATGGCCTACTACTCAGCAGAGACTGGTCCAACAAGCTAGATGGATATTTTGCTACATACTGGTCTCACATGTGGCTTCTATACAAGGGCAGATGCAACCAAATCAAGGTGTTATTGGAGAGGTATATGAAACATAATGTCACTCCCCTTAACAGTAAGAACGAACCATTGGCCTTTGCAGAACTCATGTTTGGCAATTGCTTCCTGGAAAAGACATTGGAGTGTTATCTTACACGGCCAACCCCAACCTCATCAGATAAGTAGTTGGGACTCCTTCCTCGCCCAAGTGATGATAATGAAACTTGTACAGTTTGTTTTTCTGATAGTAGTAGTAGTAACAACGGTAGTAGCAACAATACCAGCACGCCAAACGGTATATGTACAGACAAGTTGTGGGTCATGAATCTTGACAAATCAGGGACACATGATGGCTCAAAGACCGGGTGCATCTCAGTCATCCAAAATAATGGAAAATGCATGATTTCAATCTTTTTGAAGTTCAAAGTCACAAAAAATGTTGCTGAAGCACTCATGCTAAACACACAGAGGACCAACATTGTGAACGAACAAAGCAACTTGGGAATCCACCATGATTCGAAGATAACCAATCTTGGTACAAGTTACACACTACAATAATGAACAGTTGGTCGAACAGTACCTGGAAGGGTCTGCACGAGTAGATGATGACTTGAGTGCCTACTACATGCGAATAATCTAACATGAGATTCTAGGTAAAGGAGAAGACAAGCCATTACAAAAAAGAATAGGTAACACATACATGTTGTTTGTACTCCTTTCACCAAAAGGATTGACTAACATTTTAAGTGTTTGGATTACTTGCAAAGTTCGTCATCATACTTGGTTTGCTAATTTAAATCCTGCACGTAATAAATATGGGAAGATCCGCTTACGCATTGACTTAAAAAACTTGAACCCTTCCTAGAATAAAAACAACTACCCCGTGCCATCATCTGAGCCCATGTTGCACACAGTACCTGAAACAGTGGTGTTGTCTTCACTTGAAGGTCTTCTGGAATGCCACCAGGTTCTAGTAGCAGAGCCCAGTGGACCAACACTGGTCCACGAGAAACTTGGCTCACACACATATCATTTCCAATCACTTGACGGGAGGATTGATAATATTCCTATCAAAGGCCAAGTCCTCAAACAATAGTTTCAGTAGGTCGGGCCGCACCCGTGCCATGTACATAGTATTATCGCTGCTTGTTGTTTCATTTGGTTTGTTTTGCTTATTATATTTGCTTTCACCTTGTTTGATTATGTTTACTATTTTTTGTTCACGTTCATTTTGTTTGTTTGATATATTACTATTTTTATTTTTGGAAATAAGTGCTGCCAACTACTACGTTCTATATTTTGAATAGAGTATGTGGCTAAAATTTGAAGAAACTTGTGACACTGCAATACTTGGCCCATCTTGTGTCCATTTTCTCTATGCTTGGTTACAACCTTTAGCCAATGAAGTCCTGACAGAAAATACAAACCGTCTGTAAAGGAAGCTTTGGTCTAACCATGAACCTATGTCCACATTGGGAACCCCCATGCATGTACTTAGCCTTCTAATTTTTGTGTTTAAGCTAATCCAACTAGTAGAAATAGAGAAGGGGAAAATCTAAATGAGAAAACCTATGTCAGAGGTCTTACATGTTTCTCTAAAGGAACAAAGGAGAAAGAAGAGAAAGGCTTCTTGCACAAAGAGGTGAAGCATGCAACTCCACCAGGGTACTGACTAGGCTCGCTAGAAGTGGAGCAATGTGTGTATTCCTGCGTGACTTCGCCAAGGTATTGTTTAGGCCTATTGGCAATGGAGCAACACCAGAGATGAAAACTTATACTCTGAAAATCTTCAACTTGCAAACTAAACTACCCTTCCTGGATTCGAAACACTGAGATCTAAGTTGAAATTTTGATTGTGTTTGACTGAGTTAGCAAAGGGTGAACCATGTATGTCCCTGGGGTAAGTGGACTGAAGTAGCCTGCACAGTGATTCAATACTCCCCGAAAGACCAAGGCCCTGTGCTAGCATGAACAGAAACAGAGAAGCTGGAGTTCTACTAGTTGTCACCAAGTGTTGTAGCGGCTACAACCACCCTCCAAAATTTTGGCCTGCACCAATTTTGGAGCCTCCCTTGAAGAGTTCACTTGATGACTACACACACTCGAGTTCACTCTTTGAGATGGTGTGAGTATTTACACCCACCTTTCTTGTTCATTGCATTCAAGTCTCTGCATGTTGATGTCCAAATCATGCTTGCAACCATGTTCTGGTTATGCTCGAAGTCTTCACTTCGTATGTTTTTGTTGTGTTTGCAATGAAAGCATTTGTCGCACTCACACACAGAGTCACATGCGTTCTTGCGCGAGCGTTTTCTCGATCAATGAACTATCAATCATGAGTGTCACGCTTGTCGTTTGCACTATCAGTCAATCATGTTGAACATGTTTGTCTGGATTGTTCGGTCATTTCGTCATCAAGTCAAGCGAGTGTTTGTTCGTACGACCACCTATGCACTTTTCGACTATTCACACACTTAGTCATTTTTGCTGAACTTTTGACGACCAGAATCCTCACTAACAGCCGGACCATCTCCTCACCTTTGACTCAATCAAATGTCAGCCATAACAATGCAGAAGGACCAAGCTAGTCCTTCCAAGTTGTGCTGCCCTCAAGCAATCTCAATCAACTCTCATGCTGGCCTCCCAGACAGTTGGACCCGACAGTCACCTCGGGATTGACTCCCCTCAAAATTTGCGCAAAGGTCATTGACCTCACCTATTTAACTAACTAAGGAAATTGTGCAGACATGCCAGATAGACACCAAGTGCCCATCCCTGTCTCCTTCGGAAAATTACGCAGTTTTTCCAGTTAGTCATCCGGATAGTTGACCAACTATTCGTCTCAGAAATTTCATAGTGCTCATGAGCAGGCCTTCCATTGCCCATCAGTCAGCTCAGCTCAAAAATTGTGCAAAGATGATCAGTAGGCTGACCTCTTGGCCTTAGTGCAGTTTTCCCAGCCAACATCTAGTAGCAACAGACTGCTTGTTCCCTCCAGGAATTACGTAGTTCTGGCTACCAGTGACCCGAGCAGATAACTAGAATTTCCCTCTGGGAATTGCACAGTTTTGGATGCCAGTGACCCTAGCAGCCAACTTGCAGTTCCCTCTGGAAATTGCGCAGTTCTAGCTCCCAATCTCCCGGGAAGTTCCCTAGAAAAACTACGCAATCCTTGCTTACTGACCCTTCATGCAACCCGACCTGTTCCTCTGGAAAATTGCACAAATCTAGATATTCAACCCCTGATGACTTTTTGTTCCAGAAAATGCACAGAGCATGCCCGCCTTGCCCTCTTGCAGCCTAGGCTGTCCTGCCCAAGATTCGCGCAAATTTTCCTTCTAGCCGAGCTAGACCTTGCAAAAAATCACTATCGACTCAGATTGTCTGTCTCCATCTCTCAGTGACTCTTGCACAGTTCTCATTAGCGGTTGCCTGGAGCCATCATCCCACATCATAGCCCTACCACCTCTCTTGGTCACCTGCATTCGAATGATCATGTTTCTTGGTAGACTAGGAGGTTTTGGTTTTGATGTCATCTCGTCATGAGTGTCTGCAGGTACAAGTACACCAACAAAAATGTCCGGATGACGAACAGGATGAATGAAGGGAGCACATGAAGATGGACAGATTCACCAACAGATGAATGAACGAAGCATGCGAAGTGGATGAACGCGAAAAACATGTACCTTCGTAAACAACTGAGCTTGTCAAGCCTTCCAGCTTGAAAGCAAGGAACAACATGCTAAAGCTTCATCAAGTGAACCAAGGACCATCGAAGACTCTACACACTTCGCCATGAAAAGGTGAAGCTATGATACACCACGAAGACATCTATCACTCAGCAACACTATAGCTCGACATGAACTCCAACAACAAAACGAATGTACTAGCATTGTCACGTCAAGTCATTTCGAGTCAATTCATGAGTCATGTTGCCCACATCTCCACTATGGGCTTATTTTCAATCAATAATATGTAACGTGGAAGTCCAAGAGACCCACTTGTTGAACATAGAGTCATGTAAGTCGAAAAGTCATGGAAGTCAAATGGTCATGAGGGTAGTCGAACAACCACAAGGGTTAGTTTCACCCTTGGCTATAAATACCCCCAATCATTTGTACATGAAAACACTTTTCACCTCAGCTCCTCCCACATAGCCAAGAGAGTCTGTAATATTTTCTTTGAGGAGTAAGTAGTGGCCCCAACACCCCGCTGACGGGGTTAGTGTTGTATGGTGTAACGATGTGTCTTGGAAATTTCGCTTAATTCAAAAGCCTATCAACAAGCCAACACATTTTCACACATGTATTTTATTTGTTGTAAGACCGTTTTTAACACTCGTAATGCATGTTTATTTAACCTGTGTTCTACATCTGAACTGATTAATTTGTTGTAATGCATAATCTATTAATGGAAATGTGTTGTATATGATGCTAATGTTGTCCCGTCCGTGTCAACTACTCTACCAACATGAGACAAACCTTTCACATGAACCTTGTTGTAACAACTATTGCACTCGTTCAGACTGATCCGTGAGTGTTGTACGTGTTATTTTACCTTGTATGTTGTGACAGCCACATCTGAGTGGAATGCTTCGTTAGAAGTTGTGTTTGTCCTTTGTGTTGTGTGTTCCTAGTTGAGTTGGGATTGATCCCTTTCAACCTAGAACTCACCTTCACCTTCTTCCCCTCACAGTGAAAGAACCATTGACACAAGTACACTTACACTCACTAGGCACGTGAACCTCACTTATCAAAGACAAAGAGAACCACTCTCCTGTGCTGAAAAACAAGACTTGAGGCAAATCCTTAAGATAATGGCAACCGGGCCATCATACCGGATGGGACTCCCACACCAAATGGTGTGAGGTCTAGTTGGGACTTCATACTGGCTCGGGTGATCCCCTGAATGTTGGTGGGTCCAACACCATCAACGGATGGTCAATCATCTATTCAATATTCAGAGGATGAGCAAGATATTTGTATCTTCTTTTATTTTGTTGGTCAGATAGTATTTCTCTAGCCTTGATTTCTTTAATTTGGTTAGGCTTGTAGGGAATTGTGAGCTAACATTAATAATTATAGAAAATAGAGATGTATTAAAATTTAGGAAAACCTTAAGAAAACATGATGAATACATCTTGTAGAATAAAATTTATTTGTTCTTAGTGACATCCAAAGTGCATGAGAGTAAGCATAATTGTGCTTCATAGCATACAACTATTGTGAATTTATTGGTTCAATAAAGACATAAGATTGACATCTTGGAATCAGAATGAAGCATGTTAAATAACTTAGTGCTTAGCCTTTGCATGGACTCTCTCTCTTCATCTTCAAACAATAACGTATTTGTCAACTCCACACAAGTATTATTCAATCTAGAAGAGATAGTTCATGAATTGAAGGAATCCATGGACATCAAGTGGTAGAGATCACCCCCATTAGATGTTGGAAAGGAAGACACTAACAACCATAATTAATTTAATTAGATATTATGTTTTTTTAAATATATTATACTTTTAAGTGTCTTTGTAAAACAAACCACCTGCAAGAAAACATGGAATGTATTGTTTATGGTTTCTAGAAATTTTTTATATGTTATGATTTAAAGTTTCTTATTTTACCTCAAGAACCTCCAAAATAGTCTTTTTATAAATTTGTTGTTAACTTGACTACAAGCCTTTTTAATATAATATTTCTCATTTCAATTACAAAATAATATTTCTCATTTCAATTACAAAAAGAAAAAGAGAAAGATGGTCTTAAAAAACTACAAGAAAAGTGGTAAAGGTAGGCAAATGAGATCTTGCAAACATAAGGATTTTATTTATCTTAGGTAGAGTAGTATAAGAAGAGGTGCAATCACCTATTCATTGGAATGATGAAAGTGTTTATTGTGAAACAAATTTTTTTAGTAAGTCAATGGTTTTTTATTAAATTTGGAGAATGATACATCCGCAAGGAGAGAAAAAACCAAGAAAACAAGGTCTCACTATGACCAGATTTTTTGGCCATTAGATACATACAAAAGAGAATTGAGAGTAACTGAAAAAAACTAGCTAAATTCATATCAAGGGTCCACAAAGCACAAAAATTAGAAAAAATTAGAAAATATCCCACTTGTCTCATTACAAATTTCCTTCATTTGGGGAGTGATCATCATTACTTCCATCAGTTGGGTGATGGAAGGCATCATGGATATAAGATTCCATGTGTTGCATCCCCCCTTCAAAACCATCCATTTGATCATGCAACCTTTGTTGACTTCTTCGTAAAGATGCTTGGTGGTCTAGAATACACCCCTAATTGTGCATAATATCAGAAAATAAGTTGATCATTTTCATTGTGGTATGCCTGGAAAACTTGGGCAAGTTGATCCACCAAGACTTGAACAAGGAAAATTTGGGCTTCAATAGAGTAAAAAAGAGGTGGTAACTCAACACGCCCATTTCAACCTCTTTGTGGCAAGATCACCATCCTCCTCTGAGTTGCATAGGATTCTTTCTCCTCTGCCCTGTTGGCCAACCCCTTGATAGGGTCAGCCACACTATTCGAGCATCAGAGACTCATAGATAGCCCAACTATAAGTGCAAACGAAAAATCTCGCCTAGTAAAAATGTATAGGAACTCCCAGATGGCCCACCCGATATTGCTAAGGGAGCTAAGCTTCCAAACTCCTGACTAAGGATGGTATATAAAATATAGAAGTCCCTGATCTCCCCCCTCGGGCTCCACCAAGTTTAGTATTAGACTTTCTTATGTGAAAATAATAATTGCAATAGAACTCACATTTATCCACCTATCAGCTCACTGGAAAACATCATAATACTCCCACAGGGAAGTGGCAATGGAGATGACAACCCATCATAGATATTGATAGTAAGCACAAACTATCAATTCAACTAAGGAAAGGGGAGGAGTAACCCAAACATTAGTTGGCAACCTGACTAACCCTACTAAGGAATGTAGATAGGGGATGAATTACCTATGGAACAACAGTTGAGAACAAGACAACCACCCAGATTGAAGGTCAATCTACTTCCCATTGGAACCCTTACCGAGGAAGGTAGGTGAAATTCATATTTACTCCCTTCGCCTAGTAGCCCCAAATAAGAAGCGATCCTTGAACCCAAACTATAGGTGCAAAATCAACCAACTTCAAACCATGACCTTTGTCTATCCAATGACAAGCAATGTGAGCCTCCCACCTACCAAAGAGCCAACTTGTGGCTTCAAGGAGACACATAGAGTCGAGACCAATTCCACCTTTGATGACATGAGTTTCATTTCCCCGTAGTTACAAATTTCTGTCCAAACCATCATCTACAATTTTATATCAAAGAGAGCCTCAAGAGTGTTCTTTGGGTAGCTTTGCAATGCCCATAAGCTACCACATTGATACATGATAATTTCCATGTGGGGGATTAATATTCCCTTATGTCCCCATATAATCTTCATTCCTCACCCCCAATGGGAAGAATTATCATTATAAAATATCTCTTCTAATAGGTGCAGTACCTTTGGACTAATGTTAGGGAGCCATTAGATGCAAGGTCTTAAGTTTCCTTAAAGGATCCCTAATTTGCTAACCAATTTGCAACCTTATTTCTTGTTCTTCTAATGTGAGCTACAATCACATATGAGAGGGAAAGCAATGAATCCTAAATTTGGGAGATTTTTTCCTCCAATCTCCAACTCCTAATTACTTTGAAGACGAGCACTCTAATGAGGATTCTTTGGGCAGCTTGGATCACCACCTTTGAATCACCAAAGAGTTGGAGTTTAGGGATATTCATTCTTTTGGCCAATTGAATACCTTTCTCAAGTGCAATAACTTTAGTCAAATTATTGGTTGTATAGCCACAAGATCCGGTGAAGAAGCCAACAGGACGTCCCAAGAAATCTCATAGAATACCTCCATAACCTGCTAGTCTTAGGTTACCTTTAGAGTCCCCATCAAAATTGAGTTTAATAAAGCGCTCGGGAGGAGGTATGAAAAAAGATTTAGAGGCCACTTATTCTAAGGGTGAGGAAGGAGGTTGAGGAACCAACATCTTCGGGGCAAGGTCGAGAAATGCAAGGATCAGGGCTTCCTCTCTATTAGCTTTCCAATCATTCTTCGTCCAATTCTCAGATATAATAGTTTCTCTGATATTTTATTTGATGATTTTCCAGATTAGCTGAATTGTTGGATTTTGGTCTTTGAAGATAGCTATGTTTTGACCCTTCCAGATATTCCATAAGAAAAATCCCAAGGCAAGAACCCATGCTCGGTTGAAAATTGGATTCTTAAAGAGGGGCATGCTCCATTTTTTATGGTTTCAATCAAATTATTTCTCGAGTGTTCCAGATGGCAAAAATTATGTTGAACCAACTCCCATAAGGTATTTTCCATGGAGAAAGTGTTCAATAGGTGTTTTATGTTTTCTTCCTGTTGTTGACAGATTAGACACCTCAATGGCCCATTGAGCCCCTTTTTGAGTAATTGATCCCAAGTGAGGAGACGCCTTTTGCATAACAGGCATAGAAAATGGGACGCCTTTGGCCATAAATTTGAAGTCTATAGGGATCTTTGGGGAGAGTTGTGTGGTCAGTGGCAATTAAATAAGATTCCTTAATTTTAAACATACCCAACGACTTATAACCCTAGGTTCCTTTATCTTGTCATTGTGATATCGGGATATGACACTCCTTTAGAATGTTAGCGACGAGTAGCCGGTTTTGAATTCTCTCTTAACCTTGCCAATCTACTTTTGTTTTCCATTGTCTTCATCATTCATTGGGTGGCAGGTCCTTCCAATAGTTTGCTACCTTGTTGGCGTTAAGCGATCTCATGAGATTGTGGAAAGTATATAAGTCAAGATTCCTTGTCAATTTGGGAAGTAGTTTCCACGAATCTTCCCAATTAGGTCGATGTGCCATTATGAATCTCCTGAAAAAGGTGTTCTTTAACAATATGACTATTTCTATAAGCTAGATTGCATAATGCTGAACTTGGAGGGAAATCTTTAGATCTGACAAGATCTTCCTAATTATGACCCAATCCATACTTTTTGTTCCATATTTTTTTCCATAGTTTAGTCCCCCCTTGGATCTAGTGCGCCAGAGTTTGGAACCCATCACCTAATTTAACATATCAGGATCTTGCATCCCCAAACCTCCTCCAAGATACCAATGCCCATTTTTTGAGGGAATTGGAGCCCTACCATAGAAATTTTCGGAAGATAGATACAATTTCTTGATAAATTCCTTTTGGGGTTGGTAGAGCTAATAGTTGGTAGATCTAAATATCTTTTAAGACTAATTTTAAAAGGGTGGTTCATCCTACCAAATTAAGGGACCAAAGGTCCAATTGGAGATCCTTTTCATTAATTTTTTGCACACTTGTTTCCAGCAGGAAATCCATAGTGGATTAGCCACCAAGGTCACTGCTAAGTATCTCGTCGGAAGAGTACTAATAGAGAAGCCCATGATATGTTTTAAATGCCTCTACACCGTAAGAGGGGTATTAAAAATAATAAATGCCATAATTTTCTTTGTTTAGTAACATACTTGTGGCTTCTTGAAATTCATCCAGGATAGAAGTTATTGATTTGGCTTCATGAACTGTCTTTTCTCCAAATAGAAGATTATCATCCACAAATTATTGGTGTGACGTTGAAAGGTCTATATCAAGGAATTTGATGCCTTTCATCTATCCCGATATCATTGATTCTTGAATCAACCTTCGCAATCCCTCCACCATTATAATAAATAAGGAGGGAGATAGAGGATCACTTTGATGCAGTCCTCTAATAGGATGGAAATTTCTTGATGGAGATCCATTGAGTATGATAGAGAAGAATAGAGTTGTTATCATCAAATTTATCCACCCGATCCATCCCTCTGAGAATCTAAAAGCTTCTATTATAAGAAAAATAATTCTCCAGTTTAGGAGATCATACGCCTTTCATTGTTCAAGTTTAACCAACATACCTGAATTTTTGCGATTCTTCAAATAATCAATAATTTCATGGGATGCGACTATGCCATCAAAGATTTTTCATCCCTCCATGAAACTAGTTTGCTCAGGACTAATGATGAGATTAAGTAGGGGCTTCATATATCTCACCATGATTGATGATATTATCTTGTAAAAAATTACATAGGGAGATGGGTTTGAATCCACTAGGATCAAAAGCTTCATTTGTCTTCAGAATCAAGGTGAGGAAAGTTTCATTCAAACTTGACCAAATCTATTGCATCTTGCTAGCCTCTTCCACCAAATCCAATATGTCTTCTCCGAGAAAGGGCCAACGGGCCTTGTAAAAATCTGAAGTATAGAGATCCGACCTTGGAGATTTATTATTAGGCATCTATTTAACTATTGTTTCTACTTCCTATCTCGTTATTATTCTCATCAGGCCTTATTTTGATCCTCAAATATCAGCTTGAGAATAACTGTAGTTACATGCTCAATGGCCTTTATTCGATCCTAATCGCTTTCTTTCATACTATTAAAATAATATGAGATCAACTCCTCCTTCATGTCCATGTGATCGAGGAGCCTTTTCTTGGTGATAAATAAAAGGGTAAGAATCCTATTATGATGCCTATGATTGATCATTGAGTGATGGAAGAAACATGTGTCTCTCCCCCTCTTTTAGCTATTGAATTCGTGATTTTTGTCTCCACAAAAGCTCCTCTTGCTTGTGCCTCTTCTTTAGCTCATGAAAATTCTTCCATACTCTATAACTATTTCCTCTTATCACCCCTCTTTGATGATTTGACTCTACAGCTCTTCCATTTTTCTCCAATTTTTTTTTGTCTTGCAGGATGTCCCTAAATTATTGTTTATTCCAAGTTTTGATCTTGAGCTTCAATTCTTTCAGTTTCTTTTGGAATCTTTGTGTGTGGTTGTTACCCTAGACCTCAATCTCCCTCCACCATTGTGAAAACTTATCTACAAACCCTGGATGCCTCAACTAAAATCTCTCAAATCTGAAGGGTTTGATTTTGGGAGTCAATTTCATATCTATTTCCAATCTGATGGGTCAATGATTAGACCCCATGCTAGGGAAGGTCATGGCTTCTACAAAAGCATCTCTAATATTGTCTTATTTTGAGATAAGGAATCAATCTAGTTTACTAGTGATTTTTTGTTGGTTGCCTCTATGGTTATTCCATGTGTGGACTCCATTTTGGATCTCCACATCAACAAGCTTCAGATCTTGAATTGTGTCATTGAATAGGGTTGAAATTGGATCGATCCTTAGAATACCCCATCATTTCTTATCCAAATTGTGGATCATGTTAAAACCCCCCCATTATCCAACTGAGTTCCTCAAGAGATTCAATTCTTCTAAGGTCACATAGAAACTTTTCTTTTGTACTTGGAGTAGGCAACCCATATACCACTGTAAGGCTTTTCCACTCCTCAGATCTAATGTAACGAAAATTTCCTATCAAGCTGTGAGATGAACCCTCCCAATTCTGAAAGGTCACAAATGATGGGTCCCAGAGGATGGCTAACCCTCTTTCCATCCCATGAGTGTCAATGGCCATTCCCTCACTTCCTTGCTAACATTTAGGAAATATTCCTTCTAGTTTTCTACTTGTTATTTTGGTTTCTTGTAGAAAAACAATCTCTGGTTTTTCCTTGTTTTTTATTTTAATAACGAAGCTTACCTTGACTATTTAAGCCCTCAATATTCCATGAGACAATATTCATCGAGTAATTTGTAGGGTGTGGGGGAAATACTTCATGAGTTGGCTCATTCGACCAGAGTTCAATAGGAATTCCCCAGCTTCCTTCAATACTTCTTTTTCTGCCTTGTTTCCCTCACTCTACTATGGGGAGATTTGATTGTGAAAGGATCAGCTGAGGTTGGACTACTTCGGGTCTCTTTCCTGATGGGATAATGTAGAAAATCATTGACTGAATAAGTTTCACAAGTGGATCAACTAATTGGAGGGGATGTTTTTGATGTCTGCTTTCACCCATACTCAGAATAATTCCAACATTGTTTTGTCATCTATGTTCAGTCTATTGTGCTTCTCTTTAACTTCCAAGATAATTTTCACTGGTTTGAATTAAGACTTATTTTAACTTGCGATCTTCCTCCATGTCTTCTGGTGTTTTCCTTTCAGGGTTGGATTTTCCCCACCTTTGTCTTTCTGCCACTCAAACTCGTTTATTGTGAAACAACTTATTTGTATAAGTTATGTGCAAAAAAAATAATTGGAAACAACTAATGCTAGTTATAAGTGGCCTTTGGTATATGAAGGTGTTCATAACCCAAATTAGGGATACAATAAAATATTCATTTTTAAGATAGAATTGAAATTAATGTACAGTGAATAATCACGTAATGTTAACCATTACCTTTAGGATTTCTCATAGCTATCAACTATGACTTTGGCTAAAGTGTACTTAATTATAAATATTTTTCTTAATTAATATTATATAACTTACTTCATCATTAGCAAAAGCATGGCAAGTATTATACCTTATGAACCCTCCATTCAAATATCCCTCTCTAAATGGATATTTCATAAGATATAATAGTTGTTATGGTTTTGAAAATTGGGTAGCATGATATGGGTCACTTGTTAATTTGTCATCAATCTTGATGCTTTTAGAGTGGAAAACTTAGAGTCGATTTATAGGAGAAAGATTATGGGAGGGGCATAGTTTGGAGAACCAAGGTTTGAAACCTGTTAGTTTGGGACCTTAAATAACATTTTTTGGGGGTTAAACCTTTTTTTCTTGAGCGTCAAGACTAGTGACATTGTTTTATACTTAAGACCTTTTTAATAATGCAAGAATTGTGTCAATTAGAGTTCAAATGGAAAATGTATTCCTCCCATAAATTGATTTATCATGCTTTACCACCATAGATCAGGTGGATGTCACATCATATATTAACCATCATAGATTCAGACTATATAAAATTATTAGAAATTTTAATATTTTTAGAAAAATATTGCCAAACATTTTATAGATTACATATCATGAACAAGTGAAATTTTCCAACATTTTTAAACATTAAAATAAATTTCCGTTTGTAAATTTTTCCCCTTGTATTCTCTATGTTTTTACATATTATGTACAAAAAAACAATCCTAATTGTTGAAAATGCAACAAGAAAATCTCAGTTTGACTTTGCCTTGTTCAAACTAGTGTAAATTTGAATTTCTATCTCAGCAGAAATATTGGAGGTAGTTAAATGAGGTGACATGGACCTTTTCACTCAATTAATTCAAGTTGGGGAAGCTTGAGTTTAGTTCAATATGATTGATTGCTAATTTGTAGCAATCTATTTCAATTATTTTGAGTTATTGTTCGTTAAACTAGTTTTAACTATCAAAGAACTGGTGGAGGTCAAGTTGTGGAAGTGGAACTTCAACCACACTCAGTGATCAACCAGTTAACTGATAAATCAACCTAAAATAATTGTTGCATGCAAATAATTTGAGTTACCTAGTTGATATGGAGATTCCAAGGGAATGTACTATCAGTTGTGGCATATTCCCATGTGTACATGTGGTGCTTGTAGTTAGAGGAAGGACCTAGAGGAATTGCACAATTCAATAATGGGAAATTCCTAAATAATAGGGGCTAATTTCCTCAAGGAATAGCACGAGGAAATAAGAACTTGGAGGGATTAAAAATTGGCTAAGTGTTGACTAGAGTTATTTAGTTAGGCAAAGGGATAAACTATAGACTTGCAGGGTGTTCTCAGGCTTGAGCAAGCATATGTATTTAATCTCTATTATTTGATTAATGCAATATAGATAGGAAGGGATTTTGAGAAATTGTTTCCCCATAGATAAATCTATGTGCATGTGTGATGTTTCCTTTTGCATGTCCAGGATTTGTGTTCTAGATGGTGAATTGACTTCCACAGATCAGTAGAGTAGCTTCGAGTCTCATGATTTAGTAAATTTCATCAGAAGTTCAAATCTACACATTGGTTTCTACATGGTATCAGAGCAAGATTCACTATAGAGAAGATATTTCAAAGTTGTTATTGCAGATGGATCATATTTGCAGGATCAATTCTTTAAAGATAGAATGATGGATTTCTATGGACTAAGACTCGAGTATGCCCTTGAGGTAAGCTCGAATTATGTTTCTTGGAAGGATTGGATGGAGGAAATGCTAAAAGATAATGGACTAAAGGAATCCATTGATAATGATATCCTGAAACCAAACAAATTTGATGCTCAAGATCTATCAGAATGGAAGAAGTATGTAGCCAAGGTGAGGAGAATCATATTAGAGGGATTGCAAGACCATATTGTCTCAAATATCCATGGAAAAGAGACTCTATATGCAATGTGGCAAGCATTGACAGATATGTTCCAGAATAGTAGTGAGCACAGGAAGTTGTTGATCAAGGATAAACTTTGAAATATCAAGATGCAGAAGAACAAGACCATTCCATAGTACCTAAGTAGATTCACAAAATGTCGTGATGAACTTGGTCAAGTTAGTGTTACTTTAGAAGAGATGATTTGGTAAGCCTATCCCTTCTAGGCCTTCCCAAGAGTTGGCAACAACTACCAAGATTTGGTGAATGGGAGGGAGAAACTACCAAATTGGGAATGCCTATGGTCCCATTTGGTACAGGAGGAGATAAGGCAAAATACCAAATATGGGACTTCATCTAAGGGCAAGGATGAGGAAAAATGTGCCTTGGATGGAAAAGCAAAGAAAGGAAAAGGGAAGAAATCCCAATCCAAAGAAGAATCTAGTCAAGGGGGCAAGAAGAAAGACTAGTCTAGAATAAAGTGCTTTCGCTCTCATGAATTTGGGCACTATGCCACAAAGAGTCCACACAAGAAGACAAGAAAGAAGAAATCAGGAGGAGAAACAAGTGAAGCCTTGGCTTCACAACTCGAGCTTGATTTTACTCTCATTGCATGCATGACCATCATAGTGATGCAGAGTGTGTGGTACTTGGACAACGGCGCCATGGGATAGGTGAATCATATCAGGGTTCGTGTGAAGAACTTGTACAAGTTGGATGTGGAGGATCGTGTTGCATTGAGAACAAAGGTGGAGAAGATGAAGAGCCACAATGTCGGTGAACTTTGGCATAGAATACTTGTCCATTTGCATCATGACGCTTTGAATATCATGAAGTAGATAACCACATGCATCCCTAAAGGAGCACTAGAGCAACAAGATACATGCAAAGGGTATACCTTGGGGAAGTACACAAAAACCACTTTCCATGATCGAGACATCAGGGCACATGCAGCCCTTGAAAGGATCCACTTTGATGTTTGTGGAAATTTCTCAATAGACTCCATTTCCAAGCACAAAGATTTTGTCATATTTATTGATGACTTCTCATGGAAGTGATGTATCTTCTTCATGAGAAAGAAGGATGAGAATTTTTCCAAGTTTGTAGAATTCAAAGCACTAGTTCATAAAGAAACGGGAAACAAGGTGAAGGCTCCCATGAGCGATAATGGAGGTGAGTACATGTCAAATGAGTTTAAAATTTTTTGTTCAAAAGAAGGCATTTGATGAGAGTTGACAACACCCCACAACCCATAGCAGAATGGGGTGGCTGAGAGGAAGAACCATAGCATTGTGGGAGAAGAAAGGGTGATGTTACATGACCAAAGCCTACCTCTGCACTTGTGCGTTGAAGCATGCAACACAACGGTCTATTTGCAGAACATGTGTCTTCATTGGATTATTGGCATGATTACACTTGAGGAGGCTTTCTCGGGGAGGAAGTCAGATGTGTCACACTTAAGGATTCTTGGAGCCTCTATTTACTTCCATGTCTCTAAATAATCAAGGAAGAAACTAGAGTTGACAACAGTTGGAGGTATTTGTGGGTTACACAGAAACTCTCCAAACTACTGTGTGTATTTTCCATCCCTTAGAACGAGAGTTGTGCAAAGGGATGTAAAATTTGATGAAGACAAAGCCATGTGGTTCTCTCTTGAGAGGGAGCTTCAGATCCCACAAGAGGAGGATATTTTAGCTCCAAAGGAGGAGCCTCAAGATATGGAGTAGACACAAGTTGAGGAGTAGAGAGTGGAGACATCCACTCAAGTAGAACCATCCAGAGAAGGTAGGATAAGGACCAGGGAAGCTGAGAGACTTGTGTAGGATGCAAGGGACAATGTGTGTTCTACTTCAAATCAATGTAGGAAGAGAAGGTCACCAAATCAATACACTATCTACATGGATCTAATGACTGAGCTAGTAGAGACTATGCCATCCTCTTTCAAGGAAGGAGTAGCTCAACCTGTATGGGTTGATGCAATGGTGGACGAGTACAGATCCATTGTAAACAACAATGTCTTAGAAGTGGTGGCAAGACCAACAGACAAATTAGTTGTGGGGTCGAGATGGATTTTCAAGGTGAAGCATGCAGTAGACAAAAGCATATAAAAGTATAAGTCTAGATTTGTGGCCAAGGGGTACTCTTAGGTTGAGGGGATTGACTATGAGGAGAGCTTTTCTCTTGTAGCAAAGTAATCATCCATTTGATCAATCGTTTCTCTGGTTGCATATATGGGGTGGAAGATCCACCAGATGGATGTGAACATAACTTTCCTCAATGGAGTTATTGAGGAGGAGGTGTGTATCGAGCAACCAGAAGGCTTCAAGACTTTTGATCGAGAGTCTCATGTATGCAGACTCAAGTGAGCATTGTATGGTCTGAAGCAAGAACCCTGTGCTTGGAACACCAAGATCGATAGCTGTCTCACTTGTTTGGGCTTCACCAAAAGTGAAGCAGATGCAAAAATCTATCATATTTTGGTATAAGGTAAATTGTTGATTATTGTCTTATATGTTGATGACTTGATTTTGACTGGTGATGAGCAGCTAATCAAATATTGCAAGGAGGACCTTGCAAGAGAGTTTGAGATGGAGGACATGGGTCTCATGCATTACTTCCTTGGATTGGAAGTATGGCAAGGTGATGGGGAATTGTTGTCTCTCAGGGTAAGTATGCCAACGAGATACTTTAGAGGTTCTGCATGGCAAGGTGCAAACCCATGGATACACCTCTAACAACCAACTAGAGGAAGGAGATGTGATTATTTACTGGTAGTTGGTGTTTTCACTCATGTATCTTGTGAAAACGCGACCAAATATGTGCTTTGCAGTCAACTAGCTGAGCCAAGCTATGGTTAGGCTAACCAAACTATTTTGGAGGGAAACTAAGCATGTTCTATGGTACCTTGGAGGCATTTCCTAGTTTGAACTATGGTGCAAAAGAACAGAGGGAGTGAATTTGTGTGGCTTCATAGATGTAGATTGGATGTGGAGTTCATCAACTTGGAAGAGTACATTAGGTGGAATTTTTAGTGTTGGGTCTAAAACGGTTTCTTGGTACAACAAGAAGCAAATATGTGGCACGCAGCTCGACAGATGCAGAATACATGGTTGTGAGTCAAGCACCATGTGAGGTGATCTAGATGAGAAAGATACTTGTTGGCTTGTTTTGTTAGATGATGGATCCAACTGTAACTTAATGCGATAATCAGAGTTGTGTCAAACTCTCTTCAGATCCTATTTTTCATGATCGATCCAAGCATATTGATATCTAGTGTTGCCATTTACAGGATTGTGTGCAGAGGCGGATTATGTTGTTGCAATACATTTTGACAGAGGAACAAGATGTTGATATTTTGATAAAGGACTTGTTAAGAGGAAAGTTCGAGTTCCAGAGTTGCAGGATAGGGGTGGTTGATAATCCCTTTCTTGTTAAGAGGGAGTATTGAAAATGTAGCAAGAAAATCCCAGTTTTACTTTGCCTTGGTCAAACTAGAGAAAAGTTGAATTTCTATTTCAACATAAATCTTGGAGGTAGATAATTGAGGTTACATGGCACTTGTCACTTAGTTAATTTAAGTTGGGGATTCTTGATTTTAGTTCAGTATGATTGATTCCTAATTTGTAGCAATCTATTTTAGTTAATTTTAGTTATTGTCAGTTAAACTAGTTCTAACTGTCAGAAGAACTAGTGGAGGTCAAGTTGTGTAAGTGGAACTTCAACCACACTCAGTGATCAACCAATTAGCTGATCAATCAACCCAAAATAATTGTTGCATGCAGAAAATTCAAGTTAGCTAGTTGAGATGGAGATTCTAACGCAGTGTACTATCAATTGTAGCATATTCCCATGTGTACAGGTGGTGCATGCAATCAGAGGAAGGACCTAGAGGAATTGCACAATTCAATAATGGTAAATTCCTAAATAATAGGGGTTAATTTCCTCAAGGAACAACGCAATGAAATAGGAGCTTGAAGGGCTTGAAAATTGGCTAAGCATTGGCCAGAGTCAGTCAGTCAGGCAGAGGGCTATATTATACACTTGTAGGGTGTGCTTAGGCTTGAGAAAGCATATGTATTTCATCTCTATTCTCTGATTATGCAATACAGATAGGAAGGGGTTTTGAGCAGTTGCTTTCCCATAGATAAATATTTGTGCATGTGTGATGTTTCCTTGTGCATGTCTATGATTTGTGTCGTAGATAGTGAATTAACTTCTGCAGATCAATATAATAGCTTCGAGTCTTGTGATTTAGTAAATTTCATGAGTAATTTTGAATCTACACATTAATTTCTATACTAAAAAAATATGAAATAAAAAATGAATTAATCTTTCATACTATATATTTCTGTTTATTTTCATGGATTTTTTGTAACAAATTATCCACTAAATTATCCATTACAACAAATTGTCAAATAAGATATTTATGGAAATTTACAAATCATAATAAATTAAATAACATGAAATAAATAGGTTATTAAAATCATAATAAATTAAATAACTTATTAAAATTCTATAAACCATTTATAAAAATATTTTAGCATATAATTTATAAATACATGGTTAATACAAATATAATACTTACCAACATTTTATAAATAAAATAATAAACTAAATAAACTTTTTTCTAATTAATTATACTTAAAACAAATTATATTTAAATGAATGAATACTCACTTAAATAAGTTAAAAATAAAATTTGAAAATGAAAGTTAATAACCCATTTTCTAATTTCAATTCCACCTGGATCCCAACAAAATAAACTATTCAATTCCACCTAATTTTAATTTAATTTCAATTTTTAATTTTCCTATTAATTATCCCACATAGATTTAACAGAAAATATTTTAATATCTCATAAATTTGTAAATTTTCCTAATTCTCTCTCAAGCTATCAAACATGTCTCCACAACCAATACAAATCAAATACAATCATAACAGTGAACTAAAATAATGTGTTGCTATTTCAATGAACTAAAAAGTTACAACGAGTGACAGAAGTGATCCAAAAATGGATTTTGGATAAACCTCTAAGTCTAAAAGACTTCATATAAGAGGTAAAAGGTGCCAAATGAGCCCCAAGAGTTAGTTCAATCGGTAAAATCAAGTGCCTCGCCAATGGGAGGTCACAGGGTCGAATCCCGAAAGCTCTTGGGGTCAGGTTAGTAAATAGGCCGAGGGGTGTGACCCCCTTTGGGTGGGGTCCACCCTAGCGTTGAATGAACCTGGACATAGCGGACCCACTGACCATGGGTATCTGTGAACCAAAAGTGAAAAAAATAAAAAATAAATAAAAGGTGTCAAATGACACAAATCCTTTGTAAATCAGAGGAAAATTAAAGTCGCAGGCTACTCTCAGAAATAGTCTCATTGCAGAGATCTCCTCATTCTGAATCCAACGCAACTTGAATGGGTGAAAATAGACTTCAGAGGAAGAAGTTATCACAAAAATAATTTCCCCTTTGTTCTTTGGGAAAAGAGGAAAAAATCCTTTAAAATTGGGAAAAAGACCCTTATAGGGGAAAATCGCATCGCATGAGGCAAAGAGGAGGACTTAAATTCAGGTGGAAGGCACCCCCGATCAGTGACCTCCGATGACCAAATTGGCGGGTCGGATCGGAGGCAGGCAGTGTATACCCAAGGCAAAGGTCCCTGGCCAATGCGATGGTGTGATCGCCGGAATCAGTAGATCGCAATTGACGATGCCACAAGGTAGAGGTGGGACCCTGGGCCAAGTGATACTGTGATCACTGATATCGGCATCGGTAGATCACGTCAGCATAGGCCACACCATATGATTTACCCCGGGTCCACACGATATATGCGATGCGATGAGCCTAGACTTGAAGGGGTTCCCAAATGCAAATGTATATTATTTCAAGTCGCATAAAGCCATGTTTGCGATATTTTCAATGTTTTTAATGTATTTTCAAAATACAAAGGGAAGCCACGGAGAGGGGCATTGCGACATGTGATAGCGACTTATAGGCGGACCCGATAGGAGAATAGGGTGCAATTATGAAGATTTGAATTCTGGATGAAATTGTTTTGGTGGTTTTTCTTGTGTTTGAACACATTTCTCTATGTAAACAGACAATGGCCATTTCAAGGATTTCAAAGGCCCGATGCCCTCATCTATTGCAGATTAGGTGGCCACCTCCCCTGAATGCATTATGCAATGATTATTTAACGCTAGAAGAGGGATTCGAGCGGACAGAGGTTGGGAAGACAGAGAGCCCAAGAGGGAAAATGAATCGACAATGCCGATTTGGATTTAAAAGCCATAGAACAATAGAGATAGGGGCTACTGAAGGTTGCTAGGGGTTGCTGTTGAAAGCGAAGCCAAAGCAGGAAGCTAAGGTGAAAAAGAGCAGAAAGAGGTGGCGCAGAAGGAAAAAGAACAGCTAAAAGAGTCACTTGGAAGTCAAGTGAAAAGCCAAGAGAGCTGTAAACTGATAGAGGGCAAAAGAAGCCAGAGCCGAAGAGCTAGAGCCAAAACCAGAGCCGAAGAGCCAGAGTCAAAGCCAAGAGCCAGAACCAAGAACCAAGAGCCAGAGCGTCAAGTGCCAGGGAATAACATGGTATCTAAACCCACTGTTTTTGTGTAAAACAGTAGGAGTTGAGCCAAGAGCTTGTAAAAAGGAATTATACCATAATCCCAAAAATACTAGTTGAGTTGACTAGAGCTCACGGAGACATAGCCCAAGAGTTTGGGTGAAATCCAAATTAATATTGTTGTTGTTGTGTGTGTTTTATTGTTGCATTGTCTCTGTTGCTTTATTTAATGTTATATGTATTTGTATATCAGTTTGAGCACATTAAATTACATCACATAAATAGATTTAATAGATGACACCAGCATACACCTTTTGTTCAAGCAAATTTTTAATTCCACATTGGTTAATCAATAAGACTTGGGAATATTTAAATCTTTGGAAGTGGGAGAGGTTCTTATAAATTAGACAAGAAGCCTAAGTACCCCATTTTCAGATTAGGTGGTATCAGAGCCTGAGATTGATTGACCTCACCTTCAAAGAAGGTTATATCAGCATGCTTGATTGACAGAGCAGACACTGCTTGTCTAAAAGGTGTTTAAACACTCAGAGGTTGATTCTATGCTTGTTTTGCACACTGACTATTGTTTAAAGTTTGTAGAGGTGAAGAGGAAAGTTGTTGATAGCTAAGTCCCAGAAGGGCTGAAGGCATTCTTCCATTCCAAACAGACCTCAAAGCAATCCTTGAAGCACAAGAGGTTTGTTGTAGAAGGTTGCTTAATAAAGCCCTTTATTAATCTTGTCTGAAGTTCTTTTGTTCATTGGTATAATGATAACTTCTACAGGTGGGTCCTCAAATTCTTCATTCTTCATAAGATTCTTTGATGAAGACATGAAGTAATAATTGTCCACCATGATGGATATGGTGAGAGAAATGTATGAGGATGGAAGGAAGAGAAACATACTTAGAGAGCAGTTGAATTCCATGAAGGAAGAGAAGCAATTTCTTTCTAACAAATTGTAGGAAATGGAGAGGCAACATCATATTACAAATATGAACCTGAAAAGGATGCATGAGTTGGAGACATAGCTCTTTGCTGCCCAAGAAGCCTTGGTCAAGTATCATCTTGAAGAAGAGGTAAACCATTCCAGTTTGTCTTCAAATTCCTCTGAGAATGCTTATATTGGTTCTTTTTAAAAACATAATAAAGGCATAGGTTCCAAGCTAATGTCCAAGATGGGCTATGAAGGAAAGGGCTTGGGAAAGCATGCACAAGGTATTGTTGAACCAATAATGGTTGAGGAAAGGCCTAAGTATTTGGGTCTTGGCTATGGACAGTCTTATGGAGAGAGTTCCAAAGCTACCATGAAGGCCATTGAAACAACTCCAAGAAGGGGTTGCATTGCAGAGTGTGAAGGTTGTATTCAGGAGGAATACAATAACTTGAAACATCATTTGCAGGATGCAGATGTTCAGGAGCACACACTTGAACCAAAGAGTTGTGGAAACTCTGAAAGCCTTGAAGAGATTGATGGTGTTTCAGATGGAGCTACTTCTTCACTCAATTCACCTCCTCATGAAGGTAATAAAGGTGAAAGAGAAAGGTATAAATCTGGTTCTAAACATTTTCCTTTTGATTGTGAAAAGCATGATAAATTTCCACATAAGCATGGGAAAAGAATTGCATGTTCCTTTTGTGGTTTGGATAACCATAATGTTTCTAGATGTTGGAAGAGAATGGCCACACACAGGAAGCTTTTGAAGGAAAAGAAGCAAAAAGCCAATGGTCCATTGGACAAGGCAAATCATGCTGTCAAGAGAATGCACATGCAGTGCACTTACTGCCATAAGCAAGGACACCTTGCTACAAAACGTTGGACTCTGAATCCAAAAATGCTTCCACAAAAGCTAAAGAAAGTGGAAAGAGAAGGTGGCAGAAATGGAAGTGAAGATTCCATGAATGATGTGTCTCAAAATGATTCACATGATGATGCTGATGTGCAGACAAAGGTAGTATCTTTGAAAGGGATTGGTAAGAAACTGGTAGAGTGCTTATCCGATTAAGATTGCATATCTATTGATACATCTACATTATATTTCAATTCAGTTTCGAAAGTACAGTGTACTTAAGTGAAAGTTGAAGGATGAAATGCATGCATGAGCATGAGATGCATGAACACAGGGATGTTGATGATTTCCTTGTTTTTTAACATGTATGTGTAATTAAATTGCAGGTTTGATTGCTTTGACATGCATGTGATGCCATGTTGACTTGGGAGAAGTTAACTTGGTCTCCAAATGGAGATAATGATGAAGTGTTTCATATTTTGAAAAAGAGTCCTAATGGTCTTTTTCTACATGCTTGACTTGAAGGGTCATTTGTTTAAAGGCATGTTTTGTGGGCTTGTTATCTAGTGCATCATTTGTATGTAGATGTAAGACATGGATGTGTTCACAAGATGTGAAAATCTGTTTCTTTTGTTAAAGTAGGAGTTTAGGCCATCCAGTTGTTCTCTGTATTTCTATTGTTGTTAACAGTTTTTGTTGACAGCTTGTCTCAGATACAATTGAAAGTTTTGTGGAGTAGATGTGCTTCACATTTGTTTGAGCCGCCTTGGATCAATGATCAAGGCAAAGAAGTTCAACCCACCTTCTATGACCATTTCAGCAGATATTCTGTAGGAAAGCAAGGAGGAAGGCAGTTCTTCCCAGGAAGACTAGCCCATCCAAGAAGGGAAGTGGTCAGAAACTTTGGTTCAGAGGCACTATGCAAGGAAAGTGTAGGGAGGCTGAAAGAAGAGGGTGAGTCACTCTCATTTACTACTCAGATCAGTATATCAGTCTTTTGGAGACCAAAATTTCTCTTAGTGGGAAAGCGTGATCAAAAAATGGATCCTGGATAAACCTCTAAGTCTAAAAGACTTCATATAAGAGGTAAAAAGTTCCAAATGGCACAAATCCTTTGTAAATAGAGGAAAATGAAAGTCGTAGGCTGCTCTTGGAAATAGTATCATTACAAAGATCTCCTCATTTTGAATCCAACGCAACTTGAATGGGCAAAAATGGACTTCAGATGAAGAAGTTATTACAAAAATAATTTCCCCTTTTTTCTCTGGGAAAAGAGGCAAAAATCCTTTAAAAATGGGCAAACGACCCATATAAGGGTAAATCGCATCGCATGAGGCAAAGAGGAGGACTTAAAGTCTAGCGGAAGGCACCCCCGATTAGTGACCTCTGATGATCGGATCGGTGGGTTGGATTGGAGGCAGGTAGTGTATACCCAAGGCAAAGGTCCCGGGCCAATGCGATGTCGCGATCACCGAAATTGGCGGATCACAATCGGTGATGCCATGAGGCAGAGGTGGGACCATGGGCCAAGAGATACCAGGATCGCTGATATCAGTGTCAGTGGATCACGTCGGCATAGGCCACTCCCTATGACTTACCCCGAGTGCACGTGATATATGTGATGCGATGAATCTGAACCCGAAGGGGTTCCTAAATGCAAATGTATATTATTTCAAGTCTGCATAAAGCCATTTTTGCGATATTTTCAATGTTTTTAACGTATTTTCAAAATACAAAGGGAAGCCATGGAGAGGGGCATTGCAACATGTGATAGTGACTTATAAGCAGACTCGATAGCAGAATAGGGCACAATTATGAAGATTTGAAGTCTAGATGAACAATGTTTTGGCGGTTTTTCCTGTGTTTGAATGTATTTCTCTGTGTAAATAGCGAATGACCATTTCAGGGATTTCAAAGGCCCAATGCCCTCATCAGTTGTAGATTAGGTGGCCACCTCCCCTGAATGCATTATGCAATGATTATTTAACGCTAGAAGAGGGATTCGAGTGGACAGAGGCCAGGAAGACATAGAGCCCAAGAGGGAAAATGAACTGACAACACCGATTTGGCTTAAAAAGCCACAGAATGAAAGAGACAAGGGCTGCTGAAGGTTGTTGGGGGTTGTTGAAAGCGAAGCCAAAGTAGGAAGCTAAGGTGAAAAGGAGCAGAAAGAGGCAGTGCAGAAGGAAAAAGAATAGCCAAGGGAGTCACTTGGAAGTCAAGTGAAAGGCCAAGAGAGCTGTAAACTGATAGAGGGCCAAAGAAGCCAGAGCCGAAGAGCTAGAGCCAAAGCCAGAGTCAAAGCCAAGAGCCAAAACCAAGAACCAAGATCCAGAGCCAAAGCCAAGAGCCAGAACCAAGAGCCAAGATCTAAAGCCAAGAGCCAGGGAATGACATGGTGTCTGAACCCACTGTTTTTGTGTAAAATAGTAGGAGTTGAGCCAAGAGCTTGTAAAAAGGACTTATACCATAATCCCAGAGAGCCTAGTTGAGTTGACTAGAGCTCACGGAGACGTAGCCCAAGAGTTTTGGGTGAACTCCAAATTAATATTGTTGTTCTGTGTGTGTTTTATTGCTGCATTGTCTCTGCTGCTTTATTTACTGTTATATGTATTTATATATCAGTTTGAGCACATTAAATTACATCACATAAACATATTTAATAAACAACACCAGCATACACCTTCTGTTCAAGCATATTTTTAATTCTGCATTGGTTAATCAATAAGACTTGGGAATATTAAAGCTTTGGAAGTGGATGAGGTTCTTATAAATTAGACAAGAAGACTAAGTGCCCCATTTTCAGATCAAGAAGACTTTAGTTTATTTGATCTGAATTGGATCCTCAAACAATTCCTTGATTGGTAAGAATGAATGACATACTTCAAGAAATCTTATAGCTATCAGAAATAACCTCTGAATAATGGAAATTTGCAACCAGCACGGAGCAATGAGGACCTTTGGTCAAAGCGCGCTGACCGTTGGCCCATGGAGACTACGCATGGCACAAAAATGGCAATTGGGAAGCTCAAATTTGGAAATGGAGGCTGTTTTTGATACGCAATTAGTGCTAATCATGTGTCGCTGGCCAAAACCCCTCGAGAAGGAAAGACCTTGAGCGCTCGGTCATAAGGGAAAACAGAAAACCATCGAAAAGCACTAAAATCGACAAGGCGGGTCCCGCGCTCAAAACTGGTGGAATATCGGAGGCATTTTGAGTGTTAAGCAGATTTGGCTGAGGACCCAACGATTCCATACATCGAGTGACGCATGTCCAGTGAGGAGAGAGAAAAACCACTTACATCGTGGAGTAATGGATGAGAAACTCAACCGTGCGATAGGAGCAAAGACTATAGGATCTGGGGGCTCCAGATTAACGACGAAGGTTCAACCCAATGGATGACCGGACTCGAGGGAGAAATAAACTGTGGCACATAATATTTGAAGTCCAATTTGACCAACGAATCGACAGAAGGATTCATTTCACAGACATCTAGGAAATAACGGAAAAAACGACTGTTCAGGAAGAACTGACACTCAGTTCGCAAAGAGACAGGTGGCCACCTCTCTGCGAAGCGTTACACAGCGATGATGATGCAGGGAAGAGGAGTCCCAGCGGACAGAGGCAGGCAATCTAGAGAGCCAGAAGCATAAACGAATAGTGGGAGGAACGAACTGGCTTTAAAGCCACGAGCTGATAGGAAGTAGGGGGACAATGAGGTAGAGAAGCAGTGAAGAAGCCAAAGGCTGAGAGACACAGAAAGAGAGGCAAAGTTGCAGAGGGCAGAGAAGCCAAGCTGACCATTAGAGTAAGGGCAATGTTAAGCATACAGAGACCAATTGAGGTCAAAATTCGGTAAGGGGAGTCTGTGAACTCTAAGGACTTGGGAATTCCAAGTGCCATCCTACTGATCATCCTCTGTCAAGTGAGACTCAGATTGAGCTCCTTATTGTAAGACTCTGCTTTAAAAACATAATAAAAAGGCCACCACTGAAGGCTAGACCAGGAGACATAGCCCAGGAGGATTGGGTGAAATCCTTATTAAATTTTGTTGTGTTTATGTTTGCTTACTATGATCTCTTACTGTTTCAAGTGTCTATGTATTTCGCAATCTTATCGATCCATTGCACAAGATAACATAGACACACACACTAGCACATGAGTCTATAATACCTTCATTAATTTCCTAAGGTCACCTAGGGGTGATTTTAGATCAAGTGGTATAAGAGCTATAGGTTGTTAAGGTTAGACAAGCTTGTGCTAGATTTAGCTATTGAATGCTAACTAGATCGAAGCTCAAATTAGGAGAAGGAGAGTTGGTCGAAACTAATCTTGAAATTGGAAGAGTCTACCCTCAGAAGACAATGTCGGAGGAAGGTTCTCTGGGCTTAGACCCTCAATTTATAGATAGTTTCCTAGCCATGAGATCCATGGTAGAGGAAATGTATAAGGACTTTAGAAAACATAAAGATGAGAAATCATCAGGCTCTAAACAAGATAAAGGAGAAGAAGAGTCTCTCCTCCATGACCACTCAAAAGGCAAAGGAAAGAAGAAAACTTTCTCACACCTCCTAATAGCCTTGAACATAAAAATAAGACATATTTGATTAAACTAGATGTTAAATTTGATTTACCAATATATGATGGAGAGTTGAATGCAGAAAAGTTGGACAATTGGATCAGACAAATTGATGTTTATTGCAGAGTGCGGAGTATCGACTCAGATAAGAGCAAGATTCAGCTGGCCAGCCTACGCCTTGGGGGCACTACCTTGGTTGGGTGGGAAGGCAAGGCCCAAGTTGACATGAAGAGACATGGTAAGGCTCTTTCTGTTTAGAGTGAATTTGTTTTTACAATCAAAAAGCAGTTCTATCCACTGGCCTACATGCAACAAGCCATGATGAGCTGGAAATCTCTTCACCAATTGAAAGGGAAAAGTGTACAAGGTTACACCCAAGAATTTAGGAAGAGAGCTTTGATTCTAGGAATCTCATTAGACTCACGTGAGACTTTGTTGAAGTACATCGGTGGTCTACACAACTACATGAGGCACACTAACCTCATGTTTAATCCCACTAGTATAAATGAGGTATCTGTTCAAGCTACGCATCTAGAAGCTAGAGGAAAGAATGGGAACCCAAAGGTTGGAGGATCATCCAAGCCCATTGCAAGCAAGAATAAGGAGAAAAGAAAACAGAAATGGAAAGAGAGGAAGGCTAACACTGCACAGAAAAGTAAGTCTTCATGCATTCACTATAAGAAGGATGGGCATGATGATGAGCACTGTTGGATTCTGCATCCGGAGCTGAGACCTAATAAGTTTTAGGGAAAGAAGAAGAAGATTGTTGTAGTTATTCAGAAAGATTTGGAGTCAGACTCAGGAGATGAAACAACCATTGTAGCCACAGGTATAAAAGGTAAGAATCTAAAGCATCTACTAGTAATTCTGCACAATCTACTATTGATGAAGAAAATGAGAGAAAAAGATATGAGCTTTTCCATATTCGAGTTATTTCCAACATCAAAAGATTGATACTTTGTTTGATAGTGGCTCACAAGTAAATTTAATTTATAAAGTAATTGTGAAGAAGTTGGGATTATTGACTGCACCTCACAAGAAACCATACCCATTAGGTTGGTTAAATGATAAAGCACAACTACAAGTGACTAGACAATGCAAAATCAAGTTTTCTTTTGGGTCAGCATTTGTAGATGAGGTTGAGTTAGATATAATTCCTTTGGATATATGTGGAATTGTTTAAGGAAGTCCTTACTTGTATGACAGAAAATCTATTTTCTATAGAGCTGAGAACAAGTATCTACTTGTTAAAAATGGAATCAAATACTTTGTAAGAGCTCATAAGCTCAAGAATAATTATACTCTCATAAACTCAGGGTAGATGAAATGAATTGTAAATTCATGCAAACAATTTTTACTGATGGTTGTATAGGAAAATAAACTTGATAAAACCAATGTATTTGAGGGCTGTGATGCTAAACAACAAGCTAATTTAGAAAAATTTGTTTCAGAGTATGATATCTTGTTTCAAGAACCTAAAGGTCTTCCACCCAAAAAGGAAATAGTGCATGATATTAATTTGCAGCAAGATGCTCCATTGCCTAACATTGGGATGTACAGGTTGTCCACTTTAGAGAATGTAGAAATCAAGAAACAGGTGCAGGAGTTGCTCGAGAAGGGGTTCATCAGACCTAGCACATCACCATGTGGGTCACCAATTGTTTTGGTGAGAAAGAAAGATGGATTGTGGAGAATGTGCATTGATTACTGAGCACTGAATAAAATAACAATAAAAAATCGTTATCCCCTTCCTCACATAGATGATCTATTAGATCAGTTAAAGGAAGCTGTTTATTTTTCCAAGTTAGACTTGCATAGTGGATATCATCAGGTCAGAGTTGTAGAACAAGATGCATGGAAGACTGCTTTCAAAACAAAGTAGGGATTGTATGAGTGGCTGGTTATGCCTTTTGGCTTAACTAATGCTCCTGCTACTTTCATGAGAATAATGAATGATGTGCTCAGACCTTTTCTTTATGATTTTGTTATTGTATATATGGATGACATTCTTATATCAAAACATGGGAAGAACATTTAAAGCATGTTAGGCAGACACTAGATGTTTTGAATAGAGAAAAACTCTATGTTAAACTCTCAAAATGTGAATTTGGCAAAACATCTTTGAATTATTTGGGACATATAGTAGGGGGTGGTGAATTGAAGATAGATCCCTTTAAGGTGGTAGTCATTGTAAACTGGCCTAAACCCAAATCTTCTACAGAAGTTAGAAGCTTCTTAGGATCAGCACAATATTGGAGAAAGTTCATTTCTAACTCTTCCTTAATTGCAACTCCCTTACATGCTTTAACAAGATTGAACAAGGTGTTTCAATGGGGAGGCAAACAACAAAAAGCCTTCGACATCTTGAAAGAAAAGATTAGTACAGCACCAGTACTAACATTGCCAGATCTTCAAAGACGATTTGAGATCCAAACAGATGCCAGTGACTATGCCATGGGAGCAATGTTGATACAACACGGTAAACCCATATGTTATCATTTTGAGACGTTTAACTCTGCAGTAGTTAACTATCCCACATATGATAAGGAATTGTATGCATTAGTACAGAGTGTGAAAAAGTGGAAACATTACTTAATGGGAAAAGAAACAGTTATCCTTACTGATCATTAACCACTTCAATATCTACACTCCCAAACTAAGTTGTAGCAATCAAGACACTACAGGTGGATGGGGTTCCTACAATAGTTTCATTTAGTCATCAGATATTAAAACGACATACATATTAAGGTTACAGATATGTTATCTAGACCCATTATAAATGCATCTACTATACTTAAGCATAATTTTGTATTACATGAAAGTTACATTGAACAATATGCTCAAGATATAGACTTTAAAGATGTTTATGCAACTTTAAGTCAAGGAAAACGAGTAGAAGAATTGGATTATCATATTAAGGACCAACTCTTGTATCATTGTGGGAAGCTATGCATTCCACAAACTGAAAGAGTAAAGATAATTCGAGAAGCACACACTTCTCTAATATCAGGTCACTTTGGGGTAAGTAAAACAGTTGCACAGTTGCAAAGATTTTGTTATTGGCCAAAAATGAATGAGACAGTTTCTAAATATGTAAGAGGGTGTACTCTGTGTGCTAAAAGCAAACCCAACAATAGGAAACTAGGCATGTACACTCCATTGCCAGTTCCTTCTCATCCTTGGGAAAGTGTTTCCATGGACTTTGTTGGAGGACTGCCTAAATCTAGGAATGGTCATGATTATTTGTATGTTGTTGTGGATAGGTTCAAAAAAATGTGTATTTTGATACCTTGAAATATACAGATTACAACTGAACAAACTGCAAAATTGTTCTTTCAACATGTATGGGTTCATTTTGGATTACCCACTTCCATTATATCTGATCGAGACACCAGATTTATGGGGAAGTTTTGGTCAAGTCTGTGGGAACTGATGGACACCAAACTGAAGAAAAGCACAACTTTCCATCCACAAACCGATGGCCAGACAGAAGTGGTCAACGGGATAGTGATCCAGTTGCTCAGTGATATTGCAACAAACATCCCAAGCTTTGGGATGAACATTTGTGTTATGTCCAACATGCTTACAATCGATCCAAACATTCTTCCACATAGAGATCTCCTTTTGAGACCTGTTTTGGTTTCACACCAAGGTCTCCCTTGGATTTTGTCTTTGGTAAGGACACAACATTTGAGGGACACAACGATGTGGACAAGGCAACTAGGTTCATTGAACAAATTCAAGGGATCCATCAGGCAGTACAGGAACAACTGGAAAAGAGCCAAGCCAAATACAAGGCAAGGCATGACAAGCATCAGATGGAGCATAGTTTTCAAGTTGGTGATCAAGTCTGGCTGTATATCAGCAAGGACAGGATGCAAGGTGAAGGTAAAAAGCTAAAACCAATAAGGTATGGACCTTTCAGGATCCTTGAGAAAATTGGTGAGAATTATTTTCACCTTGATTTTCCAGATTATATTCACATCTACTTAGTCATCAATGCAGACAGCTTGAGGCTATTTGAACCTTCGTTAATTAAAGATCCTAAAGAGCAGAGTCAATTTCCTTCTATTGATGACCTGTTACGTAAATGTCTTAATGAATTGCAGGAAGACACAGTTTTGGACAGGAATGTGAGAACGACGTGTAGGGGAGATGTTGAGTACCTCAGAATTGGGCTCAGGGGTTCAAAGCTAAGAAGTTCAAAATGGATAGAGATTGGATAGGTGAGAAATTTGTATCCTCACTTAGTCGATGCTTGAAAACCAACTTTTGGTGGTCCAAAATCTTTTTCAGTGGGAAGACCGTGATCCAAATTGGATCCTCAAACAATTCCATGATTGGTAAGAATGAATGACAGACTTCAAGAAATCTTATAGCTATCAGAAATAACCTTTGAATAATGGCAATTTGTAGCCAGCATGGAGCAATGAGGACCTTCGGTCAAAGCGCACTGATCGTTGGCCCATGGAGACCGCACATGGTGCAAAAATGGCAATTGGGAAGCTCAGATCCAGAAATGGAGGTTATTTCTGATATGCGACTAGTGAAAATATCGCTAGTCAAAACCCGTAGAGAAGGAAAGACCCCGATCGCTTGGTCACAAGGGAAACCAGAAAACCGTGGAAAAGTGCTAAAATTGACAAGGCTGGTCCCGCGCTGAAAACTAGTGGAATATCAGAGGCATTTTGGGCTGTAAGCATATTTGGCTGAGGACCTAGTGATTCCATACACCGAGTGACATGTGTCTAACGGGGAGAGAGAAAAACCGCTTACATCGTGGAGTAACAGTCGAACAACTCAACCGTACGATAGGAGCGAAGACTGTAGGATCTGGGGGCTCCAGATCAACGATGGAGGTTCAACCTGAAGGATGAGCAGACTCGAGGGAGAAATAAACAACAACACATAAGATTTGAAGTCTGATTTGACCAATGAATTGACAGAAGGATCCGTTTCATAGGCATCTGGGAAATAACGGAAAAAATATCTGTTCAGGAAGAACTGACACTCAGTTCGCAAAGAGACAGGTGGCCATCTCTCTGCGAAGCATTACACAACGATGATGATGTAGGGTAGATGAGTCCCAGCGAATAGAGGCAGGTGATCCAGAGAGCTAGAAGCAGAAATGAACAATCGGAGGAATGAACTGGCTTTAAAGCCACAAGCCGATAGGAAGCAGGGGGACAGTGAGGCAGAGAAGAAGCAGTGAAGAAGTATAAGGCTGAGAGACATAGAAAGAGAAGCAAATTTGTAGAGGACAGAGAAGTCAAGTTGACCGTTAGAGTAAGGGCAACATCGAGCAGACAGAGACCAATTGAGGTCAAAATTCGGTAAGGGGAGTCTGTGAACTCTAAGGACTAGTGAATTCCAAGTGCCATCCTACTAATCATCCTCTGTCAAGTGAGACTCAGATTTAGCTCCTTATTGTAAGACTCAGCTTTAAAAACATAATAAAAAGGCCACCATTGAAGGCTGGACCAGGAGAAGTAGCCCAAGAGGATTGGGTGAACTCCTTATTAAATTTTATTGTGTTTATGTTTGCTTACTATGATCTCTTACTGTTTCAAGTGTCTGTGTATTTCGCAATCTTATCGATCTGTTGCACAAGATAACATAGATACACACACTAACTGTTTCCGGGAAAACTAGTGTCTTTTCGATTTGCTAGTCCCACTAGGATTGGTAGCTGTCCTAGAAACAAATAATCAAAGAAATTTGCGATTTATTCTATGCATGATAGATAAGAGAGAAGAAAAGGGACCAACTTGGATCTTCCGCTTGAATCCTTGCTTGATTTCTCTCTCCTTTTATAGAGCTTGCACCTATTCTCCTACTTATACCGCTCAATGAATACCTGTAGAAACAAAGTAACAAAACACCATCAAATCATCTTGATCTATTATATCATAAGCAATGCAAAATCAGAAATACATTGAACATACAATGGCATTCATAAATAACAACATTCACAAATACACGGCTGTATGGAGGAAAACTCAAAGAACTTTATTAATAATAGAAGGGAGAATTACAACCTAGCTATCTGATCCAGCATCATCCTCCCAGCATCAAATCCCTCTTCACCTCATGAAAAGCAAGATCACCCAACAATACAACGTCCTTTTCTCAAAGACAAACTATCAGCACTTCTTTAAAAATTACCAAATTCCAGCCTCTAGATCTCTTAGATGAGGCATCCATTTATAGATGTCTGCAAAGGTGTGAGTCATCTCTGGGTTTTTGATTAGTATCATTCCACTTGTTGTTCTTGGTTCCACTTCGAAATTTTTTGGATCTCTTACTCATCCCTGGGCGAATTCAGAGAGGTAAGTGTCATGGGAGAAGTTTCTAGAAGATTCCATGAGCATCCACTTAGCAAACTGTCTCGAACATTTTTCCATCCTCACTCATCACACCCCATAGAAGGCCTCTTCAGTATGCATCGCACCTGGCTAGTGTAGAAGTGAGTATGCATCGCACCTTGACAGTGGAGCAGTCAGTATGGTCCAGTTTTGGCTAGTTCTGAGTGGTTTTTCAGGTGGAACTTTTGAGGAATGATGTACTCAGTTGACCATGATCCTTTAGGGTATGAAACAACACTTTTAAGGGTTAAAGAGCCCTTGGTTTATTGACATATAATATTGGGGTTGCAGTGCCCAAATATGTCTATAACAGTTCCCCCCTAAACCATGAAGTCATAAATCTTTTGATTTCGAGTGAAATGCTTTATCATGAGGATCCGAGGTATTTGAACTAGAAGGTGACCTATATAAGATACAATACAATACATCATCATCATATTAATTTCATGATCTAGCTGAGGCGGGCATTCCCATGCTCAGCTTTATAAATTCATTTTCATGTACAAAGGACAAATAATTGTCTGCAGTTGCAGACTAGTGATTCTTCATATGAAGAGTCATCTTCCCTGGCTTAGATGACTATCTGTGCAGCTTCTGCATACATTTTATGTCTTTATATCCCTAGATATATCATAGCCCGGATGGATGAAACTAGATCCGAGGTCTTCAAACTCGTTCAATCTTCACCCGATGTACAAGTCTATCCATGTGAAAAGATGTCCTGAAGTCGAACATGGAAAGACACCGCCTGATTACCAACCAATAATGTAAGCTATTAACAGGCGCGAGAGGAATCACCGATAATGATAATGACCCTTAAGGTACTATAGTACAATTCACGTGGTGTGAATATATGATCCAATGTCGCACACCACACAAAATCTTTCGATCGAAGGCCATTGATGTACACTTGTCGCTGGAAGTGAGAAACTTGCCATTGAGGCATGCAAGCTTCAAAGTACTGAAAGGGTTGTTTCTAAGTCAACTTCTTGGATAATGAGTTGATGTCGAGAAGAAGTGAACCATCATAGGAGGGCCTTAATGTATCCCACATCTACGACACGAAATGAAGCAAATGATTTTCTGGAGGTTGAAACAATCTGATGATATAAGGGTCAGAAATGGTGGTCATGAAAAATGGAGGGTGAAGGTATTGCAGTGGATGAGGCATTAACTGGATGGTGAATTCTTTGAATGACTTCTCTTGAACATATCAACGACACTGATATGGATTGGTAGCGTTAACCCCAAAAGATGGATGGTATGGAGGACCAATGGTGATATGACTGGTGAACAGAATAACCCAACCCGACTCAATCATGGTGATGGAGTGAAAGTTTCATGTTCAAGAGTGACCTGCTACCATAAAATTATTCAAGTTTTATTCCCTTTTCCCCAGTCATTGCTGACCAGTACCTCTTTGTTTTTTTCAAGCTTGAGGAGGATAACATATGCTTCTTCTACAATTTGCCCTTCGGGAAAACCTATCTCTATGTTTTAGTGAGTCTAGCGATAGTGAAACTCGTTCTTGTCTGGGTGGACAAGTTTGTCGCTATTGTTTTAACGATTTTAACGACAAAGACAACTCGATCCTTTTCATGTTTATAGAGTTTGAAAAGGGACGAAAAGAAAACTACAGTAGTTCTTTTTCGTAGCATAATACCTTAAGTCCGAAAAAGATTAAAATAACACAAAAGGGATGACTTTTCCAATCACTTTAGCGAGCCAAAAAAAAAGCGCTCGAACTTTTTCATGAGATAATCCCTCAGGTATGAAAAGTTTAAAATATACAGGAGGGATGGCACTTCCAATCACTTTAGCGAGTTGGAAAGGCCAATAGCTCAACAATATTTTCATATTTAGCGAGTCTGAAAAGAGTTTAAAGGAGACTCATTTTTTGAGGAACTAGTGGTGTTTAGGGTAGCGACTGGTTCCGGGTAATCTTGGAACTTCTCAAAACATGGTGATGTGAAGAGGGTGGCTAACAGGACCACTCATTGCAGCTGTTCCTCAAAAAGGTAAAAAATCAAGGGGAAGCATATGATCGACCAAAAAAAATGGAGGTGATGGCAAGAACACAACCATGGTTCAAAAGCTGATGTAAGGGAAATCACAAAGGTTATTTACCGAAGGTGGGTTCCCATTTTATTGAGCTTGAACTCTAGGGGAACATATGCTCAGTTGGCAGGTTCATTTTTTAATGAGCTTGAACCTTGTGGAAACATTTCTCATTAAAGTGGTCAAGATTTTTACTGTTTAACACATGAGATTCTCCGGACAGTCGTTTAACCTGCTCAATCACTCCATCAAATTGATTAGAAATACATATATATGCATGATAAACTAAATTAAAACTAACATTTTACTTGAAGTATGTGAATAGTAACATAAAAAGTAGTTTTACCTTTCATTTTCATCATTTCATTTCAAATTTGGGATTTTGGAGCTTTAGAGTGGTTTTCCCCCTCAAATTTCACTAGCTGATTTCAGGAGATCTGGTGGACTATTCTTCGTGCTGTCAGGACCAGGTAGGAGCTAACCCTGAGCTCTTCATTTTCATTCCATCCTTTCTTGATTTTAAGAAAGTTTTCCCATTCTTATAGGCCCTTGGAGTTTGAAGAATTCGTTCTCTCATCATCACACATGTTCTACATCGAAAGGAGCGATGCATACTGAGCTGTACACTGGCCAGTCAGTATGCATCTCACCTTACTCAAAGGTAGGGTGCGATGGGTGCAAAAGGGAAACTTTGCACAGTGATTTTTCATGAAAGTTTTGCCTGTTTTTACTCAAATTTGGATCCTAACTTATCTTTTGTCTGTGTTTCAGATATTTGTTGGATCAAGATGGTCGTCACATGGTGTGAACACAAACATGAAGAAGAGAACATTATTTCCTTACACGATCAGGGCATAGTTACTGCATTATGAAACTGTGGTTTGCTCAAATTCTTCCACATATCCAGCATGAGGCAACAAATCGGTTTGTTGTAATATTTTCTCGATGCTTGGGATCTGATCGACCAGGTATTCCAGATTAGAGGTAAATCTATTCCATTGAACAGTCGAGGATATTTACTTTCTGACGAGGTTATCGAGACGGGGTGCCCCTCTTTCACTATTAAGATCCACTTGTGGGGGTGAATTTGTGAGAGATTATATCTGTCAGTTCTGTAGAGATGGATCTCAGCCCAGCAGAGATGGCAAGATCACTATCTGGGATGTCATTGATCAGCCCTTGAGGACCATCTTATTTACCTTTGCTAGATTGGCTGGTAGAGAATCTCTTCATTTGGCGAATAGATCTTACATGCAGTACACCCAGGAATGCCTGGAACCAAAGGTGTTCAACTGGTGTGAGGCGGTACTTCTTGTCATAAAAGAACAACTCTCCAAAGTAAAGAATGGAAGATCCAAGACTTTTGGCTATGGTTCAATATTGACTGCTTTTTCCTTAGAGAGGATTCCACTAATGTAGCCTTAGTATATTTCACTAGGATTGCCAGCACTAAGGGAACCACGGATGCGGAGATGGGTTGATCTTATGGCTAGACATGTTGTTCAGTCACAAATTTCTTTCTCTAATGCCTTCTTTGAGTGGTTCGATTGTCAGGAGATGGTCTTTGCAGAGTATTCATATGTTAGGATGGATTTCTGAGGCGACCTAGATTTGGCGCTCCCAGTTGGTGAACAGTGGAGTGCGATAGGTAAAATGATTGACCACATCTTTATTTATCAGTTTATAATTCTTTTGTGCTTTTAAATGTTATCAAGACTAATCGAACTCATATGTGTGTGCAGATATTGGGCCAGTGTGACCAGTGGCACGCGCACGAGTGGCAACTGACACTCCAGCAAGAGAGGCTATAGGGAGGGCCATCCTTCAAGATCTGGACATATCGGAGACCCTGTAAGTGTTGCAGGATCAAGTCGAGGGCCTAACTCTCGATATTCAGGATGTTAGGACCAATGAGTTACCTTTGAGGTTACAACGCTATACTATTGGCGTGCCGAGTTGATGGACCAGGCTTTTGTGCATGATCGCATAGGTAGTGACATGCTATCACCAACATCATTAGTCTAGGATGCTTCCCTGCATTCATTTTTGAGTTTCTTGGTCATGTGACCGATTTTGTCTTGGACACAAAACATTTTGTAAAAACTATAAACAATTATATATTTTTGATTTTTGGAGTTTTATCTTGGTTAAGTTATGCAATCCTGATGCAAATGTTAATGTAAAATTCTTTCTTTACAATTGTTGCAAATGTCTATCTAACACATAGTTTGCTAATGAATCAGTCAATGCGTTTAAGTTTCTGGAAATGTGTTGATATTGAATAGAATCAAACTGTCTTTCCAAAATCCTGACTCTTAGGAACATGCGATAAATAGCTGGGTTCTAAACGGAATAAACTCCAGTAAGCTGTAGAATGACGAGTTGTGAGCCTAGCCTAACAATAAGTCGGCGTATACCACGTGAAATGGCATCAGATAGAAGTTCAATCTGTTAGTGTCGGTCTTGAAAGCCCTCCATCAGTGATCAAAGCTCTTTGCATTTGCATTAGTAGGTGTCTCATCAGTGTCAAATTTTGCATCCCGTTAGGCATGCCATAACCCTGATGGAGGAGCTGGTCTATTTATACCCCTCTTGGCTTTGCTGGATCAGGTCATATCAGTCATTGAGTTTTTCAAGCTTGTCTTGTTTTGTCTTAAGGTCAAAGGTCCTAGGTCTAGGGTTTTGGTCATTTATCTCAGCAAGGTCATGTCTTTGAAAGTCCTTGAGTGCCCAGCAAGCCAGAGGGAGGATTGTAAACATGTTTCTTTGATATTTTCATCATGTACAGTTCATTTTTAACCTTGGATTTAAAAACTCTGTTTTTAAAGCCAAGGTCATGTTAAATTTTTGTAAAAAGAATGAAATTCCAAAAAGTCTTCAAAAAGGCAGCAATAACCCTGGTCCCCTTGCCAAAGTCCCTCAGATGATCTACCTGCAAAAAGAATCAAGTCAAAGCACTCAAAAAGTCAAATTCAGGATAAAGGAAACCAAAAAATCAGTGTTTTAAAAAGTGTCAAAAATAAACTTTATAAAGTGGGTTTATGGATGAAATCTTTTCAAATGGAGTCTATAAAGGTTCTACTTCCCTCCTTTTACTCTCATTGTGCATCCCAACGCTTGGAAGAGAAGTTTGAGAGAGTGATTGGAGAGAGGAGCGAAATTGCAGTGATTTCGGGCAGCTGAGTGGTGCGCGACCCGTTGAAGGAGGTGCGCGACCTGTTGGGCGGTGCGCGACCCGTCCAGAACCCCTCAGCAGTGCAGAAATACTACGGGCGCGACCCGTTGGGAGGTGCGCGACCCGTTGGGAGGCCTGCGCGACCCGTTGAATCGTTTGCCTGCAGACTTCAACAACATTCCTCAATCTCCCTTCAAATCATCCAAATTGTTCGAGGTAGGCTCTTTACACATTGTCTTGGAGGTTAATGATGGATGTAAGCCCTCATGCTATGATTTTAACCTCAAATCATGCAAATGAAAAGACTTATATGGCTGCAATATTCATGTGCAAATTGTGCTAGGGTTTATGGTGTTTCAAGTTGTTTTTCCCTTTGATTGGTTTCCTTCCCTTCCCTTTTGCCCACCCTCATATGTACATTTCTTTTCCCCATGATTATTTTATAAACGAAATACAAATCCCCTTCCCATCCCTAAATCACTAAAACTGAAAACCCTATCCCTCTCCCAAAGCATAAAAAAACAAAACAAAGTGAAAACCCTAATTCCCCTCTACCATATGCATATGCAAGATAACAAAAACTGTTGGTAAAATGTCAACATGTGTGGTGTATGGTTTCCCTTTTGTTTTTCCCTATTAAACATGTATGCATATGTTCCCATGTTCACTTTTATGCATGTTTTTCCCATATGCAATACTCTTTGCAAATGATTTCCCTATTACAAATATGTGTTCCTATATGAATATGATTTGCAAAATTTCCCTTAAAAACTCCCTGTTATTTTTATATATTCCCATTCCTGGTTAAAAAGTTCCCTCCCCTAACATTTCCCTCATGTTTGGTTCCCCTTGAAACAGCATAGATTTCAGCACTTTTTGCAGGCAGAGACAACAGTTTAGTTTGTCCACTTTGCTCCAAAACCATGTTAGAAACCGAAACTTATGAGCAAAGTGATGACCATTCATCATCTACAGAGGTTGAGGAACAGAGGAGGCCTCGTAGAGGGGGTAAGGGAGGACATCATAAGCGGGAGGAGCCTACTTCTTTGGCAGAATTACAGGCCTGTCCTTTGGCAGTGAATTGGTTCCAGTACATGTCTTGCTATCAGTTTTGTGAGAGGATCTCTCGGATTCAGCATCATAGAGAGTTGGCCTGCTTGTTTGTCTTACACCTCCATGATGGACATGTCACTCTAGCAGGGGTGAACTTCACATTGACACCAGAGGTGATCTCACAGGCTACAAGGATACCAAATGTGGGTAAGGTGTGGCCTAAGAGCAGGTTGCTTGATTTTGTTCACTTTGAGCCCTATGTCCGGCCATCATTTGTGAGACTTTTGACGGGTGTTTTCCCATTCAGATTTCTCCAGAGCGAGTATGCTCCCCTCATGAGGCTTATTATGCATTATTTTACCTGTGAGGGCAGATTTTCACAGGTGTATTCATATCACATTCGCCTTTTGATGCATTTCACCCGAGTGAGGATGATGAACATCCCGGTCTTCTTGTTTCATAACATTCAGAGGATGGTGCCCATGTTGCAGAGGAAGACCCCGGCCCAGCAGTACAGGAGCCTTTGCCATTATGGTTTGATTCAGCTAGTAGTATTGCATCAGTTGACACAGCAGGGCATCTCATGGGAGGAGTTCATCTCCCGTGAGTTTTTCACAGTGCCACCTCAGCCACATCAGGAGGTCATTCATGAGGAGGGAGGACCATCTCAGTAGCCTGATGCTCCCGTCACCCGACATGTCAGCTCCACTCCTTTGGTCACTTATCAGAAAGGCCCAAGGGCCTTATTTGCAGCAGCTAGGCGAGTACTATCTCCACAGCAGGTGGAAGGGGTCTCACCTTCATCTTCAACTCAGCGAGTGTTATCTCCACACCAGGTGGAAGGGGCCTCGCTTTCTTCACCAGCACAGGTACTACAAAGGGGCAAAGAGCCCATGATTCATGAGGATTCGGTGATTGATCTTGAGGTCAGTTCTCCTAGCCAAGAGGCGAAGGAGATCATTTAGCATCTTAGGGCTGAAAATGATGTTTTACAGAGGAGACTTGAGGGTGCCCAATGGACCATCACCTACCTGGAGCAGTGGAACACATAGCTAGAGGAGGAGAAGGCACTTGATGAGCTATGGAGGATTCGTAGCGACCGAGTCTTGAACCGTAGGAGGCCCGGTGATCCATTGCCTGCTGATCGAGAGTCACTGCTCATTCAGGAGAATGCCCATTTGGAGAGGCTGTTGGCTAAGGCCAACCAAGAGAAAAAGCTGTTGAGAAACATTAAGAATCACTATTGGGCAAGAATGCATGTATGCAAAGCCAAGATGAAAATGTTCCAAAGGAGGTTGTCCGAGGCTCTTAGGCGGAGGAAGAAGACCAATCCACTCCGTATCTTGGCTGAGGCATCCCTCAAAGATCATGGCACTCACTAGCATCAGCTACAGCACAAATCCCAAATTTTTTTAAGAATTTTGGGTAATTTTGGTAATTTTGGGAAATTTACAGGTTTTGGCTTCTCAACGGGTCTCACCCCCGGTGAGACCCTTTGTCATCGTAGCTCCGTTTTGCAAAAACTCAACATTTCTAGATTTTTCATGCAAAGTTACATATTCCTATGGATGGACTTGAGTTTTTATGGAGTTTTGGGCCTCCAAAAGGTCAAAATACAAGCAAAATTTGACTTTCTGCCCCTTTTTTGAGTTGCAGAAGCAGTCTTGGGAGAATTGACTTTTGACTAGGCAAATGACCTCCAAATCCAAAAATTCTAGTTGGGTTGGAAAGTATACTCAGAGACCTTTCCAACGAGTTATCCTGTACCTAATTCTGAGACCGGGAAGGCCTCCAAACAGAGCTCCAAAGTGCGCGACCCGTTGAGGAAATGTGCGCGACCCGTTGAGGAAACTTTGCCAGATTTGACCAGTTCAGCCCAGAAAACGCAGTTTGGCTCCAGTTTGACTTTTTGAGGTGGATGGTGGTCCTCTTGGATGTAATTGTGACACTTTTTGGATATTTTTACTCTTGTTTAACTCTTCTAGAAGTTTCTTTCATGTAAAGGGTAAAAATTGAATGTATGAACTGGTTTCCAAGTTTATAGAGGCAAGTTGTTTTGACTGCCTATTTTGTAGTGCTTAGTTTAGAAGTGGTTCAAACAGCTCCTAGGATAGTGAGCTCGACCCATGGAGGCAGGGAAAGAGGTTAGATCATCTATATTATGTACTTTCTTGCTCATTTTCATGGTTGGACTCTTGAGGGAGAAGCTATCACTGTATTATTTCACTTATATCTCTGCAATTTTTGGCTAAGGAAGACCAGGGTTTTGCAGTCATCTTTGGGATTCTTGTGGACTCATGTGTTGATGGTGTGTTTCTCCATGTTATTGTAAGCTTTGTTATGTGATTCATTTCCTTTCTATACTGCTGCATATTAAACAAATGAAGTGTTAAAGTAAGAATTCATGCTTGCCATGCTCTGCTTTTAAATTTGTTTAATTTCTATGTTTTCTACTGTCTAAAGAGAATTCAAATTCATTGTTTGCTCTCTTTAGCCTTCTTATCTTTCTTTCCTAAACATCCACTTCAGCTAAAGACATCAATACAGGCTCCTACCTCACCCCAAAGACCCCCCTGCAGAAACTGTGTCCAATCCCCACACCCTAAATTGTAGCTCCTCAATTTGCCACCAAAACCCCAAAAACCCCCAAATCAACCTTCAAATCAGTTTACTAGCCTAATATCAGTGTTACCGTGTTGGTCATCTCATCCCATTGAAGATCTACCGAGATTGACCGAAGAGAGCATTCTCCTGCCCCGTAGGGCTAGCTACGAGGCTGAATGGTTTGATGTAGCTTTGAGGTTTGCCTTTTTCAGCCTGAGGTGAAATTTCAAGTGCTAACAAAATCAACACACTATATTCAGCGATGTTGTTCGTCGACCAACCAATACTTATCCCCCTGAAACTCACTAACTCACTGCTTGGAGTGAAAATGGCCCAGGCCGCAGAAGATAGATTCCATGTACTACGACTAGTTCCGTCGGCATACCCAACAAATGGTCCCAAAAATTCTAACATATGCAATCAAATGCAAAGTGGATTACCTAACCAAAATGACAACTCTAAAAGAAAAAAAAAATGTAACAAAAGTATATATACAAAGAGTGTACTACACTTAATCAAGCATAGTAATGCTTAAGATACAACCTGTTTCAGGGCTGCGATAGTGGAATCCCATCATAATTGACCAGCTCGTAGGCTCCTTTTGTCAATACTCATTTAACAATGTAGGGGCCCATCCATAATGGTTCGAATTTTCCTGCTCCCAATTTGTCAGAGTCCTGATCGTAAAGCAAGACTAGGTCACCTTCTGAGAAGACACGAGGCTTGACATTTTTGTCAAATTGCGCCTTGACACATTTCTTATGTGCTTCGTTAGCCAGTGCGACATCACGACAGGTTTCATCCAAGTGGATTAGTTCCAAGAAACGAGCCTCTTCCTCCGAAGTTTCAGGAAGCATATCAATTGTGAGCCTTAGAGATGAAATTTCGCACTGAATTGGTAAGACAGATTCTAGACCATACACCAACTGAAAAGACATAAATCCAATCGCATTTCTCACCGAAGTCCTATATTCCCACAGAGTTGATTACATGATTAAATGCCAATTCCGTTTGTGGACTCCAACCATTCTCTGTAGCATGAGCTTAAGGACTTTGTTGATCGCCTCAACCTGTCTGTTAGCCTGCGATAATATGGAGTAGAACTATCATGGGACAGTTCTAATATGGCAGTCAATTCAACCATCATGTGATTGCGAAAATGCGATCCATGATCTATGACTATAGCCTATGGAACACCGAATCTAGAGACTACATGATTGAAAAAGAAAAGAGTAGCCATTTCGCCACTGTTGTTTAATGTAGGCATCGCCTCAGCCCATTTTGTAAAATAGTCGACAACGAATATAATATACCCATGCCCCCTGGCTGAGGTGGGGTTACATGTCATGAAATCAATGCCCCATTTAGCGAATGGCCCAACAACACCTACTGGATGTAGTGGTGTAGGTGGTAATCTGGTTTTGCGATAAAAAATCTGACAAGCATGGCAACTTCTGACTGCAATTATGCAATATCTAAATATAGTGGGCTAGAAGTAACCAGCTCGTAAGATCTTTTGTGCAGTAGCGTAACTAGAGAGATGCCCCCCACACGCACTTGAATGATAGTCATTCTGTTATGAAACCAGCTCAAGAAAAGATAGAAAAGATAGATCAACGCCTTAGAATTCAGCCTCTTCGAGGGGGAAACTTCCTTTACATTACATAAATGAACAATTCTTCGATGATTCAAATGACAAAACCTCCTTTCTATATATAGGAGTCTAAGGAGTCACAATATAATCCAGCCGACCTAACAATAATAATATAAAGCCACAAAAATAACAATAGAGGGATTCCATGGGGCACAGAAATAACAACATGGGGGTAATAGGGGCACAACAATATAAATAAGGGGTATAACTACAATAGTAATGGGGTAATCACTAGTATTATAGGGACCCAAGATGCCCCTCTCCTTCAAAAAAGTGTTGTCCTCAACGCTTGAGTAGTTCTGGATACTTCTGCATAAAATTCTCATCCTCCCATGTGGAATCTTCAGCGGATAAGTTCTTCCACTTGATAAGATACTTTGAAATTGATCGATTTCGTAGCTGTCGGGTTCTTGTTTCTGTGACTGCTTCCAGTTCCAATATAATTTTTCCTTCCTCGTCAAGTTCTGGCAACATTGTTTGAACTGGGATCTTGTCGCCTATAACCTTCTTTAAACATGAAACATGGAAAACTGGGTGCAATCGAGAAGCTGCAGGAAGCTCCAATTTGTATGCCATAGTACCAATCTTTTGCAACACCTTGTACGGACCATAATACTTTGGTGATAATTTATTATCCTTCTTAGCGTGCTTTAGGGACATTTGCTTGTATGGTTGTAGCCGTAGGAATACCCAATCACCTACATCAAAACTTCTTTCACTGCGATGTTGATCTGCCTGTTGTTTCGTTCTATTTTGTGCCAACACGAGGTTATCCTTTAAGAGTTGGAGGACTTGTTGATGTTCGATGTGATGTTCCACTGCCTAAACCTTAGAATTTTCTCTTAAATAAGATGTGATGGATGGTGGTTGATACCCATAAAGTGCCATAAATGGGGTCATTTTTGTTGCTGTATGGAAGGAAGTGTTATACCACCATTCAGCCAGAGGCAACCATTTGACCCATTGTGTCTGTTTGTCAGATACAAAGAAATGAAGATATCCTTCCAAACATTTGTTTACTATCTTAGTTTTCCCATCAGATTGAGGATGATAAGATGAGCTATGAGCTAACGGAGTACCAAGACAAGAAAATAATTCTGTCCAAAAATTTCCAGTGAAAATGGGATTTCTGTCACTTACAATAATCTTTGGGTTTCCATGTAGCTTTTGAATTGTTTCCATAAATGCAGTAGAAACTGTACTGGCTTTAAATGGATGTGATAATGCACAAAAGTGTGCATACTTGGTAAGTCTGTCAACTACCACCATGATTACACTCTTTCCCTCAGAATTGGGTAAACCTGTGATAAAATCCATTGAAACCTCCTCCCAACGTTGGCTTGGAATGGATAAAGGTTGTAATAGACCTGGTGTCTTAATTGTTTCAACTTTATTTTTTTTGGCAAACCAAACATTCCGCCACAAACTTTTGAATATCTGATTTAAGGCCATCCCAAAAAAATTCCTTCTTAACCCTGTGGTAAGTTTTTAAAAATCCTGAGTGCCCTCCTAAGGGAGAAGTGTGCAATTCCATAAGAATCTTTTGTTTTAGCTGGGAATTCTTACAGAGGTATAAGCGATGTTTGTACCATAACGAATCATTTTTCCAGCTAAATGTACCAGACGTACTGGAATCTTGTTGTAGCTTTCGAATAAGTGCCCACACTTCATCATTCTTCCATTCCTCCCTTGCTTCGTTTATCCAATCTAGTTGGATAATAGAAATGGCGCACAACAATGCTTCCACATCCTCATCCTTTCTTGAGAGTGCATCTGCCACCACATTTTGCTTCCCTTTTTTGTAGATGATTTCAAAGTCATAACCCAACATCTTTGTGACCCACTTTTGTTGCTCTTCAGAGGATAATCTTTGTTCTAAAAAGTATTTAAGGCTATCATGATCTGTTTTTACCTTGAAGTGTCTTCCCATTAGGTAGGGTCGCCATTTCTTAAGTGCATGGAGTATTGCCAACATTTCCTTCTCATAAATAACTTTGCTTAAAATCTTTCCCTTGATTGGACGACTTTCAAAAGCAATGGGTCTTTCATCTTGCATTAGAACAGCACCAATTCCATTTCCTGAAGCATCACATTCCACAATAAAGGTTTTTGTGAAGTTCGGTGTAGCTAAGACCGGTGCTTGGCACATTGCCTCTTTAAGATGTTCAAAGGCCTTTGTTGCTTCCGGAGTCCATGAAATTGCATCTTTCTTCAATTATGTTGTTAGAGGTGCTGCTATTCTCCCATAATTCTTAACAAATTTGCGATAATACCCTGTCAACCCAAGAAATCCTCGCAGATGCTTTATGGATGTGGGGATTTTCCATTCCTTAATGGATTTAATTTTGCTAGGGTCTACCTTAACTCCTTCATGAGATACAATATGACCTAAATATTCCACCTCTTGGACTCCAAAGAAACATTTGGATATTTTTGCATATAATTGTTTCTCCTCCAATAGTTGTAGCACCTTGTCAACATGTTCAACATGATCCTTCCAAGGCTTGCTGTAGATTAGTATATCATCAAAAAATACTAACACAAATTTTCTAAGGAATGGTTTGAAAATTGAATTCATCAAACCTTGAAATGTTGAAGGTGCATTGGTAAGGCCAAAAGGCATGACCAAAAATTCATAATGACCCTCATGAGTTCTAAATGTCGTTTTTGGAATGTCTTCAATCTTCATTCTGATTTGATGATATCCCGAACGAAGATCCAACTTGGTGAAGTAAATTGATCCATGCAATTCATCCAGTAATTCATCAATGACAGGAATGGGGAACTTATCTTTAATAGTGAGCTTTTTGAGCTCCTTATAATCCGGACACATGCGCCATGATCCATCCTTCTTGTGCACCAATACTACTGGAGCAGAGAAAGAACTTTGACTTGGTTGAATTATACCAGCCTCTAGCATTTCTGCAACCATACGTTCAATTTCACTTTTTTGGACATAGGGATATCTGTACGGCCTGATGTTTGGAGGAACACTTCCTGGAATCAGATGGATAGCATGATCATGATCACGCATAGGTGGGAGACCTTTGGGAGTTTCAAATACCTTGGAATGATTGTCCAGGACTTTTTGGAGATCTGGAGAAATAGATGATTCCGATGCGGAAACATCTAGCGAGCATAATTTTGCAATTACACCTCTTTGCTCCTTTTTTAGAAGCTTTGTCATACCATTAGAGCTGATTATCTTTCTTGGTTTCCCTGCAATACCCCTTAATTCAACTTCCTTTCCTTCCGTAGAAAATTTGATGTAAAGTTCTTGAAAATTAAAAGCTATTGTACCCAAGGATTGTAGCCATTGGACTCCTAGTACAACATCAACACCTCCCATTGGAATGGCAAGCATTGGGCTAGTCAATACATATTCTCCCATCGATAGCTTGATATTATGGCACCTTCTAGAGCAATTTATTGTTCCTCCATTTGCAATCATCACTTGACACTCTGGTGTTGGATATAGGAAGCAATTCAATTCTTTTGCTACCCTACAATGAATAAAATTGTGGGTGCTTCCTGAATCAATCAACACTGTTACCTTTTTCTTCTTGATTTGTCCTTCTATCTTGATGGTTTGAGGAGTGGTAATTCCTGCCAATGCATTACAAGATATGGTCGGATTTATTTGTTCTTCATCTAGGCTTTGTTCATGGAGTATATCTTCTTCTTTCGACCTTTCTTGCTCCTTTTCTTCTTCCTCTTCACAATCTATGTAGAATAATTTCTTCTCAGCACACTTATGACCTTTAGTGTATTTTCTATCACAACTGTAACAAAGCCCTTTTGCTCTTTTTTCTTCCAATTGTTGTGGTGTCAACCTTATAGGTTGTGGAAGACTAGGGGCAACAACACTTCCGTCTTTATAGTTGTGAGTGGTATGCTTCCTGGTTGCCATAATTTTTCTTTCCATTTTTCTTGCTAACCTGAATGCCTTCTCTAATGAATCAGGTTCCCAAAGGCGAACATCATGTTGGATATTATCCTTTAAAGACCCTATGAACACATCAATCCTATGCTCCTCTGGAATATCTTTTACCCTTATGTTCAATTTTTGGAACTCCTCAATGTGCTCCATTACTGAACCCTTTTGTTTGAGACTTATCAATTGGCTAAAAAAAGTGTTGCTTTTTGTATCTTCATAATGTGCTATCAATTCTTCCGTAAAAATTGCCCAAGTGATAAATTGTTTACGAGAGCAAAGCCATTGATACCATACAAACTGATTTGGTTCCAAATATACAGTTGCCATACGTACCTTTTGTGTGTTTTGCACATTATTGAGATCAAAGAACTGCTCCATCTGTAATATCCATGTGGCGGGATCCTTGCCATCAAACTTCCTCATATCGATTTTTGGAATATGGTGAGTCTTCAATCCAACATTAGCGTCTATGGAATCATGATTAACATTTCTTTTGTTCTCATCATGAGTTTCCTTTAGTACCCTTTCACCCTTAGGGACCATTTCTTGTAGCAACGTATTCATATTTATCTTCAATTCGTCCATGTCTGTCTTCAAATCTATCTTCAATCATCCATCTTAGCTTCCACGTCAATCATCTTAGCTTCTATGCCTTTCTTTAAACAGTCCATCTTAGCTTCTACACCTTTCTTTAAACCATCCATCTTAGCTTCTACATCTTTCTTTAAACCATCCATCTTAGATTCTGTTCCTTTTTGTGCAAGGGACAATTGTTGCACTTGGTCTTGTAATTTTGATATATCATGTTGCATTTCTTCCTCTTCTTCATGAGTCATGCTAGAGCTTTCAGGTTCCTTACTAGGTGTTTGGATTTTCTTTCCTCGGGGCATCAGTTACCGATAATAATGCTCTACTATGCCCTTTGAATTCCTTCAAAATAAATTTTCAAACCAAGCTTAAGCAAAAATTTAAGAAAATCTACACACCTTTTTTCACTTTGTAGGAGCTCGATATTGCCTCTGATGTATCTTTGTACTTTCCAATCATCTACTTCTGAATTTGTGAGCTGTAGTAGCCCTCCATGTCCTCTTTCCAATGCCACAAGTCTGACCCAAATTGGATTCTCCAAGGAAGAGTTATGTGAAATCTCCCACAGTGACTTGCTTATATACTAGTTCAGTAGAGAGAACTTGTACGACGTGCCACGAGTCACTATTTCGACCTTTGGATCTGAAACATGCATACAAGAAACTATAGTTCGTCCTCTTTCTGTAACTTCTTATGAAATTTCAATCCGATCCCCAGAGAGAAAGTTACGACGATTTTCCCCAAGTCACCTGTTTTGAATGTAATTCAGGAGTCTGCAAAAAGACCAACTTCCTTAGATCATATCTCCGCAAATATCACGCAAAAAGCTCTGATATTCGCACCCAAGGTTCAGCACAATTTCTTCTCAAATGGGTTTTTTTTGCGACTTCTGAAACGTCACAGAAAAAAGTTATAGCGAAAATGACACGATGACCTGTTTGGAGCAGCGAAACCCTAGAATCCAAAGCTCCGATACCAAATGTTATGAAACCAGCTAAAGAAAAGATAGAAAAGATAGATCAATGCCTTAGAATTCAGCCTCTTCGAGGGGGGAACTTCCTTTACATTACATAAATGAACAATTCTTCGATGATTCAAATGACAAAACCTCCTTTCTATATATAGGAGTCTAAGGAGTCACAATATAATCCAGCCGACCTAACAATAATAATATAAAGCCACAAAAATAACAATAGAGGGATTCCATGGGGCACAGAAATAACAACATGGGGGTAATAGGGGCACAACAATATAAATAAGGGGTATAACTACAATAGTAATGGGGTAATCACTAGTATTATAGGGACCCAACACATTCAGAACTTTTTTGGCCTCCTCATGTGTGAGGCACCTTTGCAGAATTGTATCGACACCACGACGGTAAAGTGTATCACCAACGATCATGTAGTCTTTGGCTTGGTATCGAATACATCACTGTTATGAGCGAGAGGTGTTTGGCCTAAAAGTTTGGGTTTGGAGATAGATCGGTATATCTCCATACCACAGATCGCTTGACGATATTAGAAACAGAGTCTCATCCATGATTGATGCTTTATATGTTAAATTGTTGGATGACGATGGAAGGTCACAAAGTAACTCCGTGAAGATGAGAGACTTCTTTGATTTGGATTTGATGAATTCCAAATCACACTCTTGCAAAATGGCTATCCATTTGGAATATTTGCCCCCCAGTAATTGATGCGATAGAATGTAGGTCATAGGGTTGCAATCTAACAGAATGGTAGTTTTGGGAAAGAGTATATAGTGTCGAAATCTTTGTACTGCTTGAACAACTACTAAATCCAGCTTTTCAACATAGGAGTATTTTCTTTCTATATCATTTAAGTTTCGACTTAAATAATATATAGGATTTTCTATCCCATCATTTTCTTGCACTAAAACCATAGCGATGGTTGTATATGCGGCGGCGAGATACAAGTTAAAGTGTTTTTGATAGTCAGGAGCATACATTAATGATGCCTTTATCAGGGAATATTTTAAAGCATCAAATGAATCTTGCACAACCTGATCCCAGTTGAAGGGTACTTCTTTTTTCAAAATATGCGTATAACCTTCAGCAAGTTTAGCATAATGTGGAATGAACCTCCTTAGAAAGATTTCTTTTCCTTGGAGTTTCTGAATCTGAAGCAAATTTGAAGGTGGAGGCATGTCAAGGATTGCCTAAAACTTACATGGGTCGAGTCGAATTCTGTCCTTAGAAACTACAAAACCAAGTAATCGACTGGAACCAACACAAAACACACACTTGTGTGGATTGAGTCGTATCTTGTAGTGTCAGCAACGTAGAAATATGGCTCTCAAATGCTGCAGATGATCAGTCCACTTTCGTGAATGAGCTGGTAAATCGTTGAGATATGGTTGAATGATGTGTTTGATGTCATGGAAGGCATAGTTCATTTCCCTCTGAAACGTTGCCCCTACGTTCTTCAAGCCGAAAGGTAATTTGCGACATGAGAATGTGCCCCACGAGAATATAAATGTAGTCTTTGACTGGTCCTGTGGGCGGATATTGCTTTGATTGTATCCAGAAAATCCATCCATAAATGAAAAGATTTGGCATCCGGCACATTCATCAATTATCTGGTCAATAAAGGGTGTAGGATAGTTGTCCTTTGGACAAGCTTGATTTACATCCCTATAGTCGATGCACATTCTAATTCTTCCTTGTTTTTTCATTACAGGAACAATGTTCAATACCCAATCAGTGAGAGGAACAGGGTAAATGAAACCAGCATGCAAAAGTTTTTCAACCTCTGCTTTAATGGAAACGACTTTCTTTGGATGAATAGGTCGAAGCCGTTGTCTTAGTGGATTGACATCTAAATACATCTTTATTTCATGTTCAACGATTCTCGAGTCAATGCCTAACATTTCTTCAAATGACCATGCAAAGACATCCCTGAATTCACGAAAGAGAGCGCAGTAAATTTCCAGTTCTGATGAGGAACATGATTTTCCAACATGAATATTCTCTACAACATTAGGTTTGGTCGAGATATTAATGGCTATAGTTTCTTCAATATTGGACGTATTTTGCTCAGAATCCACTATATTTACAATATTTGATAGAAAATCAAAGACTGAAGGATGATTAAGGTTGCTTGAATAATCTTCATTGTTATCTTGAAGGTGGGAATGATGGTGGTAATCTTCCCACGGTGTCTCTCCTATCATCATAGACTGAATGATTCCTTCATCTGTAGAATGTATATGAGACCAAGGATCAGAAGAGGTACCATACTCTAGAGACTTATCTATCCAAACACTCACTGAGTGTTGATTTGGGTTCTCTGCCCAGACCCAGAAAATTAATTGCTACAAAGATTCTATGGGGCTTGGGGGCAACACCTCACGATGATCCACACTATAAAAATGGTCAGAGTTCTTCTTAATATTTGATGATGAAGAAGATATCATATGACAGGTTTCCACTGTGGCCACTTCTGCCAGAATACTTGGAGGCGGGAGGGCAAATGTACCCATTAAGGAAGGGTCTTTTAGGAGACCTACTCTGACATGTTGAAGTGATTGAGAACTTCCATGGATCAATGGAATGCTTCCAGTAGCTTGTGAACTATTGGGGAAAAAGGTTAGTTGGTCAATGATTGTAATTCCACCTTGGAAGGGAAATGTAATCTTTCTAAAATATGTTGACACAACGGCGGCCATAGCATAAATCTAGGGCCTTCCTAGCAAGATATTGTAGTCAAGGTTTCCATCAATGACCTCAACTTCAATTTCTACTGTCTTGCCCCCCAGTTCAACTTGCAAGTTACTTAATATCCCATACAGCATGTATGTTCTTCCATCAAATGCTTTTAATGTCGTTGATGATCGTGACAAGGGTGGTGAACCTAAAGTTTTCAAGCAACTCATTGACATAATACAGGTAGATGCCCCCTCATCAACGATTGTTTGATGAACAGTTATATTGAGGGCTTTTACCTGTATAAGGAAAGAGAGTTGGGCTGGTAACTAAGGTTCATATCCTTTATGGTTAAAGGCCACAAGATTGGAATCTGTTGGGTTAATCCCACCTATTGCTGATAACAAAGGCTGCTTTTTGGAGGGGCAATTTTTCAGTACTTCAAGTGTCGACATAGCGGATGGCGATTGTACCAGATCCTCCACTATATTATAATTCTTTGCAGCTCAAGCATGAGGATTAAATGTCAATTTATGTACTACTCCCTTTGGTGGTTTTATTGTTGATTCAGGAATGATGGGTGGAACAAATTTAGGTGAAGTTGTTGTCAAACTACTGGGTTGATCTGTAGCCTTGTTGTTCAATGACAGTGGATTCCCATAATCTTTATTCCTTGTTGATATCAACGCATCATTTTTCTGTTTTGAGACAGATAGCATAAGCACTTGGGATGGGGAAGCATGATTGATAGTAACCAAATTGGTTTCTGGGCTCAAAAATGGATCAGTCAACACTGTTGAGGTACTTGAAGTCTTTAAAAATTTCGCAACCTCAGCTTTATGTGGTATTTTGTTTTGAGAAGTTCCAAGATTACAAGGAATGAGTCGCTACCCTAAATGCCACTCGTTCCTCAAAAAATGAGCCTCCTTTAAACTCTTTTTAGACTCGCTAAATATGAAAAGATTGTCAAGCTATTGGCCTTTCCAGCTCGCTAAAGTGATTGGAAGTGCCATCCCTCCTGTATATTTTAAAATTTTCAGACTTGAGGGATTATCTTATGAAAAGGTTCAAGCTCTTGTCTTTTTCGGCTCACTAAAGTGATCGGAAAAGTCATCCCTTTTGTATTATTTTAATCTTTTTCGTACTTAAGGGATTATGCTACGAAAAAGAACTATTGGAGTTTTTTTTTCATCCCTTTTCAAACTCTCTAAACATGAAAAGGACCAAGTTGTCTTTGTCATTAAACTCGTTAAAACAATAGTGACAAAATTGTCCACCCAGACAAGAACGAGTTTCACTATCGTTAGACTTGCTAAAACATAGTGACAGGCTTGCCCGAAGGGCAAATTATAGAAGAAGCATATGTTATCCTCCTCAAGCTTGAAAAAAATAAAGAGGTACTAGTTAGCAATGACTGGGGAGAAAGGGAAGAAAACTTGAAGAATTTTATTGGTAGCAAGTCGCTCTTAGACATGACACTTTCACTCCATCACCATGATTGAGTCGGGTTGGGTTATTCTATTCACTGGTCATATCGCCATTGGTCCTCCATACCATCCAGCTTTTTGGGTTAATGCTACAAATCCATCTCAATGTCGCTGATATGTTCAAGAGAATTCATTCAGAGAATTCACCATCCAGTTAATGCCTCATCCATTGCAATACCTTCACCCTCCATTTTTCATGACTGCCATTCCTGAACCTTATATCATCAGATCATTTCACCTCCAGAAAATCATTTGCTTCATTTCGTGTCGTAGATGTGGGATACATTAAGGCCCTCCTACGACAGGTCGCTTCTTGTTGGCATCAACTCATTATCCAAGAAGTTGACTTAGAAACAATTCTTTCAGTACTTTGAAGCTTGCATGCCTCAATGGCATGTTTCTCACTTTCGGTGACAGGTTTACATCAATGGCATTCAACTGAAAGATTTTGCGTGGTGTTCGACATCGGATCATATATTCACACCACGTTAATTGTACTATAGTACCTTGAAGGTCATTATCATTATCGTTGATTCCTCTCGCGCCTGTTAACAGCTTACATTATTGGCTGGTAATCAGGCAATGTCTTTTCATGTTCGACTTTAGGACATCTTTTCACATGGATCGACTTGTACATCGGGCAAAGATTGAACGAGTTTGAAGACCCCAGATCTATTTTCATCCATCTGGGCTGCGATATATCCAGGGATATAAAGACATCAAATGTACGCGGAAGCTACACAAATAGTCATCTAAGCTAGGGAAGATGACTCTTCATATGAAGAATCACTAGTCTGAAACTATAGACAATTATCTGTCCTTTGTACATGAAAAGGAATTTACAAAGTTGAGCATGGGAATTCCCGCCTTAGCTAGATCATGAAAATATGATGATGATGTATTGTATTGTATCTTATACAGGTCACCTTCCAGTTCGAATACCTCAGATCCTCATGATAAAGCATTTCACCTGACATCAAAAGATTTACGACTTCATGTTTTAGGGGGCAAATGATATAGACATATTTGGGCACTGTAACCCCAATCTTATATGTCGATAAACCAAGGGCTCTTTAACCCCTAAAAGTGTTGTTTCATATCCTAAAGGATCATGGTCAACTAATTGCATCATTCCCCAAAAGTTCCACCTGAAAAACCACTCAGAATTGGCCAAAACTGGACCATACTGACTGCTCCACTGTCAAGGTGTGATGCATACTGACTTCTACACTAGCCAGGTGTGATGCATACTGAAGAGGCCTTCTGTGGGGTGCGATGAGCGAGGATGGACAAATGTTCGAGACAATTTGCTAAGTGGATGCTCATGGAATCTTCCAGAAACTTCTCCTATGACACTTGCCTCTCTGAATTCGCCCAAGGATGAGTAAGAGATTCAAAAAATCTCCAAGTGGAACCAAGAACAACAAGTGGAATGACACTAATAAAAAACCCAGTGATGACTCACACCCTTGTAGACATCTATAAATGGATCCCTCATCCGAGAGATCTAGGGGCTGGAATTTGGTAATTTGTAAAGAAGTGCTGATAGTTTGTCTTTGAGAAAAGGACATTGTATTGTTGGGTGATCTTTCTTTTCATGAGGTGAAGAGGGCTTTGATGCTGGGAGGATGATGCTGGATTAGACAGCTGGGTTGTAATTCTCCCTTCTATTATTAATAAATTTCTTTGAGTTTTCCTCCATACAATCATGTATTTGTAAATGTTGTTATTTATGAATGCCATTGTATGTTCAATGTATTTTTGATTCTGCATTGCTTATGATATAATAGATCAAGATGCTTTGATGGTGTTTTGTTACTTTGCTTCTACAGGTATTCATTGAGCGGGATAAGTAGGAGAAGAGGTGCAAGCTCTATCAAAGGAGAGAGAATTCAAGCAAGGAGTCAAGCGAAAGATCCAGGTTGGTCCCTTTGCTTCTCTCTTATCTATCATACATAGAAGAAGTCACAAATTTCTTTGATTGTTTGTTTCTAGGATAGCTGCCAATCCTAGTGGGACTAGCAGATCAAAAAGACACTAGTTTTCCCAGAGACAAAATGGTGACTCCACTGGGGATCAAATAGTTTGTTTTTTTTTGTTGATTGTTTGTTTTATAAACTATAGATGGAGCCTGAAGTTAGCCAGATAGCCTTTATATTGGTCTTGCTCTGCAATTGCAAAGTAGATGAATTCTACTTCAGTCAATCTCCGATTTAGTTTATGATTTGAACATCTGACTTACAAGCATTCTAGATGCCCTGTTGGTAGCACAATAACCTTCCAAGATCATACCCCTGTACTTTATTCTTTACTGTCCTTAATAGCTCAACTTAACTCACTGAATTCAGCTGCAAATTTGAGCCAAAACCCACCTCAGTTTCGCTCCCTGGCCCATCGCATTGTCTGTCACTAGAAGCTAGTATGCATCGCACTTCCCGAGTGTAGCAGGTGAGATGCATCCTTGTTTCTATGAAGCATAGGTGCGATGACTGAGTAATCCTATTTCTCTCCTTGAAATTTAGGTTTTTGTCCTTGTTTTTAGCTCTGTTCAATTATTTTGCTGCTTATGAACAATATCTCATTGCTAAAGCCTCCTTTCTTTACATAGTTCAACCTCCATTGATTAGGATTAGCAAATTTTTTTATGTATTTTTCCATCATTTGCAATCCTTAGTCGAAAAGTTTCCTAAATCAAACTTTCATTTTGGTGCAAAAAAGTGTCGTAGACTGTGTGCGAAAAATGATTTAGGGAAAGTGCATTTAGTGTGTGCCCTTTGCTCTTTGTTTGAAAAAATTGTAATCTTCTTTCTTCTTTGTTTAAAAATTTCACAGCCTCAGCTTTATGTGGACAATCTTTCATGAAATTCTCATCGTTGCATATGAAACATGGATAACGAGGTTTCTTTTGCCTTGTAGGGTTTTGAGAAGATTTTTCAGGAGGTGAATTTTCCTGTTTCTTCTTATTATTTTTCCCTTTCTTATTGCCCCCTGGTTGCTTTGGATTCTTGCCCTTGTCAGATGACACGACATTAATCTCCCAGGCAAGAGGTTCTTCATTTTATTTTTGACTAGAAACTACAAGGGCTTTTTTAGATGGAGCCTTTGCGGTTTTCGTGCTTGTGGTACCGATCACACCATCACCGGCGTGAGAGTCCTATTTGATTTAGGAAGGGGAGGAACGGAGAATTCTGGTCTAGGAGCGTCAGGAATTTTGTTGTAGGGTGTGCCAGACTAAGTATAGATCAAGTGTAAATATTGAGCACGAGCAATGACTTGCTCTTCAGTGACAACTCCTCCCTTAGCCACATCCTTAGTAATAGAAGGCAATAAGGACTTAATAAACCATTCAGCTAAAAGCTGATCAGGAATGTACGTATTTACCATTCGACGACAACATCGCCACTCATGAATATGATCATATATGTGAGTGGTCGTGGTCTATTTGAAATTGGTAAGGAGTTTCGTTCCTGTTTCGTACCTTATGGGTAACTGAAAATGGGTTAAAAAGGTAGTGGCAAGGGTGCTGAAGTTATCGAACAAAGCTCTAGGCAATTCAATATACCATTTTGCTACCAGACCAGTGAGCGTTCTCTGAAAAAGGCAAAGCCTAATCGAATCATCATTTAGGGTGTTAGATGAGCACCACAAATGAAAGGTCATTACGTGATTTGATGGATCTTCACCTGGATTTCCATTGAATTTAGGAATATCGGAGGGAAGTTTATGAGGAATCGTTGGCCACTAAGGGGCGTAACCAATTGGATCATTGATTAGCCGGCTCAAATCTGGTAATTCTAGAGTTTCTACAAAAGGCAATTACTGATTCAAGTTAGGCGAAGCATACCCAGGATAAGATGGGATCGCCTGAGCAGTAGGTCTTTGCATACCAACATGATGTATCTGATTCTAGTAACTTTGATAAGGTTGTTGGACATATCCATTATAGTATGGCTGTTGATAACCATTTTGAAAATGCGGTTGTCCATTACCTACAAAGCCTTGTTGCTTAGGTTCTCAGTAGGTTTGCTGGAATTGCGGTTGTTGGCATTGTACCAGCCATGGTTGTTGGACCATTTCTTGTTGCCCAATACTAGAAGATTGACCAAGATGCAGAGTGATCATACTTGTTTGGGCCTGAGTCATTCCAAGTAAGGAAGCACTAACCTGAGGTTGTGATTGAGCCGTAGAGACAAGAGGTTGTTGTATTGCAACCTGAGAGACTTGAGGTTGACACACAACAGGCAGTGCTTGTACTTGCGACACAGTCACAATAACAGGTGTAGTGGGAATATTCGACATAGGTTGGGTCGGTTGCATTGAATATATAACCCTTGGTTGTTGAGGCAGTATTGGTACCCAACCGCTGGATGTAATTCCAGTTTGACCTGAATTTTGTTGTAAACTCTCATATGGTTATTCTCCAGGAGGGAACAATGAAAAAGCATACTGCCCTCCATATGGTGGCAGTCTAGTGTTCAAAGGATATATTGGTCTTTGAAGACTGGACTGCACAAATTGATATTGGCATGTAGGATCAATTTGTTGAGTTTCAACATAAGAAATACCAGATGGGATTCCAGCTGAACTAATAGGAACAGACCATGTTGTCAAAACAGTCCCTAAATGGACTCCAGCTAGTGATTGGTAACTAACCGGGACAGATGGTATACAACAAAAATTGTAGGAACGCCAGTAGGAGGCTCTTTTGTAGCTGTATTAGATGATATAGTCATAGATGTTGATGGTTGTTTAGACATATTTATTCTATCCAAAAGATTTTCTAGCGATTCGATAGGAACTTGCGATGAAGGATGATTAAAAGAACTAACTTTAGGAGTAGAAGGATATAAGTGAATCCCAGTTCCAAAATGCAATGGGTACTAGATGGAATATCTTCTGCTATCTCTTCTATTGCAATCAGTCCAGGTGGAAGAGGTAGACCGTCGGGTCCGTAAAATATTTCTGGAGTTGAAGAAGGTATTGCTTCTGCAGTGACAGATACCAGAGGGGTGACACCTTCCGAATTCTGGAACTCAACTTCTATATGTTCAGGTAAGTGAACTTCAATCTTTGGATCAGCTCTATCTGGAGTTGTTTCAGGTATAGAAGTGTCTACCATTACACTAGGATTAGTTCTAATGTCCTCTTGCAACTGCGGAATTCCTTCTCTAAAGGAAAATGTACCAGAAATGATCGGAGTAACTATAGTCTCTGATGATGTTGAAACACGACTTTCAAATAAATCAAGTGAATTGGACTTAGTTAAACAAGTATGTTTTGCCCGGAATGGTTTCATTTCCAGAGTCAAAGACAGTTGACTCGCTATTCTCCGCGAATGATAGGGTTTTGATTGACTTTCTTCCACGATTGCGGATTACTAGATCAACTCAAAATTAAGGGGAAAATAATGTTATTCTAAATTTAAATAAATTTTAATGACGCTTTGACACAAATTTGCTTTTTCAATTTTTAAAAGTTGAGAAAAAACTAAAGATGACTCTAGTCCCCTTCGATTTTTAATGAGCTTGAAGTGACAAGTGCTCAGATAGACCTTTTCTTTTAAGGAGTCAAAAAGGAACGAAAGTGACTACTCTGGTGATCTTTTCAGAGGGATTACCAAACCAATCACAAAACTGCAAAATACACCTTGGTGATGAATTAAAGAGAAATTACCAAGGACTTATGTACGGCAGTCAATCTTCCCAAATGCCGTGTTCAGTGCAGACACAACTTCCTATGGATAAAGGATATAAGCCTATTGTGGTCTCCCATTATATACTTGACGGTACGAGAAGCACAATTCTGTGCTAGCACTTGTCGTATCAAAGAGGAGGAATCACCCAACCTTACGATAGTTACTAGATTTTACGACGCTAGAACACGTCTCTAGCCTAGACCTCTAGATGTGTTGCGTTAGGTTCCAAAGTGTTGTTAAGTTCATTGAAATTTATTTTAAAGTTGATATTGCTTAGAATTTTGCCTTTCAATGGTTCACCGCATGATGTAGATGTAAGATTCCTAAATATGCAATCTAAAATGATAAAGAATCGTTGTTTATTTTTAGCAATAAAAATCCTAGCTACTAAGAATACAAGATTACGATTCTTTCAAACAAAGAGCAAAGGGCACTCACTAAATGCACTTTTCCTAAATCATTTTTCACAAATAGTCTAAATGCAAATGAAAATGCATGTATTTTTTTTTCGTTCCCTTAATGTGAGAAATGCAAAAAAGGAAAACTAAGTATAGATCTGAAATATTTTCTTCAAAGCGACATTTTGACCATTTCTTTTCAAAATATAAAGGAAGACTAAATGACACTTTTCGATTTCGAATAGAGAATTCTTTTGACACTTCAAAATATCAACAAATCAAATCAAATACATGACGAAAAGTTCAATCGACTACCCAAGGAAGGAAGACTCAATGACACTTCTCTTTTTGATACAAAATGATAGTTACGACACTTTTTTTGCACCAAAATGACAGTTCGATTTAAGCAAATTTTCGACAAAGGATTGCAAATGATGGACAAATACATAAAAACATTTGCTAATCCTAATTAATGGAGGCTGAACTATGTAAAGCAAGGAGGCTTCAGTAACGAGATATTGTTCATAAGCAGCAAAACAATTGAATAGAGCTGAAACGAGGACAAAAAACCCAAATTTCAAGGAGAGAAATAGGACTACTCAGTCATCGCACTTGTGATTCACAGAAACAGGGGTGCATCTCACCTGCTACACTCAGGAAGTGTGATGCATATTGGCTTCCAGTGACAGACAGTGTGATGGGACAGGGAGTGCAACTGAGGCGGGTTTTGGCTCAAATTTGTAGCTGGATTCAGTGAGTTAAGATGAGCTATTATGGACAGTAAAGAACAAAGTACAGGGGTATGATCTTGGAAGGTTATTGAGCTACCAACAGGGCATCTAGAATGCTTGTAATTCAGATGTTCAAATCATAAACTAAAATGGAGATTGACTGAAGCAGCATTCATCTAATTTGCAATTGCAGAGCAAGAGCAGTTCGAAGGCTATCTGGCTAACTTCAGGCTCTGTCTATAGTTTATAAAACAAACAATCAATCAATAAACAAACAAACTATTCGATCCCTAACGGAGTCACCATTTTGTTTCTAGGAAAACTAGTGTCTTTTCGACCTGCTAGTCCCACTAGGATTGGGATCTATCCTAGAAACAAAAATCAAAGAAATTTGCGATTTCTTCTATGTATGATAGATAAGAGAGAAGAAAAGGGACCAACCTGGATCTTCCACTTGACTCCTTGCTTGATTTCTCTCTACTTTGATAGAGCTTGCACCTCTTCTCCTACTTATCCCTCTTAATGAATACCTATAGAAACAAAGTAACAAAACACCATCAAAGCATCTTGATCTATTATATCATAAGCAATGCAGAATCAAAAATACATTGAACATGCAATGGCATTCATAAATAACAACATTCACAAATACACGATTGTATGGAGGAAAAATCAAAGAACTTTATTAATAATAGAAGGGAGAATTACAACCCAGCTGTCTGATCTAGCATCATCCTCCCAACATCAAAGCCCTCTTCACCTCATGAAAATCAAGATCACCCAACAATACAATGTCCTTTTCTCAAAGACAAACTATCAACACTTCTTTACAAATTACCAAATTCCAGCCTCTAGATCTCTGAGATGAGGGATCCATTTATAGATGTTTGCAAGGGTGTGAGTCATCTCTAGGTTTTTGATTAGTGTCATTCCACTTGTTGTTATTGGTTCCACTTGGAGATTTTTTGGATCTCTTACTCATCCCTGGGCGAATTCAGAGAGACAAGTGTCATAGGAGAAGTTTCTAGAAGATTCCATGAGCATCCACTTAGCAAACTATCTCGGACATTTGTCCATCCTCACTCATCGCACCCCAAAGAAGGCCTCTTCAGTGTGAATCACAAATAGCTAGTGTAGAAGTCATTATGCATCGCACCTTGACAATGGAGCAGTCAGTATGGTCCAGTTTTGGCCAGTTCCGAGTGGATTTTCAGGTGAAACTTTTGGGGAATGATGTAATCAGTTGACCATGATCCTTTAGGGTATGAAACAACACTTTTAGGGGCTAAAGAGCCCTTAGTTTATCAACATATAAGATTGGGGTTGTAGTGCCCAAATATGTCTATAACACCAACACATGAGTTTGTAATACCTTCATTAATTTCCTGAGGTCACCTAGGGGTGATTTCAGATCATTATTAGTTGCGGCAACAACAATGCCTTCTATGTAACACCATGCATAGAGAGTGTATGATTTACAAAAACCTAAATCTGAAACAATCAATAAGCCCATCGACTTGAGCACATACTAGAGCTCTTCTTCCACTTTTATTAAACCCTCGCCATTCTCACCTCAGCTATATCTGCGTCTTTGTTCACATGACCCGCCTTTGTTTCTTTTTAGCTTCACCTCATTTGTAGTTCATCGATTCATACAATGTTACGAACACCTAGAAATCTAGATACCCATTTCCATTGACATCTGCACATCTTGACTTATGGAAGGAATCTCACATCTCATGTTTTTTGACCAGCCCATTGTCATTTTAATCAAAATTTAGGAAAATCCTCCTCAATTCCTCCCGACTAACAAAGTTACTCAAAATTTCTCTCTCCGCGGAATTATTACAGAGGGCTCATTATCAAACCATAACTTAAACTTCTTAGGTAAAACATACCTAAACAACCAAATGAAAATCCTGTACAGAAAGAGTGTCCTTAGAATTAAGTCGAGGACGCCACGAACTGTTGGAGAGCCGAAACATCCTTTGATTTTTGCAAAGAATGGAGTCTTCAGAGTAAATTTCCAGATTTTGATTTGGTTTTTCAAAGAAAAGGAAGACGCAGCTTAATTTCAAAATTTTGTTATCGCACCATAACATGATGATTAACATGAACATGGTGCACTTGAATGACATAGAGACCTAACGGAGGTCAATGCAAATGTTGTTGGAGATAGGATGGGTCATTGGATGCCGTATGGGTCCTTACGTCGAGGTGGCTATCTCACTCGACTCTGGGGCGAAATTTATTCCTAGGTAGACTACTTCTATTTTTACTAGGGTCATGACATAGGAGGTCAACAATAAATGCCACTAACATCAATGTACATAGAAGACATGGTGCTCTTGATTAAATGCTAATAATTGTTAAGTTTGCTAGATTTTGAGTGAGATCTAAAATTATACTTTCTCCATCTGAAATCCAATGAGGTTGGAACCACTCTCAAATATCCTAAAATAATTACTAGGAATATTAAAAATTTAAGTAAAAGAATGAAAATGAATTCATCTTTTTATTTAAGTGTTTAAAATTATCATTATTTACACAACAATAGTATGGCCCTAGGCTTGAATACTTGGATGCACCACTAAAAATTTATTACTTTTGTTTTTTAATGTGTTCAGAAAATACTTGCTCGCATTGTACGAAATTAGCGAGCTCTATATCAAACCGGTAAGTTCAATTACAGAACTAGTTAGTTTGATATCGAATCAGCCTTTTCCAGTTCCACGCCTTAAACTAAATTAATTTGGGGGTTAAAATTGTCAGGCCAACCAATTCCATTAGTTCCAATAACACTGATTATTGTCTTTATAGTAGAAAATACATTAAAATTTGTTTTAGATGCACCAATATGGGCTACACCCCTATAGTGCCTAGTGAAGCTAGAAGTGTTGAAAAATATGAAAACTCAAAATGAATTATGTGATGTAGGGGTCATACTTAGCTATTATTTTAGCTATGATAGAAATATTCTCTTGTTTAGATGTGATTAAGTGGTTAGTTAAGAGGGTGAAGCAACAAAACTTATAGTTGTTCGTGCTTAAATATGTAAAATACACAATGTATTGTAAGTAATATTTTATTAATAAGATGAAAATGTACAAGTATATGAATGTTACAATGAGGGCCTACTTTATATACCCAGGTAGGTGTCCCTTCATGACTAGGCATGCCTTTTTTAGGCATGCATTTTCATTTAACTAATGACTATTAAAATAATCATTATTTTGATTATGTATTATTTACATTTATTTGTATTTACTTTTATTTTATATAAATTATATTCATAACAGTGCCTCTCTCTTCAAAAAGCTTAATCCACTATTAATTTCTTCATTCGTCCCCTTCATTTCAGCATGTGTAAATCATTGGTAGTATTGTCATGAAACTGGGATTTTTCCATTTCCTCTTCGAGATTTTAAATATATATATATATATATATATATATATATATATATCATATATATATTTATAAATATATATTATATATAAATATATATATATATTATTAAAAATGATTTTATAATAATAATAAAGTGACTTTATAATAATAAAGTAACCTTATCATAATTTTAGAAAATTACTTTAAAATAATCCATTAATATTTTTAATTCACCTAGTATACTTAAATTCTTTTTTGAAAATGTGATTTGTATAGTTGTGTGTCTTTGTCCTGCGCTTTCATAATTTTCGTCATGATTTATTTTGAATTTTTGGTCAAGGAGAGTATAAGTGATTGGTTGGGGATGAGATAAGGACATGTCTAATTTGGGGGCTTTCTTAGCTCCTATTTAGCATTATGATCAACCATCTCATTCCCAGTGATTCACGAGTTGATCTTCACCATGTGCAACCACACTTATGTAAACCAACCACCCTTGTCGATCTCTTTCAAATGCTCGAACCCAATTCATCCTTGATTTCCATAAACTTCTCATTATTTATGAGTCATTCCAGATACTTGAGCACCTTTTTGCACTCCATGAAGATGTCAATGCGATGGTGTGATTTTTTTTATGTGACTTAACATGGGTGATGGTGTCAAATATCACTTTCAATTATAATGGAAACTCATCATATCTGTGGCATTCGTACAGGTAGGGTTTTGATATATTTATGTGAAGTCCATTGGAGTAAACCCCATATCTTCTTGGCCCGTATCATAATGTAAAAACCCATCTGTATATATGAAATTGGGACTGTTTCTATTCACACAATTGTATCCATGCTTCTTAGTCCTTAGCATCACTAGATCATAAACAAGGTATAACAGTAGTTGACCAAGAGTTTTGTTCACAACTAAAGGTTGGCCTACTACAAAAGCAATCAGATCTCTAGGCTTGGAAGAATATTGATTAAGCAAGTCCTCTCTTTTTCCATTCTCCAAAGTTGATGTCAAAGCTAGTGTTTTCATTCCTAAAGACAACCCCTGGGTTGAGGAGAGGTCAGTTCCTAGGACATCTTAGTCTCTCTTGAAGGTGATTCATTTCTTCTCAAGAGGTAAATAAACAATTATTCTAAACCCATTTCAATTACCTTTCACTGAGGTAGATTCAAACATACACATAAACAATATAGATCATCCCAAGAATAAATGTCCAAATCTAGTGGCCTACACATAGGAAACGCAACTCAATTTTTCGTTGCAGTAAAGATGGGAAGGGGGAAAGAAATGAAGGAATTCAACACAAAGGGATGGAAAGACCTAAAATCCTAAGTAATAAATCCCAGCAAAATTATGAAAGAATAAAGAAAGGAAGTGCAGACATTATGGAGCAAATTTTAAGGTTTCCAGCTCAATATTTCATGGGTACATTCTTCTATAATATAACATAGTAAATATGTAATCTCATAGGTATTGTCTACTACAATATAACATAAGTAAATCCATGATTTATAAGCGAATCCAGCAGCTACAACTTACACAATTTCTGAGGAAGAGAAACACATATGAAATTCCATACATAGGAAGAACACATGCTACGCAATACTATGCTTGGAATCACAAAAAATTCTTCACTAATCCTTAAAAATGGATTCCATACCACAGGTTCAACATTGTTGAAATTTGTATAACAATTACCACCTCATGAACAAGCAATTGAACCAAAACTTGGAACCTCTTTCTCTGCAAAAAAAACTCAAAATCTCTGAAAAGATAGAATTTAGACCCCTAAAAATAGAAATTAGGAACCCCTCTAATGATTTTCCTCTTCCCTTATATAGGGAGGGAGAGCTTGAACAATAGTTACAAAAAAGCCACTAATGCTCCAGCTATATGAACTACCAGTTGTCTGATTGTGCGAATGTCCTAATGATTACAAAATAGATCTTATTCTCTTCTTGAAAATGCAAAAAAAATACAAAATAAGAAAACATTATAAATGTGAGGTGTCATGATGGACACAAAAAATATCTCCAATGCCAATTCCTTTGATTGCTTATGATCGGGTCACGGTATCCCTCCACAATTACTAGTCAGTTCACCTATCACTTTCTCCCTTTAACATCTCAAAACTTCCCCTTTCTATAGTTGGACATGGTCAAATGTGATAGCGTTAGAGTGGCTTTGTAGCTTAGTTACCGACCCATCTACTCTTTTATTACTTTTGTGGTTCACTATGGGGCCAAATACATCTTGTAATATAATATAGTGCAACCTCGGAGCCACGACTCATCGTAACTTCCTTTAACATGACATTACGAAAATCAAAATTTATGATGCCTCAAGCCCTTCTGTGTTTAGATCCTTATTGTTCATATACCATAGAACCACCACTTGTGACCACCGATATAGCACTTGGGGGGATGTAGTGTTGGAGCCTTCATCCATCGTAACTCCATTTGAAACAAACATTATGAAATCATATCATCCTAATGCTTTTAGCCCCTTTACTCTTAGCACCCCTCTCATTTTACCTCCATGGGAGCATTTCTTGGGACCATCAGTGTAATACTTAAGCACTACAATATCAGAGCCTTCCTTCGTTGTAACTTTCTTTATAAAATTCTTACAAATTTACACAGTTCCAAGTTTGGCCCCCTTACTATTTCTCCCCTACAGGACTAGGTGTTGTGACCGTAGGCTTAACGCTTTGGTGCTAAATACTTCGGGCTCCTGTTGGGGGCCTATCTCCCTTTGTATTTTCTCTTCCGCCCTTCGTTCCTTTAAGTATCCCACACCATGAAACATCAACACGTCGAAGCTCTTTTCATCAGAAGTTCTTCAAATTTGAAATTAAAACAAAGTTACGATGTCTCCCTCTCCCTTTGAGCTCCATAGCACTTGGGTGTTGGGCCTTGGTCTATGCCCTTGGTTCTTTGGGCCCTTGAAACCAAACACCAACAACACGTTGGAAGCCCCTCTCATTAGAATTTAAAAATAAATAAATTGCACAGGAGTTCTGACATTCACCTCCCGATATGGTTCATAGCACTTAGGTGCTAAATCTTCTCTCTACTCTGGGTTCTTTGGATCTTCCATGACCATGTGCCAATCCGCATTGGAGGCCCTTCTCATCCATACCTTTTCAAAATGAAATTGCAAAGGGGATCCAAAAACTATGACCTCCGATCTTCTACATATCACCTGGGTGCTCTGTCCTTTCTATGCTTTTGGTCCTCTGAGTCCTCATGAACAAATGCCACTTAACATTGAAGCCCCCTTCATCGTATCAAAACTTTTGATAAAAAAATTTGACAAGAGTTACAAAAACTCCATCCTACGAAAACTTGACCTATGAAATGGTGTCATGCTAACATCATCATCTCCATGTGGCACCTCCCTAGTAGTGACATGTGTCACCCAAATTTACCCCATTAGGCCCTCAAAAAGGCCAAAATTGAATGCCACATGTCCACTGTACGGTCACATCACACTAATTTCATCTACCTCATCAGCTACTTGGAGCCAATTATCTACTACCATGTGTCTTCTTCAGAGGAGAGAGAAAGAGGCCCTCGGGTCCCTGGGTTTTCTATGATTTCCTTTGTATTCCCTTTTCTCAGAAACCTCAGGGATTTTTAAAGAATACCAATTTTTAAGGAGTTACGAAACTCCTATATTATGATACCATTCTGCTCCGAGGTCTTCTCGTTCCTATATCGAGTTTTGAAATGATAAGGCTTTGCTATGCCATTTCAGGCCCACTTTTAAAATAAACTATCGAGATCTCCCTATTTCTTCCTCCGATATCCCACAATCGCAATACATTGCTTGTTGGTCCTTTCGATATAGGCTCCCAATATTTTACCCCCCTTTAGATTTCAGCCTCTGATATTTCGGCTTCTCCTGTGATTTCGTCCCTCTTTTATGCCTTTGGGACTTAGGCTCTCCCTTTTTGTTTTCCCTTTGAAACACTAAGATTGAACCCATCCTTCCCTGTACTAGGGATGAAAAATAAGGCCATTTGACACAACTATAAGATGGTATGATAGGTGAAAATATCGACTCCAATTCGGGACAATGTATTGCAAGAAATGCATTGAGAACTTGCAGATTAGTTCTTTCTATTCATTGGGCATGGATTCATTTTATTCAAGTACATAAAAAGAAAAAATAGAAACGTTAAGTACTTAAAGAATTATTGGCATGTACAATGGTTCACCGGTATATATAGTGGGTGAAAATGGACCTCTTTAATGTTGGAAATAAAGCTTGAGAAACTGCCCATTCACATAAGTTCAAGCACCTCACCATTCAAAGTTTCCAAAAGGAAAGTGTTTTTCCCCTTTGCTTCACATATCTTGAAAGGTCCAAACCATAAGGGATCAAACTTCCCATGTTTTCCTTTGTCCTCTCTCCTAACATCCCATTTGAGCACCATATCCCCTGGTTGTAAGGATCTATCCCTTTTCCTTTTGTCAAAAAGAGCCTTCATCTTTTCCTGATATTTAATCAAATTATGAGTTACCCCCCCTGGTTTCTTGAATTTCTACCTATTGATTGATTAAAATGGTTAGATAATATGGCTCTTCCTCAACATCCTGTATAATTTTAGCCATTGGCATGGCTAGTTGGACAAGGGAAATTGTAGCCTTACCATATACCAATTCAAAAGGAGACTTCCCAATTGACCTCTTAGTAGTAATTTTGCTAGCCCATAAAGAAAATTTTAGTTGTGAATCCCAGTTTTTTCATTTTCTAATATGGTATTTTTTATAATCCTGACAAGAGTTTTGTTTGAAGACTTAACCAATCCATTTTGCTATGGATAGTAGGTAGTGGAGTGACCCACGATGATGTTATACTTCTGGTAGGAACTTAGAAACCTGGAAGATTTAAAATCTTGCTCATTATCAATGATAATTTTCTTTGGACAACCAAATATGGCAAGGATATTCTCCTCCATAAACTTAATAACCACTACACCGATTGCATTTCTAGATGGGATGGCCTCCACCCATTTTATGAAATAATCGGTGGCTATAAGAATCCACTTGTGTTGTCCGATGGATGGTGGAAGTATTTATTGTATGAAGTCTAGACCCCACTACCTGAGGGGCTCCTCCACAAAAATAAGAATCAGGGGGAGGGGTGCTAACTTCTGCTTCTCAACAAAATCTGTCATTTCTTACAAGGTCTAACATAAGCATGAACCTCACCAAACAACTTGGGCGAATAAAAACCTACTTTAAGGATCTTATGGGTTATGGCTCTCCAACTGTAATGTCCTCCAAAGACACAATTATTAAATCCATTGATTACCTTATGAATCTCGTCTTCTACTAGGAATAAAAGAAAAATCCCCACCAAGTCTTTCTAGTACAGCTGGCCATTTGAAATAACAAACTTCTGGACTTGTAGCCACAATTCCCTATATTTAAATTTTTCAAAATTCAATGGGAATTTAAGAAAAAGTAAATGTGGACCAGATACTTATACCATTATGAGACAAGGTAGTTCATCTAAAGTCTCTGCGTTGATGTCTTAATATTATTCTTCTCCTCTTCTCTTTCACTTCCTCCATCCTTATCTATGAGAAAATTTATGCCAAGGGCTTGGCAGTTAGCCTCAGACAATATTTTAGCCAATCCCTTCCCCTTGATCAACTTAGTGGGCTTGATATCCATGTAATATTATTGAATCTTGGCAATCCACTTTCCCCTCGTATCTTCATTGTCTCCCTGCACGAGAATTCCTTTCATAGCAGTTGTAGGGATGTAAGTTGTTATATTTGAATGCAGGATATAAATTTGAAAGGCCTTCAGGGATTTGACCAAGGTATAGGCCTACTTCTCTAAGATATTATACTTCAACTCTACATCTCGCAACACATAGCTAAAAAATGCAATTAGTTGTTCCTATCCTTCACTATTTTTCTGTAATAAAACAATTGCCACCATGTTAGGGGAGGCAAAAGAGAAAATGAGGAATGGCCTCTTATAATCTAAGCTAGCTAAAACTTGGGCTTCGACACAATCCTTTTTTATTCTATAGAATGATTCCCTAGCTTCTACAGTCCACTTTACTTCCCTGTCCTTCTTCAATATCTCTGTGATCTCTTTAACAATTTCAACATATTTTGGTATGAATCATCTTAAAAAGTTGATTATGCCCAAGAAAACCTAAATCTCCTTCCTATTTCTTGGTAAGGGAATATTTTTAATAGCTTCCACCCTTTTAGGATTAATCTTCACTCCTTCATTTTCTACAATATGGCCTAAAAGCTTCCTTTCACTTAAAAGCAAACTATGATTTCCTAGGATTTAAGGATAGGCCATACCTTTTACATTTTTCAAATGTGATCTAGAAATGCTTGAGATGTTCTTCATTTGAATCAGAGAAAACAGTTATGCCATCTAGGTATATTACTATGAATTTATCCCATTCTCCAACAAATTCTATATTCATCGCTCTCTGGAAAGTAGCTCCAGCGTTTATGAGGCCAAAATGAATTATGGCATACATAAACATTCCCAGGTGTAATAAAAGTTGTTTTCTTATGATCCTTAGGGTCTACTGCGACTTGGTTATATCCAAAGAAACAATCCATCATGGACATTCGAGTAGACCCTACTAGTTTCTGTAGAATATAATCCATTTTAGGCAGAGGATAGTTATCTTTCAGCGAGGCCTTATTCAAGTTTTTGAAATCTACATACAACCTTATTTCTCGATTCTTCTTCCTAGAAGGAACCAAATTTCTACCCAATAAAAGTACCTTAACAACACAATTATCTTAGCCTGTAACAGTTTCTTCACCTCCTTTTCAATTGATGGGAGCAAAAAAGGATTAATTTTCCTGAGCTTCTCCTTATACGGCTTCACCCCAGATTTTAAAGGAATTTTGTGTTGTATGACACCAGGATCAAAAGTATTCAAATCATCATATGACTAGGCAAACACATCCATGTAATCCTTAAAAAGGTACAAGTACCTTTGTTTGTATTCCCTAGGAACTCCTTTAGCTAATTTGATGATTCTCGAATCTCCTTTGGTGCCAATGTTACAATCTTCCACATCTTCCTCAAGCTCTTGCTTAGTTGGCTTAGTAGCCACATCATTTGAGTTAAAAATCCTTTCCAATGGAACCGATACTCTAGGGATGATATTCCGTTTTAACTGCAATATCTTGTGACTAGCGATGGTTTCTTCCCAACTAGCCCATTGTTCACATGTCATCTCCTCATCCTCTTGATCAATCACCAAGTTTGAGAATTCTCAAAATACCTCCATGAAACGCTTTATATGTTCTTCATCTTCAAACACCTGCCAATAATTCATGTTGTCTGGTATCGACGGCTTGTACCCAACCTCAAATTCATATCTAAGCAAGGGGTTTTGAGGAGGCTTAAAATTACTAGCAGAAATTTCCAAAGGGTCAACCATCTGATTTATTCTCTGGGTAAAAACTAAATATTGAAAGCTAAGAAAAAGTTCTCAATCAAATCCCACACCTCATTTTGGTAAGCCTTCAACCTTGGATGCTTGGTTTGACATTGGTTTTTTATTTGCTTCACCACTAGCTCTGAATCCCCAAATACAGTTAAGCACCCAATGTTAAGGTTTTTAGCATCTTGCAGCCCTAACAACAACGCTTCATATTTGAAAACATTTTTTATAGCCTCAAACTCCATCTTGAAAGAGAGAGGCATCATGCTTTCTTCTGGAGACACCAACAACACACCTGCCCCATTTCCTTCTCTAGAATAAGCACCATCAAAATATAATTTACATGCCTTGTCATGCCCCAGTGATTGTTTACTCAGTTGAGTTGTACATTCCACCTAGGTGTCTCCCATGTCTTTATCGTCCTCTTCCAATAATAGACATGAAAATCCTTCTCCTTACCATACACAGGAGAATTGTTTGAACAATCTTCCCTTGTAACTGTCTTCACGAATCTAGATTCCTTGTGCAATCAATGCTCTTCTCCACCAAACACGGGTATCGTAGCATAGGTTAAATATAGTTTTATGGAACCCCCAAGTTTCAATCCCCACGATGTGGAAAAAATCATACCAAATCTTGCATGGAAATCATCCACTACAATATCCATTACCATACTTTTGGCTGGGATTTGAGAAAAATTGACCACTAAATCCTTCATCATACCCAAGCACTTTACTCTTTTGGAATCAAAGGAGTAGATATTTTTCATGGTTTCATTATCTGAATTCCTAACTGTTCCATCACATACAATGGCATTAAGTTATGAGATGCCCTAGAGTGAAGCATACAATTATGTAGTAGCAAGTCATGAATTACCAAGGTGACATAAAATGGAGGAGTGGAAGGGTCCTGTTCCTTCACATGGGGTCCAAACACAACCATATGCCTCTCTTCTTGAAGGTTAAGGGTCTCTTGCAGGGGGGTTGTGGTGGGTGAACTCATAAACTAAGACACTTGAGATTTATATAGGGGTTGCTTCAATAATTTATTCAAAGGGACAATTATCTTGAATTTCTATAAATCTTTTTCGGAGACTGAAGGAAAAGGAATTATTATTAATTGTAGAAGACTTGATAGGTGATTTATCCTAATTTCATCTTGGCTTCATCGGTAGGGGAAATTGCTCTGTTCTGGAGGCTCATGACTGTTGTGAAGATATCTCTCCTCTATGGACAGAGGCGATCCCTCTAGCCCAATGAGTGGGTCTAGAAACATATTGAACAAACTAATTCAAACTTTCCTAGCTTATGTTTAAAAATGTATAGAGAGAGAGAAATCTACCTCGCTCTGATGTTGATCGATCAACCCTTTGATGATGACTTTGATCCCTTAACTGCTAGGCTCACTCCTTGCTTGTTCCTTACATCCGAGTACCTGCAAGAGAGATCAAAGTAAAATACAAGATACAATATCATACATAGGATATATCAAACACAAACTACTTGATAGATCAAGGAGTATCAAGCTAAATGCATAAATATTTAGACATTTATGGAAAGTGAACATCAAACGTATATATTAATGAATAAAAAGGGGAAGCATACAACCATTTCCTTGAAGTTGGAGACCTCCTTTTGGTGGATGTCCAAGTCCAAGCCAAGACTCTTCAAGCACTCCTCCTCCAAGTTAGATGGGAAACATTTAGGCATAATCTTAGCATAAGAATGTAGGCAATCAATGACCAACCATTTGGGGCTCGAGGGGATTTGATTTATATGAAGGAAGAGGGAGTTAGGGATCCAAAAAATAGGGAGGAAGGTCCACATCTCAAGGGTAAGGCCCTTAAAGGTAGGATCAAGAGCTCCAAATGGGAGAGCTCGACCATATCTCTACCCAACAACTTCTAGCTTGTTGTTTCTCAAAGTTTCTAGCATACGAAGCTTCTCCTCCGTTTTGAGAAAACCTGCCAAAAGAGGTTCAGCGTGAGATTTCATATAAAAAATTGCGCTGACAGCGCTAGGTCAAACAACCGCAGCCTGCCATCAACATGGAAAAGTAGTGGAGCAAAGAGCACTGGTCCTGAAATTTAGGGTTTTATTCAATCTTCTCCAGAATTGACTTAGGACAGCTTTTCTTGTATTCTTAAGGGATGTTTCAGTATCTATTTCATGATGAGTACACTCCATAATTGTCAACATTTTGGCACTTCGGGACATGGAACAGGAAGTGTGACAAAATATTGTGTAACATTGACTCATTTGGAATGGGATGGGAGGATTATTTCTTGGTTGGTGGGACAAGGTTGAGTGGTTTATTCCCTTTATCTGCTAGCTTAAGGGAACTTGGATGAAGAGTTTCTTCATTCTACTCTCCCCCCTTGGACCTTTTCCTAGATGACCTGAGATCATATTTCTAGTGAAACTGGGCTTGCATGAAGTTAGAAAATTGCTTACAATAACTTTCTATCTCATCATCATCTAGTGGGACTTCTACATCAACCCCTTCTCCTTCATTGGCTTCTATTTCATTTTCTCCCTTTTAGAGAGAAGATAATTTATTTTCTTGAACTTGTATGGTTTCTTCAATATTATCTTCAATATCATCTTCTAGGTACAGAGGAGACTAAATATGATTTTGTTGATCCTTTCTCTCCCTTTGCAAGAGCTGCAAAGGTTGTCTCCTATATTGAGGATTAAAATTTTTGTTAGGAGCTGGCTAACTTTGTCGAGGGGGGTTTTTGTTCTCCAATTCCAATTTCACTAATTTGGTAGACAAATTCCTTATTAACTTTTTCATCTCTTCTAACTTTTGTTCTTGAGTTTCGTTTACCACACCCGAAGGTTTTCCTTCTTCCTTTCCTCTCCTCTTATCACCATATTCCACTTTCCCTTTCCATTTCCTAGTAGAGGTGAAATTTGCTTCAACTTCCAGGGCATCTATTTGGATTTGGTCTAGAGTACGAGACTTTCTTTCTTTTAGGGTAAACCCAAACTCTGGTTCAAAGGCTCCAACAAAAACCACTTTGGCAGCAACCTGTGGAGGTTTAATTTCTGTAGGAAGATTGTTATATAATTTATTGAAACTCCTTATAAATTTTGAAACATCTTCATTATGATTTTCTTCATTGCATTAAATTCTATAAGAATATAGCCATAGTCCCTTTTCTCCCCCCATTTCTGTATGAAAGCATTCTCCATCTCCTCCCAGGTATTAAATGAACCATTTGGTATAGTATTGGACCATTTCCTGGCCTCTCCAGCCAAAGATTGAACACAGAGTCTTAGCACTACACCAAGATGTTCTACATTTAGATTCTTAGCAACTGGACAGAAAGTTTCTATATGTTTTTGGGTTGAAATATCATCCTCTCCAATGAAATTTTGCAGGTTTTTAAGGCAATCTTGTGGCACACCATTTAGAGTCTAAGGAAAGTTAAGTGGATCTTATCTATTAAGTAGGAAACTAATGAAAATCATGTCTTGCAATGGAGTTGGTAGAATATTTACCACAAGGCCTAGTTGAGGTGTTGTATGGATTATGGTTGTATGGATCTAAGAAGAAGTGCTAGAAAATCTCTGAGTGGGACTATTTATGAGGATATCTTTGACTTCTTTAGGTTCTGGGCAGGTAAGGAATATGAGAGGAGGAAAAATGACATAAGCTTCTTCAGATTCAACATTGGAGGAAAATGAGTCAAAGAGTTGGCATATTTCTTTTGAATATTCCAAAGCTTTGAAGGAGGACCCATAGCAATTTATATCAACTTTCTGAGAACTAGAAGTTGACACTTTAGGAAAAGATATTACAGGATCTAGAGTAACACGGTTCCTCTATTTCCAAATCCTCTTGGATATGATCTTCTCAGAGTCGAATATGTGAGGATTTTTCTACTGGGAAGTATTAGAATGAGTATGAGGCCTCTTAAAAGCTAGGATGGTCAAATAAAGATATAAACTATGGAGTCGCAAAGGTGAGAGATCTTCAACCCACACTTCCTTTGTTCTCCTAACAAAAGGAATGTATTAATGTCATACCTAGGGAAAAATATTTTGATTCGTTCCTTGGAAAGAATGCCAGAAGATGTTGTCGCTCTTAGAGAAAACCCCTGGGTTGAGGAGAGGTCAGTGCCTAGGACATCTTAGTCTCTCTTGAAGGTGATTCATTGCTTCTCAAGGGACAAATGAAAAATAATTTTAAATTTGGTTCAATTTCCTTTCACAGAGGTAGATTCAAACACACACATAAACAATATAGATCATCCCAAGAATAAAAATCCAATTCTGGTGGCCTACACACAGGAAATGCAACCCATTTTTTTGTTGAAGTAAATATGGGAAGGGGGAAAGTAAGGATGGAATTCAACACAGGGAGTTGGATAGACCAAGAATCCTACGTAATAAATCCCAACATAATTATGAAAGAATAAGGAAATGAAGTGCATAAATTATGGAGTGAATTTTAAGGTTTCCATCTCAATATTTCATGGGTAAATTCTAGTACAGTATAGCATATTAAATCTTCAATCTCATAGATATTGTTTTCTACAATATAACGTAAGTAAATCCATGATTTATAAGTGAATCTAGCAGCGACTACTTACACAATGTTTTTGGAAGAGAAACACATATGAAATGACATATAGAGGAAGAACACATGCTACACATTACGATGCTTGGAATCACCATATCTTCTCCATTAATATTAAAAAATGGATTCCATATCACAGGTTTTACACTATTGAAATTTGTATAAAAATTACCATCTCGTGAACAAGTAATTGAACCAAAACTTGGAACCTCTTTCTCTCCAAACAAAACTCAGAATCTCTGAAAAGACAAAATTTGGACCCATGAAAATTGAATTTTAGAATCCTCTAATGATTTTCCTCTACCCTTATATATGGAGGGAGAGATCGAACAATAATTACAAAAAATACCCTAATGCTCTAGTTTTCTAAACTACTAGTTGTCTGAGTGTGTGAATGTCCTAATCATTACAAAATGGATCTGATTCTCTTCTTAAAAGTGCAAAAAATTAAAAAATAAAAAAACATGAGAAATGTGAGGTGTCATGATGGACACAAAAAAATATCTCCAATGCCAATTCCTTTGATTGTCTCTTATCAGGCCACAGTATCCCTCCACTGTTATTGTCTAGTTCGCATGTCTCCTTCTCCCATTAACATCTTGAAACTTCCCCTGTCTAGAGCTAGACGTGGTCAAGTGCGATGGTGTTAGAGTGGCTTTATATCTTAGCTAGTGACCCATCCACTCTTTTATTACTTCTGTGGTTCACTATGGGGGCCCAATACATCCTGTGATATAACAAAGTGCAACCTTAGAGCCTTGACTCATTGTAACTTACTTTAACATGATATTATGAAAATCCAAATTTCTGATGCCTCGATCCTTTCTATGCCTAGCTCCTTATTATTCATATACCATATAATAACCACATATGACCACGATATAGCACTTGGGGGTCTATAGTATCAGATCCTTTATCCATCGTAACTCCATTTGAAACAAATGTTACAAAATCATATCATTCCGATGCTCTCATACCCTTTTCTCTTATCGCCCTTCTTATTTTACCTCCATGGGATCGTTTCTTGGGACCATCAGTATAATACTTGAACGCTACAATATCAGAGCCTTCCTTCATCATAACTTTCTTTAGAAAAGTCTTATGAATTCACATAGTTTTGATGACTTCACCCCCTTTTGAGTTTTCCCCCCTTACCACTTCTCCCCTATAGGACCAAGTGTTGTGACTGTAGGCTCAACTCTTGGGTGCTAAAGCCTTTGGGCTCCTATCGGGGGCCTATCTCCCTTTGTATTTGTTCTTCTACCTTTGGTTCCTTTAAGTCTCCCACAACCCTGAGCCATAAAAAAATCAGAGCTCTTTTCATTAGAACTTATTCAAATTTGAAATTAAAACAAAGTTATGATGTCTACCTCTCCCAATGAGCTCCATAGCACTTGGGTGTTCGTCCTTGGTCTGCGCCCTTGGCTCTTTGGGCCCTCAAAACTAAACACTAACAACACATCGAAAGCCCCTCTCATCGATTTTTTTTTCAAAAATAAATTGCACATGAGTTCTGATATTCACCTCTCAATATGGTTCATATCACTTAGGTACTAAATCTTCTCTCTGCTTTAGGTTCTTTGGATCTCTCACAACCATGTGCCAATCTGCATCAGAAGCCCTTCTCATCGGGACCTTTTCAAAATTAAATTTCAAATGGTTTCGAAAACTCTGACCTCCAATATTCTACATAGCACCTGGGTGCTTCATCCTTTCTATTCCCTTGGTGCTCTGAGTCCTCATGACCAAATTTCACTTAACATCAAAGCCCCCTCCATCGGATCGGAAATTTTAATAAAAAATTCAACAAGAGTTATGAAAACTCCATCCTCTGAAAAACTGACCTCCAAAATGATTTCATGTTGACATCATCATCTCCATGTGGCACCTCCCTAGTGGTGACACATGTCATCCATAGTTACCCCATTAAGCCCTTGAAAACACCGAAACTAACTACCATGTGTCCACCATATGACCATGTCACTGTGACATCATCTTCCTCGTTGTCTTCTCAAAGCCATTTATCTGCTACCATGTGTCTTCTTCAGAGGAGAGAGAAAGGTGCCCTTGGGTCCTTAGGTTTTCAATGATTTCCTTTTTATTTCCTTTTCTTGGAAAGCTCGGGGATTTTTAAAGAATCTCATTTTTTAAGGGGTTATGAAACTTCGATATTCTAATACTATTTTTCTCTAAGGTATTCTCCTTCCTATATTTGGTTTCAAAATGCTAAGGCTCCGATATGCCATTTCGGGCTTGCTTCTAAAATAAACCGTTGAGATCTCCCTATTCCTTCCTCTGATATCTCACAATCCCGATACATTTGTTGTTGTTCCTTTTGATATCGGCTCCCGATATGTCTCCGCCCATTCAATTTCAACCTCTGATATTTCGACTTCCCTTGTGATTTCAGCCTCTTAAATTTTGACCTTCTTTTATGACTTTGGGAATTAGGCTCTCCCTTTTGATTTTCCCTTTGGAGCACCAAGATTGCACTCATCCTTCCCTATACTAGGGATGAAAAATAGGGCCATTTAACACAACTATAAGATGGTATGACATGTGAAAACAACTGGAATGCCTTCAAGGCGACCATTATCTAGAACTTTGATAAAAGGTAGACCCTTTTCACCTGACTTTATTTCTTCCTTATAGATCTATCCTTTCTTCATACTTGTATTTGAATATTTTCTTGATCCCAGAGGCACAACCAAAGCCCTGATGACTCCACCATATTGCAATGTATCCACACAAAAATTGGAAATTCGTTTCAGTAAAGACTTTAGAAACATTAAATATGTTAACCTTGGAAAAGGAACAGGAATTTCAATTCCTTCAATCTCAAGGAAAATATGTCTTATCATATCCTTGTTGAGTTTTAGCATGTCATCTAATGGTGTGAAAGCCCACTCCGTATCTAGTTGTGTAAATTCAAGTTACCTACCTTCTCTCAAGTCTTCATCTTGAAACACCTTGCTATTTGATAATATGTACCAAATCTTGATACCATAAGCATCTACTTGAACATTTGAGGACTTTGTGGCAAAGCATAAAAATTCCCCTCGATGAATCTAAGATGGAACACGATAATCACGGGAACCTTCAGATGTAGACTTAGAAAAAATCAGTGTTTCAATATCCACAATTCAATGAACAATGTTCCTCAATAAGGCACAATCAATTTATTCTTCATCACTTTCTTTATCAACTAGAAGAATAACATAATTCATCTCATTGGCTCATAATTATTGGTAGACTAGTTCTCGGAAACAACTTAATGTAGTGATGAAGATATTATATTTATAGACAACTCTGGAGACATTATATTTATAGCATCCAATATCATCGAAAAAATGATCCAAATAATTAAAAAATTTGTGACAGTCATCTAAACATCACCTTATAAATTTCCCAACGTCTCACAAGTTCTCTTAGCATCAACAAATCATCATGTTGTGTCTTTAATGTTGGCAAAACAATATTTGTGAGATGCTCTTTAATGGATTTTTTTGTATGAGTCAAACAACTCATATGCATAGTTATGAGGGGGACTTTGTGTGCACATGTTGCATATGGTTTTGTAAATATTGATGTACTCTTTTGTAGTAAACTCACCACACTCCTTAACTCCTTCTGGGATGTTTCTCAATTTTATGATACCCTTGTACACAATAGACCATCCTTCCTTTAATGTTATAATGTTTCCCTTGTTGTTCTTGTTTTTTTATCTCATCATAATTGTAATCAAGATCATCTTCATTTTATTGCAAATCTTCTTCATCGTGATCAAAATGATCATCATTATTAAATGCAACATGTTGAGTATTATTCTCATCATTTTTGTCATGGCCTTCTACATTTTCCTTGCCTTTAGTAGCATCCACTTATGCATATCTATCACAGCATATGCTGCTACTCTCCTCCTTTACAACTTTTGTTGGTTGTGGGGTTTTAATTATCTTAGCATTCAGTTTTTTTTCCCTTTGGCTCATTGTCACTCTCATCTAAACTGTCTGCTTCACTACTCTCTTTCTTGGCAATTTTGGTTGGTCATTGGGTCTTGGTTACCGTTTTCATTTCTTCATCTTTTTTAGAGGTTTCTTCGTCACTGATTTCATCCTCATCTATCGTATACCCACTTTGATTACCATTCTCATTCATGTCACCATGAGGAGATCCTAGTTCAACATATTCAACATCATTTTCTTGGTTAGAGCATTATTTATTATTAGTCCCTTTCAAGCCAATGTCCTCTTCCATTGCGGGTGTTGAATCTAGTGTTTTGGAAGCCTTTAATGTTTTTTCAAATGATTTTTTTTATTTATTGTATTTGTTGTAATGCTTCTTCAATTTCATTTAACAGTTTAGATTTATGATATTCACTTAATTCCATGATTTTCATTTAACTAATGACTATTAAAATAATCGTTATTTTGGTTATGTATTATTTACATTTATTTCATTTGCTTTTATTTTATATAAATTATATTCATAACATAGAGTCAACAATAAAGATAAGCACATTTACTAACACTAAAAATTTCATTTCCTTACTTATACTTAAAGTTGTTGCACAACCTATACCTGCTATAAAAATACATTAGAATTTGTTTGAGATGAACCAATATGGGCTACATCCCTATAGTGCCTAGTGAAGCTAAAAGCATTGAAAACTATGAAAACTCAAAATGAATTATGTGAGGCGGGGGTAATACTTAGCTAATGTTGTACCTATGCTATGATTTTTCTCTTTCTTATATGTGATTTAGTGGCCGGTTAAGAGGGTCAACACTCAAGATAGGCACATTTTATCTAGCACTAAAAGTTTCATTTCCTTAATTATACTTAAAATTGTCGCACAACCTATACCTGCTATAAAATACATTAGAATTTATTTGGGATGCACCAATATTGGCTACACCCCTATAGTGCCTATTGAAGTAAAAACATTGAAAAATATGAGAATTAAAAATGAATTATGTGATGCAAGGGTCATACTTAGCTAATATTGTAGCTATGATAAGATGTGATTCAATGGTTGGTTAAAAAGGTTAACACATGCACATTTACTCTAGCATTAAAAGTTTCATTTCCTCACTTCACTTAAAGTTGTCACACTACTATGTCTGAGTATAGGTTCTAAATTTAATGCTGATGCAATGCTATGAAAGAAATAAAATTTTATTATTGAAATTGTGATATTGATTATGAAACTACAATCCATCGTTTAGTTTCTCATACGTTTAGAGTTCCAAATGGAAATTTTAATAGCTTTAGTTGATGGGCCTACAAATTAGACACAAATTAAGGCCCATCTAACATTTCCTAAGCATGTGAAGGCTATATTAAACCTCTCCTTCTACACTTAATAATGTTTTTTAAGCTTTAATATGTTCATTAAGAAGGTTTATGGATAGTTACATATTTGTGCATAATATTATTTATTTTTATAGAATATTGTGAGAATATTGGGCAGCTTATGAAGATTTGGAGGATGAGATAATTTAGGGACCTGCTCCCTATTATAGGAGGATCAATAATGGATAATAAATTAACAACATAGTATGAAATTATTGCATAAAATATGGAGCTCCAATGATTGAGAAAATCTAGGAATATGTTCCCTATCATTTAATGTAGATTGCTAGTGTTGGGAACTAGATCCACTATTTGAGGTATTTTGGAGGGGAAAGCTTCCTCCTTTCAAGGAGAATACTTCCTCATAATTTTGTATAAGTACCAATTTGAATTTTCCTCTAAGGGATGGTTTCTCTTAGTCTTCTTGTGGAGAAAACTTGTATTTTTGTAGCTCCACTTTCATTTCTAGTAGGGATGTAATTGGATTGATTCAAATAATGAAGCTTGGTGCCATTTTTAGCTTCTAAAGTTGGTATCCTACATATGACTCTAATTTTCCTTGGGCTTGGATATCCCAGAAGCCTCAGAGCCCTTTTGTATAATTTACTTTTCTTCTTTTCTCTTCTTATTCACATGCATCTCTTGTTCTTGTTTTTTTCTATTTTTGCATTTAGTATTGATGATTTCTTGTTGTAGGATTGGATTAAATGGTTGAAGTAAGTTATTTTACAAGATCACAAGCATGATTTTATCCTTGGAACAGATTTGGAAGGTCGCAGTAATCATTGAGCTACTTGGATTAGTTTTCTTATTCCCAAATCTAAATTTCTGGAAGTCGCTTGTGGAAAATAGTAGTAATTTTATAATATTTTTTTAGAACATGCTAATGAGATTCAATTGAGTTTATTCCACTTGAAATAGATCATAAAAAAATTCAAGTTAATAAAAAATTTTACCCCATTTCATTTTCACTTTATTAGGTTAAGAATTTCATAGATTAACTAGCTCACTAGTTCTTGAATTTCTAGATTTTATACTAGTAATTTTCTACTATTTTTTAGCATGTGTTAATAGGGGTATTTTTTAGTGATTCCACTTAGAATGGAGACGTACGACGTCCTATCCAATAAAAAAAATTGTAGCATCCAATTTGGATTTTATTTTCTTGGTCATTCGGTGAATTATATTTTCCTTTAGCAAACCCGTAACTTCCTGTAGCAGCCTGTAACTACTTGTAGCAACAATTGTAACATCCTATAACACTCTTCTATCACATATATACTTGCCTAGATTTTCTCAAAAATATTGGTTTTTTTCACTTAGAGTTGAATCGTGACCCCTAAGCTCTAAATCCATGATTGAGGAAGAATAAACACCAATTAGAACATGACTTTTTATAAAGTAGATTAGGCCTATTTATTTGAATTCATGCTCTTAGGATTTCAATTACAAATTGTTGTTCTTGCCTATGATTGATGTATTTTTAAAGTAACATTTCCATTTATGCAATTAGTTTAGGATTTGATTTCATTGCATTCACTCCATTACATCATGACAACGAAAGAAGGACAAATTGTATGTTGCACATATAGTGCCGATACCTCTTAATTTTGTAAGAACCATGAGTTGAAAATTAAAGTTGGTAGCCTTGGGAGTTACAAAATTCTTGTTGCAACACTAAGGCTCATCACTTTTTGGCGCCGTTGTCATAGAGGTGTCAAAGTATTCATTATTTTCATCCATATTTGATTCATTTCTTTTACTTTCTACAAAAACACACAAAAATTGCATTAGGCATATTTCATTTCCAGAACAGAAAATTGCATTGCATTAGCATTCTAAATCATTTTTTTATAAAAACAAAAAAAATACTTCTCCAACACTAACCCCACCATTTGATCACGTGGTGCAGTAAGAACCACATCACCATCCACTTTTTCAGGTAGAAGAAGAGACAGTGACAGAGAAGGTAGGATAAATGGATGGAGACAATGACAATGAGGAAGATCCTCTTGGATTTACCATTCAAGATATTGATGTTAGTGTGCACATGAAGAACATCCCTCCATATTTTCTTCCAAAATTTCATGGTCCAAGGTCAGAGGATCCGGAAACCTTTCTCTTTGAATTTGAAATCCTTTGTAGATCTTATGGTTACTTACTGAACATTCAAAAGTTGATATTGTTTCCGGAAACATTGAAGGATGGAGCTCTTAAATGGTTCATGAGTTTAGTGATTAATTCAATAAGATCATGGAATGATATGCAAAATATATTCTAGAAAAATATAAAGATCATGGTCTTAAAGAAGAAATATTTAGAATGAATCAAAAAGAAGCTAAGAGCCTTGAGGATCTGATAATGAGGTTCAAGTATAATGTTAAGAGGGAAAATTTATATCATTTAGGACCTAACACACTAAAATCCTCTTACTTATAACAATTAGGGATGAGTGGATTGATCTCCTTGATCTCATGAGTAAAGGTGATGTATACCAATTATCATTTGAAGAAATTGTGAAAGATGAAAACACATATCAAGAGGAAGGGAAAGAGTAAGTAAATTAGAATCAAGATTGGTAAGTCAAGATAAACTTGGAAATTTGTTTGATGAATTTAAAACATAAATTCTTAGCAATATAACCGAACAAGTAGAAATGTTAAGAATGCAAGATGAGGAAAAAGAAGATGTTAATATTTGTGTCATCCATGCAGTATCACATGATGTTAAATATTACCCATCATTACCAAGGTTGAAGGAAGTTTACAAAGAGGACAATGGATCAAGTCAATCACCAAAGCAGCTATGTTATGTAGCTCCAAGAGGACCATGCAATCCTAGTCAACCTAGAATGATGCAAGAACCTAATTCAGAATTTCAAGGTTATGCACATCCATCTCAAAGTAATTGGAACACACCCTTTCCTTAGAAACCTTGGCCATCTCAACCCCAAAACAAATATTGGAAACAAGGTTGGTAAAGAACTTATGGGAGAAATGCCCAATATCCTCAATATTTTTTACAATATCCTCCATACCTAACTCCATGTTATCCCTACCATCCACCTCCACCACAACCATAATCCCAACCACATCCATCTCAAATATCCACTCCCACTCAACTGCCTGTACCACCATTTCCAAACCCACACAAGGGAGTAGCTCAACCCACTTAATTAAAATTACCTGGGATCCATTGTCAAATAGCGTATCAATCTTGGTGTGTATGGAAATAACTCTAATATGGAACAAATCAATTTTGTTTTCTTCATTTGAAGTGTTGTTGGAGTTATTTTTTGTGTTGGTGCTTTCCACGACTTCCTCTTTTCTTGTTTTTTCCATGGCTTTTCCTTTAGTGACTGTGGCTACAATCTTTGTTTCATCACCTGATCCGGAACCCAAGTATTGTTGTACAACAACGTTTGTCTTATGTTTCCCTTTATTGTTAAATTTATTCGGTCTTAATTCAGGATGAAGCTTCTAGCAATGCACTTCACCATGGCCCTCTTTTGAATCATTCTTGCACACGAGATTCTCCCCTTCTTTCTTAATAGAAGCATTTTTCTTTTGCTTTCCTTTAGATTTATTTCCTTTTTCACCACTCTGGAATGGATTTTTCTTGCCTTCTTCTTGTATATTTTTCCCTCTTTCTTCGATGTATGTATCTTGATCACATACCTCATCAAGATTCGTGGGATTAAACATAAGAATGGTGTGTCAAAGGTAGCTATGAAAACCTCCTATGTATTTCAGCAAAGTATCTTGTGACTGCAAGTCTACTCCTAGCATAAGAGCTCTTCTCCTAAAATCCTGAGTATACTCTTGCAAATTTTGAACTTTTAAATATCTAAAATTTTGCCAATTCATGATAGATTTTTTCATATGAGCTAAAGGGTAGAATTGTCTTTTTATAGTAGCAATGAAATCAAACCAAGTAATAGAGATATTACCATGTTTTTTGATCTCGTCTTGATTCATTTCTTCCCACCAAATGAGTGTTGCACCCTCCATTCTCAATGCAGCAACTGAATTTTGATATCATCCTCTTGAAGGTTCTGAATTCTACAATACACCTCCAACTGACGAATCTAGTTATCCAACTTTTATGCATTAACTTCTCCATTGTACATTAGCAACTCAAGCTTAACATCAAGTTTTAGAAAATGTTATTTACCAATTCCTTTTGAAGAATGATGATGAGTATGAGTAAGGGTTGTATTAGTGGAAGAGTGTGAAGATGCTTGTGAAGAAGAATATGAAGAAGATGGTGGAGAGGGTGGGGATTTTTCTCGATTACTATTACCTCCTTTTACATTACCTCTTTTTCCATTACCTTCTCCTGAAGAACCTTATCCATTGGGAGGTTTGGAACTTTTTCCTTGCAATATGCTATTCCTCTCTTCATAGAGGACCTTAACCATCTCATTCATATCGAAAAAATCCTTTCTGAATGCTCTTTCATCATTGGTCATGGTAGGTTCTCCTTCATGAGACATGGTCTCTGAAGACTCAACTACAAATTCTACAACTTGAGGATGTACTGGTGTAGAAGAATTTGGCAACCTTTCTCTTCTTCCACTTGAGCCAACTACAGGGCTTTAAACCAACTTCCCTTCTCCTCTTTTGAGTTTAGCCTTGTTAGCATGACACAAAACTAGCAAACAATACTCCTTTTCACAAGCAAATCTAGTAAGCAAAAACTAGTGCTCTCATACCAACTTGATCTAAAATGGAGCATATTAGTAATTTTTTGCTAATTCCCCATTCATAATAAAACCCAAGATGCTTATCATTTTCTTATCAAGTGCTTAAGGATTTGCCATTTTTTCTTAATTAACTGATTCCCATGAGAGTTTCTTATGTAAATGTTATAAACAATTTAACATAACAACATATGATGAACAACAGCAAACTAACAACAAATAACATCAAAATACAATGCACAACACAAAGATTTGATGAGGAGTTCATCCCTCTTGAGATTCATCTCCTTAGTCTAGCTTCCAATGCTTGGACCTCTCTATTACGCTCAAAATTACAACAAAAGTGTGTTTACAATGCTCAAATGCCTCTGAAACATGTCTCAATGAGTTCAGAATAAGCAAAACTACTATAATTGACTATTTTTTCCTCTAATTTGGATAATAACTGAAGAATTTATGACCTCTCCCAGTTCTCCCACAATTTGCTCCTCCAAATCTGACTAACTGCTAGTTAAATTCATTATCTATAGCTAATTCTGGCAGTTTCACCGAAATTGGCAATCCTGCCAACTTCCCCACCTTTCTTGCGGTTAAGGTTGAGTATTCACATACAAAGTGGCCGGTCAGGCATAAAAGGCAACGGTTCTACAACTCTGTCACAAATTGCAATTGGAAAGGACCAAAACCCATACACTCTGGCATCGGCGAACTCAACGGGGATATAAACTGCAACATACAAAAATATCACGTCCGGGAAGTCTATCACAAATTGTAATAAGCGAATACTGCCAAAACTGTATCACAAACACCAACCATTTTCTGCGATTACGATATGCGATAAATCGCATCACAATCTATTTGTGCTAGGGCTAATTCTATAATACTCATCCACCTCTTATTTGTGATATGTGATATTGCAATCGCAAATTAGCATTGCTGGGGGCTTATTCTTAACCTGCGACCTCTATTTTTCCATGATATGCGATATGTGGGACCCAATGGCAACATGCCACTTAGCACTTCCCCATTCACTAGGACCTTTTCCATGTCATCCAATCCTGCCACGTGTCTAAGTCAAACCTGAAATTTGACTTGATCTAACTTTTTCATACGAGCTTGGATTCAAGTGTCATTCACACAGTTGGATTCAGAATGACGAGATCTATCATCTGAATCTAAGTTTAATAAAATTATGACACTTTGATTTTTAAGCATAATTTTGAGCACCTAATCACTGTCATGTGGCCTCTGGGGACAGGTGTAAAATTTTGTATGTGGAGCCAAGGGCACCCATATTATTCGAACCACATACCTTTGCCAAGAAATAACAAGCATCCACCAATGCGACATCGCACATAAGTCTTAACCATTGTGTTTGCGACCTTTACTTAAGGGTGAAGTGACACACATATGGGGAAAAGGCTAGGGCTAAGCCCTAGCCCATGGCCAAACCCCACACCATAGGATTGTGGTAGACAGAGCCTAGGGCTAAGGCTTAGCCCCGACCCACAGTCCCAACACCCACAACATGAAAACACACCGGAGCCATAACACAAAGCCATGGATGGAGAGTTGAGGGGGCCAACCCCAGGCCACATGTGACCAATATGACCACTAGCGTGGAGTAGAAGGGGGCTTAGGACTAGGTGGTTGTAGTGGGGCCAACCTCGAGTCATATAACCCATGACATGACTGCAACCTGCAAAGTTTTAGGCATACGCGCCAGGTGGAAACCAGACCTAGGTTTTATGGGCACATATGACCACAATGCAACATGTTGGGGGCCTAGCCGACAAGCGCAGGCAATTAGCCCCTGTCCTTGGGCACGTGGCCCCCATACGATCACATTTTTTAGAAATTGGGATTTAATGGATAGCTTAACTATCTGATAATTTCACCCATTGGGTGGGATTGTAGGTCAAGTTTTCTCACTGGTTCGAGGTTTCGGGCACTCAAACCAGGTTTAGGTCGAATTGTAGAATGATTAACATATGAATTTCATGAGAGAACTTAAAAGGTCATAAATTTTGGTGTTTTTATCCAAATTGAGCTCAGAAAGAGGCTTCTTAGGGGTTTTTGGCTCTTTTGAATCCATTGGTAACCTCTATTCTCTGATTTGGGAATATACATAGTGTCATTTTGTAGGTTTGATACTAAAGGTGTATGGATCAATTAGGGTTTGGAAGTAGTTCTGGGAAGTTTTTGGGTGTGGAGAAAACCTTGTAGGGGTATTCTCACTTCCAGAAGGTTTTTACAACAGTTGTAATGAGCAGGGTACAAACTAGGTTCAACTTCTCTTATCATGAAGTTTTGATTATATGTTTCAATGTGGAATTGAAGAATGCACATGATGTTTTTAACTCATATCAGTTGAAGTATGTCATCTAAATTAAAGGATATGTTTTGAGTTGTTTCTGTTGTGAGAGTTATTTGTAGGATAACATTACCTTGTAGGGGTAATAACCACTTATTTACATGTAGCAAATGTTTATGCACTTCATTGATACTGAATATATGAGTGGTCTAGTCATGTTGACATGCCCGTAGATGTAGCCCATGAGGGGTTAAAACTGTCAAAAAACCTTTGTCTTTCTCTTCTTTATGCCTTCATGGATTATGTGTATTATATTCATTATGATCAGTTATGTATGAATACTAATTCATGTTTGAAGAGATATTGAATAAACCCGTTGTTTCAAAATCCATTTTTAATCTTGAAAAGCGTTGACACGGTACTAAGTTTTGTTTTATTTGATTTTGGAAAAGAGGAAGAAATCACCTAATCCAATTTCAAATCAATGGCCTAAGGCATCACACTCCAGTTCAAAGGTATCTGTGAATTCAAGTGTCCAAGATAGGAGTTGTACACATAGAATCGTTAATTTTTTTAAAGGCCTTGGTTACTTGTTTAGTCCAAGAAAATGCTTCCTTATTTTATAATGTTGTTAGGGGTGTTTCTATTTTACCATAATATTGAAAAGTTTGTGGTAATAACTTGTTAACATTAAGAATCCTCTAAGTTTCTTTAAGGTTTTTGGGATCGTACATTCTTTCATAGATTTATGTTGTTTAGGGTCCACTTTGACACCTTCATGAGATACAATATGACCTAAGTATTCCACTTCTTGAACCATAAATGAACACTTGGAAGCTTTTTCATATGCTTTTTTCTTTTCCAATAATTTTAATACCTTGTCGACATGATTTACATGCTCTTCCCTAGATTTGTTATATATTTTTATGTCATCAAAAAATACTAATTCAAAGTTTCTAATGAAGGGTTTGAAAATATAATTAATTAGGATTTGAAATGTTGAAGGTGCATTAATAATTCCAAAGGGCGTAACCAAAAACTCATAATGACCTCCATGTGATCTAAAGAATGTTTTGGGAATGTCTTCTTCCCTCATTCTAATTTGACAATATCTAGAATGGAGATACAACTTAGTAAAGAAAACTACTCCATGCAATTAATTTAATAATTCATCAATGAAAGGAATAATAAACTTATATTTGATGTTCATTTCAATGGGTTTTATATAATCTAGACAAATATTCCATGAACCATCTTTTTTCGTCACCGTTGCCACTAGTGAAGAGAAATCACTTTGTCTTGGTTGAATGATGTTGGCCTCTAAAATTTCTTGAATTAGATGCTAAATCTCACTTTTCTATGCATATGGATACCTATAAGACCTAATGCAAGGTGTTACACTTCTAGGTTGCAATGAATATCATGGTCATGATATTGAGAAAGTGGAAGACCCTTAGTCATTTATTGAAATACCTTGGAATGATTTTTTTATAACTTTTTGGACATTTACTTGAGTAGGTGATACAAAAATTTGAACATATAATCACATTATAGGTTTTCCTTTAGATACCTCTAAGATCCATTTCCTTACCTTCTAAGGAAAATCTCATGAAAATATCTTAAAAATTATGGTTCATTGTTCCCATTGATTGTAACCATTGGATCCCTAATACAAGATCAACACCACCCATTTTTATTGCAATAATAGGACTATCCAATAAAATTCCCCCCATATTTAGCTTTGCAATATGTAACTTGAACAATTCATGGTATATCCATTTGCAATCATTACCTAAAATTTTGGTGTTAGAAATCCAAAACTATTAAGAAGTTTTTCCAACTTGTAATTGATGAAGTTATGGGTACTACGTAACTAAATCAACAATGTTACCTTTTTCTTTTCGATATATCCTTCTACCTTGATGGTTTGTGGAGTACTAATGTTGGCCAATGCATGACAACATATTCTTGGAGTAGTCGCTTTTAGCTCTAGATATTTCACTTGCTCAAACTCATGCTCTTCTTCGTCTTAACGATCTATGTAGAATAATTTATTCTCATCATAATTATGCCCCTTACTATAGTTCCTATCACAATTGAAACATAGTCCTTTTTCTGCTTTCACCATTTGTTGAGGTCTCAACCTTATTAGTTTAAGTGAGGGAGCACAATGTTCTCTAAAGATGTTAGTGACTATTTTTCAATTAGACATATTTTTACTTTCATATTTCCTTACTATACCGAAAGCATGCTCTATGGATTTAGGTTCAAATAAACGTGCCTCTTGTTGGATGCTTTCCTTTAATTTCACATAAAGAGGTCTAACCAATTATCTTTTGAAATGTTCAGTACCCTATAACTTTCTGAATTGTTGAATGTGTTATGTAATTAGAAATTTTTACCAAATATTTATCATTTGAATAAAAAATGTATTGCTCTCATTTCCCATAATGTGCTATCAATTCCTCTATAAAATGGACCAAGATATAATAATTTTTTTTTCTTTCACAAAGGCATAGATGCCATACAAAGTTATCTTGTTCAAAATACATGGATGCCATATTTAAATTTTGTAAGGCTATCACTTGATTTAGATTAAGGTATTTCACCATTTAAAATAACCATGTTATATGATTGTGTTGTAGTGCCTACAACCACCCTTCAAAATGTTTCCTTGGCTTCATTTTGGAGCCTCCCTACCAACATTCACAACAACATGTGTTTCTTCATCAAGAACACAAGCTCTAATGATTTTCTTGCAAAAAGACAGCCTATCGATCAAACCTTGATGAATTCTCTTCAGAGGTTGTTCATCCAAACTTGGTCCAGCAGCAGGTTGAGAAGCTCCTTCAAGAATTTGTGCAAATCTGGAAGGAAACCAACCTTCCCTCCAGAACTTATGTAATCCTGATTGGCTGCCTTCTGGGCCCTGGAATTGTGCAATCTCGCTGAGCAAGCTTTACCCAGAAAATTGCACAAACCTTCCCAACCGGGCTGCTTAGCCCAAAATTTGTGCAAATCTAGGCAATAGTCAGCTGCTCTACCTAGAAATTGCACATATCTTCTGAGCATATAGCCCAACTCCCAACAGCTAAGAAACCTCTTGCATGTGTAGCTGAGTTGACTGGTTCCCTCTAGGACTGAGGAAAACAGACTTTCATGCATGGGCTACTTCTCCCAAGGCAACATACAAAGGCATCCCTTGTTTCAGGGATCTATTTTTGGCAGTTGGAGGTTACATGCAAGGATCATTTCACAAACCTCCCACAAAGTGTTGCTTTCCCTAAATTTGTGGAATGCACGTCACAACTTCAATTTTATCAATACTCATCAACCAGATGTGGCAGAGCTTATTCCTCACACCAACATTATAGCTCTAACATCCCACATCACATCTAGGAGTTGTCGGCACATTCAACTTAGCTATTTTGGGGTAAGCCCACTTTACATGTCTTGTGTTGCATTTTGGCGCTTTTTTTGTTTCACTTTGTATGAATGTTGTCTTCTTAATTTAAGTGAGCGCTTGCTTTTGTTTTGATACATACTATCTTGTACTAGCACCATTTCAATTTTCGTTGCTATCTCATTATTATCGCATGCATGAAACTGTTTTGCACGAACAGTCGCCGATTCGGCGACTCGCTTCACCCACATCCATGTTGATTTTTTTACTGAATCTTTCATTCAATGTTTGTATGCACTATCAATCAATCTTGCATCCAGAATGTATGTCTTATGGAAGTGATTTCATCATCTCGGAAAAGCTCTCGGATAACTTGTCTCATAAAACATTGGATGTTGGAGGTTACATATCCTTGGTTAGGCACATGGTCGATGTTGTAGGCTCATGTAAAATACATGGATTCTTTGAAGAATACATGATTTGTGCATTGTTCATCTACACACTTCAAGGGCACCCAATGCACTAGTGTGCCACGCTGCCCGAAAAATATATTCATCATCTTGCTCATCTGGTCGTAGAGATAGACCGTGATTTGAATCACTTTGACCATAAAGCAGTCAACAAAGAAATTCTGAAATTACGAAAAGCAACTGATGAATCTATTGGACAGTTTTACACATGCTTTTGTAATCTTGCATGTTGATTCCCCGAATATGATATTGTTTGGGAATTTCTCGATGGGAGATTTGATTATCTTCTTTACATATCTGAAAATCCATAATTCTTGAAATCACTCGAATATCGCTCATACTCGAGTGATGGAACTGAGCAATCATGAGCAGGCACAGTTGCTATCACCAGTGACTGTTTGCCTTCACCTCATGAAACAACTTCACCACCTCGGAGTGATGTGGGAGATCATGCACATACCTCTATTGAAATGTCATATCCTCCCACCCCACCTACTCTTGATATCTACACAGATTTGGCTCGCAATCCTATTGGTTGTCATGTGGATTCGTTCCCTATACCTCCGTCCTCGCGTTCTGTTAATCCTCTGGATTATATAGTCTTGTGTTCTTCCATTCCAGACTCCTCACTTGTTGTGAATGAGGACCAAGTTTTCGATGGAGTTGGTGTTATGTAGCCAACCTATGCCATCATTCATGATGACTGTGTGCAGGAATCTAAAGAAGAACCCGTGTGAAGGATGACTCCCTTCTAGCCGCACCTCATCCGTTTCATCAAATCATCCCTTGTTGTTATAGACATATTTTGGCATTGCAACCCTAATCACATATGTTGATAAACAAGGGCTCTCAAAACCCTAAAAGTGTTGTTTCATACCCTAAAGGGTCAAGGTCAACTGATTACATCATTTCCCATAAGTTCTCCCTGAAAAACTGCTTAGAACTGGTCAAAACTGGACCATACAGAATGCTCCATGTTGAGGGTGTGATGCATCTCACCTGCTACAAAAAAAGGGTGAGATGCATACTAAAAATCCCTTCTGTAGGGTGCGATGAGCGAGAGTAGCCAAATGGCAGAGGCAGTTTGCTAGGTGGAAACTCAGAGAATCTTCTAGAAACTGCTCATATGACACTTGCCTCTCTGAATTCGCCCAGGGATGAGTAAGAGATCATGAAATCTCCAAGTGGAACCAAGAACTATTAGTGAAATGACACTAATAAAAATCCCAGAAGCTGACTCACCCCCCTGCAGATATCTATATATGGATCCCTCATCCTAGAGATCTAGAGGTTGGAATTTTGTAATTTGTAAGGAAGTGCTATTGGTTTCTCTTTGAGACATTGTATTGTTGGGTGATCTTGCTTTTTATGAGGTAAATAGGGCTTTCATGCTGGGAGGATGATGCTGGATCAGACAGCTGGGTTGTAATCCTCTCTTCTACTACTTCTATGAATAAAGATATTTGAGTTTTCCTCCATATACTTGTATATTTTTGAATCTTGTATTTTTGTATGCATTTGTATGCTTAATGTACATCTGATTCTACATTGTTTATGGTTATAGATCTCTATGCGTTGATGGTATTTTGTTGCTTTGACTCTACAGGTGTTCTTTGAAGCACGACAAGTGAGAAAGGAGTGGAAAAGCTCTATCAAAGGAGAGAGGAAACAAGCAAGGAGCCAAGCGAAAGACTGAGGTTGGTACTCTCTGCTTCTCTCTCATCTATCTCTCATAAAGGAAAACACAAGTTACTTTGAATTGTTTGTTTCTAAGATAGCTACCCATCTTAGTGGGACTAGCAGCTCTGAATGGACACTAGTTTTCCTGGAAACAAAATGGTGACTCCACTAGGGAGCAAATAGTTTGTTTGTTTGTTACTATTGTTTGCTTTATAAACTACAGATGGAGCCTGAAGTTAAGCTAGCTAGCCTTCGAAACACCTTTTCTATGCAATTACGAAGTAGATAAATGATGCTTCAGTCAATCTCCAGGTTGGTTTATGAACTGAACATCTGACTTGCAAACCTCCTAAGTGCCCTGGTGGTAGCTCAATAACCTCATTAGATCAGTCCCTATACTTTGTGTTTACTGTCTATCATAAGCTCAGCCTAAATCCTGAACTTAGCTACAAACTGTGGGTGAAAACCAAGCTCAGTCTCATCCCTGGACCATCGCACTATCTCTCATTGGTAGTTTGGATGCATCGTACCTACCGTGTGCTGTAGGTGAGATGCATCCCTGTTTTCCTTAAGGATAGGTGCGATGATTGAATGAGACTGTTTCTGCCTCCAGATTTTGGTTTTTTCTTCATTGTTTTTAGCTCTATTCAGTAGTTTTGCTGTCTATGATAAGTATATCACTATTGAAACCTTCTTCCTTCACATTATTTAGCCTTCATTGATAAGGAATTGTGAATGTCTTTTATGTATTTTTCATCATTTATAGTCCTCCTTTGCAAACAGTAGCTTAATCGAACTATCGTATTTTGATTCGAAAGTGTCGCAACTGTCATTTTCGGTCAAGAAAAAGAGTGTCGTAAAGTATTCCTCTTTTAGATAGTCGATTACACCTTTGCCATTATATTTGATTTGAATTATCAATTCTTTGAAGTGTCTAAAATAGTTTTCCATTCGAAAGAGAAAGTGCGTCTTAGTTTTCCTTTTGTTTTTTGAAAAGAAATTGTTAAAGTGTCGCTTCGAGGAAAAGTAGTTCAGATTTGTACTTAGTTTTCTTTTTGTCATTATCAATTAAGGGAACTGAAAAACAAATACACGCATGTGCATTTTCATTTAGACTACATGCGGAAATTGATTTAGGAAAAGTGCATTTAGTGTGTGCTCTCTGCTCTATGTTGAAAGAATCATATTTTTCTTTCCCTAGTAGCTAGGATTTTCATTGCTAAAAGAAAATAAACGGCTATTTATCATTTTAGATTGCATATTTAGGAGTTGTACATCTACATCACGTGGTGAACCTTGAAAGGCAAACTTCTTAAGAAAAGATCAACTATAAAATAAACATCAATGAACATAAAAAAGCTTTGGAACCTGACGCACAACATCTAGAAGTTTAGGCTAGAGACGTATTTTGGCATCGTAAAGTCTGGTAACTATTGTTTTCATCGTAGGTTGGGTGATTCCTCCTCTTTGATATGACAAGTTCCAGTACAGACTTGTGCTCCCACGTACCATCGAGTATATATTAGGAGACCACAATAGGCTGATATCCTTTATCCTTAGGAAGCCGTGTCTTCTGCCCTATCAATCGCAATGAACTGAACATAGCGTTCGGGAAGATTGACTGTCGTACGTAAAGTCCTTGGTAATTTCTCTATATTTACCACCGAGGTGTATATTGCAGTTTTGCGATTGGTTTGGTAATCCCTCTGTCTAGATTTCCAGAGTAGTCACTTTCATTCCTTTTCAGACTAAAAAAAAAGGTCCATCTGAGCACTTGTCACTTCAGGCTCATTAAAAATCGAAGGCAACTACAGTCATATTTAACTTTTTCTCGACCCTTAAAAATTGAAAAAGCAAGTTGTGTCAAAGTGTTATATAATTCATTTAATTCAGAATAACATTTCCCCTTTTTATTTTGAGTTGATCAAGTAATCCACAATCGTTGAAGAAAGTCAATCAAAACCCCGTTGTTCGTGAAGACTAACGAGTCAATCGTCTTTGACTCTGAAAACAAAACCATCATGGGCAAACTGTTCTTGTTTAATTGAGTCGAATTCACCTGATTTATTTGAAACTTGTGTTTCAACATCATCAGAGACTACAATTACTCCAATTATTTCTGGTACATCTCCCTTTATAGAAGAAGTTTCGCAGTTACAAGAGGACATTAGAACTAATCCTATTGTAATGGTAGACACCTCTATTCCTGAAGAAGCTCCACCTAGGACTGATCCAGAGACTGAAATTCACTTGCCTGAACATCTGAAAGTTGAGTTCCAGAATTCAAAAGGTGTCACCCCTCCAGTATCTGTTACTGCAGAAGCTACACTTTCTTCGGCTCCAGAAATATTTTACAGACCTGACGGTCTACCTCTTCCACCTGGATTGATTGCTATAGAAGAGATAGTAGAGGATCTTCCACCCAGTACTCCAGTGCATTTTGGAACTGGGATCCACCTACATCCTTCTATTACAGAAGTTAGTCCTTGTAATCATCCTTCATCACAAGTTCCTGTCGAATCGCTAGGAAATCTTTTGGATAGACTAAACATGTTTGAACAACCATGAACATCTAGGACTGTGTCAAATTACATAGTTGCAGTGAAGCTTCCTGTTACCGTTCCTACAATGTTTGCTGGTATACCATCTGACCCAACTAGTTATCAACAACAAGCCGGAGTCCACTCAGGGACTGTTTTGATGACATGGTCTATTCCTATTTCTTCATCCGGAATCTCATCTGGTATTTCTTATGTTGAAACTCAACAAGTTGATCCAATGTGTCTTCAAAGGCCAATCTACCATTTAAGTACTGGATTGCCACCATATGGGGGCCAGTATGCCTTTTCATTGTTCCCTCCTGGAGAACAACCATATGAGAGTTTACAACAAAATTCAGGTCAAACTGGAATTACATCCAGCGGTTGGGTACCAATACTACCTCAACAACAAAGGGTTGCATATTCAATGCAACCAGTCCATCCTATGTCAAATATTCCCACTACACCTGCTATTGTGACTGTTAGCAAGTACAAGCGCTACTTGTTGTATGTCAACCTCAAGTCTCTCAGGTTGCAATACAACAGCCTCTCGTCTCAGCGATTTAATCACAACCTCAGGTTAGTGCCTCCTTATTTGGAGTGACTCAGGCTCAAACAGGTAGTATCACTCCGCATCTTGGTCAATCATCCAGTGTTGGACAACAACAAATGGTTCAACAACCATGGCTGAGGCAATATCAACAACCGCAATTCCAGCAATCATACCAAGGACCTAAGCAACAAGACTTTCTAAGTAATGGGAAACTGCATTTCCAAAAGTGGTTATCAACAACCATACTATAATGGTTATGCCTATCAACCTTATCAAAGTTACCAACATCAAATACATTATGTTGGTATGTAAAGACCTACTACTCAGGCGATTCCATCTTATCCTGGGTATGCTTCGCCAAACCTGAATCAACAGTTGCCCTTCATAGCAACTTTAGAATTACCAGATCTGAATCGGCTAACAAATGATCCAATTGCTTATGCCCCTTGGTGGCCAGCGATTCCTCATAAAATTCTGTCAGATATTCCTAAATTCAATGGAAATCCGGGTGAAGATCCATTGAATCATGTGATGACGTTTCATCTGTGGTGTTCTTCCAACACCCTCAATGATGATTCGATTAGGCTTCGCCTTTTTTAGCGAACGCTAACTGGTCCGGTAGCGAAATGGTACATTGAATTGCCTAAAGCTTCATTTGATAACTTCAACACCCTTGCCACCACCGTTTTAACCTATTTTCAGTTACCCATAAGGTACGAAACAGGAACAGAACTCCTTACCAATTTAAACAGACAACAGCCACTCACATATCTGATCATATTCATGAGTGGTGACATCATTGTCGAATGGTAAAGACATATGTTCCTGATCAACTTCTAGATGAATGGTTTATTAAGTCATTGTTACCTTCTATTACAAAATATGTGGCCAAGGGAGGATTTGTCACTGAAGAGCAAGTCATTGCTCGTGCACAATATCTAGACTTGATTTATACTCAGTCTAGCACACTCTATGACAAAATTCTTGATGCTCCTAGACCAGAATTTTCTGTTCCTCCTCCTCCTAAATTGAACAGGGACTCTCATGCTAGTGATAGCGTGATTGGCACCTCAAGCACGCAAACCGCAAAGGCTCCATTTGGTAAAGCCCTTGTAGTTTCCAGTAAAAAGGCAAATGACAAACTTCCTACCTCGGAGGTTAATGCCGTGTCAACCAACAAAGATAAAGAACCGAAGCAACCAGGGGGCAAGAAGAAAGGGAAAAACAAAAAGAAGAAACAGGAAGATTCGACTCCTGAAAAATCTTCTGAAAATACTTCTGGGCAAAAGAAACCTAATTGGCCATGTCTCATATGCGATGAGGACCAGTGGATAAGAGATTGTCTACATAAAGCTGAGATTAAGAAGTTCATTAAGAATTCAAATACCTCAGCGGTGTTGACTGATCCGTTTCCAAACCCAAAAACCAATTTGGTTGCTAGAGACAATGCTTCCCCATCCCAAGTGCTTATATTGTCCATTTCGAAACAACAAAATGATGCTTTGATATTGACAAGGAATAAATATTATGGGAATCCACAGATGTCGAACAACAAGGCTACAAATCAACCTAGTAGTTCGACAACGAATTCGACAAAATTCGTGCCACCCATCATTCCTGAGATAACAATAAAGCTGCCAAAGGAAGTAATACACAAATCGACATTTAATCCTTGTTCTCAAGCAGCACATAATTATAATATAGTAGAGGATCTGGCCCAGTCGTCATCTGCTATGTCGACGCTTGAAGTACTGCAAAATTGCCCCTCCCAAAAGCAGGATTTGTTATCAGTGATAGGTGGGATTGATCCAGCGGATTCCAAGCTAGTGGCCTTTAATCATAAAGGATATGAGCCTCAGTTACCGGCCCAACTCGCTTTCCTTATACAAGTAAAAGCCCTCAATAAAATTTCTCATCGAAAAATTATTGATGAGGGGGCATCTACCTATATTATGTCAAGGAGTTGTTGGAAAACTTTAGGCTCACCACCCTTGTCACGATCATCAATGACATTAGAAGCATTTGATGGAAGAACATACACACCGTATGGGATATTAAGTAACTTCCAGGTTGAACTGGGGGGAAAGACAGTAGAAATTGAAGTCAAGGTCATTGATGGAAACCTTGACTACAACATCCTACTGGGCAGGCCCTGGATTTATGCTATGGCTATTGTTGTGTCAACATATTTTAGAAATATTGCATTCCCCTTTCAAGGCAGAATTACAATCGTTGACCAACTAACCTTCCTCCCTAACAGTTCTCAAGTTACCGGAAGCATTCCATTGATCCATGGAAGTTCTGAATCACTTCAACATGCCGGAGTAGGTCTCCTAAAAGACTCATCCTTAATGAGTACTTTTTCCCTGCCGCCTCCAAGTGATCTAGTGGAAGTGGCCACAGTGGAAACCTGTCATATGATATCTTCCACATCATCAAAGATTAAGAAGGACTCTAACCATTTTGATAGTGTCGATCGCAGCGAGGTTTTCATAGTTGAAAATCCGACTGATATGACTCAATTAAGTGATGTGGTACAATATGTACTGGGGGTGTTACAACCAGATCTTTCCTTCATGACCCCTTATGGGTTGTGATCAAAGGTTGCCAGAGGATAGTTCATTTACTGGTGTCAACCTCATTAAAAAATGAAACCAAGGATCTGAGGAGAATTCCTTGTCTTGTGTCAAGCTCGTTAAAAAATGAAACAAGGCTGAGCAAAGTTCCAAGTTGATTCTTTCACTAGATCTCGTAAAGGAACCTTCATTCCATCCACCTAATTACCGCAAGTAGTCTGGTGAATGTAACGAAACTTATGGGGCATGCGCCCTGGTCTGCTTTGGTAGGAAAATCCCAGATATAAGGTAGGTTTCCTCGTAGGATATATGACCAATTTGACACACCCGTCCGTTTAGGAAAATGGGATCAGCCTGGAAAAATATTTCCTCATTGAAGGTTATGTGATTGGTAGTGGATCCACACCTTTCACCTTTGTCTATTTCGATGGATAGAGCCAAGGAATTGTTTTGTCTGTGACGTGGACGAAACAACCTTGCTTTGATGCAAGAACTTCAATATGGTAACCTGGAAACTCTACTTCTCTTTATACATGGGGGCATGCAAACCTTTTATATGCAAGTGAAAAGTGACTAGCATAACTCTAACCCCGTAGTTTTACTAACTTCAACTACTTAAGTTAGGTGATTGGTCTGATCCACCATTCACCTTTGCCGGGACCGATGGCGACGACAAAGTAAAGGAAATGTTTCCCGGCGGGAAGCTATCCTACCTAACCTCAATAGTTATTTAACCCTTAGGATAGTAGTTGGTCATTCCTAGCTTGCATACAAAAGGCTCGGAGCAAAGTTTCTCATGGGGCAAGCTCCCTAAAAAATCAACCTACTAATGAGAGACATCCTTATTAAACGACTGGCACGAGCAATGTTTCTGCAAAGTTCAAGCTCGTTAAAAAATAAACCCAACAATGAGCATATGTTCCCCCAGAGTTCAAGCTCATTAAAAAATGAACCCACCTTCGGTAAAATAACCTTTGTGATCACATTGCTATCAGATTTTGAGCCTTGGTCGTGTTCTTACCATCACCTCCACCTTTTTTAGTTGATCATATGCCTCCACTTGATTGTTTACCCTTTTGAGGAACAAATGCGATGAGTGATTCTATTAGCCACCTTATTTGCACTGTCATAATTGAAAAGTTCCAAACTTACCTAGAATTAGTTGCTATCCAAAAACATCACTCGTTATTAAAAAATGAGTCTCCTTTAAGCTCTTTTTAGACTCGTAAAATATGAAAAGATTGCCCAGCAGTTGGCCTCTCCAGCTCATTAAAGTGATTGGAATTGCCATCCCTCCTCTATATTTTAATCTTTTGGACCTGAGGGATCATTACACAAAAAGATCGAGCACTTGTTTTTTTTGGCTCGCTAAAGTGATCAGAAAAGTCATCCCTTTGGTATTATTTTATACTTTTTCAGACTTAAGGGATTATACTACGAAAAAGGACTACTGGAGTTTCCTTTTCGTCTCTTTTCAGACTCTCTAAAAATTAAAAGGATGGAGTTGTCTTTGTCATTAAACTTGTTAAAACAATAGCAACAAACTTATCCATACGGAAAAGAGCGAGTTTCACTGTCGCTAGGCTCACTAAAACATAGTGACAGGTTTTCCTGAAGGGAAAATTATAGAACAAGCATATGTTATCCTCCTCAAGCTTGACAAAAATAAAGAGGTACTGGTCAGCAATGACTGGGGAAAAGGGAAGAAAACTTGAAGAACTTCATTGGTAGAGGGTCGCTCTTGAACATGACACTTTCACTCCATCAACATGATTGAGTTGGGTTGGGTTATTTTGTTCACCGGTCATATCACCATTGGTCCTTCGTACCATCCATTTTGGGGTTAATGCTACCAATCCATTCTAGTGTCACTGATATGTTCAAGATAAGTCACTTAGAGAATTCACCAACCCAGCTAACACCTCATCCACTGCAATACCTTCACGCTCCATTTTTCATGACCGCCACCCTGAACCTTGTATCACCAGATCGTTTTCACCTCCACGAAATCATTTGCTCTGTTCTGTGTCATAGATGTGGGATTCATTAAGGCCCTCCTACGATGGGTTACTTCTTGTTGACATTAGCTCATTATCCAAGAAGTTGACTTAGGAACAATCCTTTCAGTACTTTGAAGCTTGCATGCCTCAATGGCAAGTTTCTCACTTCTGGCGACAGGTTTACATCAATGGCCTTCGACCGAAAGATTTTACGTGGTGTTCAACATCGACTCATGTATTCACACCACGTGAATTGTACTACAGTCCCTTAAGGGTCATTATCATTATCGGTGATTCCTCTCATGCCTGTTAACAGCTTACATCATTGGCTGGTAATCAGGCGATGTCTTTCCATGTTCGACACTAGAACATCTTTTCACATGGATCGACTTGTACATCGGGTGAAGATTGAATGAATTTGAAGACCCCAGATCTAGTTTCATCCATATGGGCTACGATATATTCAGGAAAATAAAAACATCAAATTTACTCCATAGCTATACAGATAATCATCCAAGCTAAGGGATGATGGCTCTCCCAGAATCATCAATCTGCCACACAGACGGTTATCTATCCTATGTACATGAAAATGAATTTATAAAGCTAAGCATGGGAATGCCCGCATCAGCTAGGTCATGAAAATATTATGAAGATAATGTATTGTATTGTATCTTATTACAGGTCACCTTCTAGTTCGAAAAACCTCAGATCCTCATGATAAAGCATTTCACCCGACATCAGAAGATTTAGGACCTCATGCTTTAGGGGGCAACTGTTATAGACATATTTGGGCACTGCAACCAAAATCACATATTTCGATAAACCAAGGGCTCTCAAAACCATAAAAGTGTTGTTTCATACCCTAAAGGTCAAGGTCAACTGATTACATAATTTCCCAAAAGTTCTCCCTGAAAAACTGCTCAGAACTGGTCAAAACTAGACCATACAGACTACTCCACGCCGAGGATGCGATGCATCTCACCCGCTACACACAAAGGGTGCGATGCATACTAAAAATCCCTTTTGTAGGGTGCAATGATCGAGAGAGGACAAATGGCAGAGGCAGTTTGCTAGGTGGAAACTCATAAAATCTTCTAGAAACTGCTCATATGACACTTGCCTCTATGAATTCGCCCAAGGATGAGTAAGAGATCATGGAATCTCCAAGTGGAACCAAGAACTATCAATGAAATGACACTAATCAAAATCCCAGAAGCTAACTCACTCCCCTGCAGATATCTATATATGGATCCCTCATCCTAGAGATCCAGAGGCTAGAATTTTGTAATTTGTAAGGAAGTGTTGTTGGTTTCTCTTTGAGACATTGTATTGTTGGGTGATCTTGCTTTTTATGAGGTGAAGAGGGCTTTCATGTTGGGAGGATGATGCTAGATCAGACAGCTGGGTTGTAATCCTCTCTTCTACTACTTCTATCAATAAAGCTATTTGAGTTTTCCTCCATATACTTGTATATTTTTGAATCTTGTATTTGTGTATGCATTTGTATGGTTAATGTACATCTGATTCTACATTGTTTATGGTTATAGATCTCTATGCTTTGATAGTATTTCGTTGCTTTGACTCTACAGGTGTTATTTGAAGTGGGACCAATGAGAAAGGAGTGGAGAAGCTCTATCAAAGGAGAGAGGAAACAAGCAAAGAGCCAAGCAAAAGACTGAGATTGGTACTCTCTGCTTCTCTCTCATCTATATCTCATAAAAGAAAACACAAGTTACTTTGAATTGTTCATTTCTAATATAGCTACCTGTATTAGTGGGACTAGCAGCTCTGAATGGACACTAGTTTTCCTAGAAACACTTGTGATTTTGCCACTACTGATTTCCCCTGTGAAAACCCATTTTCATATGTTTCTACTTCCGATCATTCATAGGACACGTTGGATGTTAGTCTTTCATTATAGTGCAGAGAGGACACATCTTCCTTAGAAAATTCATCCAATCAGTCATCTATATTTCCTGAAAACACAAAGGGTGAGCATCTTTGCTTCTCATCTACCCCTCTGCCTGATTCATCAAATCATGAGGATGCTGACAAACATCCTAAATTTTCTGATCTTGGCTGTCATGATCCCTCTACTTCTTCATCTGATCATGATTTTGATTCAATCATTGTTAATTTGTATAAGACACTAGTCTACAATGATCTATCTGTCAACAAAGTCAAAACCCCACAGACTGTCAAGGCACTTCAGCCCGAGCTGATGGTTATGTTAGGCCCTCGCTGTCTTGAGGTTGGTTTCACTTCCAGTCAAGAAATTGTTGAAACACTCAAGGCTCCTCATCACTCTCCGCTTTCCATTGAAGATCAACCAAACACCCAAATTTCGCTTCCTCCACTCGAACTACAGGATCTCATCGCTCAAGAATTGGAGGAATCTTACGCAGAAAGCACACATGCACAACATAATTGGTCTACCTTTCTCACATTTGCTTGCATATCACAGTCAAGAGAATGCACACACTCAAAATCTGCATGAAGTGTAGCACAACACCATGGCAGCTCGACAGAGTGCATGTCATGTGCTTTCACTCATCTTTGTTCTATGGTCACTTGTAAACTCGAAGTGTATTTGTCTTCACTGCTATATATTTCTTGTTTGTTGGTTCACATAGATGTCTTGTTCACGAACCATGCCTTCACCAACATGGGTCAACAAATGCACCGGTGGCTGCATTGGAAGTATCACTTCACGTGAGATGGTCCATGCACCGTTAGCTTAGGAGTAGGAGTAGTGCTTGCATTCAATCCATTTTCTTGCATGCTTGTTTTCTTACTTGCTTTGTTGGTTTGTTTGTCTGCTTACTTGTTTTCTTACTTGCTTTTCTTTCTCTTTTGCTTCTGCTTCCGCTTTTCTTTGTTGTTAGTTTGCTTGTTTTGTTCGTAGGTTAGTTTCACATGGAACCATGTGTGACTCTTGAAACAAGTTGGGTAAAGTACAAGAGGCCTTGTGAAGCTATCAACATTTGGTTATCTATTGTCCGCTCTCTTATGCAAAAAAAAAATTCTTTAGTCCATGATACATCAATGGAAAATACATACTATTTGAAGTGAATGTGGCGAAAACACAACACTTTCACGCTCACTAGTATCACCTACTCTAGTCAGTTGTTTTGGGTTAATCCTTATCAGCTCATTCAAGTGGAGTAAGGTGAGGGGGAAAAACTTAACAAGCACGTCAGAGGTATAATAAACTACTTCCCTGTAGGAACAACCTATTCTGCTCTCAATAAGTCGGGATCCCTCTTCCACCTCTGAAATGAATAAGTGCTATGCACAGTTACGAAGATGAAAAAGTGAAAAAAGTTTGAAAAAATGAAAAATGAATAAGGCAAAAGAAGAGAAAGGCGTCATGTGGAGAGAGTTGATGCAAATAACTTCATCAGGGTACTGACCAGGCTCGCTGGCAGCGGAGCGATGCTTGTGTTCCTATGTGACTCCACTGGGGTACTATCTAGGCCTGCTGGCAGCAAAGCAAGACCAGAGATGAAACTGAAACTCTAACAACTATACTGCTTGTGCACCAATATACCCCTCGACCCTAATCAAAACAACTATGTTTCCTTGGCTTGGAATGTGTGTCAATGGACCAAGAGGTTGGTAGATGCTACATCTTACAATCAAGCTAGTGTGGAAACCAAGAGGAGCTGAGAACTGAACAATACTTCCAGAGGTGTTATACTTGATTTTCACAAACAAGGTCCATTCATAGAGCTAGAGTTCTACCAGTGTGTCACCAAGTGTTGTAGCGGCTACAACCACCCTCCAAAATTTTTCCTTGGCTTCGTTTTAGAGCCTCCCTACCAACCTTCACAACAACATGTCTTACTTCATCAATAACACAAGATCTAGTGATTTTCTTACAAAAAGACAGCTTGTCATCAAACCTTGATGCATTCCCCTCACAGGCTCTTCATCCAAACTTAGTCTAGCAGCAGGATGAGCAGCTCCTTCAAGAATTTACGCAAATCTGGAAGGAAACCAGCCTTCCCTTCGGAAATTGTGCAATCCTAACTAGATGCTTGTTGGGCCCTAGAATTGCATAATTCTATTGAGAAAGCTTCACCCAGGAAATTGTGCAATCCTTCCCAGCTAGGCTTCTCATCCCAAAATTTGCGTAAATTTTGGCAGCAATCAACTTCTCTACCCAGAAATTGTGCAGATCTTCTAAGAACCTAGACCAACTCCCAACCAAAAATGCACATTTTCTCCTAGTGTTATAGACATTTTTGTGCCTCGCTACATGGAGCATGAAATGTCAATAATTACAGGGATCCTCAGTCCCTAAACATGTTGTTCTTACCCCTAAAAGAACAAGGTCATCAAACAACAGCACTTCCAATCAGTTCTCCACCTGAAAACACTTCAAAACAGGCTAATTGTGGATCATGTCAGCTGCTCCACTGAGCATCTGCGCTGGAATGCAACTGCTCCTCCTTGTACCTATGCTGGAAGTCAAATATAATGAAGGCTACCTGCGCTGGGCGAGATTGGCCAAGTGGCACAGTCATTCTGCAAGGTGTCAACTGCCCAGGAAGCTTCCAAACTGACACTTGGTTCATGAGATTCGCCCTGTGATGAGTAAGAGGTACTTGATCACCATGTGTAAGCAAGGATCTCCAAGTGGACTCAAGAACTGAGGTTTAACTGAAGAGGGAGAGGACACTAGTCAGCTCTATGCCAGCCTCAAGCTGACTCATCCTCTCTTCTTCTCTCCTATATATAGAGCTCTTCTATGAGGTCTAAAGAGGCGGGAATTTTGTGCAAAGCAAGGAAGTGCTGTTGGTTTACAGTTAGAGTTATTGGGTGATTGCTTTTATAGAGGTGAAGAGGAGATTTCTTGCTGCTGGGGAGGTGCTGCTGGATTGGAGCCATTGATGGTTGTAACCTTCTCAGAACCCTGTTACTTTTATCAATAAAGCTTTGAATGTTCTCCTATATACTTGTATTGCATTGATGTGTTGTATTTACTTGTATATTTGATTCACTCTAATCCATGCATCAGTTATGAGTACATGTATCTTGTAGTTTTCTTCTCTCTGTTGTGCAGGATCTGTGTGTAGCTGGACCGGCAAAGGGAGCAAGGAGCTGGGAACAAGAGACAAAGAGAGAGGATAAGGATCGACAAAAGCGAAAGACACCGGTTGGTTAATCTTTTCTTCCTTCTCTCTGTACTTTCATAAAGGAAAACATTAAAGCTTTACTTTCAGTTGTTGCTAAAGACTGTCACCTTTAGAGTAGGGATAGGGTCATCCGAGTCGGATACTTTTCCCCACAACAAACTGGCGACTCCACTGGGGAGCCTAGTATCTTGTTGGTGTTTGTAGTATTTTGCTATTCATTTCTTGAAGAAAAGAGTACCAAATCGAAAAGCTTTTGACTATATCAAAAGCGAAGTAGAGGGTCTGCTACTCTTGCTCATTTTTGAGCAGATTCATGATTTGAAGAGCTGATCTACAAAAGACTCTTGTACTCTTTGTGATAGCTTTTCATCCTCTTGATCATCCCTTAGCCTGTACTTGACCTATAGCTTTTTATTTCAGCAAAAACAGTGCATTTTTGAGCTTTTTATGACCCGGAAATCCTTGTAAACGCAACTCTCGTGTCCCAGAGCAGGCTGTCCACAGGCAGTCTGCATTACAGCGCAGGTACTCCCTTCGGGAACTGCGCTGGAAGTCAATTTGATAGACCAGATCCTGCGCTGGACCTGTTAGCCAGTGTCTTCCAGAGGTTTTCCACTGTGTATTAGCCCTGTTTTCACTGATTTTTTGCTGCTGATTGCTGGTCATTGTACTTGCTGTAAGCCAACTTTCCTTGACATTATTCCGCCTCAGTTGTGTGATGAAACTGTGAATGTTCTTTCAGTATTTCTTGTTTCAGTTACAGTTTCCCATTGTGAAAAGCAAACCAGTATAGCTGTGACCTCTTAAATCCTGAACTGTAAAAGTGTCTTTGTGATCTTAAGAGCTAGTTTTATTACTGTTCATGGCTGTTTGAGTTTGTTTGTTTTTCATTTTATGGTTTGAATTCATACATTTTTAGTGTCAAAACAAGTGCTTGTAAAGCATCTTTTCATTTTAGACAAAACTTGTTTGTTTACGCTTCAAATTGAATTCGAAAATTATACAACAGTTTCCTTTTGTCTACATCAACATTAAGGGAAAAGAAAAGAAATACATGCATCTTGCATTTGCATTTTGATAAGTTTGCATGATTGATCTAGGAGAAAGTGCATTAGTTTGTGCTTTGTGCTCTGTGTGGAAAGATAATGTTTTTCTCTCCCCTCAGTAGTTAGGATTTTCAAAGCTAAAAAGATTATAAAGCTTGCTTATCATTTTAGCTGCATTTAGGAATTTGTACCAATACATCTCGTGGTGATCCTGAAAGACAAACTGCTAAACAAGATCAACTTAAAATATATTGAATGAATCTAAAAACGCATTGTAACATAACGCTCACAATAGAGGTCTAGGTAGAGACGTGTTCCGGCGTCGTTAAACGTAGTGACTGTCGATCTCTACGAAGGTGGGTGATTCCTCCTGAGGGACGATAGCACTAATACGGACTTGAGCTCCCGCGTACCGTCGCGTATATTGGGAGACCCCTATAGGCAATTATCCTTTATCCTTAGGAAGCCGTGTCGACCGCCCTACTGATCGCGATGCAGTGAACACAGCATTCACGAAGATCGACCACCCGTACCGTAAAACGTATTCTGTGGTTTCGCGAAAGGTTTGGCACACCCTCTGCCTAGATCTCCAGAGCAGTTTCTTTTGGCCCTTTTCAAACTCTATAACTGAAAAGGTCCAACCGAGCATTTGTCACTTCGGGCTCGTTAATACATCGAAGGCGACTAGAGTCATCTTTAGCTTTTTCTCGACTCTTAAAACATGAAAAAGCAAAGTTGTGTCTAAAAGCGTCTAATAAAATTCATTCAATACGGAAACATAATTCCCCTTTTGTATTTTAGTTGATCAAGTAATCTGCAACCGTGGAGGAAAGTCAATTAAAACTCCGTCGTTCGGGGAGACTTGCGAGTCAACCGCCTTTGTCTCCGGAAACGAGAGTAGTACGGACGAAGCGAACTCGCTGGACCAGGTCAAAATCTCCTTTTAAAGTTAGAACGGAAGTTCCAACAACATCTGAGATTCTGGTCACTCCCAATATTTCTGGAATCCCTGCCTCTATTGAAGAAGTTCAACAACAACAGAAGGACAGTTGTACTGATCCTAGTCTGAAGACAAGTACTTGCATAACTGAACCAGTTCCATCTGAAACCGGTCCACAGAGTCTTGTTGTTCAAACAACTGTCGCTATTGAAGCAACCCCTTCTTCGGCACCAGAAATCTTTTATGGACCTGACGGTCTTCCTCTTCCTCCTGGTCTGATTGCAATAGAGGAAATCGTAGAGGACCAGCAAGCAAATACTCCAACTCATTTTGGAGTAGGTACCACTCTTTTTCCTTCTGCATCAGAAGTTTGTCCATCGCCACAGGAAGTTCCTGTAGAATCGATAGGCAGTTTATTGGATAGACTTAAAATGTCTGAACAACCGTCGACATCTAGAACTGTGCCAAACGACACAGCGACAGCAGAACCTCCTGCTGCCAACCCAACGATGTTTGCCGGCATACCAGCCGTCCCGACTAGCTCTCATCAGCTAGAAGGAGTCCACCCAGGGACTATTATGACAACTTGGTCTGTTCCAGTTTGTTCTTCCGGTATAATACCCGGTAATTCTTATGTTGAAACTAGACAAATTGATCCCTTTGGGAATCAGTTTGGGCCATCCAGTCCTCAAAGGCCATCTATACCCTTGAGCTCCAGATTGTTACCGTATGGGGGGCAATATGCCCTTTCACTTCCCCTTCCGAGGGGATACCCATACGGCAGTTTTCAACAACATTCAGGTTTGACTGAAGTAACGACGAGTGGTTGGGTACCTATGTTACCCCAACAACCAAGAGTTGTATATTCCATGCAACAGTGTGTACCTATGTCTAGTATCCCGACGACGCCAACAATTGTAACCGTGTCGCAAGTTCAATCGATGCCTGTTGTATGTCAACCCCAAGTTGTAATGCAACAGCCTATTGACCCTGCAACACAACCACAATCGCCAACTGCCGGGACGACACAGATACAAACGGGAACTATAACCCCGCATCTTGGTCCGTCGGTTAGTGTCGCACAGCAAAACATGGCTTCACAACCATGGATGGTGCAATACCAACAACCTCAGTTTCAACAGGTGTACCAGGGATCTGAACAACAGATCTTTGCGAATAGTGGGCAACCCTATATTCAGAACGGGTTAAATCAACCACTTTACAGTGGCCAAGCCCACCAGCCGTATCAGTCATATCAACATCAGTTGCATTATGCTGGTATGCAAAGACCTACTGCTCAGGCGATTCCATCGTACCCTGGGTACGCCTCGCCAAACCTGAATCAGCAGTTGCCATTCGTGGCGACCCTAGAATTACCAGATTTACATCGATTAACGAACGATCCAATCGCCTATGCCCATTGGTGGCCAGCGATTCCTCACAAACTTCCTTCGGACATTCCTAAATTCAATGGAAATCCTGGCGAAGACCCGTCGAATCATGTGATGACATTCCATCTGTGGTGTTCATCGAATACCTTGAATGATGATTCGATAAGGCTTCATCTTTTCCAGAGGACATTGACTGGTCCGGCGGCCAAATGGTATATTGAATTACCTAGAGCCTCGTTCGACAATTTTAGTTCCCTAGCCACGACTTTCTTAACACACTTTCAGTTACCTATAAGGTACGAAACTGGAACAGAGATCTTGACCAATTTTAAGCAGACAATGGCCACACATATATCAGATCATATACATGAGTGGCGTCGTCGGCGCAGAATGGTAAAAACCTATGTTCCAGATTAGCTATTAGCTGAGTGGTTTATAAAGTCGCTTCTGCCTACAATAACAGAAGATGTGGCCAAGGGAGGTGTCGTAACAGAGGAGCAAGTTATTGCTCGTGCTCAATATTTGGACTTAGTATATACTCAGTCGGGCACGCTCTATGATAAGATACCTGACGCCCCCAGACCAGAATTTTCAATCCCTCCTCCTCCCGGATCGAATAGTGACTCTCATGCCGGTGATGGCGTGATTGGAACTGCAAACGCTAAGTCGACAAGGGATTCGAATAAGAAAGCCCGTAAGACTTCGAATCAAAAAGCAAATCAAGAGATTCTTGCTTCGGAGGTAAACGATGTATCTACGGATAAAGACAAAAACTCCAATCAACCAGGAAGCAAGAAGAAACAAAACAAAGGGAAGAAGAAGAAACAAGGTGGGTCATCCCCTCAAAAAACTTCTTCAAACCCTCCTGGGCAAGGGAAACAATTTTATCCATGTCAAATATGCGATGAAAATCATTTGACAAAGAACTATCCGTTCAAAGCTGAGTTAAAGAGGTTCTTTAAAAGTTTCCAAACTTCAGCTGTGTTAACTGATCCATTTCCCGCCCCAGGTCAAAATATGGTTGATAGTGGAAATGCTTCCCCGTCTCAAGTGCTTATGTTGTCGGTTTCTAAGCAAAATGATGCTTTGATCTCGACAAGGAATAAAGATTATGGGAATCCGCCGGTGTCGAACGACAAAGGGAAAGATCAACCCAGTAGTTCGACAACAACTTCGGCAGAAGTTGTACCCCCCCTCATGCATGAATTAACAATAAAGCCACCTAAGGGAGTAGTACACAAGTCGACATTTAACCCTCGCGCCAGAGCGGCGCAACACTATAATATAGTGGAGGATTTGGCCCAATCGCCATCTGCTATGTCGACTCTTGAGGTACTACAGAATTGTCCATCACAAAGGCAGGCATTGTTATCAGCAATTGGTGGAGTGGATCCTAAAGATTCCAATCTTGTATCCTTTGATCACAAAGGATATGATCCTCAGTTACCAGCGCAATTAGCTTTCCTTATTCAAGTGAAAGCACTCAACAAAACTGTTCATAGAACGATTATTGATGAGGGAGCGTCGACATGTATCATGTCGATGAGTTGCTGGAAAACTCTTGGATCTCCAACCTTGTCGCGATCTTCGACGACATTGAAAGCATTTGACGGTAGGTCGTACACTCCGTACGGAATCCTAAATAACTTTAAGGTGGAACTAGGAGGAAAAACAGTGGAAATTGATGTTGAGGTCATTGATGGCAATCTTGACTATAACATCCTACTTGGAAGACCATGGATATATGCCATGGCAGCTGTAGTGTCGACATATTTTAGGAAGATCGCATTCCCGTTTGAAGGAGGAATTACGATCGTCGACCAACAGAATTTCCTCCCTAATGGTTCACAAGTTACTGGAAGCATTCCCCTGATCCATGGGAGCGACCACTCAATACAAGATATCGGAGTAGGCTTGCTAAAAGATCCCACAATGATGGGAACTTTCACGTTGCCACCTCCTTTCCATGAAGGGAATATCCCGTTTGTAGCAACATGCAACATGGTATCTTCGTCAAAGGTCGCAGAAGACAAAGTCGTCATGGATTATCAAGTGGTTTTGCCACCTAGCCCTATTGAAATATTGTAGCAATCAATGTTTCAGGCATGGAAGGCGAGCCCAAATCAACGCTCGTCAAGCGTTTGGGTAGATAGGTCCGAAGAATATGGTACCCCATTAGACCCATGGTCAAAAGTTCATGGGACTGACGAAGGAATCTTACAATCATTAATGATTGAGGGGGCACCATGGAATGATCACCACCATCGTTCCCTTCTTCCAGAATGTGAAGAAGAAACTCATCACGACCTATATCACCCTTCAGTGTTTGAATTCCTAACAAATACTGTAAATACGGTGGATTCAGAGAGAAACCTATCCAATATTGAAGAGACCGTAGCCGTAAACATCTCGACAAAATCTGATGTTGTAGAGAATATTCATGTCGGCAAAAGTTGTTCCCCTTCAGAACTGGAAATATATAGCGCTCTCTTTCGCGAATTTAGAGATGTCTTTGCATGGTCATATGATGAAATGCCAGGCATTGACTCGAGCATAGTTGAACATGAGATTAAAATGTATCCTGATGTCAAACCAGTAAGACAACGGCTTCGCCAGGTTCATCCAAAGAAAGCCGCTGCCATTAAGGCAGAAGTTGAAAAACTTCTCCATGCTGGATTCATCTACCCAGTTCCTCTAACCGATTGGGTATCGAATATTGTCCCTGTTATGAAAAAACAAGGGACGATAAGAGTGTGCGTCGACTATAGGGATGTAAACCAAGCTTGTCCAAAGGACAACTACCCTACACCCTTCATCGACCAGATAATTGATGAATGCGCCGGATGTGAAATCTTTTCCTTTATGGATGGATTTTCCGGGTATAATCAAATAAATATCCGCCCACAGGACCAGTCTAAGACTGCATTTATTTGTCCGTGGGGCACATTCGCTTATCGAAAATTACCCTTTGGTTTAAAGAACGCAGGGGCGACGTTTCAGAGGGCAATGAATTATGCCTTCCATGACATCAAGAACATCGTTCAACCTTACCTCGACGATCTTCCGGCTCATTCGCGGAAGCGGACTGATCATCCGCGGCATTTGAGAGCAATATTTCTACGTTGCCGACATTACAAGATAAGACTCAATCCGCACAAGTGTGTGTTTTGCGTCGGTTCTGGTCGTTTACTTGGCTTTGTTGTTTCTAAGGATGGGATTCGTCTCGACCCCTGTAAGGTTCAGGCAATCATTAATTTGCCTCCACCTTCAAATTTGCTTCAGATTCAGAAACTCCAAGGGAAAGCAAACTTTCTGAGGAGGTTCATTCCAAATTACGCAGAACTTGCCAAAGGTTATACTCGTCTTTTGAAAAAGGATGTGCCTTTTGTCTGGGACCAGGTCGCGCAAGCTTCCTTTGACGCTCTGAAAGATTCTCTAGTAAGAGCATCATTAATGTACGCCCCGGACTATCAAAGAGATTTTAACCTGTATCTAGCTGCAGCAGATACGACCATTGCAATGGTCTTAGTGCAAGAAGTCGATGGAATTGAACATCCTATTTATTATTTGAGTAAAAACTTAAATGACACAGAAAGTAAATATTCCTATGTTGAAAAACTAGCGCTTGCTGCTGTTCAAGCGATTCAAAGGTTTCAACATTATGTCCTCTTTAGGAAAACTACCATTCTGTCAGATTGCAACCCCATGACGTATATACTGTCGCGACAGTTTCTTGGGGGCAAATATTCAAAATGGATAGCCATCCTTCAAGAGTTTGATTTGGATTTTGTAAAATCCAAATCGAAGAAAGCTCTAGTTTTCGCGGAATTATTATGTGATCTCCCATCGTCGTCCAACGATGAAACATCAGAAGAGTCAATCGTGGATGAACATTTGTTTCTGATATCAGTAAGCGATGAGTGGTATGGAGACATCATTGTTTATCTCCAAACCCAAAAATTTAGGCCTAATACCTCACACTCGGAACGGAAGCGTATACGATACCAATCTAAAGACTACATGATCGTCGGTGATACACTTTACCGTCGTGGTGTCGATACGGTTCTGAGGAGGTGCCTTACCCATGAGGAGGCCGAGAAAGCCCTGAATGATTGTCATTCAGGCGCGTGCGGGGGGCATCAATCTGGATATGCAACAGCACAAAGAATCTTACGAGCAGGATACTTCTGGCTAACTATGTTTAAAGATTGCATAATAGCTGTCAGAAGTTGCCATGCGTGTCAGATCTTTGATAGCAAAACCAGGAGACTGCCCGCACCTTTGCAGCCTATAGTTGCTGTTGGGCCTTTCGCCAAGTGGGGCATCGATTTCATGCAATGTAACCCCACCTCGACCGGGGGGCATGGGTATATTATAGTCGCTGTTGACTATTTTACCAAATGGGCCGAGGCGATGCCTACATTGGATAACACTGGTGAAACAGCTGCCCTTTTCTTTTTTAATCATGTAGTCGCCAGGTTCGGCGTTCCGCAGGCTATAGTGACAGATCATGGATCGCATTTTCGCAATCACATGATGGTTGAGTTAGCTGCCAAACTAGGGCTATCGCACGATAGCTCTACCCCGTATTATCCACAAGCCAACGGACAAGTTGAGGCAATCAACAAGGTCCTGAAGCGTATGTTGCAAAGGATGATCGGGGTTCACAAAAGAAGATGGCACCTACTCCTGTACTCAACATTGTGGGCTTACCGAACCTCGATAAAGAACGCCACTGGGTTCACACTATTCCAATTGGTGTATGGCCTGGAGGCAGTCTTACCGATCCAGTGCGAAATTTCGTCTCTTAAACTCGCAATTGACCTCCTCCCCGGAACCTCAGAAGAAGAGGCTCGTTTCTTGGAATTAATCCAGTTGGATGAAAACCGTCGTGACGCCGCTTTGGCGAACGAAGCCCATAAGAAACGAGTCAAAGCACAGTTCGACAAGAATGTCAAACCTCGCATCTTCTCTGAGGGTGACTTGGTTTTGCTTTACGACCAAGAATCCGACAAATTAGGAGCAGGAAAATTTCAGTCCTTATGGATGGGTCCCTATATTGTTAAAAGGGTGTTAGCAAAAGGAGCCTACGAGTTAATGGATTATGACGGAATACCACTGGCGCAACCCCGTAACGGGTTGTACCTCAAGCGTTACTATGCCTAAATAGTAACCTGAGTGCTTTTGTTGTATTTTGTTTTCGCTAAAATGTTTGTTTCGGTTAAGTAATCCGCCCTTCTCATTTGTTGCAGATGTCGAATTATTCTGAGACATATGTGGGATATGCTGACGGAGCGAGTCGTAGTACGCGGAATTTGTCCTCCGCAGCCTGGGCCATTTTTGATCCAAGCGGCGAGTTAGTGAGTTTCAGAGGTGTGTGTATTGGGCGGTCAACGAAAAATATCGCTGAATATAGCGCGTTGATTGAACTCCTCTCTGATACCATCGCTCATGGTATACGCCGACTAATTGTTAGGCTAGACTCACAACTTGTGATACTACAACTCACTGGTATATATTCAGTCCGCAATCCAGCTATTTATCGTATGTTTCTAAGGGTTAAGATTTTGGAAAGAGAGTTTGATTTAATTCAATACCAACATATTTCCAGAAACTTGAACACATTAACAGATTCATTAGCAAACTATGTATTAGATAGACATTTACAACATATATAAAAAGAGATGCATCGGTGCTATGCAAGTGGATCACAAATAAACTGAAATAAACTCCGAAAATCAAAATATATAAAGCTGTTTATAGTTTGTACATAATGTGCTGTAATCAAAACAAAATTGGTCATACGACCTAGAACTCAAAAAGATGCTAGGGGGAACCCTAGCCTAGTGGTGCTCATGAAAGTACGTCACGGTCTGTGCGATCATGCGCAAGAGACGAGTCCATCGTCTAGGCACGCCAATAGTGTGCCGCTGCAACTGTAAAGGTAACTCGTCAATCTGTACATCCGGAAGACCACGAGTAAGGCTCTCAACCTGCTCCTGCACAGCTGCAAGTATCTCAGTATCACCAAGGTCGCGAATAACAACTCTCCTAGCAGGCTCTGCTGCTGGGGCAGCAACTGGCGATCGTGGACGAACTACTGGATGAACAGGACCAACATCTGCATGCACCCAAGAGTTTGATCAGTTTTGAACAGTAACATCATGAATAAAAACAATAAACAGTGATATGGTCAGAGATTTTACCAATAGCGCCCCATTGCTCTCCGTCCGGGAGCACCAAGTCCGGATCACCTCGGTAGTCCATACCCACATATGGATACTCAGAAAATGCCATCTCCTGACGCTCGAACCACCTAAAGAAGGACTCAGTGAAAGTGATATGAGGTTGACCAGCATGCCGGGACATATGGTCAACCCACCTCTGCATGCGTGGCTCGGTCGGAGAAGGCAAATCAAGCATGATATACTGAGGTTGCATCAATGGGATTTTCTCCAAGATAAAGGCAGTCAGAATAGAACCAAATCCAAAGTTCTTCAGCCCCCCGTCCTTTACCTTGGTCAATTGACTTTTCATCTGAACAAGTACTGCATCACACCAGTTAAACACTTTCAGTTGGAGACACTCCAAGGCGTGCTGCATATAAGATCTGTTGGCAACATGTAAAGCTGCGCTACCTGCCATCCTACCAATGGTAAACAGAATGGACCTGAGAGACCTGTCAGTGATGTCACGGATATTGATCTTGCCGTCTTTGCTCGGCTGTGAACCTTCCCGGCAATACTGACGAATGTAGTCCCTGGTGGAATTAGTCCCTCGGACCGTACCTGACAAAGAAATGGGGGCACCCCGCCTTGACAACCCAGTCAAGAAGTACATGTCCTCTATGGTCAAGGGGATTGTTTTCCCCCTAATCTGGAATACTTGGTTAACAGGATCCCAAGCATCAAGCATATACTGCAGTAAAGAAATCTGTGCTCTCATGCTAGAGATACGGAAGAACTTCAGCAGGCCACAGTTCCGAAGCGCGTTCACCGTGACTGGGTCATGGAGCGCAACCATGTCTTCTGCTTCATGTTCTCGTTCTCGCCATGTAAGGGACATTTTGTTCAAAGTTCCCTACAATCAAACAAGAGAAGGAGTAAGTTCCTGATTTTGATGAAAATCTGGCGAAAAATCATCAAAAAACTCATGCAAGGTCAGCTTTTCTAGGTCCAGCGCAGGCAGAGAGTATTCCCCTTGCGCTGAGAATCAGTCTGCCATAAGGCTGCCTGAAATACAGCGCAAGTTTCGAAAGGGGAACCTGCGCTGATGCCAGGGCGCCCTGATGAAACCCCTGGGGCTCAGAAACCCTGAAAAACATACATGAAACTGAAAAAGGAAACCATGAAAGTGAAGGGCTAAGGTTTAGCTCCTACCTGGTCCAAACGGCGCCGAAAATCGTCCACAGAATCTCCCGGAATCAGCTGGTGAAAATCAAAGAAGAAGAGGCACCTCCAGAGCTCCAACAAGCAAAATGCAAATGAAATGGTAAATGAGAGGTAAAAACACCTTTTTATGACTTTTTACACAGTTTAAAGTTAAATATTAGGGTTATAATCTCATTTTCATGCAAATGTTGTCCATTTCTAACAAAATTTGTTGCAGCAATTGATGGTGAAGTACTACATTTGAAAAGAGAAAAGCTAGTAAAAGTAAAAAATCAAATTTGACCATGAATCGAGCAGTTTTACCACAGAATTTATGCTCGTTAAAAAATAGAAAAGTGTGAGCAAAAGTTTCCACCAGAGTTCAAGCTCATTAAAAAATGAACCTATCTCGGTAAATAACCATTGCGATCGTAAATTTATCAGCCTTAAAAGCCTTGGTCGTGTTTTCATCCATCACCTCCATTTCATTTGGCCGGTCGTTCACCCCCATATGTGTGTTTACCCATTTTGAGGAACAGCTGCAAAGAGTGATTTCACCTAGCCATCCTTGTGACACTACCGTGATTGGAAAATTCCAATTTGTACCTGGAATCTGCTGCTATCCCTGTTTATCACTCGTTCCTCAAAAGACGAGTCTTCTTTGAGCTCTTTTCACTGACTCGTAAAATATGAAAAGTTTGCCGAGTTTTGGCCTTCCAGCTCGTTAAACGACCGGAACGCTATCCCTCCTCTAGATTTTAATCTTTTTGGACCTGAGGGATTATTGCACAAAAAGATCGAGCGCTTGTTTTGTTCGGCTCGTTAAAGCAATCGAAAATTCATCCCTTCTGTATTGTTTTATACTTTTTCGGACTTAAGGGATTAGATGACGAAAAAGGAATTATGGAGTTAACTTTCTGTACCTTTTCAGACTCTCTAAAAATGAAAAGGACCGAGTTTTCCTTGTCGTTAGACTCGTTAAAATGATTAAATAGCGACAAACTTGTCTTTAGACGAGAACGAGTTTCCCTATCACTAAGCTCGTTAAATCATAGCGATGGGCTTGCCCGAAGGGCAGGTTATAGAACAAGCATATGTTATCCTCCTCAAGCTTGACAAAAATAAAGAGGTACTGGTCAGAAATGACTGGGGAAAAATTGGGAGAGCATCAAAGCTTAATGGTAGCAAGTCACTCTTGAACATGACACTTTTCCTCCGTACCACATCGGGTTGGGTTGTTTTATTCACCGGTCTCATCACCATGGTCCTCGCCAAACCATCCACATTTGGGGTAATGCTACCAATCCATCGCATCAGTGTCGTTATATGTTCAAGAGGGGTCATTCTGAAAGGGTCAACCGTGTCCCATCCACTGCCATACATTATCCTTCATCCATTCATGATCGCCACCCTGAATCATATATCACAGTTTGTTTTCACCTCCACTAAAATCATTAGCTCCGTTCCGTGTCATTGATGTGGGATTCATTAAGGCCCTCCTTTGACGGATCGCTTCTTGTCGACTTCAGCTCATTATCCAAGAAGTTGATCTAGGAACAACCCCATCAGTACTTTGAAGCTTGCATGCCTCAATGGCAAGTCTCTCACTTCCGGCGACAGGTATACATCAATGACCTTCGACCAGAAGATTTTGCGTGGCGTTCGACGCCAAGTCCTTTATTCACGCCACGTGAATTGTAATGCAGTACCTTGAGGGTCATTATCATTATCGGTGATTCCTCTCGCGCTTGTTAACGGTTTTCATCATTGACCGGTAATCAAGTGATGTCTTTCCATGTTCGACTTCAGCGAAATTCTCACATGGATCGACTTGTACTTAGAGTGAAGATCGAACGAGTCTGAAGACCCCGGATCTAGTTTCATCCATCCGGGCTGCGATACATATTCAGGAAATATAAAAGCATTTGTCATGTACATCATTGCAGCAGATGATCATCCTACTCAAAGGATGATAATTTCAGCAGAGAATTATCAGTCTACTATCAGACAATCGTCTGTTCTATGTACCAAAATGTATTTATAAAGCTGAGCATGGGAATGCCCGCCTCAGCTAGATCATGAAAATAGAATGAAAAATAATGTATTGTATTGTATTGTATTACAGGGCGCCTCCTCAGCACTGGAATGAACTTCGGACCCTCTAGATAAAGCATTTCACCCGATAAACGGCCTCATACTTTAGGGGGCAACTGTTATAGACATTTTTGTGCCTCGCTACATGGAGCATGAAATGTCAATAATTACAGGGATCCTCAGTCCCTAAACATGTTGTTCTTACCCCTAAAAGAACAAGGTCATCAAACAACAGCACTTCCAATCAGTTCTCCACCTGAAAACACTTCAAAACAGGCTAATTGTGGATCATGTCAGCTGCTCCACTGAGCATCTGCGCTGGAATGCAACTGCTCCTCCTTGTACCTGCGCTGGAAGTCAAATCTAATGAAGGCTACCTGCGCTGGGCGAGATTGGCCAAGTGGCACAGTCATTTTGCAAGGTGTCAACTGCCCAGGAAGCTTCCAAACTGACACTTGGTTCATGAGATTCGCCCTGTGATGAGTAAGAGGTACTTGATCACCATGTGTAAGCAAGGATCTCCAAGTGGACTCAAGAACTGAGGTTTAACTGAAGAGGGAGAGGACACTAGTCAGCTCTATGCCAGCCTCAAGCTGACTCATCCTCTCTTCTTCTCTCCTATATATAGAGCTCTTCTATGAGGTCTAAAGAGGCGGGAATTTTGTGCAAAGCAAGGAAGTGTTGTTGGTTTACAGTTAGAGTTATTGGGTGATTGCTTTTATAGAGGTGAAGAGGAGATTTCTTGCTGCTGGGGAGGTGCTGCTGGATTGGAGCCATTGATGGTTGTAACCTTCTCAGAACCCTATTACTTTTATCAATAAAGCTTTGAATGTTCTCCTATATACTTGTATTGCATTGATGTGTTGTATTTACTTGTATATTTGATTCACTCTAATCCATGCATCAGTTATGAGTACATGTATCTTGTAGTTTTCTTCTCTCTGTTGTGCAGGATCTGTGTGTAGCTGGACCGGCAAAGGGAGCAAGGAGCTGGGAACAAGAGACAAAGAGAGAGGATAAGGATTGACAAAAGCGAAAGACACCGGTTGGTTAATCTTTTCTTCCTTCTCTCTGTACTTTCATAAAGGAAAACATTAAAGCTTTACTTTCAGTTGTTGCTAAAGACTATCACCTTTAGAGTAGGGATAGGGTCATCCGAGTCGGATACTTTTCCCCACAACACCTAGCAGTTTAGAATCCTCTTGCATGTGCATCTAGGTTGACTGGTTCCCTTTGGGACCGAGGAAAACAGACTTGCATTCATGGGATGCTTCTCCTAAGGAAGCATGCAAAGACATCCCTTGTTTCAAGGATCTATTTTTGACAGTTGGAGGTTACATGCAAGTATCATTTCAGAAACCTCCCACCAAGTGTCGCTTTCCCTAAATTTGTGGCATGCACGTCACAATCTTGATTTTATCAAAACTCATAAATCGGACACTGTAGAGCTCATTCCTCACATCGACCATGTAGCTCTGACATCCCACATCGCATCTAGGAGCACAGTCAGCTCAATTTTTTTGGGGTAAGCCCGCTTTCCATGTCTTGTGTTGCATTTATGGCTCTTTTTTTTCACTTCATATGAATGTTGTCTGCTTGATTTCAGTGAGCGCTTGTTGTCGTTTTGGTACATACTAGCTTGTACTAGCATCATTTTAGTTTTCTTTGCTATTTCACTATTTTCGCATGCATGAAACTGTTTTGCACAAACAGTCGCTAATTCAGTGAATCGCTTCACCCACATTATTACAAAGCAATTTGTCACCACCCCTGCTACCCCTCTCCCGCATCTTGGAGGACTCATTTCGGGACCTATGAGAAGTGACATGGCCTACAAACACTTGCATTGCATTCCCCTGAACATGAGCTTTGTTTGCCTTGAAGACATCTCCTGCTAAAAAACCCTAAAAATAGCCCTTTTTCCATTGGCGTGGTTCCATATTGCAGCCCTCGTGCCAATGGGGGAAATCCTCCAAAGAAGGCGCGCCAGTTGGCGCTCTGTCATAGAGTCGCTCCCGTGCCAACCATAATCAGTGGTGTTTTTTAACAAACAAACGACGGAAGTTTCATCTTAACAAATTCCTGGACTGAATCTATCTTGAGTTGGGTGGTTTGGCTACAGATTTCCATAGAGAGGAAGTGGTTTGCCACCTCTCATGGAAGCTTCCTTGATTATATGGCCAATCCCATGATTATAGGGATCCAAACTCCCCTTCCTCCATAAAAGCTTGCCCATTTCCTTTGCAAGCTAGTTTTTGGCTAGTTCCAGAGTTCCATAGTTCAAGAGATTGAGAATTGTCAAGTTTCCAAGAGCTTCATGCTGCAAGAGCCTTCTTAATTCCCACAACGCCAAATCCAAGCAAGGAGATTCTTGTCCAATAACCAAAGAGAGAGAGGCTTGTCCCTATTCCAACAAGCTTTGCAAGACATGTGCTGCTGACTACCCAGCCAAAGGAGAATCCAGTATCAGAACTTTGGTTGTATTCTTCTTTGATGAATTGTTAATGAACGACTATTGGTTATGGTTCCACTCTTATTGTTATTTGTGATGATGATGAGTTATATCCTTTCTGACTGATATATAGTTGCATATGCTGGATTTTATGTTTGTGTTTGCATCATTTCTTGTATGTGTAGGTGTCCATTCGCGGAGATCGTGGGGATTGTGATCTGTCGGAGCAAAGGAACAAGAGCACCACCTCTTCTACAAGCACTAGCGTTGGAATCCAGGTAGGCCTTCATCACTGGTCTATTAATTTGCAATTAGGAACTTACGTTGTAGCGTTGTATGATTGTTGCTAGACCAGGTCTGGGCTAGTAGGGATCGTCTCTATCCGAAGAGGGGATTTACCTCCTCAATAATTTGGTGACTCTGCTAGGGAGCTTGTCTTTCCTTTTTGGTTGTTTCTTGATTTTTAACTGCTTGGTCAGCCTTCTGGGTTGAGTCCTTTTGCTATTTCTTGCTTCTTGGTTTACCTGGTTATCATTGGCCTAGCCTTGGATTGCTTCTTTTTTATTTTTGCATAGAAAACTCGACTGGCGTACTATTTTAGCATAACAGTCGCACCAATTGGCGCTAGTTGCTAATATAGAACCCGCACCAATCCTTAAAAGGCGCTAGTTGTAGCCTGACAGTCGCGCCAGGCTTGGGAACTTTTAAAGTTTGCTTATTTTAAGCCTTATGAGCTTGGTCTTTGGTTTTGGATACATTTTTTCAACTGCTTGAGTGTGTTGGAGTCTTGTTTGACTGGTTTTAACCTTTACCCTTTGGGTGTTTTCCATTTTCTATCGATTTCACGTTTTAGCCCTAGGGCATCTAGTGGCTTTGTGTGTCGAGCCTTCCTTAGGAGTTTTTGGTCTTCTATCGGTACAGTGGACTTTCTGATTACTCCCTTGCACTCGTTTGGTGGTTGTTAAGCATTTTATTGTGTTATTTGAGTGACTTACCCCTTTTTTCACTTGGATTCCGCTTAGTCTCACTTTGGGCCTAGATTACACGGCTCATTGGTGTCTTTGGGACTTTTCTTGGTTTTGAAGGACTGCTTTGGCATTTAGGGATCTGATTGTGTTTGCATTGAGTGAAATTTGTGTTTTCACTCTTTTATTATCATTTCTCAAAGTTTTTTTAGTGCATCTTGCCATCAATTTAAAAAAAAAAAAAAAAAAAAAAAAAAAAACAATCTCTTTTGCTTCTCATTAGTTAATGTGAATTAGAGCTTTTCATTGTTATTAGTGATTAGTGACTTTGAAGAAAAGTTTGTTAATTTCCATTAGCTGCATTAGAGATATTTTTGATTGTTCTACGATCATTTTGTTTGTGTGAAAGCTCTCAACTCTCTCATAGTTAACATTCATCGAATGAAATGATATATTGTAGCATATAGTTTGCATTTAGGAAATTTTGAGACATTACATACAGTAAGGCCTGAAAACTGAAACATAATCCAAGATCAACTTTAAAATGAACTGAATGAATCTAACAACGCATTGGAACATAACACACAAATTTAGAGGTCTAGGCTAGAGACGTGCTTTGGCGTCGTTAAACCTAGTCACTTTTGTTTCCACTCAAGGTTGGGTGATTCCTCCTTCTGTGACTCAATAGTGATCTAGTACGGATTTGAGATCCCACGTACCGTCGAGTATATGGGGAGACCCCACTAGGTTATCATCCTTTATCCATAGGAAGTCGTGTCTGCTGCCTTACAAGCCGTAACGCACCGAACACAACATTCGGGAAGATTTATTGCCGTACGGAAAGTCCTTGGTTTTCATATGACTGCCAAGGTGTATATGCAGTTTTACAGATTTGTTTGGTAAACCTTTGCCTAGTTCTCCAGAGTAGTCACTTTTGATCCTTTTCGGACTCCCTAAAAGAAAAGGCTCATCTGAGCATTTGTCACTTCGAGCTCATTAAACATTCGAAGGTGACTAGAGTCATCTTTTTGTCCTTTTCTCGACTCTTTAAATATGAAAAGGTCAAGTTATGTCCTTGTGTCTTAAAATTTATTCACCCACGATCAGACGCCCTGTTAGATTCTGCTTGTTGGCCATTTTATTTTGTGTCTTGACTCTTTTTCAGCCCCGTGTGTGATTTTCAGTTTTTGATGGCAACTTTTCCAGAGTTCACCAACCCAGGAATCCCCTCTGACGGGAATCCTGGTCATTTTCCTCCTTTTGGGAATGTTGGTGCTCCTTACATGGTAATGCTGTCCCTACGTGGGTTAACTGTTGGGTTGCCTGTTTGGTTGTTCTCAACCTCTCTGGTCCCTAATGTCTTAACTACTGGTCAATCAGTTCCTCCACCTGAACAACATCATGTTGATTCCAAGGTGGACCTCTCCCCTTCTCCGCTTGTCTCTATGTCCTCATCTTCTACTTCGCCTGGTGAAAGTCTGGATTCAAGTAACCAGGTGGCTAAGAAGAAGAAGAAGAAGAAGACAAAGAAGAAGAAGTCTCATAAGCGAGAGGTTAAAAGTACAGCTCAAGTCGGGCCACCTATTGCTCCTCCGCGGAAGGTCAAGTTTCCTTGTAAATTGTGCAAGGATGACCATCTTCTTCGTGATTGTCCTGGCATTCCCAGGATCTTAGAAGTATGGTCTCACGATCCGGCCCGCCCCTCATCATCCTCTAAAGCTCATGGTGATGCTACCCTATCGAATGACAACATTCAGGAGAAAGGGAAGATTCAAATCCCTTGTAGACTATGTGAAGGCAACCATCCCCTTCACCTTTGTCTGCTCATGGATAAAGCTTACGATGTCTTGGAAAGTCTTACAGCTTCCTCACCCTAACTTCTTGTTGGTTATCAGAGGCTCTCTTTAGACCCTCTCCCTGTCGAAAACCAGATTGACTTAGATTCTTCTCTTGTCCGCCCTCCTCCTTCCGAGCCTGGCTATGCCAAGCTTGTTCCAGACCAACCATGGGTTGGAAAGAGTGTCGACTCGGGTTCACCACCCGTCGATCACTCTGTTTCAGAATAGCATCATGCTCATGTTCTTCTCGTCTCCTCATATTCTCCTGAGTTTGAAAATGACTCTCCTATCCCAGCTGATCCCGAGAGTCCTTCTTCGGTTCCTTTAGAGCAGGGGGCAATCATACGATTCCCCCACCAAGTAGTTCAGTCGTTTCCTTCGACTGGAGTCATTTGACCACCTTTTGCCTTCCATCCCATGTGCCTTTCCAGATTACAATACATGCCTATGCTAAGGCAGTACCTGGCACTGCCTTGGATGAGGGTGCATCTGTTAGTCTTATGCCTTCTACTACTTGGCAAGCTTTGGGCTCCCCACAACTTGTGCCGGTCACACAGAATCTGTTAGTGTTTGACAGAGGAACCAGTCAACCATTAGGGATCCTTCCAAAGTTCCCTATCACTTTGGGAGGCAAACTGTCTATATAGACATATTGGTTACCCAAGGTGCTTTAGATTTTAGTCTTCTCCTTGGACGTGACTATGTTTATGCCATGGGGGCCCTTGTCTCTTCACTTTTCCGTGTCGTTTGCTTTCCACATGACGGAAGAATCGTGACTATAGATCAATTATTGTTCTTTAGTCCCCCAGTGCCTCCTGCGCAGTTGTCATCCCCTCTTGGTTTTTATCCACCGGTTGTATCTGCCCCACCGCAGGTCAACTACGTGGCTACTTATCCCGTGCCTATATCCCATGATGATGCCGTTGTGCATAGTGTCCTGGGGGCATTGGGTCCTAACTTCCAAGATGTTTTCCTTCCACCGGGAGTGCCACTCTTGGAAGCAACGACTTCCTGTTCATTATGATGAAGTTCGTTCGGAGCATAGTTCGTGTTCCTATGTCAAGCTCCTTAAAAAATGAAACTGGGTCCGTTCGGAGCATAGTTTGCTTTCCTATGTCAAGCTCCTTAAAAAATGAAACTAGGTCTAGTCGGAGCATAGTTCGTGTTCCTATGTCAAGCTCCTTAAAAAATGAAACTGGGTCCGTTCGGAGCATAGTTCGCTTTCCTATGTCAAGCTCCTTAAAAAATGAAACTGGGTCCGTTCGGAGCATAGTTTGCTTTCCTACGTCAAGCTCCTTAAAAAATGAAATTAGGTCTAGTCGGAGCATGGTTCCCTTTCCTATGTCAAGCTCCTTAAAAAATGAAACTAGGTCTGGTCGGAGCATAGTTCACTTTCCTATGTCAAGCTCCTTAAAAAATGAAATTGGGTCTGGTCGAGCATAGTTCCTGATCTTGTGTCAAGCTCGTTAAAAAATGAAACAAGGGTTATGAGGATAGTTCTTTTACTGTGTCAACCTCATCAAAAAATGAAACAACTCCCATTCCAAATCGAGTCTTTTGATTAAGATCTCGTAAAATACAAGTCGAGTCTTTCATAGATCTCGAGAGTGAACCTTCATTCCATCTACTTTGTTGAATGCAATGAAGCTTGGGGGTCATGTACCTCGTTTTGCGTCATTATGTTGGGGGCATGCGAACTCATAACAAGCATAGTTTTTCGTTTCAAGCTTGTGTAAACATGAAACCGAATCCAAGCAGAGTTCTCCATGGTTCAAGCTTGTGTAAAAATGAACCTATACCTAATTCACATCTTGTGATTGCCGCCTATCAGCTAAATTCTGCTAGATGAGCCTTGGTTGTTTCATTCCATTGCCACCATCTCTTTGGCCGATCATACACTTTCACTTGGTTGTTTTTCCTTTCCTGAGGAACCGCAGCGATGCGTGGTTTTCTTAGCCAGCCTCTTGACCATTACATGTTTTGAGTAGTTCCACCATTGCCGGAACCAGTTGCTACCCTTTATACCACTCGTTCCTCTAAGACGAGTCACCTTTAAGCTCTTTCTAACTCGTAAAATATGAAAAGATTGCCGAGTATTTTTTCCCTTTTTGACTCGTTAAAGAGAATAAAAATGGAGGTCTTCTTTCAGCGCTTTTTTGACCGTTTAAAGATGAAAAGATTGCCGAGTTATTCCTCTTGAATCGTTAAACATAAATAAGAGGCGGTCACCTTTAAGCTCTTTTATGACCATGTAAAGACGAAAATATCGTTGGGCCCTTGTCGTTGCAGGCTCGTTAATGGTTACGAAACGACGTGATTTCGGTCACTTTTTTACTTTTTCAGGTCGAAGTCACTAATCATGAAAAGTACTCCTCGATCGTAATGGTCTGGCGGTTCTTTCAAGCATTGTTTTATACTTTTTCGGGCTTGAGAGACACAACTTTACAAAAAAGGACACCCCTGGAGTTTTCTTTTCTGTTGTCTTTTCAAACTCTCTAAACATGAAAAGACGTCGAGTTCTTCCTCTGTCAGACTCGTTAAAGTTTGATGACATTGGATTTTGTCGAAATGACGCTTTACAAGCATATGCTATCGCCGTCAAGCTTGTTGATAAAAATAACTGGGGTACTCGCCAGAAATGGTGGGGAAAATAGAACCACAATCATTGTCGTGTCAGCAGTATGTTTCTCTTGAACATGGCACTTGTCTGCATTCATGTCTGGGTGGGGACATCTCATCTTGTTTTTCACTTGCGTCTGTGGGTTTGGGTGATCCTGTTTGACCTCTCATCTGCTCTTTGCCTTGTCGCCATGACCTCTGATCGATTGATGTCAAATACTGCCAAGTCCACTGTCGTGCCGCCGATATGTTCAAGAGAAGTTAACCTCTACGAAATAACAACCTCCCTCTGATAACTCACATAATCCTGATTCACAACAACCTTATCTTCCTTTGTCTCGCGTTGATGGTGTGGGAAACTCTATGGCCCACCTTCGATCAAGGTCACTTCCTGTCGACTTCAGCTCATTATCCAGGAAGTTGATCTAGAGACTCCCTTCTGGTGCCTTGGAGCCTGCATGCCTCAATGGCAGGTTCTTCGCGTTCGACGTGAGGTTTTCATCATTGGCCTTCGATCGAATGATTCTATGGGTGTTCAACATCGGCTCACTGATTCACACACCGTAGATTGTACCTATAGTACCTTGAGGGCCATTGTCATTATTGGTGGTACCTCTCACGTCTGTTAACAACTTTCACCATTGGCTGGTAATCAGACGATGTTCCTGCATGTTCGACTTCGACTCCTATATTCGCATGCTTGAACTTGTACTTTGTTCGGATTGAGATGGAGCGCAAGACCCTGGATTTTGTCTGTTGGGGTCCAGGTTGCGATTTTGTGGATTATTATGATTATTACATGACTCATTCACTGGATGGCTGCGACCATGCCTGAGTCTATTTATCGATCCTCACTGGATGGCTGCGCCCATACCTTGGATCTAGATTATTGTGTACTCTGCTATGGATGGCTGCGCCCATACCACATATATCATGTATTTGAGATATCAGTTGTACTTCTCCACGCAGGTTTTCCGGCGGCAGTGTTTTCGGTTGGACATGTTCTCGTAAAGCATTTCACCCCTCTCTCTCTCTTGGGCCTCATGCTTTAGGGGGCATCTGTTACACAACAATTTGTCACCGTCCCTGTTACCCCTCTCCTGCATCTTGGAGGACTCATTCCGGGATGTATGAGAAGTGACATGGCCTACAAACACTTGCATTGCATTCCCCTAAATATGAGCTTTGTTTGCCTTGAAGACATCTCCTGCTAAAAACCCTAAAATAGCCCTTTTTCCATTGGCGCGGTTCCATATTGTAGCCCTCGCACCAATGGGGGAAATCCTCCAAAGAGGGCGTGCCAGTTGGCACTCTGTCATATAGTCGCACCCGCCCCAACCATAATCAGTGGTGTTTTTTAACAAACAAACGACGGAAGTTTCATCCTAACAAATTCCTGGACTGAATCTATCTTGAGTTGGGTGGTTTGGCTATGTATTTCCATAGAGAGGAAGTGGTTTGCCACCTCTCATGGAAGCTTACTTGATGATATGGCCAATCCCATGATTATAGGGATCCCAACTCCCCTTCCTCCATAAAAGCTTGCCCATTTCCTTTGCAAGCTAGTTTTTGGCTAGTTCCAGAGTTCCATAGCTCCAGAGATTGAGAATTGTCAAGTTTCCAAGAACTTCCTGCTGCAAGAGCCTTCTTAATTCCCACAAGGCCAAATCCAAGCAAGGAGATTCTTGTCCAATAACCAAAGAGAGAGAGGCTTGTCCCTATTCCCAACAAGCTTTGCAAAACATGTGCTGCTGACTACCCAGCCAAAGGAGAATCCAGTGTCAGAACTTTGGTTGTATTCTTCTTTGATGAATGGTTAATGAACGACTATTGGTTATGGTTCCACTCTTATTGTTATTTGTGATGATGATGAGTTATATCCATTCTGACTGATATATAGTTGCATATGCTGGATTTTATGTTTGTGTTTGTGTCGTTTCTTGTATGTGCAGGTGTCCATTCGCGGAGATCGTGGGGATTGTGATCTATCGGAGCAAAGGAACAGGAGCACCACCTCTTCTACAAGCACTATCATTGGAATCTAGGCAGGCCTTCATCACTGGTCTATTAATTTGCAATTAGGAACTTGCGCTGTAGCATTGTATGATTGTTGCTAGACCCGGTCTGGGCTAGTAGGGATTGCCTCTATCCGCAGAGGAGATTTACCTCCTCAACGCACATGCATGTTGATCTGTTTACTGAATCTTTCATTCAATGTTTTCATGCATTTTCAATCACTTCTTCTTTCACTTAGTGTCACCATGCATTCACTGTCATATTTTCTTTTAGTTTCTCGTCCGCGAGTCTGGCCAACCTTGGCTGGACTCTTCCTTCACTGAGACAACAATGAGAAATTTGGGGAAGGAAGACTCTATCTTCCTCTCTAGAAATCTGCATTTCTACCCATGCACTGCCCTCCAGGACTATTTTGCACATTTATGAGGGACGATGACTGATGGTCCAGAAAATTGTGCAATGCAGTCACTGAGCCTGCATCCATTGCCAGCTGAGATTGTGCATTGCACAATTCCAACAGTCAGTGGCCAGAATGGAGTATGCATTGCATAGTTACAATAGTCAGTTAGCCTTCCAAAAACCCAGACTATGCCTTGCGCGGTCTTGGCTTTCAGTTTCCTGACCTCCCGGCAGAAATTGCGCGACCTTCATGATCAGTCACCCGGGAAGGTTGCAAGTCATTTCTCAAGTTCATTTTGGTTTTTGACTGACATATTGCTTGCCATGAGTGTTTCCATGTCTCCAAGTATCGCAGGTGTTCATCTACCTCTCAGCAGCATAGGTACAATGGTTTCTAGGAGAGTAGAGTCGAAGACACCGTTCAGAGCACAGTTGGGGATGCAGTTGATCAAGTGTCTATGAGTTTGCCTACTCACGAAGATGTCAAGTTTTTCATATACAAGGACATCAAGATATGATGGAAGCAACATCACAACGAGTAGCATCATGAACAATAGCTGAAGGTAGCATACCAGATGCAACGAATGCAAGAGGAAGGTTGTTGACAACACAGAGGTGGAACAAAGTTGCAAGCTCAAGCAGATTCACTAATGATGAAAGAAGCTTTGGGGACTCAGACTATGAGGTGGTAGAACGATCGTATGAAAACGAAGAGTGGAACAAAGAAGGAGTTGCATGTGCTAAAGAAACAACTCAAGGAAGAACATGAGCTGCACAGACAAGAAAATGAGTTGCAGCAGTAACAAGAACACCAGGGGGTGCAACATGCACTCACAGATGAAACCGTTCATGTACAAGTTATATATCTATCCCAACAGCTAGCACAGAGTAGACATGGTGAGTATTGTTGTTGATTGCATGCAAGGGATTCAACAGCATGCATGTCATTATGCGTACGTATGCTATCCAACCCATTCAGCACACTCACTAACGCGAAGACAGGAAGCAAGTCTAACTGGAGCTGAGCATGTAGTTGACAGTTGATGCACATGACCACTAACACACACTGGAAGATCAACATGGACACTATGCATTAGTGTGTTGCCAGTTTAGTTTCACCAAGAAAACCATGTACATGCTAGCAGACGAGCTGGATGAAGGAGCCACACCAATGCACTAGATGAAATGGAGGCAAGAGTTCGCTTCAAAAAGATGTCACTATGGGGTGCATGCACACCATCACAGATGACCAAGCTTGGCATCAACTCACCACCTTCACCATCACAACCATGTCAAAGAGTTGGTCTCACCTCAACGGACTGAGTGTCAGTGATGTCTTGCATGGCTTGCTCAATCCATTTTTTCTCACATGAGAAAATGTGCATTGTAATGTAACATTGCGTCAAGTGGAAGTTCAAGTGTCAATAGTTGGATGTAACAGTCATAGAGTAGATGAAGAGGCATGAGGGTAGATGAATTGTCACAAAGGGGAATTTCAAGGGTCACCCCACCCTTTGTTATAAATAGAACCTCATAACTTATTGTAAAGGCTTTTGGTCAGCCAAGCTTCCGATAAGGCTATATTCGAGAGAGCTTGGATAATATTGTAATGCGCCTTGGCTTCTCCATTACCCAAAGCTAGTACATCTCTTTGGAGGAGTAGGCGGATGTGGTTGTAATGTTCCACTATTGGTACTAGTGGTTGGACATGGATGTATTGATTGATCGGAACTTACACTTCTTTATATAATAAGAGCCAACACATTTCATGCATATGTTGTATTGTATTCTATGCTATCTAGTTTACTCTAAATGATATATGTATTTTCTTTCTTACACATGCATGTATGGACTATTCTGTATGAGTATGTATGAATCTTTCTTAAATGTGTTGTTGGTTTAACCATCACTTTGGATTGCTTGCTAACTCACTTTCCAGCTAGTGATGCATATTTGCTCGTGTGTTCTCTTCCAAGCTGAGTACTATTACAGGTTTCCAAGGGGCGCACTCATCTTAACCCCCATGTTTTAGAACCTCTCATGCACCTTCTTTGAATCACTGCAGTTGTCACACCCTTGCTACCAACATAGTTATCTTACTTGCCTCTGTGCGAAATCACAGTCAAGACATTACCATACACCCACTATTTGGACTCCTACACCAAATGTTCTGAGGTCTAATTGGGAATTCTTACCAGGTAGATCCCCTTACATGTTGATGGGTTTAGCACCATCAACAGATTGTTACCATAAAAATTCATCATATCAATCATTGAATGAAGTAGTTCCTTGGTGATGACTTGAAGCCCTGATGATGTGGATATTAGATTGAAAATTCATGATTATGGTTATGTGATTCAATATTTGCACTCTCCAATTGTGTTAAAATACTCCCCATATATCACTAAGTCACAACACCATTTTTCTCATTATGTTCATGATTTCCTTGGATATCCATATCCATTTTAGGGAGATCCTATTGTAGAATGGTTTGTAATTTTTTAATTTATTCCTTATTTTCAATAATGGATTTAGGTATTTCTTCCTTGACATTTTACATTTATTCCTTACTTTCCTTCATCCATTGTTCCATACATGAAAATTGGCTTTCCAACTTGGATACTTAGTACTGGAAATCCTTTATTTATTCATGAGTCATGGATGAGCTTTGTGGAGGCTTAAGTGGTGAAGTAAAGTTTGAAGCACCCTTAGGAGCCATGTGAGTAAATAATAATGTGATCCTTTTTTCTTATTATGAAAAAAATTTATCACCAAAAATAGATATTCTAATCAAAATTTGTGCTAATTATAAGTTTCATACCTTTCAAAATCGTAATGTGCAGACTATCTAGCTAGTTGACCTTCCTTTTCATATATCTCTAAAATTTGAAACCTTATTAATCTAAAATTTCAACTTGCGGTACTTTGATATTTCTTCTCTACAATTCCACAATTTTGACAAAACTTTGATGTGTCAAGTGAAATTTATGGTAACTTTGTTAAAGCTTGTTCATTTTTGGGCTCTTCCCAAGAGAAAATTTGTATACTATGACATGTGTCGATGTTTTTAAATATGATTTTGAAATTTTTTTACTTGAGGTACTTTAGTACGTCCCCTTATATCCGTGAAAATTTCATAGTCTAGAACTTCTCTAGGAGAATGTTACAACAAAACTTCAAAGATCACTATTTGAAACTAATTTTAGGACTATTCACAAACCCTAACTTACACAGAGTGTATATCTAAACATCTAGTGAACTTGTTGTCACTGTGACAATGACCCTCCAAAATATTTTCCTTTTTCAATTTTGGAGCCTACATATATTTTCATGAATCATTGCTTCAGGCTATATTGTGTCATATTTTTGTTTATTCACTTTTTCTAAGTTTCAACCATCCTTTCCAATTGTTGCTTTTCCCCCGAGGTCAAAGTTTCCTAAGTGTTGTCTTCTTATCTTTGGAAGTTCTTGTGTCATCCTTCTAAAGAGAGGAAAAGAACTAGCTCTTCTTTGACATAGTGTTAACTTTATTCACTCAACATGAACACCACACAAAATAAATAAAGTGAAATCTTCTCTCTTAGAGAAAGTGCACTTTATAAAACTAGTGGTTGTCCATGCTCTATCAAGAGAAACTACACCATCTTAAGCTTGGGCACACTTCTGTCTCATAGATCAGCAGACTCCTTGTCCACAGAGAGTGCACACTCCTTGTCAACAACAAGTGTGCACTCTTTTTTCTCAAAAGTTGCACACTCCCTATTTCTAGCCAGTTTGCACCCTTGTTTCTCACACATGCACCTTTCCTTGCATGCATGTTGATCACACTCCTAGAAAGTAGGGACCCTCTCCACTTAATTGAACTAACTTACTCATAAAGTGAGAAGTGAAAGCATGCATGTCTTTCTTTTCATGTAGATATTCTTTATAAGAAACCCAGTTCATTCTTTATTCTCACAATCATTGTTCACTCTAGGCTGAGCACATTTTCTCATCACAAGGAGTTTTCTTTGTTTTTGATCTCAAGTGAACTGATTCTTAGTAACTTTTGCAAAGTGTCACTTTTTTTTTTTTTCTTTTTTTCATTTTCATTGATGGATTTCTTTTCTAAGTGGGGTTTTGATATGCTTTCTACATACAAAGTGTCCTTTTCATCTATTCTTGCTCCTACAAGTGTCATCTTGTTGTCACAAATGGTGTTTATATAGACTCTTCTTATCATGACATTTCAACTTCTAGTCATGATTGCAACAAAACTTATAAACACTTGCAACCCTTTTCTCTCACTGCTACTATGTTCTTAACTTGTTGCTGACCTTCACTTCACAATTTCTGAGCCTTTTTTTTAGCAGAGCACACTTCTAGAAAATAGGCATCCTCTGTTATTTCAAACTGTGGCTAGAAAAAAAAAAGGCCATCTTCTAGAGAGCATAGCACACTTCCAAGCCATAGTGAGGCAATTTTTCCCACTGTACCTATGATCTGAGCTCATCATGCGCCTCCCTAATGCACTACGCACTTCCAAGCAGCACAGTGTCACCCCCTTGCTCATTATAACTATGAAAAATTCCCAAGAAGTATCTCTCTCTCACAGAGTGCATGGCATAATTCTAAGCCTTAGTCAAGCCAATCTACCCATTGAGATCTTGACATGCTCCCTCTTCCTTTCCTTGGTGTAGTGTGCACTTCTAGTGGCTAATAAAGCCACCCTTTCTCAGTTTTGATGGGCTTGTGATCCCAACTTGCCCAGATCTTTCCTTGATCACTATCTTTCACATAATTTACATGTGATAACTAGGGGATTTCTAGAAACTGGTCTTTGTTCACCATGAATGATTTTCCACTTATAGGTGTTGATGATACAAAGTACATTTTCCTTTCATCTTCTACAGAAATAATGCCTCCCACCATCGAAAAATCTACATCAAAGGAAAAGTCACAGAATAGCATTGCGGAGGCTGTGGAATATACTAAGACAAATGTTCCCATCATATTAGATACAAAGTGCTTCATTGACAAATCTATCAAGTTTTCTTGGAAGGACATAGAAGATGCTTTCATGTAAAATAAATTCCTAAAAAACCTAAAAGATAGGGAAGTATATATTAACATCAAGAGGTATATAATGCATAAAGTGGCATGTAGATTCCCGGTATTAACTTGTGTAGAAGCTATCAAATGGATCTTGTTACATATGGATAGCAAGAATTTGGTTCTTAGCAATGAAAGCGGCAAGGAGATTTCCACCTACCATCTGCATGACATACATTCCTATTACAAGATGGTAACTCTCAGGAAGTATCTGAACACATAGTTTTATGCAACTTGGGATAATTTGAATATCAAGGAGGTCATCAAGTCTTGGTGGCATGAGCTTGTAAAATTATGCCAGAAGCCAAGTGTAGTGTACAAGACTAAATATTTAAGAAAGGTTTATCAGTATCTTATGGCGATGTGCTGCAGATTGCATAGAAGGAAGAATGTTGAATACTTTGAAGAGAATTGGATCTACTCGCTCAACCTACTTGTTTCTAGAGGAAAATTCTTCAACTGGGATAATATTCTCTCTCATGAACTACAATGTAACAGACAACATGTCAAGACAACTTTACAAGACAAATAATCACCAAAATTCTACATGTATTCTTATCTGTTGGATGGACTTTGTGCCTGTTATGAGTTTAGAAGATGAAGTGGAATTTGACCCCTAAAGAGAATTTTCTTGTCTATTTCCATTGCAGACTATTATCATAATTTATCTTTCGAGGAATGTATACACAACTAGTTGAGCACTTCATTGCAATTGTCTATAAGATTATCTTTGAAACAAAACCTCCTTGCATGACAAATCAGGTGAAGGAGGAAATTTATGATATTTTTTATTGGTTTGATTCACCACATAGCACATACATCAGAGTTTCCGAGTGTCAGACTTTCCCTCACCTTATGCCGACATATGTGACCAATAAGGTGATCATGTAGGAGGTAGCCTATTAGTTGAACAATGGTTTGTTGGCACAAATACAAAGGAAGAAGGAATCTCCTTGGCCATATTTTCCTCTATGGATTGGATTGTATGAGCTTAAGAGCCTCAAGGCGGCTGATTCTGAAATTGAAGAACTCGAGAGTCTTCATTTTAGAGCAATGAGCTTTCATAGATATGATCCTAGGAAAATTTGAAGACAAAATTATACCAATATCTGATACACTTGGTTGTATGTAGCTATGACCATTCCTAAAGATGAGAAAATGAAGAACTTACACAATGCATTAAGGAAGAATAAGCTAGGAGATGAGGTAGGACTCTCCCATGTTCCACATGTACCAGATATACAGATGGGATAGATTCAATAGGTAGTGATTGCCCAAGTTGACACTGCAATAAAAAAAAGAGGCCAGATCATGATCCAGTAGCATAAATTAGTATAAATTTCAAGGTCGATCCATTGTGCAAAGGTGAAATAGAGGAAAAAAAGTAAAAGAAGAAGGAAGAGGAGAAGAAGAGGTTAGAAGAAGAAAAGAAGCAAGAAGAAGAACATAAGAGAGAGGAGGAGTGTAGAAAAAAAGAAGAAGCAAGATGACTTAATGAGGATGAAAGAAAAAATGAAGAAACGAAAAGCAGAGGAGCTGAAAAGGAAACAACAACAAGAAATCCTACAGAAGCAAAAAGGAGAGGAGGAAAGGAAAATAGTAGAAGAAGAGAAACAACAAAAGCAGTTGTAGGAAGAAGAACTGAAGAACAAATAGGAAGAGGAACTTGCACAAGAAATGGAGGATGAATAAATGGCCCATGATATAAAATAAAAAATGGAAGAGAATGAAGACATTGAACTAATTGCAGATGATCCAAGGAGTCAGTCAAATCCTCCTCCCACCGGTGGTCATCTCATATTCAGAAAAATGGTAATTGTTCCTCCACTTGATGACAGGTTCATGGATATATCTATTTTCACCTTCGACCATCTGAAGAAGATAATTGTATAAGAAAGGAAAGGGTACTTTCCTAATGACCCTAATAATCTAGTCTCCATAGAAAAAAATAGGTGATAACATCTAATACTAGGAGGAATCCTCGAGTAGTCATGGTATCATGTGCTTTTTGCAACAACAACACAAGACAATATTGTAGTATCTTTTGAGTGGGAATGCATAGTTGTGAAAGGAGTTGGCTACTGCAAAACAATAGTTTGATCATCTTGTCGTAGAAAACCAAAGGTTGTCTTCCATCAGTATCATCATAGAAAAGGAAAATATCGTCATGCTTAAAGAATTGAAGCCAATGGAAGACACCATGAAACAACAATACAGTGAGATGGCTCTCCTACATGAAGTGGTGGTTCCCTTGGTCAAAATTTAGAAGAAATATCAAGAGATCCTGAAGGTTATGAAGGTTACAAGCATAACTGTTGGTTTGATGCAACATTGGGGCATCAAGTATCTTAGCATTCCTGAGTGGTTGGTAAAGAAAGATAGGATAACAAACAAGGTTGACAGAGCATAGTTAAGGCTACATACTCATAACTACAGTTACCTTGGTGAGAAGGAGACCAACACCGTAGCTGATTATGTTCGACTACATAGTATTTTGGAGTCCCAAGTATGGAAACATAGAATACCTTTTGTGGGTTCACTTGGAGAAATAAGGATTAAGGATGTTTTCATGAAGGATTTAAAAGAGTACATTGAACAAATTAGTTGACTAATAAATCAAGAAGGCTTGGAGGTGACCAAGAGTGTTGCTCTACATTATGCAATTAGGCCAACTAAAATTCACATAAAATTATCCATGTTATGGAGTATTATATAATCAAACTCCAAATCTATATTATTAGATACATTGGAGGTAAATTTATCACAACAAAGTTCAAAGCATGGCACTCCTACATCACAAATGGACAATTCTCAAGCCATTGATTTGTATTTTTCTCCTACATGAGGAGTTTTGTCTAATAATAATTTTGTCTTATGTAGCCACCATTTTGATGTAATTTGTCTTTTATGAATAAGAATTTTAATGTAAAATAAGTCCAGGAGATACATTTGGAATATGAAGAGTCACGTAGAAGTCCATAAGTTGTAGAAGTCAAAGAGTCATTAGGAAGCTTAAAGGTCATTATAATTTTTTATAAAAAAGCCCTCATAACTCAAAAAAGGGCTTGGACTTTTAGAGATTTTTCCTTGGATTCTCTAGTTGTGCATAAGGGAGAAGAACATTCTTTTGAGAAGCAAGTGGTAGCTTCATGTTCCACTATAGGGGCTAGTGATTCATTAATGTAACAATGTAATTGGATATTTCATTAATTATTAGAGGCTCTTGGAGCCAACACTCTTTCATTAATGTATTGTGAATTTTGTAAGATTATACTTTAGATTTTTACGGTATATATTTATGTTATGCATACTAAAGATAATGAACTACTTCGTTTATTTGGATATGAATCTTGTTGAATGGGCTTTGTTATTTGTTTACATGATCTTCGTTTTCCTATGATCTAATTTGTAGGTTAATCAACGATCCTTTCCCTCTTTCTCTCGCATGTCTCCCTTAGGATAGTACTAACATTTTTATATTATAGTCCCATTCCTTATTTCCGTTCTATGGAAGGTCCCTTTACATCTTACATGTAGTGTCTCATAAGGCTTACACACTTGTTGTCTAAAATTCATGTATATGATCTCTTATGTATGTTTTGCAGCTAAGGAATTCCTTTAAAATAACTTTCAATTGTGGTTGGACCTTATATCTAGATGGGGATCCTACACTAAACAGTGTGAGGTCTAATTGGGACTTCACATTAGGGAGACTCCCATATATTTTGGCAGTGTCCAGCACCATCAACATTCTGGCAGTAGAAGGCGGGCCAGAGGATAAGATTAGATCATAAAGTCTATTTGAATCTCTAATATTAAATGGATTCATCCCAAATAATAATCCTGAGGTTCTTCTCAAAGGATTTGGATCTTTCAGTCCTCGTGGAATTTTTACATAACTTGCCACATTTAAAGTTCAATGGAAAGGGTCCAACAACTGTTCTTGATTATTTGGTTGAATTTGTTCAATTTTGTTTCTTAAGTGGAGTTTATCTTGAAGATATTATTTCTATCTTTTTTAACCTTACATTAGAAGGCCGTGTAAATCAGTGGTGTTATTATTTACCTGTTGCTTCTATCTATTATTTTAAGCACCTGGTTAATGTGCTTCGTCAGGTTTTTGATAGGTACAAAAATCGAGATATTTATAATAAGATTGATCAACTTAGAATGAAATCAAATAAATATTTAGAATAGTTTGCCAATATATTTCTTCACATTTGTTACGAGTTCCCTAATGAAGATATGGATTGGGAGCCTTTGGATGAGAAATTTCAGTTTTTGGTTAGAGTTTCAAGGGAGTCTCTTCAATCAAATATTCCAGATAGTCTATCTCAAGGAGAACCTCAATATTCCGAGGAGGAATCTACTACTCATTTTATTCCTTTTCCTCCTGCTTTTCTTGTATCTTGTTGGGTTCCCCCTATTGACCCTATTAAAGACAAAATATTTCAGAACCAAATCCATGAATCTGATTTGGCAATTGTTTCTAAGCTTGGAAAGTCCATCGAAAAGGAGTTACATTTCTCTTCTTCTCTTTCGCAAAATGACGATTATTCATGTTCTATTAATAATTCATCTCATAATCTTGATGATCAACTTGTTGATCCAAAATCCTTTAATCACGTTGAATCCTTGGACAAACAATATCTCGATTATCTTATCCCATGCAATTTTGTGATGATGATTGTCCAGGTTTTATGGATGAATATTTTTTTCATGTGAAGAATTAGATTTTCATAGTTTTAAATTGGAGTCAGATCTAATCATTGAACAATTTATTTCAGGTGTATCTATCCCCACTTTCCATACCTTGTGTCAGGATGTGAGTAATGAATCAACTAGTCTAACACAAGGAGATGAACATTTTTAAAGGATATGGTTAGTCATAAAACATTTATGTTAAGGTCTTGTAAATATATCTGACGAAAATCAAACATTCCATGAATTTGTTGATTTGAGCAACTCTGATTTGGTCCCTTTTGTGAATTACGAGAGTTGTTCGGATGTAGAACTAACAATGTTTTTAAAGTTCGAGTGTTCATCATTTGAAATTTCGAAGTCTTATCGAGAAGTTGAGGAACTTTAATCTATGTTGATGGTTATGTCAATTCCTTGCTACCTCGATGAAACTTTTTACTTTGGTCAGATCAAAATTTTCTCACAAAACTCCATTATCAACATTTTCTCATGGGATGCAAATTCGTTGTTAAGGGATGTTTAGTATATTCATGTTGAATCCTTTAGCCCTCAAGATATAATTTGTGATCATATGCATAAACTCCAACTGATATACCCTTCTTCATGTGAATCTTTGATCTGAAACTTGGAAGCAAAGAGCGTGTTGAATAATTGTCAATTTTTTCGATTTGACACCCCTCTGCGTTAATCCATCATCAAGTCTATTCCACACATCAACATTGATATTTTCCAATATGTATGTGATTCGTGGTCTGACCTTGACCTTTTACATGATACGAATGTGTTCATAGTAAATTTGTATTCGCAAAATTTTCAAGTTGGTTATTTTTATGATCCCATTGAAGATTGTTTAGAATGTTCATACCTAATGGTTTAAATGTCTCATAACAAATACCTTCATGTTTTCAATCAAACTTTGTATGTGTATGAGTAAAAGAGGTGTTTTTTTGGTGTCTCTTGTTTTCACAATTTCACCATCACTAAATAGAGCAGTCCTTTACTTTATGTCGCTTCTCTTGTACTACAGACCTTCATGTTATTGTGAAAATGTCTGAGTTGTCTATCTACCTTACTATACATTATGTTATTTTGATTTTACTTTCTGATATATTTCGACTTAAGAGTTGTGAGAAAATTTTATGGCTACATTAGAAATTCCATTTTACATAGTTCTGACCTTCTAGCCTCTTAGTTAGTTTAGGTTTAGTTGCATTTAATTAGTTTGGATGGCATTGTTTTCTTTTCGCTTTCATTCCCCACACTTTTCCTTGTTTTTTTTGCAAGTTCATGTCTTTTTTTCCAATAAGATTGTGCATGGAAGTTGTTTGTTTAGCTCCAAGATAATGTCTCTAGATTTGTAAAGGAAAATTGTAGTGACATGCAACTCTTGGCTAACCTATTACTTTTCTTCTTTGTTTAGGCCTGTATATATCTTAAAGTTGATGATGTCTAGATGGAAAATACAATCCATTCAACCGAGAAGACATAAGCACCATGATGCCTGCATCTATTTATGATCTTCATTCCTAGACTCAGTTTGTTAATTGAATGGTGTTTTATTTCTAATCCAATTGAGTAGAGAAAGTAAATTATGGGAAAACATATAAGAAGAAAATCAATATCATAGGTATATCTAATTGTCTCTGAAGGAGAAACCTCTTATGCTCTCAAAAAGTAAGAATCCATCTTCCACCCTAGTAAAATAATAAGTTCTTAAGAAAATTTTAAACTCACAAAATAAAATAAAGGTTGAAAGAAGAGAAAGGCTTCCTACGCAGATAAGTGAAGAAAGTAACTTTATCAGGATATTGAAAAGCTCGCTTGAAGCGAAGAAATTCTTCTGTTTGTGTAGTGACTCCATAGGGATACTGAATAGGTCTGCTGGAATTGGAGAAACACCAAAGATAAAAACTAAGACTCCAATTATCATTAACCCACATTACTATATTACCCTCTCCTATATCAAAACAATTGTGATATGTCTTTGTAATGTGTTTGACCGAGTAAATGGAATAGAGGAAATACATCTATAACTACGTTAGATGAGGAAGTCAGAGCAATTCACGAGATGAATCAATACTTTCTAAAGGGATAATACTTCATGCTTGAAGGAAAGACCTAAACAAAGAATTTTGGGTTCTTCCAGTGTGTCGCCAAGTGTTGTTGTTGCGACAACGACCCTCTAATTTTTTTTCCTTATTCAATTTTGGAGCCTACATATGTTTTCATAAGCCATTGCTTCAAGCTATCTTGTGTCATCTTGTCATTTGTTCATGTTTTATAAGTTTCAAGCATCCTTTCCTAGTGTCACTTTTCCTCCTAGGTCAAAGTTTCCTAAGTGTCGTCTTCTTATCTTTAGAGTTCCTTGTGTCATTTTTCTAAAGATATGAAAAACACTAGCTTTTCTCTGAATTAGTGTTAACTTTCTTCACTCAACATGAACACCACACAAAAGCAAGGAAGCATAATATTCTTTCCTAGAGAAAGCACACTTTCTAAAACTGGTGGTTTTGCATACTCTTTCAAGAGAAACGATGTCATCTTAAGCTTGGGAGCACTTTTGTCTCATAGATGAGCGCACTCCTTGTCCACAGAGAGTGTGCACTCCCTGTCAATAGCAAGTGCACACTCCTTTTTCTCAAAACCTACACAATCCTTGTTTCTAGCGAGTGCATACCCTTGTTTCTCACACATGCACCCTTCCTTGCTTGCATGTTGAGCGCACTCCTAGAAAATAGGGACCCTATCAACTTAAATTAACTAACTTACTCATCAAGTGACAAGTGGCGAGCATGAATGTCTTTCTTTGCATGTAGATTTTATTTATAAGCAGCCCAATTCATTATTCATTCTCACAATCATTGTTCACTCTGGGCTAAGCACATTTTCTCATCACAAGGATTTTTCTTCATTCTTAGTCTCAAGTGCACCAATTCTTGGTTATTTTTTCAAAGTGATGCTTGTATTTTATTTCGTTTTCTTTAGTGATGTTTCTCTCTCTCTCTCTCTCTCTCTCTCTCCCCCTTTCTCTCCCCCCTCTCTCTCTCTCTCTCTCTCTCTCTCTCTCTCTCTCTCTCTCTCTCTCCCCTTTCTCTCCCCCCCTCTCTCTCTCTCTCTCTCTCTCTCTCTCTCTCTCTCTCTCTCTCTCTCTCTCTCTCTCTCTCCTAGAAAATAGGGACCCTATCAACTTAAATTAACTAACTTACTCATCAAGTGACAAGTGGCGAGCATGAATGTCTTTCTTTGCATGTAGATTTTATTTATCAGAAGCCCAATTCATTATTCATTCTCACAATAATTGTTCACTCTGGGCTAAGCACATTTTCTCATCACAAGGATTTTTCTTCATTCTTAGTCTCAAGTGCACCAATTCTTGGTTATTTTTTCAAAGTGATGCTTGTATTTTATTTCGTTTTCTTTAGTGATGTTTTTTTTTTCTCTCTCTCCCTCTCTCTCCCCCTCTCTCTCTCTCTCTCTCTCTCTCTCTCTCTCTCTCTCTCTCTCTCTCTCTCTCTCTCTCTCTCTCTCTCTCTCTCTCTCTCTCTCTCTCTCTCCTAGAAAATAGGGACCCTATCAACTTAAATTAACTAACTTACTCATCAAGTGACAAGTGGCGAGCATGAATGTCTTTCTTTGCATGTAGATTTTATTTATAAGAAGCCCAATTCATTATTCATTCTCACAATAATTGTTCACTCTGGGCTAAGAACATTTTCTCATCACAAGGATTTTTCTTCATTCTTAGTCTCAAGTGCACCAATTCTTGGTTATTTTTTCAAAGTGATGCTTGTATTTTATTTCGTTTTCTTTAGTGATGTTTTTTTTTCTCTCTCTCTCTCTCTTCCTCTCTCTCTCTCTCTCTCCCTCTCTCTCCCTCTCTCTCCCTCTCTCTCTCTCTCTCTCTCTCTCTCTCTCTCTCTCTCTCTCTCTCTCTTAGAGTGCATGGTGTAGTTCTAAGCCTCAGTGAAGCCCTATATACCCACTATTATCCCGACATGCGCCCTATTCCTTGCCTTGGTGTAGTGTGCACTTCTAGTGGCTAGTAAAGCCACCTTGTCTCACTTTTGATGGGTTTGTGCTCCCAACTTGCCCAGATCTTGCTCCGATCAATGTATTTTACATAAATTGCATGTGATAACTAGGGGGATTCTAGAAACTGGCCTTTTTTCTCCATGAGTGATTTTCCACTTGCAAGTGCTAGGGATACAAAATACATTTTCCTTTCATCTTCTGCAAAAATAATTCCTCCCACTAAGGACCAAGCTACATCAAAGGAAACTTCAAAGAATAGCATTAAGGAGGTAACAGAATATACTAAGACAATTATTCCCATCCTATCATATATAAATTGTGTCATTGACAAATCTATCAAGGTATCATGGAAGGACATAAAAAATGCTTTAATGCAAAATCAATTCTTAAAAAACTTAGAAGATAGGGAAGCATATATTAACATCAAGAGGTCTAGAATTCATAGAGTGGCATGTAGATTCCTAGTATTAACTTGTACAAAAGCTATCAAATAGATCTTATTACATATGGATAGCAAGAATTTGGTTCTTAGCAGTGAAAGAGGCAAGGAGATGGCCACTTACCATTTGCATGTCATACATTCCTATTACAAGATGGTAACTCCCAGGGAGTATCTAAAATGCAGTTTTATGCAACTTGGGCTAATATGAATACCAATGAGGTCATCAAGTATTGGTGGCAAGAGCCTGCAAAATTCTGTAAGAAGCCAAGTGCAATGTACAGGACTAAATATTTAAGAAATATTTATCAAAATCTTGTGGTTATATGCTACGGATTGCATGGAATGAAGAATGTCGAATACTTTGAAGAGAAATCGATCTACTTACTCAACCTAGTTGTTTCTAGAGGGAAAGTCTTCAACTAGGCTAATATTCTCTCTCATGAACTGCGACATAACATACAACAGGCCAAAACACATTTACAAGCCAAATAATCACCATAATTATACATGTTTTCTTATTTTCTATATGGAATATGTTCCCATTATGAGTTCATAGGAATGAAATGGAACTAGACCCATAAGGAGAAGTTTCATGTCTATTTCCATTGTAGACTATTATCAGAAGTCAACTTTTGAGGAATGTATACACAACTGTATGAGCACTTCTTTGCAGTTGTTTATAAGATTCAAAACATAACCTTCTTGCATGACATATTAGGTGAAGGAGGCACTTTATGAGATTTTTGACTGGTTCGATTCGCCACAGGGCACATACATCAGAGTTTTCGAGTGCCATATTGCCCCTCACCTTATGGTGAGGTATGTGACCAATAAGGTGGTGTTTTGGGAGGTAGCCTATTAGTGGAACAATGGTTTGTCTACACAACTCCAAAGGAAGTATAAATCTCCTTGGCCATATTTTACTTTACGGATTGGATTGTACGAGCTTAAGAGCCTCAAGGTGGCTGATGCTAAAATTGAAGAACTCAAGCATCTTCATTTTGGACAAATGGGATTTCATAGATATGACCCTAGGAAAATTTGCAAACAACATTATGCCAAGATATGATACACCTGGCCATATGTACCTATGAACATTCTTGAAGATCAGAAAATCAAGAACTCGTACAATGCATTAAAGAAGAATAGGCCAAGAGATGAGGTAGGGTCCTCCCATGCTCCACCGATACCAGATATACAAATGGGAGAGATCCAGAAGGTAATGAATGCCCAAGTTGACACTGCAATATCGAAGAAGAGGCAAAAGCATGTCCAATAGCATAAATTTCAAGGTTTGTCCACTATGCAAAGGTGCAATAGAATAATAGCAGCAAAATAAGAAAAGGGAAAGGATAAGAAGAGGTTAGAAGAAGAAAAGAAACAAGAAGAATAATGTAAGAGAGAGGAGGAGTGTAGACATAAAGAAAAATAAGGAAAGAAGAAGCAAGATGGCTTTCTAGGGATGAAATAAGAAATGAAGAAAAGGGAAGCAGAGGAGCTACATAGTGTTAAGTTATGGTATATTCTATTCTTATAGCAGTTTACTTATCTTTCTTATTATTATCCATAGATTAGCAATCACATTTACATAAATTAAAGTGCAGATAGAACATTAAACGATCGACAGAAAGCAAGCCAAGACAAGAGACACAAGATGTGGTGACTAGCCAGGGATAAACCCCAATGTGGGGAAACCCTTTGATCAAATCTTCCTTTATCTTCAATAATTCAGCAGAGGGAAATAATACATAAATCTGATTTACATTAGCAGCAACAAACCCTATATCAGCCAAACTAGGGCAGACAATATCTTGCAAATCGACCGTCGGATCGGCTTGATTCCACCACCAAAAAATGCGGCCTTCAGAGGAGATCCAGATGGACCTACATCACAGTTCTGAGGAGGTAGTCTTCTGGTCAACGCTGGTCAAACTTTGGTTTTGCAGTTGCAGCCCTAAAATCTGCACCTTCCTTCCACATGTGTGAGAGAAGAGTCTCTCTCTGCGCAGTAGGAGAAGAGCGTCTTTTCTGTGTAGGAGAGAGAGAGAGAGATGTGATGAGTGAGTGTGTCCAAATGAGGAAAAGTCTTGTATTTATACACAACTATTGATGTTTGAATAGATGTGATTGTTGGGATTCTGAGCCTACATGAGTGCAGGCCGACTTGATAATTATTCCTTAATCAAAATAAATTCATCTCTCCATAAATACTTATCAAAATCAGATGATCTTTAGATCAATCCTACACCTCTCGACGAGAGGAATCTAATAAACATATTATCATCCATGAATAATATGAACCACATGGAGTTTGGACCTAGTTTCCAATTTTAACACTCCCTCTCAACTAGGGATAACTCCATCGCAATCTGTCTGTTGGTCCCTACTATTCATCCATCAAATGCACTGCCTTGTACAACTTGACCCCTGCTCTCCTCTGCTCTATCCTGCCTACACTGCATTGTTCTGTCCTGCCCTGTTCTGATCTGTTCTTCTATGCTCTGTTCTGCTCTACTCTGCTTTGTCCGAATTATGAAGAGGAAGAAATGATCGAGGATGCATCATACTAACTCAAAGTCAATCTCAGAGTATGTACCACTGGTCCCAGACCAGGCTCAACCGACCTGAAGTCAGTGTCATAGTGGGTACAACTCCTACCACTGGTCCCAGACTAGTATCATCCTCCACTGACTCAAAGTCAGTCTAAGAGTGCGTACTATCGGTCCTAGATCAATCTCAATCCATTCGAAGTCAGTGTCATAGTATGTACCACTCCTACCACTGGTCCCAGACCAGTCCTTCACTGACCCGAAGTTAGTCTCAGAGTATGTACCACTAGTCCCAAACTAGTCTCAACCGACCCGAAGTCAGTGTCAGAGTGGGTACAACTCCTACCACTGGTCCTAGACCAGTATCATTGATCCCAGATCAGTGAAGGTCATCCTAGCATAGGGAGTGCAGTAGATATAGCGATGCATCCACTAGTACTGCTATGGTCCCTATCCTCATTTCCCTGCTCATTGATCAGATGAGAGGTACTTCCCATGAGTCCCAGACTACATGGGTAGGATGCCTCGACAGGAGAACTAATCAATCCTGTCTACAGGAGAGTGAATCATCCTATCCCATAAGAAAGCAAATCATCTTTTCCCACAAGAGAGCAAATCATCTTGTCCACAGGAGAGCAAATCATCTTGTCCAGAGGAGAGCTAATCATCCTTTCCACAATCTTCATGGACAACACATCATCTAGACTTCACAGGAGAAATAATCATCCTGCTACATAATCATCATGGAGAACACATCATCCAGACCTCACAGGAGAACTGATCATCCTGATACATAATCGTCATGGAGAAAACTTCATCCAGACCTCACAGGATAACTAATCATCCTACTACATAATCTTCATGGAGAACACATCATCCAAACCTCACAGGAGAACTAATCATCCTGCTACATAGTCGCCACCAGGTGTTACAGGGAAATTTTTTATTCTTTTACCCTGTGGTCATATGTCGCTCCAAGAAGTACCTTGCACCCCCCTTGGAGCTACAAAAGCTCCATACATCATACTAGACCCTCATCAGAGGGTTTCTAAATGACACCAAGTCGTTCTCGGAAAGTAAAAAATTTGACCTTTCCTAGGGGCTTTGTTAGAATGTCAGCGACCTGTTCATCTGTACCGATATGTTGGAGCCTTATAGCTCCCCGCTGCACCATATCTCGAATATAGTGGTACCTGATATTGATATGCTTGGAGCGATCATGAAATACGTGATTCTCTGACAAACGAATCCCACTCTGGTTGTCACATAGGATCACGGTAGTATCCAGTGTAAATCCAAACAACTCACTGAAGAGCTTTCGTAACTAGACTGCCTCATAGGAGGCCATGCTAGAAGCAATATACTCTACCTCAGCGGTGCTCAAAGAAACCAACTTTTGCTTCCTTCTCATCCAGGATATCGAAGCAGATCCCAAGGAGAAACAACACCTAGAAGTGCTCTTACGATCCACCACACTGCCTGCCCAATCAACATTCAAATAATCATGCATTTTCATATTTCCGACAGTGTATATCAATCCATGAGAGATTGTGCCCTTAAGACATCTCAGAAGATTCTTGGCATCAATCCAATGAGGCTCAACCAAATATGAGCTCACCATGCTAAGTATAAAACATATGTCCGGATGGAGGTTCACCAAGAACATCAATGCGAATGAGTTTATGAAACTTAGAGGCATTTCCCAAATCTGGTCCGACATCACTACCATATAACTTCTGAAAGTTAAGATCCTTGAGGTAGTCACAGGCTTGCAGTCCACCATACCGAATCTTTCCAATATCTTTACCACATATTTTCCTTATGATAGGAAAATTTCCCTTGGCTTCTGCTAGACTTCAAGTCCTAGGAAATAGTGCATCAGTGCTGGGTCCTTCATTTCAAATTTAGAAGCCAACCCCCTGTTACATTTTTGAATGAGAGGGTCTTCACCTGTTAGAAAGAGGTCCTCCACATACAGCACCAGTATGAGAGGTTTGTCATCTTCAACTTTAAAGTAAAGGTTAGGATCGGTTTCACTCCTAGTGAATGCCAGCTTCATCAAGTAGTTATTGATCCTCTCATACCATGCTGGAGGTGCTTGATTCAACCCATAAACAACCTTCTTCAACCTGCATACATGAGATTTTCTATCATAAATCTCAAATCCTTCGGGTTGCTCCACATAGACCTCTTCTTTGATCGAACCATGCAAGAACGCGGTCTTGACATCCATCTAATATAGGTTCCATCCTTGTGAATCCGCAAGGTCTATGATCGAGCAGATGGTGGTATATCTAGCAACAGGTGAAAATATCTCATCATAGTCTATACCTTCCTTTTGGGAGAAACCACGAGCGACAAAACGAGCCTTATACTTTTCCATACTTCCATCTGCTGCATGCTTTATCTTGTAAATCCATTTAGAAGTGACAATTATCTTGTCTTGGGTCTGGGAACTACTTTCCAGACATCATTCTTCATAGTAAACTCATATTCTTTGGTCATAGCATCCTTCCAAACTTGATGCTTGACAACATCTGAGAATGATGAAGGCTCATTTTGTATGATCGTGCTCATGACAGTCAGGTATCCCTGATACTTGTTTCATTTCTTACTTTCACGGAAGGTTCCTCGGGGTGCAGTGTGTCCTTCAGCATCATTGAGTAGCCCCCTAAGCCAAGAGGGCCTCTTCCTAGAAGAGGAAGGCTTAGGTGGATCAATAGGATCCATGGGTTCATCCACATTGGGCATTGTTACATATACGGCAGTGCTTGCAGCTTCGGCCCATAGAAACTTCGAAAGTATTTGATCATGGAGCTTGGCACGGACAACTTCCACAGTCGTACGGTTCTTCCTTTCCACCACACCATTTTGTTCAGGAGTATATGGTGTAGTAGTCTCCCTCTTAATGCGAGCCTCTTTACAGAAGTCATGAAACTCGTTAGATTCATATTTAGTTCCATTATCAGTCCTGTTAGCGCTTGAGATTTCACCCTAGGCTGAGGAAGGTAAACCTTCAAGGCAACATCAAACCATTTCACCTCGTAGCTAGCCCTACGGGGTATGAGAAGGCTCTCTCGGGTCAGATTCGGTAGATCTTTCAATAGGATAAGCTGACCAATTAGGAATAAAGATTTTAGGCTAGTAAATTGATAAGGGGGGTTGATTTAAAGATTTTTGGGGTTTTTGGTGGCAATTGGAGGGAGTGCAATTCAGGGTGCGGGGATTGGGCTCAGTTTTTGCAGGGGGATCTTTGGGGCAAGGTAGGAGTGAGTGCTGATGCCTTAATCTGAGATGGATGATCAGGAATGATAGAGGAGGAGCTAAAGAGGCAAACAACAACTTTGAATCCTCTTTAGACAGTGGAAAACGTAGATATTGAACAAAATTAAAAGTTGAGCATGGCATGCATGAATTCAAACTTTATCACTTCATCTGTTCAATTAGCAGCAAAGAAAGAGATGGAACACATAAACACACTTACAATAACATGTAGAGAACACACCATCAACACAACAATCCACAAGAATCCACAATGATGTCTGCAAAACCCTGGCCTTCCTTTTCCTTAAATTGCAGTAATAGATGTACAATATACAATAATGCTTCTCCCACAAGAGTCCAACCATGAAAATGAGCAAGAGAAGGCATAATATAGACCATCTAAATCCTTTCCCCACCTCTAGGGGTCGAGCTCAGCTTCCTAGGAGCAGTTTGAACTAATTCTAAACTAAGCACTAGATAATAGGAAGTCAAAACAACTTGCCTCTAAAACTTAGCTAACTCATCCATGCATTAAATATTCGCTATTTACATCAAGGAAGCTTCTAGAAGGGTTAAGAGAGATTAAATCTATCAATGTGCCATGAAAATTATCCATACATCCATCATTTACAGGTACAAATGATCAACCAAGGTAAAAACAAAGTTTGCAGGCCTGAAAAGTCAAAACTGGCAATTTTAGCTCGAGTGGTCGCGCCCCCCTGCTCGAGTGGTCGCGCCCCTTTGCAGCACTTTTTGAATGGGTTCCAGTTGTCCAAATCAAGTGCAAGATGGCTCATTGGAAAGCTCTGTGTGTCTACTTTCCATCCCAAGTGGAATTTCTGGATTTGGAGTTGATATGACCCCTCAAAAGTCAATTCTCCCAAGGTCACTTTCTGCAACTCAAAAAGTGGGCAGAAAGTCAAAATTTTGATGTATTTTGAGCTTTTGGAGGCCCAAATCTCAAAATCAAGTTGACCCCAAGTATAGGTAATTCTAGTTTTTGCATGCCCTTTCCAAAAATGTCAACTTTTTGTGATTCTGAGCAGTCCTCCCGAGTGGTCGCGCGGGGGGTGAGACCACTCCACAGGCAAAAACCTGTAAATTTCCAAAAATTTCCAAAATGCTCCAAAACTCTAAATTTTTTTTGATTTTGCTGCTGGATGAAGGCTAATGAGTACCATGGTGAGTGAGGGATGCCTCAGCCAAGATACGGAGTGGGTTTGTCCTTTTCTTCTTCTTCTGGGCCTCTGACAGCTTCCTTTGGAGAATTTTCATTTTAGCCTTGCAAACATGCAATCTTGCCCAATAGTGTGTTTTCATGTTGCGTAGCAGCTCTTTGTCATGATTTGACTTCTCCAACAATCTCTCCAAGCGAAAATTTGCTTGGATGAGCAATGACTCCCTATCAGCGGGCAATGGGTCCCCGGGCCTCCTGCGGTTCAAGCCTCTGTTACCGCAGATTCTCCATAATTCATCCAGCTCTTTCTCCGTCTCTAGCTGTTTGTTCCGCTGCTTTAAATAAGTGATAGTCCACTGAGCCATCTCAAGCTTCCGCTGCAACACAAGGTTCTCCTCCTCTCTCTGCCTAATGAGCTCATAGAAATCTGAAGAGGAAGGAGAATGAGCATCAAGATCAATGAAATCAGGATGTGCCTCGCCAACTGCCTCATCCTCAACCATGGGCTGCTTGCCCTCTCGTACTGCCTCTGCTGCTGAAGGATGCGAGGCCCCTTCCACCTGGTGTGCAGATAACACTCGCTGATCTGAAGAGGATGACGAGACCCCTTCCACCTGCTGTGGAGAAAGTACTCGTCGAGCTGCTGCAAATAAGGTCCTATGACCTCTCTGATAAGTGACCCGAGGAGAAGAAGCCATATGTCTCGGAATACTAGCCTCGGGCTGATGTGATGGCCCTCCCTCCTCGTGAACTGCCTCTGGCTCTGGCTGTGGCTGTGGCTGTGTGAAGAACTCACGGGAGATAAAATCTGCCCAAGGAATGCCCTGCTGGCTCAGCTGATGGGAAACAACCAGCTGGATGAGACCATGATGACACAAGCTCCTGAGCTGCTGAGCTGGGGTCTGCTTCTGGAATATAGAAACCATCCTCTGAATGTCATGAAAAAGGTAAATCGAGATGTTCATCATCCTCACCCTGGTAAAGTGCATCAGCATGCGAATGTGGCAAGCAAATACTCGTGAGAACCTCCCCTCGCATGTGAAATAGTGCATAATAAGCCTCATGATAGATGCATATTCCCCTCGGAGGAACCTGATAGGAAAGTTCCCTGACAAGTTGTGTATGTATGTTGGCCTGACATATGGCTCAAAGTAAACAAAATCCAGCCACTTGCGCTTTGGCCACACCTCACCCACATTTGGTATCCCGGTAGCCTGTGAAATAGCCTCTGGAGAAAACACAAAATCCACCCCTGCAAGGGTGACCTGCCCGTCATGAAGGTGTAGAACAAATAACCGGGCCAGCTCCCTATGATGCTGAATCTGTGCAAGCCTCTCGCAAAACTGATAGCATGACATGTACTGAAAGCAAGTCACTGCCAATGGGCAAGCCTGCAACTCTGCCAAGGATGTGGGCTCTTCTCTCTTGTGATGACCACCCTTGCCACCCTTACGAGGCCTCCGCTGTGTCTCAACCTCCGTGGATGAAGATCGGTCATCACCTTGCTCATTAGTTTCAGTGGTTGACATGATGTTATTGAGCAAGGTGGAACAAATAAGCCAAGATGACTGCTGCCCTGCCTGCAAAAATGCTGAGAAGTATGCTGTTTTCAAGGGGAAAAATCATGAGGGAAATGTTAGGGGAGGGAATTTACATAAGGAAAGGGAAAATATATATAAACAACAGGGAACTTTGAAGGAAATAATCAAATAATGTCAAATATGTCATTCCATCTCTCATCATTTGCAAATAAATACTTTATTAGGGAAAATAGGTGTTATGATCACCAAGGGAAAGGACAATATAAATTTTCATCATGGAGAGAATGAGGGTATGATCATCAGAGTATGAGGTAGCATCAACCACAAGCAATTAACAGGCTGCTCCCTTTTTATTTTGTCTTTGAATGCCTTTCATGAGCATACTTTGTTTTTTCAACATTTAAAATGGCCATTGATGCTTAATGGGAAACAGGGATCTTTACTTATTTGATCATAGGGGAGGGGAAGGGTTTTTATGACAGTTTGAAAGGGAAAAGGGATATTTTGTATCAAGGGTATTAGGGAGATGGAGGGAGAAAGGAAATTAGGATTTTGGGACTGGGGAACACATTAACAATCTCTGCCAACTATACTTTATAACAGCAGTTCCTTTAACAATGCTGGCAGCTTCATGAATGCTTTTTGTCATAGGTGAAACAAGGTTTCATTTACATGCTTTGACAAAGGGAAAGGGAGATGATACCATGTTAATGCACAAACCCTAGCACAGCAAAACTGCTCCTTTTTTATAGCTAGCAGCTGGTACATTTGATAAACTTTGTCATGATTTTCACACAGCTTCTAACCTTTGATATTTATACAGCAACATATCCTTTTTTGCTCATGTCTTTTACTAGGCTATGCATAATTACATTACTCTGTTTTTTTATGATATTCATGTGCATGCCTCTTGCCATCATATTTTTTCTTTTCAAAATGTTTCTTTTCATTTTTTGCTGTGTAATTTACATATATAATTTGCTGTGTGTAATAGTGTAGGGTTTGAGCATGATGCATGGTAGAAAACTAGGGTTCGAAATAGGGTTTAGGAGGGGTTAGGGTTTCATGGAATTTGGGGTAGGGTTTTAGCGCTTCTTTGCAAATGAGATTAATGAAAATGACACTCTAACACATGTGAATTTATAATGGGAAAATAATGGAAGGGAATAAAGGAAAAATTACCTTGAAAAACAAACAATACAACCTAACATAAGCTTGCAAAGACATCAAGTCACTTAACCTATTTCTCATTAATTTCTTGCATGATATTTATGACCATAACCCTCCTTTGGATCCATGACACAATTCAAAACTTGATAAAGGAGGCATACCTTGTAGAATCCACGAGCGAATTTGAGAGAAAATTGAAGTTTGGGTGAGTTTTTGTGAAGGCGGAACGAGTGGTTGCACCCCTCCTTGGAGTGGTCGCGCACCCTTGGAGTGGTCGCGCGCGACCAAAAATACACTGCGAAAATTGGATGGAGTGGTCGCGCACCACCCAGGTGGTCGCGCACCCCTGTGGAGTGGTCGCGCACCCTCAAAAAGCCTGAAAACTGCTAAAACTTACCAAATTCGCCCTCTTGCCTCTCTCCTTGTGTTTTCTTGCCTTCAAATGCATAATGAGGCTCTTCAAAGAGGGAATTTGCCTTTATATGCTCACATTTGAAAAAATTAACTTGAAAAACCCACTTTATAATGTTTTCACTTTTGCATTCTCTTTAACACTGTTTTTGAGTTGATTTTGTCCTGAAATTAGCTTTTTGAGGCGTTTGACTCCGTTCTTTTTGCAGGTTGACCATCTGATGGACTGTGGCGAATGAACCAGGGTTGTTGCCGGCACTTTTGAAAACTTTTGAAAATTTCTTATTTTTTTGCAAATATTACATGACCTTGGGTTTAAAAACAGGGTTTTTAAATCCAAGGTATAAATGATCTGTACCTGATGAAAAATATCAATGGAACATATGTACAAACCTCCTTCTGGCTTGCTGGGCACTCATAGACCTTTGACTCGTGACCTTGCAGTGATTTTTGACCAAAACCCTAGACCTAAGGCTTGGGACCTCAAGACAAAAATAAAAACAAGTATGACCCAACCTCGTTATGATATGACCTGATCCAGCAAAGCCAAGAAGGGAACAAGGACCAGCTCCTCCATCAGTTTTATGGCATGCCTAACGAGATGCAAAACTGACACTGATGAGACACCTGCCTATGCATATGCAAAGAGCTTTTGATCACCGATGGAGGGCTCAAGACCGACACTAACAAGTCCTTAAGATATTGATCTTCTTTTTGGTTTGATTCTCAATCAAGGCTTGAGATGTGTCGTAAGACATGACACCTAGCAGACTTCCTCCGACCTGATATAATGAATTAACTCGAAACCCAAGAGTGAAGGCATCTTTAACATTATTTTTCCATATACGTACCTTGCCATCGTTGAAGGTCATGTAGCCTCTGTATTCCATTGTTGAGATGGAAACTAGGTTCTTTTTGAGGTCAGGTACATATAATACATCCTGTAAGTGGATCGTATTACATTGATTCAATTTAAGAGAGACATTGCCTACACCTTTCACGAGATATTTCATATTATCTCCAAGGACAATTTCTAGGTTAGTTTCTTTCTCTATCAGATTATGGAGAACTTTTTTGTAACCAGTGAAGTGCCTTGATGCACCACTATCAATGAGACAAATTCCCATTGAGTTTGAAGGAGCAAAGGTAGATAAAGCAGCTGGTAGATAATATTCATCCTGCTTATTTTCAACAACGTTAGATTCATACTTGGAATTTCTAGCCTTCTTGAATGATTGTACTCTTCCTTGAATTCCAACACTCCTTTTACCTCTGCTATTATATTTTCCATTCCTTTTGATTACCATGAGAGGGATTTTGATCATCGTCCTGGTGTGAGTCCTTTCTATCAGGGCATTCCCTTGCATAATGACCTACTTTATCACAAATGTAACATCGTCCTTTTCTTCCACCCTTAGGTCTAGCCTTTATTTTTGATTTAGTCCCGGAATTATCTATCTTCTTAGCATGAGAAGAAAAGGCAGCAGGAGGATCTTTAGGCATGGGCATTTCCTACTCTTCTACCCTTGATTCTTCTTGAATGCATCTAGCCATTAATTCCTCGAAACTAGGAATTACATTATTGTTCAGAAGATTAGTCCTAAACACGTACCATTCGGATGGTAATCCTCCAAGAGTTGTGAGTGCCATTTCCCTATCAGTAATAGTCTCCCCAATAGATAGGAGATTGTTCCTGATCTTGATGATTCTTAAGAAGTATGCTTGCATCCTCTCATATTTTCCCTTCTTAATTTCCTTCAGCTTATTTCTAAGAAACAAAACTTGATTTGCATCATTAACTTTAAATAAACTCACCAACCTATTGTAGATTTCATTAGAGGTGTTCAGGTCAGAGATGTAGGCCACCAAGCGCTTGTTCATATACTCCCGGATGATCTTCTTTATTTTGACTTCGCCAGTTTTCCATTTGTTCTTGGTAGCAGTGGGTGCATTTGATGGAGGCTCAACAATATTGTCTCTCACATGGTCCAAAACTCCTTAATCTTCTAAGGTTAGATCGATAGACATCTTCCATCCATGATAGTCAACTTTCTCATGGAACTTGTTTTCGGCAGGGAAGAGTGTTGAGGACCCCATAGTTCTTTTAGGATAGCCTTGCCGATCTTCTCTTCGGTGATTTCTCTTACTCTTGCTCGGGCTTTATCTTCACCTCAACTCTGATACCATGTTAAGTTATGGTATGTTCTATGCTTATAGCAGTTTACTTATCTTTCTTATTATTATCCAAAGATTAGCAATCACATGTACATAAAGTAAAGTGCAGATAGAGCATTAAACAATTGAAAGAAAACAAGCCAAGACAAGGGACACAAGATATGGCAGCTAGCCAGGGACAAACCCCAATGTGGGGAAACCCTTTTATCAAATCTTCCTTTATCTTCAATTATTCCGCAGAGAGAAATAGTACATAAATCTGATTTACATCAGTAGGAGAAAACCCTAGATCAGCCAAACTAGGGCAGACAATATCTTGCAAACCAACCGTCAAATCGGCTTGATTCCACCACCAAAAAATGCGGCCTTCAGAGGAGTTCCAAATGGACCTACATCACAGTTCTGAGGAGGGAGTCTTTTAGTCAACGCTGGTCAAACTTTGGTTCTGCAGTTGCAGCCCTAAAATCTGCACCTTCCTTCCACACGTGTGAGAGAAGAGTCTCTCTATGCGCAGTAGGAGAAGAGCCTCTTTTCTGCGCGGGAGAGAGGGAGAGATGTGATGAGTGAGTGTGTCCAAATGAGGAAAATTCCTCCTATATTTATACACAAATGTTGATGTTTGAATAGATGTGATTTTTGGGCTTCTAAGCCTACATGAGTGCAGGTCAGCTTGATAATTATTCCTTAATCAAAATAAATTCATATCTCCATAAATACTTATCGGAATCGGATGATCTTTAGATCAATCCTACACCTCTCGACGAGAGGAATCTAATACGCATATTATCAGCCATGAATAGGATGACCCACATTGAGTTTTTCCCTAGTTGCCAATTTTAACACATAGGAAACAACAAGAAGAACTCTTACAGAAGAAGAAAGCAGAGGAGGAAAGGAAAATAGTAGAATAAGAGGAGAAATAGAAGCGGCTACGGGAAGAAGAGATGAAGAATAAACAGGAAGAGGAACATGCATAAGTAATGGAGGAAGAATAAATGGCCCATGATATAGAAGTAGAAATGGAAGAGGATGAAGACATTGAACCAACTGTAGATGATCCAAGTAGTTAGTCAGATCCTCCTCTCACCAATTTTCATATCCCATTCAGTGAAATGGGAATTGTTCCTCCACCTGATGATAGGGTTATGGATATATCTAATTTCACCTTCGACCAATTGAAGAAGAGAATTGTACAAGAAAGGTGAAGGTACTTTCCCAATGACCTTGATCATCTAGTCTCCATAGCCACAGAACGGGTGATAGCATCCAATACCATGAGGAATCCTCGAGCAATCATGGTAGAAAATGTGGATTTTGTGATAACAACACAAGGCGATACAAAGTATATTTTGGGTGAGAATGCATATTTTTGAAAGGAGATTTTTTCCGCAAAATAACAAGTTTATCATCTTTCCATAGAAAATTAGATGTTTTCTTTCCCCAATATCAACACGACAGAGCTACAGATGGCCATACTTCAAGAATTGAAGTCGATGGAAGACACCATGAAGCATCTATAAAATGAGATGGTTCTCCTACATAAATTGGTGGTAGCCCTGGTTGAAATTCAGGAGAAATATCAAGGGATCCTAAAGGTTTTGAAGGTTACAAGCACAATTGTCGATTTGATGCAAGATTGGGAAATCAAGTATCTTGACATTCTTGAAGGTTTAGTTAGGAAAGATAGGATAGTAGCCGAGGTGGACATAGTATAGTTAAGGCTACATACTCATAGCTATAGTCACCTTGGTGAACAAGTGACCAACACCATAGTTGCTTATGTTCGACTACATAGTAGTTTGGAGTCCCAGGTATGGAAACATAGAATACCTTTTGTGGGTTCATTTTGAGAAATAAGGGGTAATTATGTTGTCAGGAAAGAGTTAAAAGAGTTCATTGAATAAATCAAGAAATTAATAAATCACGAAGGCTTGGAGTTGACTAAGTGTGTTTTTATACAGTATGCAATTGAGCCAACCAATTTTCATGTGAAATTATCCATGCTATGGAGTGGTATATAGTCAAAATCCAAATCTATGTTATCAGATGAATTGGAGGTAAATATGTGGTACATTGTAGAGCTACAAGTTAGAGTTAAATTTATCACAATAGAGTTCAAATCATAGCACTCCTGCATCACAAATGAACTTCATTCTCAAGCCATTGATGTAAGGACCATATCCAGACTGTATACATTTTTTTTTTTACAGCTAATACAACAATAAAGAAATGCATTGAAATTTCAAATTTATTTAGCACACACATTCCTGACACTCATTTCAGGAAAACATTTCATAACATTTACATACGTTTAACTAAGATCAATAGTAATGAAATACATGTGTACCGTTCACCAGAAGGCGAGACTCCACTTGCTCTGCTGTTACTGGTATTCCCTTGTAGCCACCGCGAGTGAATGATGACGCACTTGATCCGAATGCGAAGACCCACCGGTTAACCTCCCAGCCTACTCCTTGGGTACTCTTCTTCCCCGCGGACCCCCGAGCTGCAATGGGGTTGTACAATGGAGGAAAGCACTAGCTGGTAGGCGAGAGCACACCTTGGCTCAAGAGTCCCCTCTCTAAAATCCTCTACCTCACCAAACTCACTATAGCTTCGTAATCACTGCTCTGACATCATCTCATCCATCCAACAATAGGGATCCCCAAAAAAGTCCCTTCTCCCATGGCTTCCCCCTTATTTTATAGGAGTCCTCATAGGTGACACTTGTCATGTCATGCATAATTAATTATTTTTTTTAATAATTCAATAGCTTGATTATTCACCCACCCATGTGTCATTCTCACATCAAGGGTCTCCCAAAATTATTTACTTAAATTTTTATTTAAAACTAATATTTTCCTCACCTCAGCAAGATTCCTATTTCTTCTCCTAGTTGTCTCTTTATTCCCCCCCTTTTATTCCTTAATTTGTGTTCATTACTTGAAGTCAATTAATGAGTCAAGATTTTATCCCCAATATACTCCCTAATTTAACTCATGTTATCTCCTAGATGGATATACTTATGTTGGTTTTTGACACATGGAGCTTCTCTACATTTCTCTAAATTTAATTTATTATTCTCATTTTAATTCACCTTCCTCTTTTCTTAATTAGGTTTAAATTAGTTTAGGATGAATCTTTATCCTTACCATTATGTTTGTCTTTCCCCTTTTTCCTAATTAAACCACATAATATTCCTCGTATTTCCAAAATGGGAAGGGTAGAGTTTTTAAGGTACTCTATTTTAATTCCTCCTATGATCCTCCTTATTCCAAGTTTTATTTTTGATTTAATTACATTGGTTTCTAATCATCATTTACCCTTGATGTAAATTTACCTAGTTTTCATTCCTTGCTTATATTTATTTATTATTATTTATTTTTAATGATTCCAAGGATGGCAAGTTTGGTTGTGCCCTTCAAGAACTTCCCTAGAAGTTCCAAGGGTACCACACCTAATAGTTTATTTGTGATGCCAAGGGTGCCAATTTGGTTGTGCCCTTCAAGAACTTCCCTAGAAGTTCCAAGGGTGCCACACCTAGTAGTTTATTTGTGATGCCAAGGGTGCCAGTTTGGTTGTGCCCTTCAAGAAATTCCCTAGAAGTTCCAAGGGTGCCACACCTAGTAGTTTATTTGTGATGCCAAGGGTGCCAAGTTGGTCGTGCCCTTCAAGAAATTCCCCTGAAGTTCCAAGGGTGCCACACCACTTGCCCTTCAAGCATCCAGTGACTACGAGGGGAAAGTATAGTGAAACGTCATAGGCCACTATCATCTCCTATGTTGCCTGCTATAGTGAGACTAATGGTGTCGGGGATCAAGGAATCCGCCTTGATGCGCGCCCCCCGGTAAAATCCTCATGAGCGACCCAACTTTGGGACCTGCCCTCATGGCATCGTGATATTCAAGGCGAAGGTGTTTCAACCCTTCCAGCCCAAGTCACGGTGGGAGTGCCTGTGGGTGAGATCAGGGACTCTGTCCCACCCCTCCCATGTAGTTCCATCCACCTGTACAACCCCATCACCCATATGTGGGTCATTCGGTCAAGCAACTAATCTGTGTCTGCAACCATTAACATATCATCAGAATATAGTTAAACATATATGGCATATTTCAAGATCGACTTAGACTTTAAAAGATAAAATAATATGAATTTTCATCAAACCAGGTGTCATCGATATGTCATATGCGAGTGCCTCTGATGGTTTCCTGCCATACTCAATAATCATCAATAACAAGGTTTCTCAATGTTAGTCAATTATCATAATAGCATCATTAACAATTCCTGGTCATTCACATCCTTGTCCATTGTAAGTCTGAACTAAAGGAAGTAGGTAACATAGGGGACACATCCCTCGTGGCTATCATCAATAATCATCAATGGAAACATACCTATTCATTAAGCTATCAACATCGTAACATCGTAGAAATATACCTATCCATCAAATTTATCCTCATTATGCTTTTAGTAGAGCACATACATATTCTTTACTACCCTCATCATAAATTCAAATAGAGACCAACTTAACCATTTAATATTGCAATCATCAGAATACTGATAGATAAGCTACATAACCATTCATGCTATCATAATATCAATGGAAAGCATTCATAAACATCACAACCATGAATATCTCAATCGCTAATAATAGTGTTATGGGTCCAGATCCTCAATCTGAGGTCCTCGAAGAATAAAGTGTCTAAGATAATGTCGTATTAAGATCAGGAAACTAGAGTGGGCACTACATACACCCCCTCTTAACAATGGAATTCGTCCTGAAGTCCTCGAAACATAAAGGGAACAACGACACATATCATAGGAATCCTTCCTTAAACTCTTGCTAACCTTCTGGTAACAAGTATCTCTGATTTTTAAATTAAGCGCATTTTTTTTTTTGCATAATTTAACTTTAAGTAAAATGTCAATATGTGGATTTACTAGCACAAAAATGCAAATAACAAAGCACCAATGAAGAGAATAACATGCCTTAGTTTTCACTAGATCAAAACATATTAGACTGTCATATATCCAAGAAACATGATATCAAGGTCCACACAAACTAATTGCTTTGAATTTACAACTAACTGAATTATCATCGCATTACACCTCTTACTTACTATACAAGTCCATGCTGACACTGATCATTTCAAAAGAAGCGCGTGTATGTTCTTCCTATATTCTCAATTTGAAAAATGTAACATAAAATACAGATTCCTTCACAAGCACATTAATAGTCTCATCTCAAAAATTCCACTATCCATACCTTCAACACCATTCTTGAATTACTTCAACATTTTCAATCGTATAGCTACTTCCTTTTCTGCCAATACCTCTCATGGGAAAAATTGCATTAGATACATTTAGGTCCAGCGTAAGCATATTTTCAAGAGCTATTCTCAACTATCTCAACCCTGAATTTGGGCCTGATCCATAAAAGATTATCGTTTCCAATAGTTTTTAGGCATTCCAGAGAGACTCTAAGACAATGGAGTCCTGCCCAACATTAGAAAAGGAAATTGGTTGCACATGGTTGCCCACAGAGGAGCGAAATAAAGTAATACTTACACAAACAATCTCCTAATTCAATCCCTCTAATAAATTTAGTCGCCAACATAAAACCTTTTAAGACACACGATCTTCGACATCTCGTAACATAACTCAAATACCACAGTGAAGTGAGTATACAAGAAGATAAAGCTATGATGGTCAAACAAAATGTATAAAGGGATTCTCATTTCCTAACATAAAAGTAATAATGCACGTAGTCTAACAAAAACAAATACATACAACTTCTCTAATACAGATAAAGTTTGAAGACTATCCTTGCTACCTATCACATACAAAAAGTGGCACAGTGAACATAAAAGGGCTCTTAGCTAGTTACAAATCTACCTAAAGATATTTAGTGACCACAATCAGAAATTACATCCACAAAGATATATGCGATGGAAGGTTTATTACATACAAACTTAAAAACAGGCAAGAGAAGCTAGTTGCAATTGGGAAACAATTAGTTAAAATGACCAAGTCTAGCTGTAGTCACGAGAACGAATCCAGTTACAATTGTAGGGAAGTTCAAATTCATCCTACAACTTTACAATAACCACTTGTAAGCATGAACAGTTCTGACATCCAAATGTTACAAGCCAATAATGTAATATGATATATCATAAACTTCTGTCATTGGGAATAAGGAAACTGGCACGGTACTTTCAAACTTTCAGGATATGGGGAAACAATATATACAAACATGCATGCATATAAGATATTTTAGTATATAACTCCCAAGAAGTTAACTCAACTGGTTGTCGTCAATGTCACTAGGCATTTGGCTAATTCTGTGCCAGCAGGTGTTCGGTTTGAATCCTCTGGTTGACACACTGACTATGCAAATGGGTTCACTATGAATGACATCCACAAATGTGGGGAGACATCCCCCACAAGGTTTTCAAGAGAAAAAAAATATCATTTTTTAGTATTTATTATTAATAAAAACTAGCATTGTTGTATGATAACACTATTTTTTTGCAGTAGAGACTATCTTTTTCTTAATTGTTTTCTTAACTTTTTTAAGTAGAGAAACAACAGTTCTGAACCAAAAATCGAAGGAAATGTTCTCGATAGGCTTGCTAGGCATTCCAAACCAGAATGGTTTTCCATACCAAAACAAGGAGCAAGCGGGCCAAATGTTTCAGTTGCATAGTCATGAGGTATTATCATGTTTAATAGTGTGGCTTATATGTTATATTGAGCCATTATATGATATAAGTAGTTATGACAAAAGAAAGTTGGATAAGTATTTAAATGATTCAGGAAATAATCACAGGCTTATTTGTGGTTAAAATGAAGTCAATACATTGTATAAATGATTTGGATTTATAGCAACCTAAAGGCAGTAGAGGAATTACAATTCATTCTAGGATAATCTCTTTAAGGAGGGTAACCCTAGGCCTGTAAAAGGGCTTTCCACTCAATCGCTAATATTCTTTATGTTTATCAGTGAATGCACTTGCAGTTTCAACTCTCTCAATCTCTCATTTCTTAGACACCGTGTCTTGCTCTATCTCCCATTGTGTGTAGATCTTCTTGACAGGGTCCTGCGTGCAATGTGCATTATTTGCAGGGTTATATTTACCTCTCATCATTTGGGACTATTAGGATGTCCAAACCTATAAGAATCTCCTATGAAGCCATCACTTGTTCTTAGTTAGTTATTATATCAAAATAACATGGAGGATATACAGCATTGAAAGCAGGATTCCTATCAGCCGTGTGCATCACCAATGTATTAAATGATAGCCGAAAATCACAAAAATGATGAGAAACATTGACGAGAAAAAAATAAAGAGATTGACTTACATTTAATATTATGTTCTGCCTATTGGACCACATGCCCTCGTACCTTTTCCTGTGAATGCCTATGACATACTGTGACTACCTTAAGCTATGTTTACCACTTGTGGTGTATCTTAATGTAATCATAAATTATAATGTATCTTATGTATTCATAGATAAAGGCACAAAGCCATGTAGGCTGTAGCCCAGTAGACAAATAAATATATTGGATATAGCAGTTACATATAAATATATTAAATGTAACAGTTACAAAGGTATAGTGATATGCAATAATGAAGGTTCTCTAATATACAAGGCATAAGAGACGTGTCTGCCTTATGTAGATAACTCTAGCTAACAAATATTAATGTAAATAATTATTATTTGGTCAATTACAAGATGCAACAAGATACAGATGCAGGATGGGACCATATGATCTTAAACCGGCCTCCAGAAGAAACAGGATGACCACTGAAGAATAATGACGATTAACTGTCACTGTTTTATGCTGTAGTGGTTATGAGACCAAGTGGATGCAAGAATTTTTTTTCCTTTTTTTTTTTTTAGATTTTCTTGTGGCAGGTTTTTCTCTTAGTCTCTTCACAAGATCACAGCCAACTGCCAGACCATAGTGCCATTAGAAGTAAAATGGCCATGGCATTTCAAAATTGAAGTTATAATAGAGATTTTAAGAAAAATAAAGGAAGTTACAACTCTTTTAGGTTGTGACACAAAATCCTCCAGGAAATTCTTGTAATGCGCCTTTCTATCTGTCTATGTACCAAATTGAAGTAGGACCTGTGCCATAGAAGCAGAGTGGCAATGGCATTTCAAAGTTGGGGTTATATAATAACAATTCTAAGAGGTATCATGTAAGTTACAAGTATTTTAAGTTTGACACCAAACCCTTATGAGAAATCATTGCAGCAAGATTATCTCTTTGGTTATGAACCCGATTGCAGCGAGATATGAGCCATTAGAAGCAAAACAACAATGCCACTTCCAAATTGGGGTCATAATAGTGAACCTGATCAATATTGAGAAAGTTACTGGCATTTAAAATCACAGCCTCAAAACCCTAGCAGAACCACCCAATGGCATGGAGGGCACTGTGCCAAATTATTTTGAAAACATAGGGAGAAAGAAGATAGAATATCAGGCCCACGGGCTTTGGATTGACGGTGAATGAGTGCACACTCCACTGTTAAGGCACTCTTTGTGATAGGTCACCGTTTCAAATCCCCCATAGGTGAGCCTACAAAATCATAAAGATGGAATATATCAAAAATGTACATAGCTATTTGGAATCAACATTGTGAAGACTGTATGGTCATAAATTAAGGGGTTTGGTTAGATACCGAGCAAGAACTAATGGCAATACCTAAATTGGTAGGGATGAAGATGAAGGTGATCCTAAAGATTGGTTGAAGATAGCAAAGAAAAATTATAGAAGTCATTTTTATTCAAATATTTATTTTTATGGTGAAGCTAAAATATGGTGGTAGTCTTCAAAATATATTAGATGACACTCTACTTTGGGATGAAATTGAGAAACTATTTTCATATAGATGGATCCAACAGATAAATACAGGGGAGACGAATACAATTAAAGGTGAATTCAAGGAAAATAAAGAACTTTCCAAGTTGCAGAAAAATAATGAAGGATTAAGAAGAAGATCTCGAGAAGGAGAGTGTTGAATTGTCCAAGTTGCAAGCTTTTAATGAAGCACTCAATAAAGAGGTTAAGAACTTACAACAATAAAACATGAGCAAATACAAGGCACGAAGGATGAAGATATCTATAGATGATAAAACCACAATCAAACACTACTGGGATGAGGTTAAGATTTTCAAAAGGAAAACAAGCATTGTCAAAATGAAGAAAATACAAGGATCTTGTATGAAGAGACTACCAAAAGACTTAATAATAGCTTTGCAAGAAGGTTGAAGAAGCACCAAGTACAGAAGGCATCAAAGAAGAAATCCAAACTAGGACTGAATAAGGACAAGAGAAGTTAATGGATAACAATGATCTTAAGAAGCAAGACAAGGAGGAAGAAAAGATGCAAAAAGTCACCATAAAATACTTGAAGTTGAACTCAAACTAGAATATGTAGATGGTGAATATGATGGTATTATCACAAAGGCCATATTGATCAAAGATCAAGCACAGAGGATAAAACATGTCATTGTTTTTCAAAAGAAAATTGATGTTAGGGTAGTGCGGAATGAACTAAAAGCACCAAAGATGGAACTATATGAACACCGTCATTACCAAGAAAGTTGGCAAAAAGACTAGAAGATCTGCATGAGAAATATCAAGAAAGAAGATGGAATAATCAATGACACTCATGGAACATGGCATCACAAAACCATTATTCAACGAGATATTATCAACGACTAAGTTTGGCATCTAACATTCAAGGTGATGTAATTGAAAATCTGTTGCGTATGGTGGACAATTTTGAAAGAGCCAAAACACAGATTAAGATATAAACGGAGGGGAGGAGAAAATTGATAAAAGTTACCAGGGTATTTCTAAACAGTTCATAGAAATCATGAAAGGATTTAATGTTAATGTGGTCAATACTATTGGAAAACCATTTGATCCCATGCTACATGAAGAAATTAAGCGTGAGGATTCTACATTATTTGAAGAAGGCATAATTATTGAAGATTTCAGGAGAGGATTTAATCTTGGCGACAAGCTTTTGCGCCCTGCTATGGTTAAAGTATCAGCAGGACCAGGTCCTGCAAAAGCTACAGAAGATTGTGAAAATGCTGCAGAACATTCTGCTAAATCAGCTGAAGACAAAGTACATCGAATGAGAATGAATGGTTTGACGTATCACTGCCACTACCAGACGTAAACGAATGTATCTTCCACGAACTTGGACCAAGAGGAAATTTGACGCGCGTTTGGTCTTCCACCCACAATTCGATTCAATCTGGCTTTGATGACACAGTGCCAGCATCTATCTCCAACAGTCGGTAATGAACCTCTTATGAGACTTATTTATTAGCAGCGATTTATTAATTTAAGGGTTAATTATGTATTTTGGTCTAAAGGCGTCCTGAGAATATCGACCCTGTTTAGCATATGCACTTTGGCTTATAATATACTCAGCGACTATGGACTCGGTTAAGTACTTGGTTGTGAATGTTATATATATATATATATATATATATATATATATATATATATTGAAGTCGACTAGGGCCGTGTTCGATTTCTTCTCTTTCCTAGCCCACCCGGTTGGATTCGACCAGCGGTCGTGTTCGAAAAGCCTAATAGGTCAGAGATGGATACGACATCACTAATAGGTAGTCATGGATATTGTGTGCGGAGATCTTCTTCCGTAGACAGTCCCTTCAGGCAGGCCGGGTGGTTTCCACGTTGTGGCTGTCAATGGAGGGTGATGAAAAGCTCTGTATGGCCCCGGTCAAACCATCTGAATGCTACTACTATAGTGAGCGCAGAAACATATTTATGAAGTGTACACTTCTGAAATTAGACCGCAGAACTAAGTGATGAGGGCCGCAAACCCAAATCTATGTATGAAAAGGCCTAAAGTAACTATGGCTAGGAAGAACGAATACCCTCAATCCACAACGCAGAAACAGAAGGTCATTTAAGCTGAGTGCAAGTGTAGTAGAGTAGGCCATAAATATGACTGTAGGTAAATGTGAAGGCCGAAATATTTAAGGGTCTAGAATCACCTCAAAAGAACCAAAATTCGTTTAACATCTCACAGTATTATTCACAATTAAGGATGACCGAATCATAAATAGTCCTTACAAGCCAGGAAAGAGCCTACTTATAGAAAGGGACCAAGACTGAATAATTTAGAGGCATTTAAAGACTTATTTGTAAAACCTGTTATGAAACTACTGTTGCTAGAATCTTGTGAAAGAAGAAATTATAAGCAAATTTCAAGCTTTGTTTGCTAACTAAGGGAGTTGTCATAAAATCTAAGGCTTGTAAGATCCCAAGGTTTGAAAACTTGGCTCTGATACCAAATGTAAGGACCATATCCAAACTGTATACATTTTTATTTATTTATTTATTTATTTTCCAGCTAATACAACAAAAAAGAAACGCATTGAAATTTCAAATTTATTTAGCACACACATTCCTGACAATTATTTCAGGAAAACATTTCATAACATTTACATACGTTTAACTAAGATCATTAGTAATGAAATACATGTGTACCGTTCACCAGAAGGTGAGACTCCACTTGCTCTACTGTTACTGGTATTCCCTTGTAGCCACCGCGAGTGAATGATGACGCACTTGATCCGAATACGAAGACCCACCGGTTAACCTCCCAGCCTACTCATTGGGTACTCTTCTTCCTCGCGGACCCCCGAGCTGTAATGGGGTTGTACAATGGAGGAAAGCACTAGCTGGTAGAGGAGATCACACCTTGGCTTAAGAGTCCCCTCTCTAAAATCCTCTACCTCACCAAACTCACTATAGCTTCGTAATCATTGCTCTGACATCATCTCATCCATCCAACAATAGGGATCCCCCAAAAAGTCCCTTCTCCCATGGCTTGCCCCTTCTTTTATAGGAGTCCTCATAGGTGACACTTGTCATTTCATGCATAATTAATTATTTTTTTAATAATTCAATAGCTTGATTATTCACCCACCCATGTGTCATTCTCACATCAAGGGTCTCCCAAAATTATTTATTTAAATTTTTATTTAAAACTAATATTTTCCTCACCTCAACAAGATTCCTATTTCTTCTCCTAGTTGTCTCTTTATTCCCCCCCTTTTATTCCTTAATTTGTGTTCATTACTTGAAGTCAATTAATGAGTCAAGATTTTATCCCCAATCTACTCCCTAATTTAACTCGGGTTATTTCCTAGATGGATATTCTTATGTTGGTTGTTGACACATGGAGCTTCTCTACATTTCTCTAAATTTAATTTATTATTCTCATTTTAATTCACCTTCCTCTTTTCTTAATTAGGTTTAAATTAGTTTAGGATTAATCTTTATCCTTACCATTATGTTTGTCTTTCCCCTTTTTCCTAATTAAACCACATAATCTTCCTAGTATTTCCAAAATGGGAAGGGTAGAGTTTTTAAGGTACTCTATTTTAATTCTTCCTATGATCCTCCTTATTCCAAGTTTTATTTTTTATTTAATTACATTGGTTTCTAATCATCATTTACCCTTGATGTAAATTTACCTAGTTTTCATTCCTTGCTTATATTTATTTATTATTATTTATTTTTAATGATTCCAAGGATGCCAAGTTTGGTTGTGCCATTCAAGAAATTCCCTAGAAGTTCCAAGGGTGCCACACCTAATAGTTTATTTGTGATGCCAAGGGTGCCAGTTTGGTTGTGCCCTTCAAGAACTTCCCTAGAAGTTCCAAGGGTGCCACACCTAGTAGTTTATTTGTGATGCCAAGGGTGCCAGTTTGGTTGTGCCCTTCAAGAACTTCCCTAGAAGTTCCAAGGGTGCCACACCTAGTAGTTTATTTGTAATGCCAAGGGTGCCAAGTTGGTCGTGCCCTTCAAGAAATTCCCCTGAAGTTTCAAGGGTGCCACACCACTTGCCCTTCAAGCATCCAGTGACTACGAGGGGAAAGTATAGTGTAACGTCATAGGCCACTATCATCTCCTATGTTGCCTGCTATAGTGAGACTAATGGTGTCAGGGATCAAGGAATCCGCCTTGATGCGCGCCCCCCGGTAAAATCCTCATGAGCGACCCAACTTTGGGACCTGCCCTCATGGCATCGTGATCTTCAAGGCGAAGGTGTTTTAACCCTTCCAGCCCAAGTCACAGTGGGAGTGCTAGTGGGTGAGATCAGGGACTCTGTCCCACCCCTCCCATGTAGTTCCATCCACCTGTACAACCCCTTCACCCATATGTGGGTCATTCGGTCAAGCAACTAATCTGTGTCTGCAACCATTAACATATCATCAGAATATAGTTAAACATATATGGCAAATTTCAAGATCGACTTAGACTTTAAAAGATAAAATAATATGAATTTTCATCAAACCAGGTGTCATCGATATGTCATATGCAAGTGCCTATGATGGTTTCCTGCCATACTCAATAATCATCAGTAACAAGGTTTCTCAATGTTAGTCAATTATCATAATAGCATCATTAACAATTCCTGGTCATTCACATCCTTGTCCATTGTAAGTCTGAACTAAAGGAAGTAGGTAACATAGGGGACACATCCCTCATGGCTATCATCAATAATCATCAATGGAAACATACCTATTCATTAAGCTATCAACATCGTAACATCGTAGAAATATACCTATCCATCAAATTTATCCGCATTATGCTTTTAGTAGAGCGCATACATATTCTTTACTACCCTCATCGTAAATTCAAATAGAGACCAACTTAACAATTTAATATTGCAATCATCAGAATACTGATAGATAAGCTACATAACCATTCATGCTATCATAATATCAATGGAAAGCATTCATAAACATCACAACCATGAATATCTCAATCGCTAACAATAGTGTCATGGGTCCAAATCCTCAATCTGAGGTCCTCGAAGAATAAAGTGTCTAAGATAATGCCGTATTAAGGTCAGGAAACTAGAGTGGGCACTACAATTGATTTGTATTTTTCTCCTACATGAGGAGTTTTTTCTTATTGTAGTTTTGTCTTATGTAGCCACCATTTTTATGTAAATTGTCTTTTATGAATACAAATTTTAATGTAAAAGAAGTCCAAGAGACACATGTGGAATATGAAGAGTCACATAAGATTCCATAGGTTGTGGAAGTCAAAGATTCATGAGAAATTTGAAAGGTCATTATCATTTGTTATAAATAAGCCCTCATAACTCAAACAAAGGGCTTGGAATTTTAGAGATTTGGCCTTGTATTCTCTAGTTGTGCATAAGGGAGAAGATCATTCTTTTGAGAATCAAGTGGTAGCTTCATGTTCCACTATTGGGGCTAGTGATTCATTAATGTAACAATGTACTTGGATCTTTCATTAATTATCAGAAGCTCTTGGAGCCAACACTCTTTCATGTGTGTACCGTGAATGTTGTAAGACTATTCTTTGGATGTTTGTTGCATATGTTTATGTTATGCATACTAAAGATAATGAACAAATTCGTTGATTTAGATATAAATATTGTTGAATGGGTGTTGTTATGTGTTTACATGGTTAGTTTTTTCTTGTGAACTAATTTTCGAATTAATTAACGATTATTTCCCACTTTCTCTCGCATGTCTCTCTTAGGATAGTACAAATACTTTTATATTGTAGGATAGTTCCTTATTTACCTTCTATGGAAGGTCCCTTTACACCTTGCACCTATTGTATCGCAAGGCTTACACACTTGTTGTCTGAAAGTCATGTATATGATCTCTTGTGTATATTTTTGCAGCTAAGGTATTCCTTTAAAATCACTTGAAATGGTGATCGACTTTATATCTGGATGGGGCTCCTACATCATGTAGAAATATGGTGATAGAATTGCAATTTCTCAAGAAACTTAATCCAAAATAAAGAGACACAATTCTACTCTACTAATCTGTAGAATTTAATTCACAATTTATAAAAAAAATTACAAACATGCAATAAGAAAAACCAAACATGCACAATATTTTCTAGGGGAACCCAACTAGGAAAAACCCCTCAAGCCTATTTTCATTAATCAGATGAATATGGAATGTATTACAATTGTTTTCCCACTCTAAGCACAACCTGCAAGTGAATAACCTATCTCTTTGCTCAATGAGAAGCTCTAACCCAAACTTAGTTGATTTCTGCCTCTACTTGAGCCCCTATTTCCTTGCAAAATTCCTGAATAGTTAGCCCCTATTTTTTAGGAATTTTCCTCCAATTTATTTCACAATTCCCAAGGATTGATCATCTGACTCTATGCAACACCTGTACACTCAAACTAGTTTACAACTGGTTGTTACATTGCCTTAGAATCTCCACCACAATTGAGGAACTCGAATTCCATGCATTCACTAGATAGTTTTAGTTGATTGATCAGTTAACTATATGATCACTGAGTTAAACTTTTGTCCCACTACACAACTGACCTTCCACTAGTTCCATTAATTGTAGAACTAGTTTAAATGAACACAACTAGAAATAACTAACTTGGGTTACTAAAACATAGAAATCACACATGCTTAACTGAACTCCAAGCCTTCTAACTCAAATTTACTGAGCTAATTGAGTGACAAGAGCCATGTCACACAAGTTAACTTCCTCCAAGTTGTCTTCTAATGTGGAAATTCAAATTTTCTCAATTTGACCAAGGCAACTCAAATTGAAACTTTCTTGCTACACTTCTCAACACTCCCTCTTAGCAAGAAATGGATTATCAACCATTCCTATCTTGCACACGTGGAATTCAAACTTCCCTCTTGACAAATCCTTTGTCAATATGTCAACATCTTGTTCCTCTTTTGGAATTTATTGTAGCAACATTATCCACCTCTACACACAGTCCCGTAAATGATGATGTCAAATATCTACATGCTTGGATCGATCGTGAATTACTAGATTATGAGAGAGCTGAATGAAACTCTGATTATCACAATAGACCACACTTGGATCCATCTCCTAACCAAATAGTCCCACAAGTATATTTCTCATCAATATTACCTCACATGTTGCTTGACTTGCAACCATGTATTCTCCTTCTGCTGACCTGAGTGCCATAAATCTTTGCTTCCTACTGTACTAGGAAAATGTTGTGGACCCAACACTGAAAATTCCAGCTGATGTAATATTTTTGTTAGATGGACTCCCTTCCTAATATGCATCTGTGTAGCCACACAACTTCACTACCTCTATTTGTGTGTACCATAATCCATACTAGGTAGTGCCTCTAAGGTACCATAAAACATGGTTAACTGCCTTCCAATACAATTTGGTCCGTTAACCATATCTTGGTTCAACTGGTTGACTTAATAGCACATACTTGGTCATGTATTCATAAGATACATCAGTGAAACCACTATCTATCAATAAATGGTAGCATCCACCTCTTCACTTGAAGTGGCATTCTTATTCCTCTAATTGGTTGCTAGATGTGTCTCCATGGGCTTACAACTCTCCATGCAGAATCTCTGCAATATATCATTGGTATAATTTCCTTGAGACAAAAAATTATCCATCACCTTGCCATACTTCTAGCCTAAGGAAGTAGTGCATGAGACCGATGCCCTTCATCTCAAATTCCCTTGCAAGGTCCTCCTTGCAAGAGCTGACCAATTTCTCATCACCTATCAATATTAAATCAACAACATATAAAAGAATTATAATAAATTTACTTTCTACAAAAATATGATTGAGGTTTGCATCCACTTCTTTTGGTGAAGCCCAAACCAGTGAGATAATTGTCGATCCTAGTGTACCAAGCTCGGGGTGCCTGTTTTTTACCATACAATGTTCGCCTGAGTCTACACACTTGAAACTCTAGATCAAATGTCTAAAAACCTTCTGGTTTCTCTATGTACACTGCCTCCTCAATAACGCCATTGAGAAATTTTATTTTTACATCCATCTAGTGGATCTTCCACCACATCTTTGCAACCAATGAAAGAATTAATCTAATGAATGAATACCTTGCTACGAGAGTAAAGGTCTTATCATAGTCAGCTCCCTTAACTTGAGAGAATCCTTTGGCCACAAATCTGACCTTATACTTCTTTGTGCTTCTTTCTGTTGCACACCTAACCTTGAAGATCCATCTCAAACCCGCAACTAATTTGTCTACCAGTCTCAGGATCACTTCCCAAACACTATTCTTCATGATGTATTTGTATTCATCCACCATTGCATTGAACTAAACAAGTTCCTTTATTTCTTCCTCAGAAGAGGATCGCTCAATATCTACAAGCCAAATCATTAGATCCATGTAGCCAATGTACCTCTTAGGTGACCTCATTTGCCTGCGAAAATTTGAAGGAGCTCCCATATTCTCCCTCACATCCTGCACCAATCTATCAACTTCCCTGGTTGTTTTATTCCTTCTTTGGATGTTTTTGCTTGAGTGGGTGTCTCCACTCTACCTCCTCTTTGTTCCTTCATTTGTGAATGCACCACAACTTCCTGAGGTTGTTCCTTTGGAGCTAAAAGCTCCTATTCTGGAGGGATCTGAAGCTTCCTCTCAAGAGAGCACCACATCATTTTCTTCTCATCAAACTTTACATCCATTTGCACAACTATCATTCTGAGGGAAGGTAAGTACACCCAGTAATTGTGTGAAGTTTTGGTGAAACCCAAAAAAACCCAACTCTGCTGTCGGCTCAAGTTTCTTCCTTGAATATTTGGAGAGATAACAACAAATAGAGGCTCCAAATTTTTTGAAGTGAGACACATCCAACTTTCTCCCAGAGAATTCCTCCTTCGATGTAATCATACCAAGAATCCAATGAGGAATTTGGTTATGAAAGTAGACTATTATGTTACATGCCTCTTCCCATAAATGCAGACTGCAGTGGTAGGCCTTGGTCATGTAGCATATCTCTCATAGCTCCCACAATGCTCTAGTTCTTCCTCTCAACTACCCCATTTTATTTTGGGTTGTGGGGTGTTGTCAGATCTCTTCAAATGCCTTCTTTCATATAGAACTCTTTGAAGTCAATCAAAACATACTCACCTCCATTGTTGGTCATGAGAGCCTTCACCTTCTTGTTGGTCTCTTTCTCAACTAGTGCCTTGAATTCTACAAATTTTGAGAATGTCTCATCCTTCTTATGCATGAAGAATATCAACACTTCCTTGAGAAATCATCAATAAAAATAACAAAATAATTATGTCTGGAAGTGGAGGATATCAAGAAAGGTCCACAAACATCAAAGTGGATTCTTTTCAAGACCACATGTGCTTTGCTGTCTTAATAATGGAATGTGGATTTCACATACTTCCCCAAGGTGCGACCTTTATAGACATATTGTTGCTCAATTTCTCCTTTCAGGAGGTTAGTGGTTATTTGCTGCATAATTTTCAGGGTTCCATGATGAAAATGGCCCAATCTCTTGTGCCAGAGTTCACCGACATTGCAAATCTACAGTTTCTCTACCTTACTTCTTAATGTAACGAATCTTCCACATCCAACTTGTACGGGTTCTTCACATGAACCTCGATCTACTTTACTTGTCTAGTAGCTATGTGCCCTAAAACGATTTACCTTTACTGAAGATTTCATCATAGCCACAGTTTTCTAAAATTGCTACAGAGATGAGGTTCTTCTTTATGCTTGGAACAAACATGACATATTTGAGGTGAAGAGGGGATCTCAAGTCCTTCTTAAAGGTTAATGTCCATCCCAGTAGCACTTTACTTTTTTCATCCCCAAGCTCAATATGCATATGGAAATATTTCTCCTCCAAGTCACTGAAAAAATCTCTACACCTTGTCATGAGGAATGAGGCACTAAAATCCAAGTACCACACACTCCCCATCATAGTGTTGGCCATGCATGCGATGAGGGTGAAGTCTAGATAAAACTGTGAAGCCAAAGCTTCACCTGTTGTTCCTATTGAGTTCTTCTTGCTATAATTTTTATGTGGACACTTTGTAGCATAGTGCCTGAATTCATAACAATTGAAGAATTTTATTTTGGACAAGTCTTACTTCTTGCCGCCTTGGCTGGATTTTGGTTTGGTTTGATATTTCTTCCCTTTTCCATTCTTTCCCTTTCCAACCAATGCTAAATTTTATTCATCCTCTCCCTTGGATGAGGTTCCATCTCTAGTATTGCACCTAATCTCTTCATGTACCAAATGAAACCATAAGTGTTCCCAATTCAATAATTTCTCCCTACTGTTCACCAAGTCCTGGTAGTTATGCCAACTTTTGGGAAGGCGTAGAAGAGCTAGGCCCACCAGGTAATATTCTACAACATTCACACCAACCCCTCCAATATCATCTTGAATTTGTGTAAATCTAGTTAGACACTGCGGAATAGTGTCATTTTTTTGCATCTTGATGTTTCAAAGTTTGTCTTTAAGGGCCAATTTTCTATGGTCACTACTATTATTGTTAAAATTGGAAACTAGGGACAAATTCCACTTTTGATAGCTCATTTTATGGATATGATTATTGCATCAACTTCCTCTTTTTGGGAGGACCAAAATCAACCTAAATATAATCTAATTTGGACAATGGAAAGTATATTTTTGAATTATGAGCCCACATGTGCATATTTGATCAGGTTGGTCCTAAAGTAAATTGGACACACTTGGAAGGCTATAAATACAAGTGACCTCTACCTCATTTGGACACCATAATGGATCATTCTTCTATTCTCTTTCATTTTTTTGGCTCACACAGGTCTGAGATAGGTTCACAAAGAAATGGTTTCGCTCGAAGCTGAAATTGCAAGGTCTGAAACTTGCATGTGTTTTTCTAGGGTTTTGTTTCTCAGTCACGAGCTTTCCACTTGACATATTTGACTACTTTCTGGCTTGTAGGATCAAGGGAGAAACCGAAATCTCCTAGTCACTTGCATTCCCTCTTCCTCCCTGCAACTGGGACATAAAGTTGTATTTTTCTGTTGACCGAAGTTTTCACTCGTTGACTGCAATATTTGACAGTTGACTACAGAAAGCGACAATTCATTACAAGCTTCTGAATTAGGGTTTTTGAGTATAAGTATGTTTGGGTTCATCTCATGGATATTTTTTAGTTGATTTTTGTTGGATAGTTGTATGGATGAAGATATGGATCATTTTAATCTCTTTTACATAATCATTAAATGACAATTTAATAAGATGAAGAATTTGAAAGGGTTTTCCCCATAGTGGGTTTTTCCCTTGTCCCCGACCAATCCTAGTGTCTCTATGTGTGAATGTTTTTCTTCTATTATTCCTTCATGTTATTCTATATTGATGATGATGATATTATTCTTTCTACATAGTTGCATATGTTGATGAATAATAATTTAAATATGAATAATGTTATTATGTTATGGGGTGAATTTAATGTGTAAATGAAGAAATGAAATTATCAAAGAAAAGAATAATATAGTCTTAAGAAAAATTAACATGGTGTTAGAGGTGGGATGAAGAAAATTCATTGAATATAACCTCTGTGAAGACACCTTTGATGGAAGCATGAGAAGATGGTCGAGACCTAAAATTATTTTAGGGTTTGAAGGAAACCCTAGGCAATTTGTGTTTTAGGGTTTGATGGATATTATGAGGTTAGGGTTTGAGAGAAACCATGGATTATGGAAAATATTTGAGATATGAAATCTAGAAACCATAGCATGGTTAATGTGAAGATGCTCAAGCACTTGTGACATATTTGATGAAGCCCTAGATGGGATAGTCTCTATTAGGCCTGGTTGCTGGTGAAGTTGGTAAATATATTGAAGGAAATAATGTTATATGGTCAATGGATAGTCATGGCTCTTGAAGGTTGGTTCAAGAGAGAGATGATCACCTCTCATTGAGGATAAGTATTTTCTGATTTATGATAATCCTTTACGTCTTTAATTTTGTTTAGATTTATTGACCTGATTATTGTTTTGATTATTACTTATACTTCTTGCATGTATATGTAAGTATTTGGATACCTCTAACTTCTTGATGAGATGTGATAAGTTGATCTTTATTGAGGATCATATGATATGCACGAAAATATTTCTAGTGCAGGAAGAGAAGATCTATAGTTTTCCATGACAAATAAATTGACAAAGTGCTCCCGCTACCTATGTCAAATAAGAAGGTGCATTGGTATCTGAATACTACAAGGTATTTATGGTGAATTGTTTCCATGTTATGTTTCAACTACAATATTGATGGAAAGGTAAGACCTAAGGTTTGATCATAATGTCCCCTTCAAAAATGGCTCATACATATATATGAAAGTGATTTGGATTCATGGTTCTTGTGATGAAATGGTTCACTTGGTATTGAACAAGTATCTTACTTCTTAGACATGATGAATTTATTAATTCTATGAAGCTACTAAGAAATATTGATTTTTGATATGTTGATATACTTTATGTTTGGCTAACATCTACTATTTTTGATATCTTGATCTCATAAAGAAGGCTTTCGCATTGATCCTTATATATGGTAACTTGATACTATTGATAATGCTTGTGATAAACATGATAACCATGATGATAGAAGCGTAAAAATGAGATTGATATTCATGATATTCTTGTTGACCATGGTTAAGCTTTGATGAGCTTAGTAATTATGACATATGGTAAAATTGAATGACCTGACTTGGTGAAAGTACTATTGTATTCATGATCTTTGAAGTATGATGTTACACATGTTCTCTACCCTAATCAAAAGGCTCTAACTTTTGATGAAAGTTTGATACCATGTTCATATATAATGATGAAGTAGCTGATGTTGACATGTTATAACCATGATGGATATATGTTTTAGAACCTGATATAGTTCAATTCCAAGATCTAACAGTTCTGTTGATTCATGATAGTATTATAGACAAGTTTATGACTTGAATATTAATGGTTGAAGGGGTTACTCATTAAGAGGAAGAAACTCTCCATAAGATCCTATTATCATTTTCATTATTTGTATAGAATATTATTTACTATTGAAATATGATTTATGGTCATGAATAGACAAATATCTAATATTTTTGGTCTATAGCAAGTTTTGGTCTAAGAAGAGAGAGTATTCCTTACTCTAAGCCTCAACTGCACGAAAGCAAGCTTGAGGGTGCAGCTATAGCCTCTTAACTGCATGGAAGAAAGCCTATGGGTGCAGTTATTCGTTAAGGTAAAAAAGCTAAAGTCTTATCCATAAAAAAAGGAATGCACCAATAGTATGATAGTCTTACTATTATGGAGCAAACATGAGAATGTCCTATGAGTAGGGACATTTGAATGTTTGACTTACTATAGAGAATGTGAATGTGCTGACTAAAATTGTGTTTGAAAATGACCGAAATATGCACATTAGTATGTTATTACAATTTTATCATTGAAGCTAGTGTATGGAAGTATATGATAACAATTACATGGTTTGAAAAAATTTGACCCATTGGCTTGACTTAGTGAGCATATTGACTTGAATGATTGATGACATTTTATAACTTTGACATGATGGTCCATAGATATGTTTTGGCTTATGTATTACTTGAATTAACATTGATGACAAGATATAATTTTGATATGATTTGGTACTTGATGAATGATGATTTTCCTTGATGACAATGCTATGTGGGCATAGTAACTCCCAGTGACTAATATTGGTATTCAATAATGGTTTTGTATTGGCCTCATCATCCTTAGCACAATGGTTGAAGTATAAACAATTGTGATTCAGTATGAATTAATCTCAGAATAAATGGATGGAGCTTGCATGAATTATCCTTGGTGTATGCATTTTCATCTAGTAACAGAAATGATTTATATTATGATCATGAGGATGAATTTATGAAGCTTGGTTTGATATTGATTGGTAAATGAGAATTTGTTGGTATGAAAATAGATAAAGTCATAACTTGATATTTGGATGAGAGATCTAACTGCCACTTGGTATAATGATCCAGATTGATACAAGAATGCAATAAATTAAAAATATAAACATAAACATAGATATGCAGTAGAAATAAATCTTCATTTCATTAATATCAAAGAACTAAAATATGCTTACAAGCAAAATGGAAATAAAATAGCTCGGGCAATGGTAGCTTATCTCTAAGAAGAGATGTGGTGGCTACATGCCTATGAACTGTATTACAATGAGGCTCAAGGGAATTTTTATTATTGAACAACAAGGGGAAACACTAAAAAACCAAAAAAAGAACCCTAAGAGATGGAAAGCCAAGAGTTTGTGGGCCCTGTTGGGGTTAGTTTGGCATCCAACTTCCCATGGTCGTAACTTGGTCATATGATCTATGTTTGATGCATACGATATCTCATTAAAAAGATATATATGATTACTACAAGATTTGTAACAAGCACTTACCTATGGCTACAGATCTGCTGTGGACCTCAAAAAAATCCATTTAGGCGTTCAAAACAACTCCAGAAGTTCAGGACCCAAAAAGTACTAAAAATAGTAAATTGTGCTATAATCAAGGAAAGTGATGAAACTGACTGGAGGTCTAGATGGAATAGGCGAGTGGCCACCAATATCCACTTGGATAAATATCCCCCCCTTAGGAATAAATGGTCCCCATTATGTGCAGAACCTCCATGAGGTGAGGAAAGTTTTGTTGAACTTGGTCCCTAGTTAACCACTTGCCTTTGTGAAGGAGTTGGCCTACTTTGAAAACTCGATATCGTTGGATACTTTACTGGAAAGTTTTCTTGATCTACGTATCCATGATCCTATTAGTATTGGCATGTTCATTGCAGCTTGGGTTGAGCTATGTTGGTGTCAATTTCTCAGCAATGTCTGATGTGTCCAACAATGGGGGAAAGTATGGACATTGCTAGTCCACATTGAATATTGGGTGCAAGGTAAGGAATGGTGGAATGCTAAGCTCAAAACTATTGTCCCCCACAACCTTAGTGATGTCGTAAGGCCCACATCAGAATAGGAAAATCTTGTGGTGGGACCCAGTGAGGGGCTCCTTCTGCAAATGTAACCAAACTTTGTCACCCACCTAGAACTTCTATGGTACTCGATGTTGATCATGACATTGTTTATACTTAGCATTTTCTCTATACAATATGTCATGGACCTAATGGAAAATGTGTTGAATGTACTCAATGAAGTTGTTAGCCTTATTAGCTTCAGATTGCAGGTGAGCTGAATTTTCCTGAGTAGCTTCAAATGGTATGGCAACATCAATGGGACATTTTGGATAGAATCCCAATCCCACCTGAAAGGGGTAGTGGCCAGTTGAGATGTTGCGAGCTCTATTGTAGTTGAGGAGGACATAGGAAAGGCTCTCATCCCATGTGCATGGGTGCTTCAAGTTGTACATTCGCAGGATGTGCACGATCATTTTATTGATGACCTCTGTTTGGCCATTAGTTTGGGGGTGGAAGGTCGTGGACTCAATGAGCTTGGTATCCAACAACAACCAGAGGCTTGACCAGAATGCACTTAGGAGCTAATTTTCCCGATATGAGATAATGGAATGTGAGATCCCAAAGTGTACCCATACTTGTTCAAAGAAGAGTTTGAAGGTTGCTTTTGTTTTTATACTCTTCTTGCAGGCTCCCAGAATGGCCATTTTGAAGAATCTGTCGACAACCATGAAAACATAGTCATTTCCATGCTTGGTAGAAGGAAGTCCCAACATGTAATCCATGGAGATGGATTCCCAAGGCCAACTAGGAGTAGGAAAAGGAGTATACAAGCCTTGCTTCTTGATTTGAGGTTTGGTAATGATGTAGGGAATGCAGGATCTAATGTACTTCCCAACATCTCGTTGAAGGTTTAGCCAATAAAAATACTTATGAAACACTGCCACTATTTTTTATACACCAAAATGTCTAGTGAACCCACTGTACTATGCCTCCAAAATAATCTTAGCATGATCACTTGAAGGAACACAGAGGTATCCCAAGTGGCATAATAGTGTGTCTTGGAGGTGAAAGTCTGGAACTTGCTTTCCTTCCAGGAGAAATTGGTGTGTGGTGCCAAATTCTAGATCACTCTTGTAAATATGCTGCCATCCAAAAGCCTCGTGTCCACAAGAGTCGAGCACAGTGGTCAATGCCATAATTAGCGGTCGACTGAGGTAGTCTGCAACATTATTGATGCTAACCTTATTATAATTAATTTTCAAATGGAACTATTGCAGATATGTGGAGCATTTCTGATGGTAATCATTCTACAAATTTCCTTGTGTCTGTATGAACTCTAGGGGTTGATGGTCTATGTGGATGACTGTTTCCTTCCCGAAAATGTAATGCTTCCATTTTTAGTAAACCCACACAAAGGAATACATCTCTTTTTCATAGGTGGGATACTTTCAAACTGTTTTTTAAAGTGTCTCACTGTGATATGCCACCAGGTGCCCCTTTTGAGTAAGAACTGCACCAATAGCATAGTCGGAGGCATTTGTTTCAATCTCAAATGGTTGTTGTAGGTATGGTAATGTGATTACTGGTGCAGATAAGAGGTGATGCTTCAACTTGGAAAATTCCTTTTGTTGGGATTCAGACCAAAAAAACTTTTATTTCACTCCACCCTTGGTTACTTGACTCAAAGGCCAAGTGATATGAGAGAAACCCAACATGAACCTACAGTAGAAATTGACAAGGCCCAGAAAGTTGTGTAGCATTATTAGAGTGGTTGGGGCTAGCCAATATTGAATAACTTGTATCTTGGCTGGGTCCACATGCACACACTGATCATCAATGATTTACCCCAGATATTGAACTTGGGTCATACCAAAAGTGAATTTCTCCAAATTGGCACACAACTTGTGTCATCGCAGGGTTTGTAGAACCTACCGAATATGGTGTAGGTGATCTTCCCAACTCTGGTTGAAGATCAGGATGTCATCCAAATAAACTACCACGAACAAGTTGGTGAAGGGTTGAAATATGTTGTTCATTAGCCTCATGAAGGTTGTGGGGGCATTCTTCAACTCGAAATACATGACCAACCATTTGAAAAGGCCCTCCTTGGATTTGAAGGCAGTCTTCCATACATCAGAGGGATCGATTTGCACCTGGTGATAACCAAACTTTAAATCAATCTTACTGAAATATTTGGCCCCCTTGACCTAGTCCAGAAGGTCATCAATCTGTGGGATTGGATACCTATTCAAGACAGTGATCTTATTCAACGCTCGATAGTTAATACAAAGTCTCTAGGTGTCGTATTTCTTTTATACTAACATGATCAGGCTCCCATAGGGTGATGAACTTGGCACGGTGTGTCATCTATGAAAAAAATCCTGAATTTGTCTCTTAATTTCATCATTCTCTAGAATAGAGTATTGGTAGATAGGTCCATTGGGTAGCGCCACGCCTGGGGTCAAATTGATGGAGTGCTTGACCTGACAGTGTAAGGGTACCCTATGGGTGAGGTGAATATGTCACTATACTCCTCCATGACCTTGTCCATCTACCACTGGCGTGTGGAAGAGACCTGTTTGGAGGTTGTGGATGTGGCCACAATATTCTTCTTTCCCTGAGGGTGAATCAAAAGGAAGACAAATTTCCGAGTCTAGGAAATGATCTTACTACATTTCTTCCTAGAGATCAAATAGATGGTGGTAGGTGGTGCTACCTCTAGTATCTTGTATAAATTATTTCCCAAAGAAATAATTACAATGTGAGGCCTAGAATCATACACAACATAATGCTTCCAAAAGTATGGTTGGCCTAATAATACATCACAAACTTCAATAGGAGAAACATCACACAATACCTCATTTGTGAAGGGCTCAATGTTGTAGGGAAGGCGACACTGCTTGCTGACGCAGAGTTTTCATCCTTGGTGAAGGCACATAATGGTGTATTACTATAGGTGTGGTGTGGTCAGTAGACCCAACCACTTCATGACATCTGTTGAAATGAGGTTATTTTGTCTTTTGTTGTCGAAAATGAACTCCATTGGAGAAGCCTTCACCCACATTTATGAGTGGAAGAGTCGCTCCCCCTCCTCTGGATATTCAAGCTCAATATTTTGGATCTTAGTGGTAGCAATGTTGGAAATAGGCTTCACATCAATAATTTGCTTCCATTTTTCATTCCCCTTGTCAGGTTCTGACTCAGAGTCGGAACATGCATCTGATTCGAAGGCCTTCAACGTGGCCACCAATGACTGCTTGGCTTGACACTCACTTGTGTTGTGAGTGGGGCTCTTATGGAACTCACACCATTTCCCTATGTCCAACTTCTTTGTCTTCATGGTGTTATTCTTTGCTTGCAGCTTCAACAAGTTTTCCTGGGTCTCCCCGCCTTGGATTTGTCTTCTTTTCTTTCTTCTTTTCAATTTGGGGAAGCCTTTCCCTTGCTTTAGATTCATAGATCCAAAGTCTCGCTTCTCTTGTTTAAATTTTTTCTCAATATTGACAATGTAGATATCTAATAAGTCCATCTCATCTTATGTGTACTTTTGTAGGCAGTCACAATGCTTGAGTACCAAATTATGCTCAGAATCCTTGATACCTAATTTCGTGCTAAGGGTATGAAAAATATTTGTGAACTCTAACATGTCTTGGTCCCTAACCTTCCGCAGTGTGGTCTACTTTATGTATTTATCTTCATAGATCCTGACAGGGTAATATTGTTACTTGATGGTGTCTTGGAAAGAATTACATGTGGGTGAGACTGAAAATAGTGAGTGTTCCCTCTCATCCTTCTATTCATTGTAGGTTTCCGATCAATCCTTGACGTGGGGGGAAACTTTAAGGATTGTCAAATTGATCTTTTCCTGATTGGAAAAGTCATGAACCAAAAAATATCTTTGCAATAGATTTATCCATCTATATACAACATATGCATATATCTAGCCTTACAAAATAAGAATGTCAAAGTTAACTTCTACCTTAAAGGGAGTGGCACCTCCAGAGTGGTTGTTGGATGAATATGTGTTACCTGTGGATAGCCACTGAAGGATCTGGGAAAATTTATCCATCATCACATTCCTTTGTCACTCGAGGGATTCCTCGAGAAATATTTTGAATGGATCTCCTACTCCCTCATCTTTGTTTTCTTCCATCATGGAAGGTCATCGGGGTTTGTGAGGTTGTTCTTGCAAAGGTTCAACAAGTTCAAGCCCTAACTCCTTATACTGTGACCTCATTGGGGACATGCAAAGAAAAACAGAGAAAGAGCAGACCACTTTGATACCACTAATTTGGATTTATACAGGAATGCAATAGAATACAAATATAAAAATAAACTAAGATATGCAGTAGAAATAAATATCCATTTCATTAATATCAAAGAACTAAAATATACTTACAAGCCTAATGGAAATAAACTAGTTCGAGCGATGGTAACTTGTCTCTGAGAAGAGATGTGGCAGGTACATGCTTGTGAATTGTATTACAATGAGACTAAAGGGAAATTTTCTTATTTAGCAACAAGGGGGAACCCTAAACAACCAAAAACCTAACCCTAGGAGATGGAACACCAAGAGTTTGTGGGCCCCGTTGGGGTTAATTGGGTAGCCAAATTCCCCATGTCACAACTTGGCCATATGGTCTCTATTTGGTGTATGTGATGCCTCATTAGAAATACCTATTTGAGTACTACACGATTTTTGGTAGGCCATGTTTATTGCAGACCTCAAACAAACTTCAGTTAGGGGGTCAAAACATCTCCAAAAGTTCAGGATCCGAAAAACTACTAAAAATAGTAAATTGTGCTATAATCAAAGAAACTGATAAAAGTGACTGGAGGTCTAGTTATCTGAATGGAAATTGGAATCCACCCATGGTATTCATTGACCCATGGTATTGTAAGTGGCATCCACCCATGGTATTCATCCACCTAAGGTATTTACCGACCCTAGAATTTACCCATTGTATTGTAAGTGGCATCCACCCATGGTATTAATTCACCCATGGTATTGTAAGTGAGATCCACCCATGGTATTCAATCACCCATGGTATCTACTCACCCATCGAATTTACCTGTGGTATTATAACTAAAAAAAGACTATAAGTAACAAGTCACATTTTGTAAAAGGACAGAGTGTCCACCACAATGTAGCTTTTACAATTATTCTGTAATTTAATAAAAAGTTTCTTGGTGGTTTTATTTACTGTGTGTTCTCTCTTTTTTTCCTAGCATTTCAATTTTTCAGATCTTGGGGGCCACACCCCCCAAGATCCATTTCAATTTTTTATATCTTGGGGGCCTCCCCTACTTCACCTACTCCACATTTATTAGTTTCAGCATAGTAAAATTTGGCTTGGGTTCTTTGGAGATGTTTCCTCCCACCCCAAGAAATATAGGAATTTACTACTTCATCAACAGTCAACATCACGGTTATGTGTCAACCGCACAAAATCCTTGTCATCAAAGCCCATTTGCTAGGTCGCACACTATTAGTATCACAGTTGGTCACAAGTATTATAGGGTATCTCTATCTTCGGATCTTCATTTTTCATGGTTATGGGTCATCCACAAACCCAAACTTCATCGAAGTCCATTTTTTAGGCCGCACACTGTCAATGTCACAATTAGTCACAAGCATTACAAGGTATCTCTATCCTTGGATATTGGTTCATCAAGATTATGGGTTAACCACACAAAACCCTTCTCTTCAGTGCCTCTTCATATTCAACAAAGGCTTATTATGAGGGAACTTCATGCAATGGGGACCATTGTTTCTTAAGGAGGGAGGAATTATTCGAATGGAAATTGGCATCCACCCATGGTATTCATCAACCCATGGTATTTATCCACTCATGGAATATACCCATGGTATTGTAAGTGACATCCACCCATGGTATTCATCCACCCACGGTATTTATCCACCCATGGTATTCATCCACCCAAGGTATTTATCCACCCATGGATTTACCCATTGTATTGTAAGTGGAATCCACCCATGGTATTCATTCACCCACGATATTTACCCATGGTATTGTAAGTGAGATCCATGCATGGTATTCAATCACCCATGGTATCTACCCACACATGGAATTTACTTATGGTATTAGAACTAAAAAAAAACTATAAGTAAAAGTCGCATTTTGTAGAAGGACAAATTGTCCACTACAATTTAACTTTTACAATTATTCTCTATTTTAATAAAAAGTTTCTTGGTGGATTTGTTTACTATGTCTTCCCTCAATTTTTTTCATGGAATTTCAACTTTTCAGATCTTGGGGGCTAGCCCCCCAAGATCCATTTCATTTTTTTTAGATCTTGGGGGGCCTCCCCCCAAGATCTCGATCAATGGTATCAGATTCAAGTTACATCTCCATGGGAATGAGTGTTTGATGCATATTTTAGTTTCAAATTTTTGCAACAATCTTCAACAAACTCCATGCACGTGCTATGACCTCTACATAGAACTTTCTTGGGCAAAGCGAGAAGATTTTTTTTCATTTTTTTATAGGAATTTTCTAGGTGGCGAGTTTTCAGATCAGATATAAAACTTTTGGTGCAAAATTAAAAAAAAAAAAAAAAAACAAAACAAAAACAAAAACAAAAAACAAAAAACAAAAAACAAAAAACAAAAAACAAAAAACAAAAAACAAAAAAAAAACAAAAAACAAAAAAAACAAAAAACAAAAAACATATATGGATTCCTTGAGAAAAAATACCCAAATTCAAAAAAAAAACATTTGAATAAGAGTCTGAATGAGGGAGATATTGCTGATTTAAAATCAACTGTATTGTAGAAAGTTTTATGACGACATCTCTCCTACCATTTTTTGTAGCATCTGTGAAAAATTTCAAAAAAATGATTTCATATTTGAGCTCCTCTGGAAAAATCACCCAATTAAAAAAAAAGAACTAGTCGAATCGGAGTTCAGATGAGGGAGATATCACTAATTCAAAATCAGCTATTTTTTTCAGAACTTTTGTGACGGCGAGACAATTGTAGTGTGAATCTGAGTTTTCAGAGTGTCTAGATAGGGATTTCAATCATATGGGAAGATGCATAATGGTCATTATATTCCAAAAACAATTTATAATAAATATTTTGAGTTATATTGACCGAGTTATGCCCATTTTAATTTAGTTTTTATATCTGGAGCAACATTCAGAGTGGGTTTCCATTAGAGACGTGCCCTCCCACCCTGCTTTAGTAGGCACCTACTTCACATTCATTCATTTCAATATAGCAACATCCGGCTTGGGTTCTTTGGAGACATGCCCTCACAACCCAAGCTATGTAAGCACCTACTACTTCATCAACATACAATATCATGGTTATGGGTCAACCGCATGAAATCCTTGTCATCGAAGTCCATTTGCTAGGCCACACACTATTAGTATTACAGTTGGTCACAATAATTACAGGGTATCTGTATCCTCAGATCTTCATTTATCATGGTTATGGGTCATCCAAAAACCCACACTTCATCGAAGTCCATTTGCTAGGTTGCACACTATCAATATCATAGTTGATCACAAGCATTACATGGTATCTCTATCCTCGGATCTTGGTTCATCATAGTTATGGTTAACCACACAAAACCCTTCTCTTCAGTGGTTCTTTAGATTCAACAAAGGCTTCTTAGGAGGTAATTTCACACAATGGAGACGATTGTTTCTTAAGGAGGGAGGAATGATCCAAATGGAAATTGGAATCCACCCATGATATTCATTGACCTATGGTATTTATCCACTCATGGAATATACCCATGGTATTGTAAGTGACATCTACCCAAGGTATTCCACCCAAGGTATTTATCCACCCATGGAATTTACCCATTGTATTATAAGTGGCATCCAGCAATGGTATTCATTCACCCATGGTATTGTAAGTGACATCCAAATATGGTATTCAATCTCCCATGGTATCTACTGACCCATGGAATTTACATGTGGTACTATAACTAAAAAAATACTATAAGTAACAAATCACATTTTGTAAATGGACAGATTGTCCACCACAATGTAGTTTTTACAATGATCTCTATTTTAATAAAAAAAATCTTGGTGGTTTTGTTTACTGTGTGTTCTGTCTTCTTTTATTTCTTGGAATTTCAATTTTTCAGATCTTGGGGGCCACCCCCACAAGACCCATTTCAATTTTTTATATCTTGGGGGCCTCCCCCCAAAATCTGGATCATCTAGGTGGAATAGGTGGGTGGTCACCAATATCCACCGAGATCATCTAAAGAACATGATAAAGTGATATTGATGAGTTTGATATTAATTTTGATCTCGCATCTAAACTTTGATAAGCTGGCTTAGTTGATTTGATTGCACAATATTGATTTTTTTAAGGTTAAACATATTGCTTTACTCAAGTGTTATGTTTTCAGAAAGCATTGTATGAAGCACGCTCCTCGATCCTGATATGTCCACATTGATAGTTATCTTGTGAAGCCAGGATGATGTGTCGATCTAAACCTCTACTTCAATAGTGGTCCAAGTTATGGCTTTGATTTTGGTTTTATATACTGATGATCTATTCTTAATAGTAAATTAGCCTCTAATGATCAAAGTAAGAGGAAGATGTCCTATGAATATTGAAATGACTAATCACGACATGATGTATTACATTCTGGAGTTGGGAAATGAAAATCTATATAATAAGGCTATTAAAGAAAGTGGAAATTAAAATCATTGGACACTCTGATCAAATTTCAAGAAGTTACGAAAATATATTGTTGAATCGATCTTGGCAACTTATAGTTGATTGAAGCATTGATGTTCCATGTGAACATCCATTTGTATATTCTAAGTCAATGCATGATTCAACTGCTTCATACACATTGAGTGATCCTAATTGGATCCTAAAAAATATCTAAGTTTTCATGATTGTTTCAAATTACGCCAAAAAGATTCAAGTCTTAGAAAAATCAAGCTATGAGAAGGAATCCTCGTAATAGTTGCAGTTGTGGCTAGAGTGGAGCAACGAGGACCCTCGGTCAAGCGCGTAGACCGTTGGCCCATGGTAACGTGTAATGGCGCAAAATGGAAAAACTGGAGGTCAAATCAAGAAATGGGGGTGGTTTCTGATACACGATTAGTGCTAATCGCGTATCGCAGGGCGTCCCCCTCAATGAAGGAAAGCCCCGAAGCATCCGGACCCAAAAACGCTATAAAATGCGGAAAAGGAATGCATTCGGTTCCGTAGAGCGGGATTCCACAAACCGACAGGATATCAGAAGGCTTCGAGGTAGTAAGCAGTTTTGACTGAGTCCCGCCCGATGCCACACATTGAGTGACACACGTCTGGCGGATGAGAGAGAAAACCGCCCACATCGGATGGGTAAACGTCAAGAAACTTGCCTGCTCGATATGAACGACGACCATAGGATCTGGGGGGTCTAGATCAACAATGGAGACACGTCCCGATGACTAATCTGATTTGACAAGTCAAAGAAGCAATATTAAAGGGGATTTGGAGTCCGACGGGGATGATGAGTTGGCAAACAATTTGTGTTCGTGGGCAATCTTGAAGCAAACAGAATTAATTGCCATTCAAATATGATTTGAGGAATCTGACACCCAGTTCATTAGCAAACAAGTGGCCACCTCCCTACGAGGCATTACCCAGTGAAGATGACGTGGAGGAGAGGAATTCGAATGGACAGGGGACAGGGAAACTAGAAGGTCAGGAAACGAGCAGTCAAAGAACAGACTGGCTTTAAAGCCCTGAACTGACAAAAGTAGAGTAGACACACATAGGGAGGCAAACAAGAGTTAGCTAGATGCAGAAAACTAATAGCAGAGAACAGAGAGTAGAAGCCGAGCTAACCAGAAGGTAGCATCGAGCCAGACAAAGCCATAGAGATTTAGAGAGTCTATGTACTCCATTGAAGGCTTGAGAGGTTCAAGCAAACTCCTCGGCATAGGCCTGTCATACTACTGTGACCATCAGAGGTTGAGTTTCAGTAAGGAGAGTCTGTGCACTCCATTCCTACTGACTTCTATCTGTTTAGTGAGACTTGAATCAAGCTCACCGTTGTAAAAAATCTACTCAAAAACATAATAGAGAGGCCACCACTGAAGGCTGGACCAGGAGACGTAGCCCAGGAGCATTGGGTGAACTCCTTATTAAACTTGTTGTGTTTACATGTTTGACTGTTATGTTTTCTCTAATTGCCTTAGTTTCTATGTATTCTCGCAATCTTATCAATCCATTTCATAAGTAACATAGGGACATCCATGCACATGATTCTGTAATAACTTTAATTCTTTGTCCTGGATAGTGGTATCAAAGCATTAAGTTACTAAGGTTAGACAATATTGTGCTGGATTTTGTTGTTGAATGCTAACTAGATCAAAGCTTAAATTGGGAGAAGGAGAGTTGGCTGAGACTAACCCAGAAATTAGAAGAGTCTATTCTAAGAGGAAAATGTCAGAAGAAAATCCCTTGGAATCAGATTCCCAGTTCATGGATAGCTTTATGACCATGAGATCCATGGTGGAGGAAATGTATAGGTAATTTAAGAAAAATAGAGATGAATATTCATTAAGCTCCAAACAAGACAAGGGGGTAGAAGAATCTCTCCTCCATGACCACTCTAAAGGCAAAGGGAAAGAAGAAAAATTTCTCACACCTCCTAATAGCCCTGAAAATAAAAATAAGACATCTTTGATTAAATTAGATGTTAAATTTGATTTACCAATATATGATGGAGAGCTGAATGCAGAGAAGTTGGATAATTGGATCGGACAGATTGATGTTTATTGCAAAGTGCAGAGCATCGATTCAGACAAGAGTAAGATTCAGCTGGCCATCCTATGCCTTGGAGGCACTACCTTGGTATGGTGGGAAGGCAAGACACAAGCTGACATGAAGAAACATGGTAAGATTCTTTATGTCTAGAGTGAATTTGTTTCTGCAATTGAAAAAAAATTCTATCCACTAGCATATATGCAGCAAGCCATGATGAGCTGGCAAACTATTTGACAAATAAAAGGGCAAAGTGTACAAGGTTACACCCAAGAATTTAGGAAAAGAGCTTTGATTCTAGGAATTTCTTTAGACTCACCTGAGACTCTACTGAAGTATATAGGTGGTCTACACAGCTACATGAGGCACACTATCCTCATGTTTAATCCCACTAGCATAGATGAGGTACCCGTTCAGGCTACACCTCTAGAAGCTAGAGGTAAGAATGGGAACCCAGAAGTTGGGGGATCATCCCAACCCATTGCAAGCAAGAATAAGGAGAAAAGAAAACAAAAATGGAAAGAGAGGAAGACACATACTGTACAGAAAAGCAAGTCTTCATGCACTCACTGTAAGAAGGATGGGCATGATGATGAACACTGCTGGATTTTGCACCTGGAGCTGAAACCTAAGAAGTTCGAGGGCAAGAAGAAGAAGACTGTTGCAGCTATTCAAAAGGATTTGGGGTTAGACTCAGGAGATGAAACAACAACCACAACCACAGGTATAAAAGGTTGCCCACTTTAGAGAATGCGGAAATCAAGAAGCAAGTGCATGAGATGCTCGAGAAGGGGTTCATCAGACCTAACACATCACCATGTGGGTCTCCAATTGTCTTGGTGAGAAAGAAAGATGGCTCGTCGAGAATGTGCATTGATTACTGAGAATTGAATAAGATAACGATAAAAAATCATTATCCCCTTCCTCGCATAGATGATCTTATAGATCAATTGAAAAAAGCTGTTTATTTTTCCAAGCTAGACTTGCATATTGGATATCATCAGGTCAGAGTTGCAGAGCAAGATGCATAGAATACTGCTTTCGAAACAAAGCAGGGATTATATGAGTGGCTGGTTATCCCTTTTGGCTTAACTAATGCTCCTGCTACTTTCATGAGAGTAATGAATGATATACACATACCTTTTCTTGATGATTTTGTTATTGTATATCTGGATGACATTCTTATATTCAAAAAAACATGGGAAGAACATTTAAAGCATGTTAAGTAGACTCTAAATGTTTTGAAAAGATAAAATATTTATGTTAAACTCTCAAAATGTGAATTTGGCAAAACATCTTTGAATTATTTGGGTCATATAGTAGGGGGTGGTGAATTGAAGATAGATCCCTCTAAGGTTGCAGTCATTGTGAACTGGCCTAAACCCAAATCTACTACAGAAGTTAGAATCTTCTTAGGAGCAGCACAATATTGGAGAAAGTTCATTTCTAACTTTTCCTTAATTGCAACTCCCTTACATGCTTTAACAGGATTGAACAAGGTGTTTCAGTGGGGAGGCAAACAACAAAAATCCTTTGACACCTTGAAAGAAAAGATTAGTACAGCACCAGTACTAGCACTGCCCAATATTCAAATACCATTTGAGATTCAAATGGATGCCAGTGATTATGCCATGGGAGCAATGTTGACGCAGCATGGTAAACCCATATGTTATCATTCTGAGACATTTAATTCTGCAGTAGTTAACTATCCCACATATGATAAAGAATTGTATGCATTAGTACAGAGTGTGAAAAAGTGGAAACATTATTTATTGGGCAAAGAGACAGTTATACATACTGATCATCAACCACTTCAATATCTACACTCCCAAACTAAGTTGCAGCAATCAAGACACTATAGATGGATGGGTTTTCTAAAACAGTTTCATTTAGTCATCAGATATAAAAAGGGCATACACAATAAAGTTGCAGATATGTTGTCTAGACCAATTATAAATGCATCTACTATACTTAAGCATAATTCAGTATTGCATGAGAGCTACATTGAATAATATGCTCAAGATATAGATTTTAAAGATGTATATGCAACTTTAAGTCAAGGAAAACGAGTAGAAGAATTGGACTATCATATTAAGGACCAACTCTTGTATCATTTTGGGAAGCTATGCATTCCACAAACTGAAAGAGTAAAGATAATTCGAGAAGCACACACTTCTCTAATATCGGGTCACTCTGGTGTAAGTAAAATAGTTGCACATCTACAAAGATTTTGCTATTGGCCAAAAATGAATGAGATAGTTTCTAGATATGTAAAAGGGTGTACTATGTGTGCAAAAAGAAAACCTAGTAATAGAAAGCTAGGCTTGTATGCTCCACTACCAGTACCTTCTCATCCTTGGGAAAGTGTTTCCATGGACTTTGTTCGAGGACTACCTAAATCTAGGAAAGGTCATGACTATTTATATGTTGTTGTGGATAGGTTCAGCAAAATGTGTATTTTGATACCCTGTAACAAACAGATTACAGCTGAACAAACTAAAAATTTGTTCTTTCAGCATGTATGGGTTCATTTTGGATTACCCACTTCCATTATATCTAATCGAGATACCCAATTTGTTGGGAAATTTTGGTCAAGTTTGTGGGAATTGATGGACACCAGGCTGAAGAAGAGCACAACTTTTCATCCACAAACAGATAGCCAAACAGAAGTGGTCAATAGGACAATGATCCAATTGCTCAGAGGCTATTGCAGCAAGCATCCAAAACTTTGGGATGAATATTTATTTTATGTGAAAAATTCTTACAACCGAGCTAAACATTCTTCTACACAAAGATCTCCTTTTGAGACCTGTTTTGGTTTCACACCAAGGTCTCCCTTGGATTTTGTCTTTCGTAAAGACATAGCAGTTGATGGACACAGTGATGTGGACAAGGAAACCAAGTTCATTGAACAAGTCTAAGAGATTCACCAGGAAGTACAGGAACAGCTGGAAAAGAGCCAAGCCAAGTACAAGGCAAGGCATGACAAGCATCAGATGGAGCATAATTTCCAAGTTGGTGATCAAGTCTGGTTGTATATTAGAAAAGATAGAATGCAAGGTGAAGGTAAAAGGCTAAAGCAAATAAGGTATGGACCTTTCAAGATACTTGAGAAAATTGGTGAGAATGCTTTTCGCCTTGATCTACCAACTTACATGCACATCTACTCAGTTGTTAATGCAGACATCTTGAGACTATTCGAACCTTCATTAATTGAAGGTCTCGAAGAGCAGAGTCAATTGCCTTCTATTGATGATCTGTTACCTGAATATCTTAATGAGTTGCAGGAAGATACAGTTCTAGACAGGAAGGTAAGAACCACGTGCAAAGGAGATGTTGAGTACCTCAGGATTGGACTCAAAGGTTCAAAGCCAAGCAGTGTGAAATGGGTAGAAATTGAGCAAGCAAGGAAGCAATATCCTCACTTGATTGATGCTTAAAAGAAAACCAACTTTTGGTGGTCCAAAAGCTTTTTCAATGGGAAGGCAATATCCTCACTTGATTGATGCTTAAAAGAAAACCAACTTTTGGTGGTCCAAAAGCTTTTTCAATGGGAAGGCCATGATCCGAATTGAATCCTAAAAACTCTCTAAGTTTTCATGACTATTTCAAATTATGCCAAAAAGATTCAAGTCTTAGAAAAATCAAGCTATCAGAAGGAATCCTCGTAACAGTTGCAGTTGTGGCTAGAGCGGAGCAACGAGGACCCTCGATCGAGTGCGTAGACCGTTGGCCCATGGTAACACATGATGGTGCAAATTTGCAAAACTGGAGGTCAAATCGTGTATCGCAGGGCGTCCCCCTTAATGAAGGAAAGCCCCGAAGTGCCCAGACCCGAAAACGCTATAAAATGCAAAAAAGGAATGCATTCGGTTCCGTAGAGCAGGATTCCACAAACCTGCAGGATATTGGAAGGCTTCGAGGTGGTAAGAAATTTTGACTGAGTCCCGCTCGATGCCACACATCAAGTGACATGCGTCTGGAAGATGAGAGAGAAAACCACTCGTATCGGATGGGTAAACGTTAGGCAACTTGCCTACCCGATATGAACAATGACCGTAGGATCTGGGGATCCAGATCAATAGTGGAGGCACGTCCCGATGACTGACCAGATTTGACAAGTAAAAAAAGCAAGATTAAAGGGGATTTGGAGTCCGACGAGGATGATGAGTTAGCAAATGATTCGTGTTCACTGGTGATCTTGAAGCAAACAGAATTAACGACCATTCAAATATGATTCAAGGAATCTAACACCCAGTTCGTTAGCAAACAGGTGGCCACCTCCCTGCGAGGCATTACCCAGTGATGATGACACAGAGCAGAGGAATTTGAACAGATAGAGGACAAGGAAACTAGAAGGCTGAGAAGTGGAAAGGAGCAGTCAAAGAACACACTGGCTTTAAAGCCATGAATTGGCAGAAGTAGAGAAAACACACGCAGGGAGGCAAATAAGAGTTATCTAGATGCCAAAAGCTAATAGTAGAGAACAGAGAGTAGAAGCTGAGCTGACCTCAAGGCATCATTGAGCCAGACAGAGCCAGAGAGAGTTAGAGAGTCTGTGTACTCCATTGAAGTCTTGAGAGGTTCAAGCAGACTCCTCGGCATAGGCCTGTCATACTACTGTGACCGTCAAAGGTCGAGTTTCAGTAAGGAGAGTCTGTGCACTCCATTCCTATTGACTTCTATCTGTTTAGTGAGACTCGAATCGAGCTCACTATTGTAAAAACTCTGCTCGAAAACATAATAGAGAGGTCACCACTAAAGGCTAGACCAGGAGACGTAGCCCAAGAGCATTGGGTGTACTCCTTATTAAACTTGTTGTGTTTACATGTTTGACTATTATGTTTTCTCTAATTGCTTTAGTGTCTATGTATTCTCGCAATCTTATTGATCCATTGCATAAGTAACATAGGCACATCAATGCACATGAGTCTGTAATAACTTTAATTCTTTGTCTTGGATAAATTCCAAATCATTAAGTTACCGTTAAGCTCACTTTGAGATATTTGCATGGGATGATCTATTTTTGGTCTAAGACATTCTTCTTGCGACATGTGACTGCATGGATGTACTGATGCTATTTGGGATCTTTGTTGATGATATAAACACACTTAGTTGTTGCCTTAGTATGATATCTACCATGATGTTTTGTATGAGAAGTCGGTAGCTTTAAGCACGACCAAGGTTGAGTATGATGTTTCTAGCATGGATAGGTATGAGGCATGATGAAGAATCTCTTTGGAGAGATGTTTGAGTAGGTTATGGATAGGACACAGATACATTGCAATGACAAAGAGTGGGAACTGATTGGCAAAGAATCCCATATATAGTTGGGACTGAGATGCCTTCATATATTGAGACATTGTTGCTTCATGATACAAGCTTAGGCTTGTGGTTGCTTCCTCTATGAGAGGGAAGATGAATATTGTATTGTTTTTGTGATATATATATATATATATATATATATATATATATATATATATATATATATATTGTTTTTAGATATGATATTTTATTTGATGACTTGTATGAACAAGAGACTGCTGCTATTGAGACATGATGATTGCTAGATATGAGCGCGATGATATATTTCTGGTCTATAGAGAGCATCAATGATCGAGGACACTGAGCTAGATCTTCCCCCCTGTTTGAGCTCCCAGGGTGTGGAATTGGGATGGAGGGCTCCTAGGGTTGAAGGATATATGGACAATAGGGTATCATCCATATCTTTTACCTACAGGGTTTTAGATGTTGCTCCCCTCTATTGGTCTTTGCAGAGTATACCCCAGTTGGAATCATACCCACAAGTCAAGCTTGTTGGGATTGTCCCTCCCCGTCTTCTCAATGGGTTACGGAGGCTTGGGGAATGTGATCCTTACCTTTTAGTAAGTCAATTATCTAGCCAAATATTAGATTATGATGTAGGTGTTGTACCACATGACACTTAAGGGTCATTGTTGGGAATATCGGTAGGAAATATAATGGGTTGAGATGTGCTCACCTATATCACCTATTGCTTGATATGGGGTTGTATATTTTTAGCTCCCCTGTGAGATTCTGGGTTGAGATTAAGCTCCCTAATGTTGTTCCAGATTGAGCTAAGCTATCCAATGTTGATGAGGGTCGTAGATTTGGATCCCCACTTAGGTTTCCCAAGAGTTAGCATTGGGATTCCCATTGAAAAATATTTTGGGTTTTAGCAGTGGCTCCTAAATGGATAGAGGGTGGTAGATTGAGCTCCTCTTCGATGTCAAATTATTCTTCTTTTAGATTCGAGAATGTTCTCCATATGAGCAAGGAATATCAAGAGATAAGAAGGAATAAGAAAGAGATGAATCGAGATGAAAAATGATGATATGTGATGATGAGATACTTGAGATTGGTTATGATTTGGTGATAGGATACACATGATATGATGAAGGTGGAATTCTCCCTAGTTGAGAGGGAGTATTAAAATTGGAAACTAGGGACAAATTCAACTTTGGACATCTCATTTGATAGAGATGATGATATCATTGAATTCCTCCTTTTGAGAGGACCAAAATCAACATAAATATCATCTAATTTGGACAAGAGTAAGTATATTTTTGAATTATGAGCCCACATGTGCATATTTGATCAGGTCGGCCCTAAAGCAAATTAGACGCCCTTGGAAATCTATAAATACAAGTGACCTCTACCTCATTTGGACACCGTCATCGATGATTCTTCTATTATCTTTCTTTTTTTTTGGCCCGCATCAGTTTGAGATAGGTTTTCAGAGAAATGGGTTCACTCAAAGGTGAAATTGCGGGGTCTGAAGCTCGCGCGTGTTTTTCTAGGGTTTTATTTCTTAGTCGCAGGCTTTCCAAAGGACAGATTTGATTGGTCATTGGCTTATAGGATCAAGGGAATGAAGTCAATCCGACTGTCGGTTTGTGAGATATGGTCTGCCCTAGTTTGATAATGAAGCCGCTAATGCTGATGCTACTGATCTAGGGTTTGCTACTGCTAATATAAATCAGATTTATTGTACTATTTCTCTCTGCTGAATTATTGAAGATAAAAGAAGATTTGATCAAAGGGTTTCCCAACACATTGTGGGGTTTGTCCCTGGCTAGCCGCCACATCTTGTGTCTCTTGTCTTGGCTTGTTTTCTGTCGATCGTTTAATGTTCTATCTGCACTTTAATTTATGTACATGTGATTGCTAATCGGTGGAATATAATAAGAAAAAGAAGTAAACTGTTATAAGCATAGAACATACCATAACTTAACATGGTATCAGAGCTGAGGTGAAGACAAAGCCCGAGCAAGAGCAAGAGCAATCATTGAAGAGAATATTGGAAAGGCTATCCTAAAAGAACTATGGGGTCCTCAACACTCTTTCTTGCCGAAGACAAGCTCCGTGAGAAAGCTGACTATCACGGATGGAAGATGTCTATCGATCTAACCCTTGAAGATCAAGGAGTGTTGGACCATGTAAGAGGTAATATTGTTGAGCCTTCATCAAATGCATCTGCTGCTGCCTGGAACAAATGGAAAAATGGAGAATTCAAAACAAAGAAGATCATCCGGGACTCTATCGACAAGCGCTTGGTGGCCTACATCTCTGATCTAGACACCTCCAAGGAAATCTACGACAGACTGGTGAGTTTATTTAAAGTTAATGATGCAAATCAAGTTTTGTTTCTTAGAAATAAGTTGAGGAAAATCAAGAAGGGTAAAGATAAAAGTATGAAAGCATCACCGAGATCAAGAACAATCTCCTATCTATTGGGGAAACCATTACTGACAGAGAAATGGCACTCACAACTCTTGGAGGATTACCATTTGAATGGTATGTGTTCAGGACTACTCTTCTGAACAATAATGTAATTCCTAGTTTCGAGGAATTAATGGCTAGATGCATTCAAGAACAAACAAGGGTAGAAGAGCAGGAAATGCCCTTGCCTAAAGGTCCTCATGCTGCTTTTTATTCTCATGCTAAGAAAAGAAATAATTCTGGGTCTAAATCAAAAGGAAAGGCTGGACCTAAGGGTGGAAGAAAAGGATGATGTTACATCTGCGATAAAGCAGTTCACTATGCAAGGGAGTGCCCTGATAGAAAGGACTCACACTAGGACAATGATCAAAATCCCTCTAATGACAAATCAAAGGAATGACAAATTCAACAGTAAAGGTAAGAGGAGAGCTGGGGATCGAGGAATAGGACAACCATTCAAGAAGGCTAGAAAGTCCAGGATGTATTAAATGCACCTGACCTCAAAAAGAACCTAGTGTCCATCTCGGCAATGGAAGACAAAGGCTACAAGGTAACCTTAAGCAATGGCAAGGTATGTATATGGAAATGCCTTTACTCTTGGGTTTAGTGTTGATTCATCATATCAGGTCGATGGAAGTCCACTAGGTGTCATGTCTTGTGACACAACTCTTCATTCCGAACTTTGGCATCAGAGGTTTGCCCACCTTCATTACAAATCTCTACCCGATGTAAGACAGATGGTAACAGGGATGCCTAAATTCCAAGTAGAGAAAGAAGGTGTATGTCCGGGATGTGCCGAAGGAAAGCTCAAAAGGGGACCATTCCCTTCAAGTCAAAGCAAGACCTCCGATATATTACAACTAGTTCACTCAGACATATCAGGTATGATGCCTGTGAACTCCTTGGGAGGATACTCATATTATCTCACTTTTACAGATGACCATTCTCGAAAGACCTGGATATACTTCTTGAAAAAGAAGGATGAAGTGTTCCCTTGGTTCCGACACTTCAAAGCCCTAATCGAGAATCAAACCGAAAAGAAGATCTAGATCTTAAGAACTGACAATGGAACTGAATATGAATCTAATGAGTTCCATGATTTTTGTAAAGAGGCTGGCATCAAGAGGGAGACTACTACACCATATACTCCTGAACAAAATGGTGTGGCAGAAAGGAAGAACCGCAAAATTATGGAAGCTGTCCGGGCGAGGCTACATGATCAAAGTCTTCCTAAGTTTCTATGGGTTGAAGCTGCAAACACTGTCATATATGTACAAAATCGATGCCCTCATCAAGCATTGGGCTCCAAGACTCCTGAAGAAAAATTCACCGGTAAGAAACCTGATGTTTCTCATTTTAAAATTTTTGGAAGCCCTGTATACTTTCATGTGCCGAAAGAGAAAAGAAATAAATTGGGAGCATCTGGAAAGAAGGGAATTTTCGTGGGCTATGGTGAAAATACTAAAGGCTATAGAATCTATGCAGCCGGTCAAAGGGAAGTCATAATTAGTCATGATGTCATCTTTGACGAAGATATGGCTCTCAGCAAGGTGATCAATCTTCCGACTTTGAGGAGCTCTCAAGAAGCCGACACCAGGGAACCGAAAGAAAAGGATGATGAATCAATGCCTGATGTAGAAGAACCCATGGATCTGATTGATCCTCATTCACATGAGCCTTCCTCTTCTAGGAAGAGGCCTTCATGGCTTAGGGGATACTTGATGATGCTGAAGGACATCTTGCACCCTGAGGAACCTTCCATCAAAGTAAGAAACTTAACAGGTATCAGGGATACCTGACCATCATGAGCACGATCATACAAAATGAACCTTCATCATTCTCAGATGTCATCAAGCATTAACTATGGAAGGATGCTATGACCATAGAATATGAGTCTATTATGGAGAATGATGTCTGGGAAGTAGTTCCTAGACCCTGGACAAGACAATTGTTACTTCAAAATGGCTTTACAAGATAAAGCATGCAGCAAATAGAAGTATGGAAAAGTATAAGGTTCATTTTGTTGCTCATGGTTTATCCCAGAAGGGAGGTATAGACTATGATATTTGCACCTGTTGCCAAATATACGACCATGCGCTTGATCTTAGACCATGTGGCTTCACAAGGATGGAACCTACATCAGATGGATGTTAAGACTGAGTTCTTGCATGGTTCTATCAAAGAAGAGGTCTATGTGGAGCAACCTAAAGGATTTGAGATTTATGATTGAAAATCTCATGTATGCAGGTTGAAGAAGGCTCTTTATGGGCTGAAGCAAGCACCCCGAGCATGGTATGAGAGGATCGATAGCTACTTGATGAAGCTGGGATTCACTAGGAGTGAAGCTGATCCTAACCTTTACTTTAAGGTTGAAGATGACAAGCCTCTCATACTGGTGTTGTATGTGGATAACCTATTTCTAACAGGTGCAAACCCTCTCATTCACAAATGTTAGAGGGAGATGGATTTTGAATTTGAAATGAAGGACCAAGGACTTGAAGTGTGGCAGAAGCCAAGGGAAATTTTCCTATCTCAAGGAAAATATGTGGTAAATATATTGGAAAGATTCGGTATGATGGACTGCAAGCCTGTGACTACCTCGAGGATCTTAAATTTTAGAAGTTATATGGTAGTGATGTCGAACCAGACTTGGGAAATGCCTCTGAGTTTCAAAAAATCATTCACATTGATGTTCTTGGTGAACCTCCGTCCGAACATATGTTTTGCAGTTAGCATTGTGAGCTCATATTTGGTTGAGCCTCACTGGATTGATGCTAAGAATCTTCTCAGATGTCTTCAGGACACAATCTCTCATGAATTAAGATACAGTGCCGGAGATGTGAGACTACTTGGATATACTGATGTTGATTAGGCAGGCAGTGTGGTGGACCGTAAGAGCACTTCTGGGTACTGTTTCACCTTGGAATCTTCTTCGATATCTTGGATGAGTAGGAAGCAGAAGTCGGTAGCTTTGAGCACCGCCGAAGCAGGATATATTGTTGCTAGCATAACCTCGTGTGAGGCAGTCTGGTTGCGAAAGCTCTTCAGTGAGCTGTTTGGATTTACATTGGATACCACTGTGATTCTCTGTAACAACTAGAGGTGGGATTCGATTATTGAGGAATCTCGTATTCGTCAATTGCTCTAGCAGATAGACATCATCTGGGATATGGTAAGTTGATGAGCAAGGAAGCTCCATCACATTAAGATGATGTACAGGTTGATACACCTTGTCAAAGCCCCGAGGAAAGATCTAATATGCGATTTTCCAAAACGACTTGGAGTCGGCAAGAAACCTTTGTACAAGGGTCCTGCATGTTGCATACATTGAGCTCTGGGAGATCTAATGGCTTGTGATTCCTACTGGAGCAACATATGACCACAGGGTGACTCACCCTCCCCTGGTGGTGCACACTGGAACAAGATGATTCGCTCTCTTGCGGGACAAGATGATTCGCTCTCTTGTGGAACAGGATGATTCGCTCTCCTGTGTAGCAGGATGATTAGTTCTCCTGTGAGGCCTGGATTGATGTGTTCTCCATGGCAGCCTGGATTGATGTGTTCTCCAAGGCGATTGTAGCAGGATTGATGTGTTCTCCTGTGAGGTCTAGATTGATGTGTTCTCCATGGCAATTGTAGCAGGATTGATGTGTTCTCCTGTGAGGCCTGGATTGATGTGTTCTCCATGGCAATTGTAGCAAGATTGATGTGTTCTCCTGTGAGGACAGGATTGATTAGTTCTCCTGTCGAGGCATCCTACCCATGCAGTCTGGGACTCATGGGAAGTACCTCTCATCTGATCAATGAGCAGGGAAATGAAGTTAGGGACCATAGTAGTACCGATGGACGCATCATTATAACTACCGTACTCCCTACGCTAGGATGACCTCCATTGATCTGGGATCAATGATACTGGTCTGGGACCAGTGGTAGGAGTTGTACCATACTATGACACTGACTTCGGGTCGGTTGAGACTGGTCTGGGATCAGTGGTACATACTCTGAGACTGACTTTGAGTCAGTGGAGGATGATATTGGTCTGGGACCATTGGAGTTGTACTCACTATGACGCTGACTTTGGGTTGGTTGAGACTGGTCTGGGACCAGTGGTACATACTCTGAGACTGACTTTGAGTCAGTATGATACATCCTCGATCATTTCTTCTTCTTCATAATTCAGACAAAAGCAGAGTAGAACAGAACAATGCAAGAGTAGAGCAGAACAGAAAAAACAGTACAGATCAGTGCAGGGCAGAACAAGACAAAGCAGAACAGGAAAAATAGAGCAGAGCGGGGTAAGGGTCAGGCTGTACAAGGCAGTGCATTTGATGGATGAATAGTAACGACCGATAGACAGATTGCAGATGAAGTTCTCCATGGTTGAGAGGGAGTGTTAAAATTGGCAACCAGGGCAAAACTTCATGTGGGTCATCTTATTCATGGCTAATAATATTTTTATTAGACTCCTCTCTTCGAGAGGTGTAGGATTGATATAAAGATCATCCAATTCCGATAAGTATTCATGGAGATATGAATTTATTTTGATTATGGAATTATTATCAAGCCGACCTACAACTCATGTAGGCTCAGAAGCCCAACAGTCGCATCTATTCACCCACCAACGTTGTGTATAAATATAAGAGGACTTTTCCTCATTTAGGATCACTCATCTTATCACATCTCTCTCTCTCTCTACTGCGCAGATATGAGTCTCTTCTCTACTGTGCTGAAATGGGTCTCTCTCTCTCACACATGTGAAGCTGGAAACTGTTGAAACTGAAGCTGCAACTGCAGAAGTAAAGATTGACTTGCGTGGCCTAGAAGATATCCTCTTTGGAACTGCGCTGTAGGTTCATCTGAACCTCCTCTGGAAGCTGAAACTTTTGGTGGTGGAATGAAGTCAATCCGACTGTCGGTTTGTGAGATATGGTCTGCCCTAGTTTGATAATGAAGCCGCTAATGCTGATGCTGATGCTACTGATCTAGGGTTTGCTACTGCTAATATGAATCAGATTTATTGTACTATTTCTCTCTGCTGAATTATTGAAGGTAAAAGAAGATTTGATCAAAGGGTTTCCCCACACATTGTGGGGTTTGTCCCTGGCTAGCCACCACATCTTGTGTCTCTTGTCTTGGCTTGTTTTCTGTCGATCGTTTAACGTTCTATCTGCACTTTACTTTATGTACATGTGATTGCTAATCGGTGGAATATAATAAGAAAAAGAAGTAAATTGTTATAAGCATAGAACATACCATAATTTAACATTTGGTGATAGGATACACATGATATGATGAAGGTGGAATTCTCCCTAGTTGAGAGAGAGTATTAAAATTGGAAACTAGGGACAAATTCAACTTTGGACATCTCATTTGATAGAGATGATGATATCATTGAATTCCTCCTTTTGAGAGGACCAAAATCAACATAAATATCATCTAATTTGGACAAGAGTAAGTATATTTTTGAATTATGAGCCCACATGTGCATATTTGATCAGGTCGGCCCTAAAGCAAATTAGACGCCCTTGGAAATCTATAAATACAAGTGACCTCTACCTCATTTGGACACCGTCATCGATGATTCTTCTATTATCTTTTTTTTTTTTTTTGGCCCGCATCAGTTTGAGATAGGTTTTTAGAGAAATGGGTTCACTCAAAGGTGAAATTGCGGGGTCTGAAGCTCGCACGTGTTTTTCTAGGGTTTTATTTCTTAGTCGCAGGCTTTCCAAAGGACAGATTCGATTGGTCATTGGCTTATAGGATCAAGGGAGCGACTGAAATCTCCCAGTTGATCACATGCCATCTTCCTCCTTGTGAATGAGACCTAAATTTGTAATTTTTTGTTGACCTAAATTTTCACGCGTAGACTGAATTATTCAATAGTTGACTGAAGATCATGATAGTTCATTACAGGTTTCTGAAACATGGTTTTTGAGTATGAGCATGGTTGAGTTCATCTCATGGATATTGTTTAGTTTATTTTTTTTGGATATTTGTATGGATGAAGATATAGATCATTGTACTCTCTTTTGCTGAATCATTCAATGATAATCTAATAAGAAGAAGAATTTGAAAGGGTTTTCCCCATAGTGGGTTTTCCCTGGTCTTCGACCAATCCTGGTGTCTCTATGTGTGAATACGTTTCTTCTATTGTTCCTTTATGTTTTGTTGCATTGATTATGATGATATTTTTCTTTCTGCATAGTTGCATATGTTTCTGAACAATGATGTAAATATGAATAATGTTATGATGTTATGAGGTGAATTTAATGTGTAAATGAAGAAATGCAATTATAAAAGAAAAGAAAAAAACAACCTTAAGAAAAAATAACAATTCCGGAATAGCTCTATCAGTACCTTCCATATTGTGAAAGCAGTTTCTTTCCCGTGGATATTTGAGACAATTTGGTCTTGCACTCCCTCCAAGATTATTCTCCTTGTCTTGGCTACATCTTTCTTCCACTAGGCTAGGTTCCGGGCATCAAATGAAGCTGGTTTTGGAATGTTTGTCTTGACATCATCCAAAAATCCATTTTCATCAAGAACTACCTCCATGTGATCCTTCCATGCAATGAAATTTGAGCTACCTTCTAAGGCAAACTATAATATCATTCCATTGAAGGTCATTTACCCGATCCTAAAGAAATCTTGCTACACTGAAGCCGAAAATTCAAACCTCCTAAGGAACAACTTCAAAATTATTGTTCTAATGTGAATCCTTCTTTGATACCATGTAGAAATATGGTGATAATCTGCGGAGTTTAATTCAAAATTTAGAACAACATTCGCAAACATGCAATAATAAAAACCACACATGCACAATATTTTTCTAGGGTAACCCAACTGGAAAAAACCCTCAAGCCTATTTGCATTAATCATATGAATGGAGAATGTATTACAATTTCTTTCCCACTTTGAGCACAACCTACAAGTGAATAACCTATCTCTCTGCTAAATGAGAAGCTCTGTCCCAGACTCAGTCAATTTTTCCCTCTACTTGAGCCCCTATTTCCTTGCACAATTCCTGAAGATTTAACCCGTACTTTTTAGTAATTTTCCTCCAATTGATTGCGGAATTCCCAAGGATTGATCATTTGACTGCACACAACACCTATACACTCAAACTAGTTTACAATTTCTTGTTACACTACCTTGGAATCTCCTCCACAACTGAGGAAATCGAATTCCTTGCATGCAATAGCTATTTTGTGATGATTGATCAGTTAACTAGATGATTACTGAGTTAGACTGTTGTCCCACTGCACAAGTGACCTTCCACTAGTTCCATTCACTGTTAGAACTAGTTTAATTGAATACAAATGGAAATAATTGACTTGGATTACTAAAATATAGCAATCACACATGTTTAAATGAACCCCAAGCCCTCTAACTTGAATTTACTAATCTAACTGAATGACAAGATCCATGTCACACAATTTAACTACCTCCAAGTTTTTTGTTGATGTGTAAATTCAAATTTTCTCAATTTGACCAAGGAGAAATCAAATTGAGACTTTCTTGCTACACTTCTAGACACACCAAACGATGTGAAGTCTAATTGGGACTTCACATCGGGTAGACCCCCAATATGTTGGCAATACCCAACACCTTCAATAGAACCATAATCTAAAATTTTTACCAGATGTAGCCTAAAATATCTCCTCAAGAGATAAAATTTCACAGTTTGAAGTGTTCCATAAAAAATATATAACGAAAATTCCAAGATCGCATGTTTCAAATTGATTTATGGACCATTCACAAACCCTAACTTCTCGTAACATCCCTTTTCATGACCCATATTTTGTAAACATGATTAATGACTATGTGAGTCCAGTAGGAGGGATCATGACTAGTTGGAAAAATTTTGTAAATATAAAAATATGAATAAAATTTGTTGGTTGGCATGAGGGAGAGAGATGATAGATCCACAGTGTTGTGTGAGTTTAGAGTGATGAGAAAGTGTGGTAGGGTTCCACACCAATAGATAGTTAGAGACAAAAAATATGGGAAGATAATGAGTCACCATGTTGATTCAGGATCTTGATTCCATGATGGGGAAAGAAAATATGAGCGACAAGGAGGATGCACAAAGACAAAGACAAAGATGGGGGACATTTGGGAGGATAGCTCTTAGGAGAAGATGTTTGCATTATGACACAGGTGGTTTCCTTGATGGCAACTCACTCAGATGACATTTCAGCAGGTTAACAGCACAAAGTTCAGATCATAATGAAGAAAGAAAGGTATACACAAATTCACCATTGGCCAAGTCGTGTATACACGCAGGTTCACTATATAAAAGTTGCGTATATGTACACACGCACCTTCATAGAATGCAAGATGCGTATATCTTGGAAAACTAAGTTTTGGTCCAAGGTATTTGGTCCATGGTATTGGTCCAAGGTATCTGGTCCGAGGTATTGACCCCATGTATTGGGTCCAAGGTATTGGTCCTAAGTGGTTTTGGTCCATGGTATTGAGTAAGGCCTAAGAATATAAAAGGAGGGGAAGATCATTAGGCCAAATCACTCAAGTATTGAATATCTGATGAAGAGCAAGATCTAGTATACAGGTTATTGGGTTATGGCACATAGCTGGATCTGAACCAAGGATGAACCTTAGTGCTTGATGAAGGATAAGATCTAATGATGGGTCAAGATCTTAAGGATTGAAGTGAAGTATCTTTATGTGGTTTTATCATTTATCTAAATAACTGGCACATGTTGTAGTCTGTAAATATGATGATCTGGGTATAACTGAAGTCTAGAATTGTTGTAGTGTTTAAATCATCATTTACAGATCTGTACGTAGGTTCACTTTAGAAAAGGTGTGTATACACGTTGGTTCTACATATCAAAATAACGTATACATCTTAAATTTGATTTGCAGATCTGTACACAGGTTCGCCTTGATAAAAGAGCGTATGCACACAAGTTCGACACATGGAAGTAGCATATAACTTATAAAATATGTCTTAGCTGCTTCTGTTTGTTGTTGCAGTTTTCTGGGTTCTAGCTTGGGTTCTGGTTATTATATTCTAGTTACGACATTCTAAAATATCAGATTGAAGGGTTGCCAAAGTGATTGATTGATTCAGTTGTGGTTGGTGCAAAGGAGATTGGTTGATGCAGATATATTTGATGATGTTATTAATGGATCCAGTCTGAAAATTTATGAAACATGGTCCCTGGAAGAAAAGAGAAGGTTGTAGCCTTCTGTAGGTCGGCACCTATGTACTAGTAAACATATCAGCTAGTACAAGAGCTAGGGGGTTGTAGCTCCCTTCCAAGAGAAGCTGGAGAATGAGAGAAGGTTGTAGCCTTATAGAGGTAGAAGCCTGCGCACTGGTATAAGACTGCACCAGTACAAAAAATTGTAAAAAGAAGTTTCTTATTATTAAAAGGAAGATAGAGACGATTGCAACAAGTGGTTTTCACCCACATTGGGTTTCCACCTTATATCTTGTGTTCATGTGTGTGATTGTTTGTTCTGTTTTTACTACACCTGGTTACTGTTTATATGGTTCTGATGCACTGATTAAAGATCAACATATGACGAATTAACTGAATCATAGGTTTTCAGGATATACGCTAGTTGCCTTAAATACAGTTGCGTATACACACAAGTTCCATTAACTGAAGTAGCATGTATGAATCTGATTATGGAAATGAAAAATTATTGAATTTCTAATAATGATTCACCCCCCCCCCCCCAGTATTATTTCCAACAATTGGTATTAGAGCAGGTCCTTCAGAAGAAGCTTGATCGCTTGAAGGAAGATCCATCATCATGAGTAATCAAGAAAGAGAGGGATCCATCAGACCACCAATCTTTGATGGAAGCAACTTTGTTTACTGGAAGGTAAGAACCACAACCTATCTTCAATCTCTTGGAACAGATGTATGGGAAATCATGGAAGGGGGATATACATTTCCATCAACAATTCCTACAGATGCGACAGGTAAAAAGCAATATGAAACCAATGCCAAGGCTATCAATACATTATTTGGAAGTCTGTCACAATCAAAATTTGTCAAAGTTATGCAGCTCAAATCCGCCAAAGAAATATGGGACAAAATCGTTCTAAGCTATGAAGGAGACTCTCAGGTAAAATGTGCAAAACTGCAAACTCCCATAATTCAATATGAAACTCTCAAAATGCACAATGATGAAAATATAGCTAGTTACTTCTTACGTATAGATGAGATTTTTAATTGCATGAAGAATTTGGGTGAACAGATAAAAGAAGTTACTTTAGTTGAAAAGGTTTTAAGATCCTTGTCTGCTATGTTTGAATCAAAAGTATTTGCCATAGAAGAAAATCAGGATCTTCAGACTATTACTATGACACAGTTGCACATAATCATAACTGCTTTCAAGATGAGAAAAGGAGGTCCATCAGATATGAGAGAAGTCGCATTTAAACCTTCAGGAAAAGAAGAACTCAATGAATCAGGAAATATTTCAGAAGGAGAAGAAGAAGCAAACTTTGTCAAGAACCTTCAACGGGGTTCTGGAAGATTAAGAGGTAAACTACCTTTCAAATGTTTTTCTTGTGCAAGAGTCAGTCATTATGCTGCCAAATGTCTTCATAAAGATAAGTTTGATAAAGGTAAGGAATATGCAAAATGGAGTAGAAAACAAAGTATAAGTAAGAAGAGCTACTATACGTATGAAGATAGTGATGGTTTATAAATTAGTGATGAAGATGAAAATAGTAATGATTATAGACTTTTGATGGCTTTTGAAGATGATGATTTCTTGGATGATTTAGATGAATATGACCTTTATGAAGAAATATCTAAACTCAAAATCTGTTTAGAAGAAAAGAATATGATTATATATACTTTGACATTCCAACTTGTTGAAAGAGAAAAACACAATGAAAAAATAGAATGTGAAATTGTGGGTCTAAGAAAGGATATTGAGAAAACAAAAGCTCTCAATCTTAGATTTGCTAAAGGATCATAAACCTTAAATGAAATTATCAAAGTGCAGTTTTCTCCTCTGATAAAGATAGGTCTTGGATATACTGAAGAAGAATATCAAGCAGAGAAGCCGTCAACCTCCACTAAAAGCTATCTTGATGCATCAAAGAGCAGTGAACAGTTTGACAATCATCAGCAAAGGCATAAAGAATATCACCAAGTAAATCAGGCTCAATTTACTTTAAGTATGAATAGAAGATACGACCAACCTCAGGTAAATCATACTCAATCTGCTTCAAGAATGAATATCAATAGAAACTACAATCAATGGGTCAGTAGATTCGATAATTGCAGGAACTTCTTTAATGGCCAATGTTTTTCATGTCATAGCTTTGGACACAAAGCTTCTCAATGTGTTGCTTACAAGACCATCATGACTAGAGAAGCACGAAATTAAAGGAATGTGACAGGGATCATGAAAAGGTCCTACAATAACTTTTATCTTCTTGAAAATGAAATAGAATGCTCTATCTGGAACAACTTCGGTCATGAAGAATCTGAAAGTAGGAGTAAATTTCGACAAACATCTCAGAAGGAGAAAACTCCATTAAGTCCTAAAATATGGAGAAAGAAAGAACCGCAAATAGAAATATGTGGTATAGCCTTGTATGCTGAAGGACAAGAAAATTAGTGGTACATCAACATTGGATGCTCAAAACACATGACAGGTGACAAAGAAAAACTTCATTCATATAATGCCTTAGAAAAGGAAAAGAAGGTCTCATTTGGAAATGACACTCGTGTTGTCATAAAAGGTAAAGGCTCTGTTCTCTTAAAAGATAAAGTTAAAGCTAGGAATGTTATGTATGTTGATGGTCTAAAGCATAACCTGTTGAGTGTCAATCAAATGTGTGATCAAGGAAATGAAGTAGTATTTCTATCAAATGGATGTGTTGTTCGTGAGCTTGCTAAAGGAGAAACCATGATCAAAGGTATAAGAGCTCCAAACAACTTATACATACTCAAGGGAGGACAACAATAGTGATATCTAAGAAAAAATAATGAACACTGGCAATGGCACAGAAGATTGGGGCATCTAAGCTTCTCTCAAATAAGAAAAGCATGCAGATCCTAGGTTGTTCATGATCTTCTTGATATCAAAATTCCAGAAAATACAATATGCAAAACATGTCAATTTGGTAAGCAAACCAGATTGCACTTCCCTGAAAAGAAAGGATTAGCTAGTAAGCCACTTGAACTTGTTCATACTGATTTATGTGGACCATCAAGAAAAAATTCACCTCATGGAGAAGAATACTTTATATTGTTCATTGATGATTTTTCCAGAATGTGTTGGATAGGACTTCTAAAGCATAAAGATGAAGAATTTGAAAAGTTCAAAGCCTTCAAAGCTTTGGTTGAAAATGAATCCGATCACAAAATCAAATGCCTCAGATCTAATCGAGGAGGGGAATTTACCTCGGATGAATTCTTTGAAGTTTGTGAAGAACATGGAATAAAAAGGCATTTCTCCATTGCAAGGACTCCTCAGCAAAATGGAGTGGTAGAAAGGATGAACAGAACTATTCAACAAATGGCTCATGCTATGCTAGATGAGTCTGGAAATCCTGCAACCTTCTAGGGTGAAGCTGCATTCGTTGCCGTCACTATTCTCAACCAAGTAAATGTTCAGGTAAACAACACTCAAACTCCACATGAACTTTAGTATGGTAAAAATCCTACTGTAAAATACTTCAAAGTTTTTGGAAGCAAATGTTACATCAAAAGGACTGATGAAAAACTTGTTAAGTTTGAACCCAGAGTAGATGAAGGTATTCTCCTTGGTTACTCTTCCCGAAGTACAGGATATAAATGTTATAATAAAAGACTTGGGAAAATTATTGAAAGTATTGATGTTGTTGTTGATGAAGCATGCAAAAATCCAAAACAAATAAAGATCGAAGATTATGAAGAAGATGAGGATTATCCTCCCACATCAAATCAGAATAATTCTGAAGAAGAAACCAATGAAGCACCAGAAGAAGAGATAACGGTAGAAGAAAAGACTCCATCCAGGTATGTTCAAAAAAATCATCCAGAGACTCAAATTTTGGGACAGAAAGAGGTAGGTGTGTAGACAAGAAGAACTATTACAGAAGCTTCAAGCTATCTAGCATTTCTATCATCCACCGAACCTCAAAATGTAAATGAAGCATGCAAATATGAATTTTGGGTCAAGGCCATGAATGAAGAACTTGAGAAAATTGAAAAGAATAATACTTGGGAATTAGTTCATAGACCTCATGATAATAATATCATAGGAACTAAATGGATATTCAAAAACAAGCTAAATGAAAATGGAGAAGTTATTAGAAACAAGGATATACTTGTTTATAAAGGATATGCTCAACAAGAAGGTATAGATTTTGAAGAAACTTTTGCACTTGTTGCTAGACTTGAAGCCATAAGAATGTTCCTTTCTCTTTCTAGTTTTAAAAAATTCAACGTATACCAAATGGATGTAAAATCTACCTTTCTTAATGGAGACTTAGAAGAAGAAGTCTATATTGAGCAACCAGATGGATTCATTCTTGGAAATGATGCAAAACTTCTATGCAGACTCAGAAAGGCTCTCTATGGTCTAAAACAAGCTCCAAGGGCCTGGTATTACCGTCTTGACAAATATCTCCATCAAAAAGGTTTTTCAAAGGGATCAACTGATAGCAACCTATATACAAAGATTGACAATGATAAACTACTAATACTTGTTGTGTATGTTGATGATATCATTTTTGGTAGCAATGAAGAAGCCATGAGTCGAATTTTTCTTCGATAATGCAGCAAGAATTTGAAATGTCCCTGCTTGGTGAGCTTACATATTTTCTTGGTCTACAAGTTCAACAAAATAAAGATGGTATTTTTCTATCACAAACCAAATATCTCAAACAAATCTTGAAAAAATACGGCATGGAAGATTCTAAACCAGTATGTGCCCCAATGGTAATAGGATGAAGTCTCAGCTCAAATGATGAATCAGCAGCAGCACATCAACCAACTTACAAATCCATGATTGGCAGTCTACTTTATCTAACAGGTACCCAACCAGACATCATGCATGTAGTAGGAATAGTTGGAAGATTCCAAGAAAATCTAAAGGAATCACACCTTCAGGCAGTCAAAAGGATTTTCAAATATCTTCAAGGAACACATAATTTTGGTTTATGGTATCCTAGAGATACAGATCTTACACTTCATGCATAGACAAATGCAGATTGGGCAAGAAGTGTTGATGACAAAAAAAACACTAGTGGTGGTGCATTCTATATGGGTTCCAGATTAGTGTCTTGGTTTAGCAAGAAACAAAGTTCAATTGCATTATCTATAGTTGAAGCGGAATATGTGGCTGTTGCATCTTGCTGCACACAACTCCTTTGGATGATGCAAACATTGCAAGACATTCAGATCACATGTACTCCACCCATCTCCATTCTATGTGATAATACAAGTTCCATCAGTATTTCAAAAAATCCAGTCATGCATTCCAAGACCAAGCACATACCCATCAAATATCATTTTCTATGTGAACAAGTGCTTGAACAAAAGGTCAAATTGGAGTATGTTCCCTCCAAAGAACAATTTGCTGATATATTCACCAAACCACTACCCAGAGAGACATTTGAATATCTCAGACAGAATCTGGGAGTAGTTTATGCATCATCCTACTATTAAATCCTATCTGTTTCAAAGAAAGGTGGTTATACGTGAGTTTCATGAAGAGTAGTCGCGTACATATGCTGGTTTCTATGGATACAGTCACGTATATGTTGGTTTGAGGAAAAGCACTAGGACAAACTTAGGAAGAAAGGGGTCTGATATGGTTCAATGGATTATCTGCTCTGCTTGATGATGGCTACAGTCTGTGGATGAAATGTGGAAATATGTTGGCTCTCATAAGTGATTCATAACTTGATGTATATCTGATTGATAATGATGCCTTGATAACTCTTCTATTATATGAAATTATCAGATCTGACAATGATCATCTAGCACAAGTTTAGGGGAAGCATATGCTTCTAATAATGCATTGTTGGCATTATATTAGAAGATCTTGGTACAGATTCACATAATTGTTTTTTATTCAGGTGGAACAGGTTTAGGGGGAGAACATGGTTGCTGGTCTGGATGCTGATTGACAGATGCTGCTAATGATAGTTGCTGATGACTATCATAGTCTTGTTTAAGATATTTGGTCTCTGTTATATATTTCATGTATATCTTTTAATGAAAAGGTCATGAAATGACCTAATTTGTTACCCCACTATGCATGGGATGGATGATGTAATGTTTCTCGTTTTGACATGTATAAACAATTGGTATATCTCCCTTGGTTGGGTGGATGAGTAAAACTTGGTATATCCCCACTTGGTTGGGAGATGGATGTATGTATGAGTCATTGGTGATAGGAAGGTCATTTATGATGTATGTAGAGAGTCATGTTCTTCTTTTAGAACATATTTTTGCAGACCTTGCTTATATTTAGGGGGAGCATGGAATCAATCATGGAGCTCAATCAACACTCTTCAGCATATCAGAGAATTCAGCATGTACTCAGGGGGAGCATAACTCTTTGCCCTTGATAGCAAAGGGGGAGAGTGACTTGGGGTTGCCATCAAGTCCAAAGGGGGAGATTGTTGGCATTATGACACAGGTGTTTTCCTTGATGGCAACTCACTCAGATGACAGTTCAGCAGGTTAACAACACAAAGTTCAGATCATAATGAAGAAAGAGAGGTATACGCAGGTTCACCATTGGCCAAGCCGCGTATACATGCAGGTTCACTATATACAAGTCGTGTATACGTACACATGCACTTTCACAGAATGCAAGGTGCATATATCTTGGAAAACTAAGTTTTGGTCCAAGGTATTTGGTCCATGGTATTTTGATCCATGGTATTGGTCCAAGGTATCTGGTCCGAGGTATTGACCCCAGGTATTGGGTCCAAGGTATTGGTCCTAAGTGGTTTTGATCCATGGTATTGAGTAAGGCCTAAGACTATAAAAGGAGGGGAAGATCATTAGGCCAAAGCACTCAAGTATTGAATATCTGATGAAGAGCAAGATCTAGTATACAAGTTATTGGTTTATGGTGCATAGCTGGATCTGAACCAAGGATGAACCTTAGTGCTTGATGAAGCATAAGATCTAATGATGGGTCAAGATCTTAAGGCTTGAAGTGAAGTATATTTATGTGGTTTGATCATTTATCTAAATAACTGGCACATGTTGTAGTCTGTAAATATGATGATCTAGGTATAATTGAAGTCTGGAATTGTTGTAATGTTTAAATCATCATTTACAGATCTGTACGCAGGTTCACTTTAGAAAATGTGCGTACACACACTAGTTTTGCATATCAAAACAACGTATATATCTTAAATTTGATTTGTAGATATGTATGCAAGTTCACCTTGAGAAAAGAGTGTATGCACGTAGGTTCGACACATGGAAGTAGCATATACCTTATAAAATATGTTTTAGCTGCTTCTGTTTGCTGTTGCAGTGTTCTGAGTTCTGGCTTGGGTTCTAGTTACTGTATTCTGGTTACAGCATTCTGAAAGATTAGATTGAAGGGTTGTCAAAGTGATTAATTGATTCAGTTGTGGTTGGTGCAAAGGAGATTGGTTGATGAAGATATATTTGATGATGTTATCGATGGATCCAGTTTGAAAATTTATGAAACGTGGTCCCTGGAAGAAAAGAGAAGGTTGTAGCCTTCTGTAGGTCGGAACCTATGTATGAGTAAACATATCAGCTAGTACAAGAGCAAGGGGTTGTAACTCCCTTCCAGGAGAAGCTGGAAAACGAGGGAAGGTTGTAGCCTTCTACAGGTAGAAGCATGCGTACTGGTATAAGACTACACCAGTACAAAAAAATTGTAAAAATAAGTTTCTTATTATTAAAAGGAAGATAGAGACGATTGCAGCAGGTGGTTTTCACCCACATTGGGTTTCCACCTTATATCTTGTGTTCATGTGTGTGATTGTCTATTCTGTTTTTACTACACTTGGTTATTGTTTATATGGTTCTGATGCACTGATTAAATATCAACTTATGATGAATTAACTGAATCATAAGTTTGCAGGATATACGCTAGTTGCCTTAGATACAGTTGCATATACACGTGAGTTCCATTAACTGAATTAGCGTGTATGAATCTGATTATGGAAATGAAAAATTATTGACTTAATAATACTGATTCACCCCCCCCCCCCCTCTCAGTATTATTTCCAACAGAAGAATCACACACCTGAGAGAGAAGGAGAATGCAAGGAGGAGTAGAGTGTGAGGAGCACAAGACTAAGTTGAAGAACTATTAAATTCAACATTGTTGAGTGTGTTTCCCTATAATTGATGCATGGGAGTACTTGGACTATGGTGTCCAAGCCAGAAATATCAGTGAGAGGCTTACTAGAGAAGTTGGGTGAAGGTTGCTTGCCAAAAGGGGTTGATAAACCACCTACATAGATACCTCATACTCCCATAAAGTTGAGAAAGACCTTAGATGAATCTAAGTCTGAATCCCTAAGAGAACACTCCCCTAGACCATGGATCTGTCTTGGGGATGTACAACTACAAGAAGGATTTGGTTGTAGTTGGCCTATGGTTGGGTGGAGAGTTGAATTCCCTCCTTTAGTTTCCAATCTTTCAGAGATAAGTTGTTCCTTCATGATCCATGTATGTATTGTTGCACTTAAATTTTGAATCATAGTATTATGTGGAAAAGGGTATGTGAGTACTATGGTTGATGGTGGAGTACTCATACTTGTGTTTTGTAATGAGATGTGTTTTATGAATATGCTTGCATGCTCAGAATGTGAGGGATCTATAAATCCATAATAATATTGATGTGTTTCGATTAATTTCATGATTCTCAATGTATAGGTAGGACTCAATGAATTGTTATGAATGGGTTAAAATTGATTATGACCCTTAGAAGGTCTTTGTGACTGAAGGCATGGAGAAGTCTAGTTGTTAATGAGACATGTAGGCTCTTTGTGATATTCATGTAACCCTTCATCATCTATAACTAATTGGGGCACACATGTATGATTTTTTTACCTTTACTCATGTCTAGTTATAAAAGTAATGCATATGTCATATTAGGTTTTGGTTGTGAGAGAGTTGTGCATCTCTATGTAATTCCTTACAATGGCTGTGAAGTGGATTATCTCAGTTGTTAAGGGCTAGATAAGATCGAATGTTGACTGTCCCTGAATGATGATTTTTTCAGTGTTTATATCATTTTACTATATGATCATGCACACAAACTAATATTCAAGGCTTTTGTGAACCGATATGGTACTACTGTAGTAGGTGCTACAAAGCACAATAGGCATATATTTAGTTGATCGTAATGCCTAAGTTGGCAAGCTGAATTCATGTTTTACAAATGTGTCTAACTATTGGTCTTTTACTTTTGAATGCATGATTACATGGAGGAATAAATTTCATTGTTTACATATGTTTTAGGAAAAATAGGGTTCACCAGAGAAACTTGATTACATCCCTGATAGAGTTGTAAAGGACTTATAATATCCCAAGTTAAAAGGCCATTAAGGACTTGTGATAATAATTTTCGAGCCAAGTCAAAACGTTTCGGTACTTTTAACCCATTTATATTTGTAACTATAATGAATGGCCCAAATGGCCAAGGGGCCTGAGTGGCCAAAATGGCTCGGATGTGGGTCTAAGCCTGAACTACCCTAGGAGTTTGTGAGTTTAGGGCTGAACAAGTTAGCATATGGAAAGGAGTCCCAAATGTACAAGGATCCCAAATAGCACAAATGGTTGAGGACTTGAAAGGCTCGAATATCTTGTGGTGGGACTAGACCTAAACTATTTTAATGGTTCAGGAGTTCGGGCCATTTTCTTTGCAATATCAGTGGTTTTCCTGACTTGCCGAAGGTGGGCCTAAGATCAAACTAATTTGGTATTTCAAAAGTTCTAAGATGTTACACATGTTTAACAGGCCCAAAATTCCAAATTCCCAAGGGTTAGGTGGAGACTAGTGGAGTTCAAGGTCCAAGCTTGTTCAAGGCTTAGCAAGGGGTTTGGTATGTGTTTCCCTATTCAGGGTTGAAGACCTAAGTTTTATCATAGCATAGACTTGTCATCAAACACACTAAGGTTTGGTCCAAGGGGGAGCCCAAGACAAATCCTACGTAGCGTGGTGACATGGAAGTGAGATGGTGTGGCATGCCGAGGGTGTTCCATGTGGTAGATTTTGATGGCCATTTGGAGAGCCAAATGGTCCAAAATGAGTGACAGGTGGCACCCTTAAGGAAGTCCATCTGGATGATGTGACATGAGAAATAGGTCATCTTGGTCTTACATTAACATGGAATCAAAATAAGATCTACTGAGGGATGGAATCATCTTGGACCTCATGGAGAAAGAGAGGTGAGCCTTGGGAAAGGGCCAGGGATGGTGGAGGGTGAGAGAAGGAAATATAGTTCCGTCATAAAATGAGAAATATTCATGTATTAGACCTTGGGACCTTGAGATCATGGGGTTCCTCGCTATTTTATGGCAATAGGGGTCGAGGTTGATGGGAGTCTAGGTAGAAATTTCTCGCATCTTTTAATGTGAAGTCAAGTCTATCTAACCCCATGACTCTTTACAAAATACATAGTGGGGTCAGCCGATGGAACCTGTGTGGAGGGGTAATGTGGAAAGTGCCACATGGCCTCAAAAAAAGACATGCTATATACTTGTTGGCTTAAGAAGGTGATATGGAACACCAAGGTGAGATGGGGTTACCATGTGGGAGGCCACATGGGTGCCACTTGATAGGTTTAAAAGGGGGTCAAACTTAACATGCCCATAACTTTAGATCCATAAGTCAGATCGAGGAAAAAAATTATTTTCAGAAATCCCTCGATGAGACACGCGTGATGGTAGCGTTCATTTTTAAGGAAGCTGGAAATTGAGAAATTTTGTAAACCCATTCCCATAATGAGACCTTGGATATTGGGTTAGCTTGTTGTAACACCTTCCAATTCCTGAGAATAACCTAAGGGGGACTAAGGGTACATTAAAAAGTAGTATCAGAGTTGAAGGTTCAATACTCGAACCTATGGCGATAAATTTTTGGGTCTATGACACTATAGTGTAATGTATTAAGGTTTGTCACAGAGCCATACATGCAGTCCTACAACTATTAAGGAAACAACAAGCATCTAGGTTCAACCACTTGGACCAAATGGGCTCAAATATAGATGAATGAAAAGGAGAAGGTTTCATACAAGACCTTTGAGGCATGATATTTTTTTGACCTTGTTATAGACTGATTCATTTTTTGATGATTGCTTGCTTATGAAAATGGGTGTTTGTTGCAGTATTGTGACTGATGGCTATGTGCTAATTACAAATTGTTTTGCATGCATATCCATGATAATGTTATAATGGTGAAGTTATAAAGATGATATATTCTAATATGCTACACTTCTTTCTAATTGACTTTCGAGATTGTAGAGGTCATGGTTGCTAGCCTTGGTAGTGAGGCTAGTTTTAATTAATAATGATAGTCTTGGTAAAAGGTTGAATTCTAAATATTGTGAAGGTAGGATTGTAAACATGTTAATTTGTCAAGATGAGCTTAGGATTTAATGATAACCCTTTTTCTTCTTATAGTATTATTAAACAAATTTATAATGATTGCGTCAAAATTTCTAATAACTCTTTATCTAACTTCACTTAATAATAATGGTGATTCAAATTGGCCCGCTTTTTTCTCTTCTTTTTAAAAACATTACATTGTGTGTGTGTGTGTGTGTGTGATGGATTTATATGAACCTTAATGGATTCTTTTTTTCTTTACTTCCTTTTAATGATAGGTTCAAATGGTGGATTAATTAATGGATAAAATGTCCTTGTGTTTCAAATGCTCGATAACAGGTAATGACGGTTGCACTTGGCTACAACGTAATGGATCCCTGTCCCTCTTATTCATATATCCACCTATAGGATTTCTCTCATAACTAACATCACACTACCTAATAATTTGGGTTTCTCTTGACTTCAATTAATTTATGGTCAACCTTCGTTTTCTAAAGATGCAATCACTGGATGTACGATACAGGCAATGTGGCTGAAACTCCACAATTTTTTAAATTGGTCAATAATTTATTTCAATAGGATATTTGTGATTTTGAGTCAGTAATGGCACTCAATATAGAGAACAAACATGTAAAGAGGAATGTTGTCGCCAAGAAGGCTCCTGCAAAGATTGGGTTTCAACGGTTGTGGATGGGACTGTGGCTAAGTAAAAATCATGCTAAGGAAGGTGCTAGTTTGTCAAGAATCCTGGGTGGCAGCAGGTTGTTGTGGTCGTTGCATAGGCGACAAGAACGAGCGAATTGATATTGATGGTGCAACAGAAGGCAGGTTTGGTAGAGGGTAAGTTGAAGAGGTGTTGATTGTGTGACCTTGTGCGGTCATCAACAATTTCAAATGATTGTTGCAGGTGTAGAAGTGATCATGGAAAGTATTGGTGGACGTGGGAGAATCGACCAAGTGACGTGGTGGTTTGACAGTCTGTCAATGACCTGTCGAGCGACACTAGTGGAAATGTTGCCATTTTTTTTTCTTTCTTATTTTTAATATATATCCCTTTTTTTATTTTTATTTTTTAATTTCTTTTTTCATTATTATTATTAGTTTTTTTTAATATTTTTTTATTCCCCTTTTCAAAATATTTCTAACTTTTTTTTCCCCAATATATATATTGACTTTTTTTATTATATATATATATATATATATATATAGATATATATATAATATAATTTTCTCTCTTTTTTTTTTAATTGGCCAAGGGCTTAACTGCAAAATGGAGAAACTCCAAGACTGATGTAGGAAACGCTTAAATCACGATGATAACAAGGTTGACAATAGGTTGATGGCCAAAGGCCGAAATCTGCCAACATGGGTCTGATACCAATGTAACGAACAATGTTCGTATATGCAACAGAGTAATCTTTAGGATATTTCAAAGACAAAGACATCCATTGTAGGACATTAATTGTATATTGAATATTGTATAAAATAATTTATATGAGATGATTATAATGAGCTTGAGGACCTGCTTATATACCCTAGGCAGGTATCTCTTCACTAATGGTTATGTTCTTAGGGACATAACTTTTCATTAACTAGTCATTATTTATTATTATTATTGTTTTACATTGTTTATATATATATATAATATCCTTAGTATAGATGGAAACAACATACATCACAATCATTCAAAGAATAGTCTTACAATATTTACGACATACACATGAAAGTGTGTTGGATAAATGAGTTTCAAAATAAGCAAAAGCTCCAAGATACATCAGTTCAGTGAACACCACTAGCTCCAATAGTGGAGCATTAGAGAAACCACTTTCTCCTCCAAAAGAACTATCTTCCTCTCTAATTATTGGATAAGGTGAAAAGTCTTTTACATGAGATATGAGGGTGTATATATAACAAATGGGGTGATCATTCACCTCCCTTATGACTCTTGGATTGCCCTCATGAATGTTTGACTTTTCTATGTCTTATCAATTCCTTCACGACTTTTCACATCTTATACATAGCTCTTAGACTTCCATTTTACATTACATTTCATATACATTGAAATTACATAATCCACAAATATTGTGGTTAATGATGACATGACACTTTGATAAGATATGACAAGACATTGATGACACGGACTGCATGATGACATGACAATGTCAATTCATTCTTGTTGTTGTTATCTTTGAGTCTTATTGAGATATGGTACATGTTCTTCTTATTCATCCTTCATTAGGTTTGAAATTAGGGAGTCTTCAATGTGATCTTCATCTCCAGTTCTTGTCGCAATTTGGTGTCCCTTTGTCTTGAATTGATTAATCAACTTGTCTTTCTAGCTACAAAGGTGTCTTTTAGTAGGATCTCCTTCTTCATCCCCTTCATCATAATCCGTTGTTATAGGTAGAATCACCATAGGGTCTTGGGTTGAGAACCGCAACAGAGTGGAGGGCATACATCATAAAGAGACACACAAACAAGCAGTCCCAATACTTAAACTACTGAAGTAGGAAAAAGGAGTATTACCTAGAGGTCCTACGTTCGAGGTCGTTACCATAGGGTCCAAACCCTCTACTTCCTCCAATGACTTAAAACCTACAACTCATTCAAGAAAGCACATACAACAACAGTAATAGAAGGGATGTTCATGATATAAGTGCTAGATCATATAAGCAAATAAGCATTAACGTGAGATTTTATAAGCAAATCATGACATAAATTAATGCATAAAGACCATAATCATCAGGAAAAAGGAAACACCTCTTTATTAATGTAAGCTAAATAAAATATGGAAGAACTACAATCTGAGTCGTTCATCGGCTCCAGATGAAATCGTCCTCCGGATCCGTCTTGCCCAGGCCTCAACAATTCTCCTCTGTAAGTATACACAAGGATGTCATGAAGGGATGATGGACATCTCAAGAATGAAACATGGGTTTCCTATTACTTGGGAGTGTAGAAGGCACAGGGATATCTTTAGACTTGATTATGGATGTGGTCAACTATAATATAAATATCTAATATTTTCTCCTCCCTTAGGCCTTCCCATGGAGGTTGATTTATACTTCTCCAAATTAGTTTTTTCAGCTAGGAAACAGTCGAGCCACGGGCTATAATAGATGGGTATCAGGTCAAACCTGTAAATCCCACCTGAATTAAGGGAGATTATATATTTTTTAATGTTTTAACACATATACACGGGTTGGGTATAGATTGACCATGTGTACACACACTTTAGATAGGTAAAAATCGCGTATGAGATTTAAAACATTGTTTTTTAGAAAATGGACCAAGTTTGGTAGGGAAGGGTTGCCCTAGGCCATATCATAGAGCATCAAATCTACCAAGGGTGGTAAATGGTGCTATAATAGATGCCCCCTAATATATGAGGTCAGAAGGGGTACATGATGGCCGAAATGTATTAAGTGTATAGAAAGAATCATGCCAGGACCTGAGAGGAGTTCACTAGATTTCAACCTGCCAAGCCAGTGGAAGAGATCAGAAAGAAAGTTGTTGCTTGAAGTTGGCATATCCATGCTCAAAGATAATAAAGCATGTCTCCATATCAAATACAAAAGTGAACCTAATATATATACAATTATAAAAGAATTGAAAATGCATAGTGGATCAACTGATCATATCCATAGAAGTAAATGTCACAATATCGCATATAAAGAATAGATCAATGATGCTGAAGTATAAATTTGATCACTGAAATCATAAATTTGATCCAAAAAGTACCAAGTCAAATAGTGGAATAAATGGTACTGCACGCAACTTGGGTGTCAACATATAAGATATCGTTGTGATGAACTGCAACATATAAGGTCAATGGTTTCAATAGCATAAACAGTAGGAATTGGAAAGTGAACCAATAAATGCTGATGCAAACCCGAGGTCTTCACCAACCACTGTGGTAAATTTCTACACAATGGGAATAAATGATATAAAGTCGACCATATCAGAAATAATTTGATTGCCAGTCATTGATGTATACGTTAACAAACACGAGACTACTCACTGATAATGATGATGAGAGCCAAGGTACTGAGTACAATATAACAAGTGTGAATAAATGATCTGAAGTAGAACACTTGGAAGAATCTATCATTAGGAGACAATGATATATTCCCACTGTTGATAGTGAAGGAACCTTCCACTACTGACTGCAAACCCTAAGGTACTGCAAAATGGACTCTAGACCTTGTTCCCAAAGCAATGAGTTGAAGTCGATGGGAAAAGATCTGCTGGAAGGAAGGAATTAAGGCATCCTTCATCGATCCAGCGTGAGTGTAACCCACAGACCAATAATGTGGAAGGAATCAGACGAAGAAAGGTAGTAACCAAACAGAAGCATGTTTCTAGCGTACACAAGATGTGGCTAGTGCACCATAGAAACCCTTTGAACCAACCAATAATGAAGGATGACACAGAGGCAAGGAATCCACCAATAGGGTCAAATGGAAACCAAGGTACTGCATGAATCCCAATGTGTGATAATGAAAATTGACGTCGAACACAAGGCAAACCACTCAATCAAAGGCCAATGATACTGATCGATGTTGAGCACAAGGTCACCTATCAATGATGGAAATAGGGCCAGGGTGCAACTCTAGGTCTACTCTTAGAGAAATTTATCATAGTCGATAAGAGAAAGACCCACCAGCAAGAATTCAATGGAGACCTCCTCAGACCAACATGAGAAAAGGACCAAATAGCTGATGTGATAGTGAACATGAATTTGATAACCAAGGATGGCTGACTGAAAATAATTTAAGAGACACCGTAGAAACGTTGAATCAAGTTTACTTCCCTCGAACAAAAGCACGACTCAAATTTGACAATATGGTGCATATGATAACTTTGTATAAGTTTGTCATGCAAGAGGCACAAACAAACTCTCCATATGATTGGAAGAGATAACCAACCAGAGGAGTACTGACTCAATAACAAGGTTAAGGTTCTCCTAAGTCAAACTAAGGCCCATCCCAATGGAGGAAAGACTTAATTTTGAGTGCTTCGTTCAAGGGCAACAAAAGTGACTCTAACTTCCATCAATCATGGAAGTAATGTCCAATTCCCGATCTTTTTGGAATATTTATTTTTTTTGTCTTTTTTATATTTAGAAACCCTGAAAAGGAATAAAAGAATCCCTGTGGTACAATGGAAAGAACGAGTGTCCAAATACATATGTGCTAGTTCTTGGGAGTGGAACATTCCTATGCTCAATGCAAGGTGACGAAACTGGTCAACAACACTCAAAGGAATGTTCTTTCCATGGATAAAAGGTGTCAAGATGCAAAGGCTAAGTGATTGCAAGGTTGATTTTTCATAAAGGTCTGGCCAAAAAAAATGCTTAAACACGAGTCCAAATGAAGTTGAATTAAGGCCAAAAGGAGGCAAATAGTGAACATGCAATTTAGTGGTACAACTCAACACAAAGGATCCTCTAGGGTATAAAGCCAAAAAAATAGTAAAGAAGTAAGAGAATGAATCTTCAACACATAAGTCATGGTGGGACTAAAGAGGAATCCTGAGCCTATGCAATATAGCAGCATGAGCAACAGATGATAGCATGAATCTAACTAAGATGCCCATGTAAAGGTTGGCTTTGCCATCATGTCATGATTTTATAAGTCTGCGAGTGAAAATGATTTAAAAAACAAGACATGATGGGGTCTACCATATGGCAAAGATATCACAATATGGAGGCTAGTATGCAAAATGCAATGTAAAATGATATCCCCTAACCTATATGCCAGTGAAAAACGATACTTGTGATGACAGGTCTGTGGTCATGGAATTGAAGCAGTCTCTCAAAATATCCAAAGTGTCCTGAAAAATGACCCTTCCCAACCCTCCAAGCGAAAAAGGTCACAAAGATCATAAAGTTTTGCAAAAAATATGAACTTTTGAAAAAATTGATTTTTACATGTCAACCTATATAAAGACCTTTTGACTTACAATTTTTCATTCATATTGTGAACAAGTGAGTGAAGGAGCTCTTGAGAAAAAGATCAAGTAAGCTCAATCCATTATATTCGTCCGTTAGTTCAACCTTCAACTATCCAAGTAACCTTCTAAATGATTCGTAGATAAATTTCATTTCTTTTCAAATGTCTTTTTTGAAAATTTCATCGTAGAAAAATAGTTTAAAAATTTTCTTTCTGCGTGCACATGGGTTGGACATGGAAAAATTGCACGTAAAATGGCCCTACACGTGACTGTGTATATAATGAACCCGCGTGTGTGCATTTTGAAAATTTAAAACACAGTTTTTAATAACATTTGCTTTGCAGAATGTCGATAACATGGAGACAAAGGGAACATAGTGCAATTGATAATGAAGTGATGGATGATGAAATGGTGCTAGGTGCCTTAAGAGGATGCAATTTATTAAAAAATTTCAAGATGCCAAATATGAAGGAAAACATTAGATTACTAGAGATGTTGATCCATTATTGGGATCCGAAAGAATATGCTTTCATCATTGTCCAAATGCCTCTAAGAATAGAAATAGAGGATTTCTATTTCATCACTGGTCTTTCCCGAAGAGGAGAGTAGGTCAATTCGAAAGGAAGAACAAGAGGGAGCCTTAGTGTTGAGAATTATGTACGTATCTACTGCCTAGGAAACACAGAGAAGATTGGAACTCAAATTCCAGTTAAATATATTGAGATCTTAGCCTTGAGAATCCTTCTCTTTACCATTACGAGAGTGAATGGGTCAGCCTCTATGCACCCAGCTTCTCGAGTTTCGATGAGTCTAGCAGTAGAGTGTCTTACAATAGTTTTTGATTGGTGTACACCCCTCTTGGCTAACATGAAGAAGCAACTTACATCCATCAAACAAAAAAAATTCAGATATGCAACCATTTTGTGCTCCTTTTTCTTTGAGAAAGTACCAAGGCTTTGACCCAAGGTATTTTCCACCATTAGCAACTAGATGGATCCTCGAATGGGCAGATGGATTGATCTGATGAAGAGATTAAGGGGTGGTGAGGTCCCTAGAAACACTTTCGATGGCGAGTTCTTCTCCTAGTGGGAACAACAAGTCATAACTGTTGAGGACTACCCCATGCTGGCATGGATTTTAGAGGAGACCCAGATTTGGTGTTTCCACCGAATGCAGTGTGGGGAGCCATAGGTAAAAATGTTTTTAATTTTTTTTAGAGTTTAAGTAAAAATAAACTAAAAATATTTTTGATGAGACAAATACTTACAAAATTATTTTTATCATGACACAGATATTGGACCAGTAAGACCTGCAGGTCTACCTAGGCACAAGCATCATGGAAGAGACACAAAGGGGGCCGCAACTGAGACCAAAAAGACCCTTCATGCTTTACAGAGAAACTTGGTGAGACTTACTCACAAGGTACCTATGGCAGCCATAGAAGACCTTCCGGAAGAGATGCAGAGGTGCATGTGTTATAGATCCAATTGGGCATATCACTCCCATCATCTAGATTAGTGTTTTAGGGCTCATCAAACCCTAATTTCAGTTTCTACATGCCCTAAACAAGTCAACCTTTTGAATGCCTCCTTCCCAGACAGTTTCATGACTTGAAGACATCCTGAAATGATCTCTAAAGGGACCAACGCATGTAGGCCATGTAAGGGTGCACTGTAGAGAAGTTAAGTCCATGCCAGGGTGCTCTGCAGAGCACTTAGGCCATCTTTGACTTGCACTAGGCGAGATTGAGTGAAATTCACATAGGGTTTGGGGAATATTCTTATCTCTTGGAGTCTTCCAGAAGTTTCCCTCACTTATCAACTCCTATGAGCTCGAAAATGGATGATGAATGACTTAAGATGCATCCTATCCTCTCATCCCTTCCTCCATGGAACTAATTCTAAGTATGGAAGGCCATTCAATACCCCCATTTATGACATAACCTCCTCCATCTTCCTATAAATTGAGTACTCATCTAAGTGATCAAGGGTTGGACTTTGATGAATTGCAAGGAGATAATGTTGCTATGAGAATTGACTTTCAGACAAGTATTGTTATGCTCCTAGAGAATAATGCTTTTGATGTGATGTGGATGGGATCAAAGCTGGAGGAGTGACTTCAAATCACACTTCATGGTTGTAATTCTTCCTTATATTCAATAAAGTATGTGAAACTTTTTCCATATTCTTATCTTGTTATATGATGCTTATATGTGTGAATGTATCTAATTCCATTTACTTATAATCAATAGATCTTTTGCTTTGATTGGTCTTTGTCTTTTGTTGATGTTTACAGGTACTTCTCAAGCGTGTTAAGTACGGGAAGGAGCGATGGGACTGATACAAAGGAGACAAGAGGAAATCAAAACTACAAGTAGGTCTCCTCATCCTCTTTGTCTTATTTGTTGCTTATATGAAAAGACTAAATTGCTTTAAACTTTTGCTCTAGATATGACTACTTATCTAGGGAATTAGTTTTTATTCGTAGATACCAAATTCTCCAAAACAAATTGGCGACCATAATGGGGAAATTCATCCTTCCTAGTAGCTTATCCACCTCCTATGACACTCTTGTAGAACCTAATTGTTTTCGTTGATTGTATTTCAGCTCTATTGCATTGAATTTTGGTCAAAAATTGTGTCAATTTGCCTCTTGAAATGGCTTACTGTCACCAACGAAGGCTTGTGAGAGACACAATGCACTGTAGAGCACCCTTGGCTTAGGTATAGTGCTCTGAAGCACACTATCCCCCATTCAAGGTTGTGTTGATCCTCCTAGGGTCATTTTCCCACCTTTGGATTAAGTTTTAGCAAATTTCTTATGTTTGATTGCTTGTTGATTGATCAATGACTATTATGTCTCTGAAATCAAGATTTTATCTCCTTTTCTAGCCCTACTTTGACTTAGTTGATTAATGTTTCTTAAATTTTTTCTTTGTCATTATCTATCCATAGTCAAAGTTAGATTATAGTCGATTAATCTTTGTTCGAAAGAAAGTGTCATAAAAGTCTTCTTTTCCTTCGAAAAAGAATTGTTGTAAAGTCTTCGTTCTTGCAAAAAAGGTTGATTGATTGTATGTGCATTAGTTTCCTTTTGTTCATATTCACATTAAGGAAATCGAAAAGAAATACATGCATTTTGCATTAAAAAAGCTTTTGTGTGCTCATAGGAATAGTTTAGGGAAATTGCATTAGATTGTTCTCTTTTCTCTTTGATCGAAAGAAATATGATTGATCTATCCCTATTAGCTAAGGTTTTCATTGTTAAATTGAATGGAAGAATGCTTATCATATTAGTTGCATTCTAGGAATTGCAAACATACATCACATGGTGAACCTTGAAAGGCAAATTGTTAAGAATATCAACTTAAAATTCATTTGAATTAACCTAATGGAGCATTGTCACCTAACAAAAAACATTTAGTGGTTCTAGGCTAGTGACGTGTTTCGACATCGTAAAACAAAGCAGTTGCTGCTAACTAGTCTACGATACATCCCGAGTGTGATAACTCATTCTACGTACATGAGTATATCATAGCTCGTCCACATACCTTTGGGTATATAGGGCGGTGTTACCATATGTAAAGTATATGGGAATGCTCTCATTGTGCGGTTTCGCATTAGACAATGCTAATATAGATTGGGCCTCAATGTACTTTCAGGGATATATGGGAGGACAACACTAGGTTTCTATCCATCCTTAGGTAACCGAGTCGGCCGCTTTGTACACTGTGATACACCGAACACAACATTCGGGGAGATTTCCTGACCGTACTTCTCGGTTCATTAAGAGTTATTCTGTAATTCACAGTTGCTTGGTAAACCTTTTGCCTATATTATACCTCTTTTGTTTTGTTATGTTACTTTGATTAAAATAAAATTAGTTGACCGTAGATAGCATACTCCACACTCGCTCCTTGGTTGGTATTAGGTTGAGACATATGGAAACAAATCTGGAGTCCACCAATCAAAGAATTCCTTTTGATGGGAATCCTAGTCCTTTTTCTCCTTTCGAAAATATTGGTGCTCCTTATATGGCTACATTGTCCCTTCCGGGACTTACCATTGGCTTGCTAGTATGGTTGTTTTCAACCTCCTTGGTTCAAAATGTTGTGATTTCTTTGCAATCGAGTACTCCTCCAACTGGACAAAATCGACCTCCAGTTGATCCTAAAGTTGACCCTGTTAGTGTCAGTCTTTCCAGCCTTCCTCCAGTGATCAAATATGCTCTTACAAAGTGGTCTTAGAGTGTCCAGGTCAAATTTTGTCATTTCAAAGAGTTTTCAAGCAAAATTTGGTCACTAGGCATTAGGTCTAGGATTTGCTTTCACTCCTTCTAAAGTTGCCCAAATGTCGGTCCATGTCACTATTCAGCTGAGTCTATCATCATTCATAGGGTTTTCATTATCATTTCAGTGTCTAATGAGTCATTTTACACCTTGTTCATGCTTCAGTTGTGCCTAGGCAAGCTCATTTCCCTCTCCTAGGGTTTTGAGGGCAATTTCTCTTGGACGGTCAAATCATCGGTAAAACTTGTATCCTGATGTTCATACACCTTCCCCTATCCTTAAAGTACCTCACCACATGCTTCCCATCACTGAGATCCCCAAAAATCCTCATTTTTTCATAAACCCTAGTTTCTAGGTACAACCTGGCAATTTTCTAGGTTGGGCCTGTGTTTTGCCCTTTTGGACCCCTTCCCCCCACTCAATCTATGAGATTCCACTTTCCCCTGCTTCCTAACATCCCACCCTACTTCCAAAAATTTCCCCAAGAATTTAGAAGCCTCTTATCCCCTTCATTCCGCTTCATTTCGGCAAAATCCCCTATTCCACACATCGGGATAAGTTTCACTCAAAAGAATACCGTTGCCTCAGGAGAATCAAAGACACCTCTGAAGTGACCTTAGGAAAATCAAGTTTTCTCCTAGATTGGTTGGCCAAATGATTTTCTTGATGGGTAAAATGATAACTAGACACAAAGATCTTTCCAATGAGCTATCATGCGCTAAATTTGGGGTTGAGGAAGGCATTCAAAAGTTGACTGCAACAGCACTCTTCCTTCAAGCAGCCTCATTTGGCACTTTTTGACCAGTCTTGGGAGATTTGATTTTTTACAGGTAAAATCAACTCCAAATTGAAAAATTCTAGTTGGGTTGGAAAGTAGACTCAAAGACCTTTCCAACGAGCTATCCTTAGCCCAATTCTGACACTGGGAAGGCCTCCAAAAGCCTCCTGCAAAAACGCGACCCGTTGAGCCTGCCTTTTCCAGTGCAAAATTTACACAGGTGCGACCCGTTGAGGGCGCGCGACCCGTTGGGCAGTGCACGCGACCCATCAGGGTTTCCTCCATAGAAAATTGCCAGCAAGCTGCCAAATGACCCCAGAATTGTTCGAGCTTGCAGTTGAACCTGCTCCAGGAGTTGATACTGAAGGTATTGAAGTTGCAACAGAGTGTCTCGTGGATGTTTTCAAGCTTGGCACAAGGTCTGGAGATGAGAAATTGCAACCTCATTTATTGATTGACCTTTTCAAGTCATCTGGATTGGATTCATGTAGAGAGCAAGAGTCAACAAATCCCTACCATGCAGTATCTTCTCTCACAACTCCATCTGAAAACATTTCTCCAAGGCCTATCAATAATGAAGAAACACCTATATCTGTGGATGAAGCTGTTTCTGTGGAACCTAGAATGCAAGAAGCAGGAGGCAATTCTCAAGATGAATTATTTGAGCAATTTCGGGAAGGTTTGGAAAATGCTGGCTTCTTTGGAAACACACCTGTTGGTTCTCCTGATTATGTTGAACAATTGAACAAAGCTAAATGTGTACTCAAAGACACTATGAAGGAAATGGAAAAAACAGGAACCTCTTCTGGAGCAGAACATAAAGTCCTTGGTGAAGCATTCAAAATTCAAGGCAATGCAGCCATGTCTTCAAAACGATACTTCGAGGCTATTGATCTGTATACATTAGCTATATCACTGTCTGGGGATAATGCTGTATATTATTGTAACAGGGCAGCTGCTCATACCCAGGTTGGTAAATACACAGAAGCAATAGAAGACTGCAACAAATCTATTGAGATAGATGCACACTACAGCAAGGCATATAGCCGTTTAGGCCTTGTTTACTATGCACAAAGAAAATATCACGAGGCCATTCAGCAAAAGGAGGCTGAGAACCGCTTGTTGCAGCAGAAGTTAGAGATGGCACAATGGACCATCACATACCTGGAGCAGCGCAACAAACAGTTGGAGGAGGAGAAAGCACTTGATGAGCTGTGGAGGATTCGTAGTGACCGAATCTTGAACCGAAGAAGACCCGGTGACCCATTGCCCGCTGACCGAGAGTCCATGCTCATCCAGGTAAATACACACTTGGAGAGGCTGTTGGCTAAGGCCAACCAAGAGAAGAAACTGCTGAGGAACATGAAGAACCACTACTGGGCAAGGATGCATGTGTGCAAGGCAAAGATGAAAATGTTTCAAAGGCGGTTGACCGAGGCATTAAAACGGAGAAGGAGTCCAAATCCCCTCCGTATCTTGGTTGAGGATTCACTCAAGGATCAAGGCACTAAATAGCCTAGCCACAGCACAAATCCCAAGAAATTTTGAGAATTTTGGGTGAATTTTGGCATTTTTTGGCAATTTGCAGGTTTTTCCCATTAACGGGTTTCACCCCCCGCGCGACCCTTCGTCAGGGCAACTCCTTTTGACCAAAACTCAGCATTTCCAGATTTGTAATGCAAAGTTACATATGCTCATGGATGGACTTGAGATTTGGTGAAGTTTTGGGCCTCCAGAAAGTCAAAACACTAGCAAAAATTGACTTTCTGCCACTTTTTTGAACTGTAGAAAGCAGTCTTGGGAGATTTGCGTTTTGACAGGGAAAATGAACTCCAAATTCAAAAATTCTAGTTGGATTGGAAAGTAGACTCACAGACCTTTCCAACAAGCCTACTCTTGCCCAATTTGGACACCAGGAAGTGCCCCAAATATGGTACCAAAGGCGCGCGACCCGTCAGGCAAAGGCGTGCGACCCGTCAGGCAAACTTCTCCAATTTTCAGTGTACAGCTCAGAAAAACGCAGTTTGACCCTGTTTGACTTTTTGGGGTGGATTATTAGGCTCTTTGATGTAATTATTGTACTTTTATGACACTTTTACTCTTATGTACCTCTTCTAGAAGATTCATTCATGAAAAAGGTGAAAATTAAATGAATGAATTGGTTTCCTAGCTTATAGAGGCAAGTTGTTTTGACTGCCTAGATTTTAGTGCTCAGTTTAGAATTAGTTGAAACAGCTCCTAGAAGGATGAGCTCGACCCCTAGAGGCAAGGGAAGAGGTTGGCTTGCCTATATTATGTATTTTCTTAATCATTTTCAAGGGTTGGAAGGTTGGACTCTTGAGGGATAAGCTATCATTGTATTATTCACTGTATCTCTGCAATTTTTGGCTAAGGAAGACCAGGGTTTTGCAGTCCTTTTTGGGATTCTTGTGGTTACATGTATTGATGGTGTGTTTCTCTATGTACCTGTAAGTGTGTTATGTGAATCATTTCCTTTCTTTTCCTTCTGCACATTAAACAAACGAGGTGTTAAAGTAAGAATTCATGATTGTCATGCTCTGCTTTTAAGTTTGTTTAATTTCAATGTTTTCTACTGTTTAAGGAGAATTCAAAGTTATTGTTTGCTCTCCTTAGCTCCTCACCTGTCATTCCTGACCATCCACCTCAATCCAAAGCATCAATACTGTCTCCTACCTCGCCCCAAAGAACCCCCTGCAGAAACTGTGTCCAATCCCCGCACCCAAAATTGCCATCCCCTCAATTTGCCACCAAAAACCCTAAAAACCCTAAATCAACCTTTTTGATCAGTTTACTAGCCTAAAATCAGTGTTACCCTATTGGTCATCTCATCCATTGAAGATCTCACCGAGATAGACTGGAGAGAGCCCTCTCCAGCCCCGTAGGGCTAGCTACGAGGCTAAGTGGTTTGATGTTGCCTTGAGGCTTACCTTTCTCAGCCTGAGGTGAAATTTCAAGCGCTAACAGACCCCTTACCTTCTTCCTCAGTTGTTTCTTCCTCCCCTTATTCTTCTTCGCCTAGTGAAAGTATTGGTACTAGTAACCAGGTGACTAAGAAGAAGAAGAAGAAGAAGAAAATTCAGCGGGGGGCAACCAAGCAACCATTTCTTTGAATGAAACTTCTGATGAGAAACCATCCGATAAGCCTCACAAAGTTCGATATCCATGCAAACTTGTATGAGAGACCATCTTCTTCGAAACTGTCTTGATATTCCTCATATCTTAGAAGAATGGTATTCTCATTCACATCATCCTGTGTCATTAACTTCTCGAGATCATGCTGGTGACACACCATCAACTAGTGGTAGTAAATTTCATGGAAAGAAGGGTAAAGTTAAGTTTCCCTCTAGGTTGTGTGAAGGGAATCACCCCATTCACCTTTGTCCCTATCTGGATGAAGCCAAAAAAGTGTTGGATAATCATCCTGCTTCTCCACATCAACTTCCATCTGGTTACATGAGACTCTCCCTTAATCCTTCACTAGTTGATGAATTGATTGACTAAAATCGATTGTCGATCAAACCCACTCTCTCTGAAAGTGAATCCTATGAGTCTATACCTGACCCAAATCAAAAAGTCAAGGAAACAATTGACCCGATTTCACCTTCAGTTAATCATAGTTTTCCCGAAGAGAGTGAATATGATACCACTCAGGTTCTTTTCGTTTCTTCAGATTCCAATGAGCTTGGGGGCAATCTTCCTATTCCATCAAGGCAAGAGGAAAATCCTCCCACTCTCATAACTCAAGGGGATAATTCTCTCGTTCTTACAGTACCCCCTCCAAGTAGTATGGTCACTTCCTTTGATTGGAATCAACTGGCAGGATTCCGTCTTCCTTTTTATGTGCCTTTCTAGATCATAGTAGAGGTTTGTAATATGATTGTATCTGGCACTATTATAGATGAAGGTACATCTGTGAGTATCCTTTCCTCCACTACTTGGAAAGCGCTCGGTTCACCGCCGCTTGTGAAAGTTACCTAGAATCTGTTGGCTTTTAACAAAGGAACCAGTCAACCATTAGGGATCCTTCCTCAGTTTCCTATTACTTTGGGAGGAAAAATTGTTTATCTCAACGTGATGGTAGTCCCAAGACCTTCATATTACAATTTTCTTCTTGGGCACGACTATGTTTATGACATGGAACCTATTGTTTCAACACTCGTTTGAGCGATGTATTTCCCGTATGAAGGTAGACTTGTCGTCGTTGACCAGCTTTCATTTCCTGATCCAAATATGGCTTCCAGTAAACCATCTTCCCTAAATGGTCCTTTTTTCCCAATGGTATATTCCTCGCCGCAGGTCAATTATGTGGCAAATCGTTCCATGCCTACATCAATGGATGATCAATTCCATGATATTGTACATTATGTATTGGGGGCATTGGAACCAGGTCTCTCAAATGGATTCCTTGTTACGGATCCCTTCCAGAGCATTGTTCTCCCATCTGATGAGAACTTCTTGGAAGTCATGACCTCTTATGAGTCATGATCGAGTAAAATGAGGGTAGTTCTTTTACTGTGTCAACCTCATTAAAAAATGAAACAACTCCCATGAGGATAGTTCCTTTGTCTTGTGTCTACCTCGTTAAAAAATGAAACAAGGAGTATGAGCATAGTTCCTTGTCTTGTGTTAAGCTCATTAAAAAATGAAACAAGGAATATGAGAAGAGTTCATTGTCTTGTGTCAAGCTCATTAAAAAATGAAATAAGATCCCCTGGAGAAAAGCTCCAAGTCAAGTCTTTGAGTAGATCTCGTAAAATCCCAGTCAAGTCTTTCACTTGATCTCGTAAATGAACCTTCATTCCATCCATCTGATAGCCACGAGTAGTCTACTTAGGTGAATTTAATGAAGCTTGGGGGGCATGCACCTAGAATCGAGTCATCATGCTGGGGGCATGTAAACCAATCTCAAGCATAGTTTTTCAAGATTCAAGCTTGTGTAAAAATGAAACTGAATTCAAGCATAGTTCTTTGTTTCAAGCTTGTCTAGAAATGAAACTGAATCCAAGCATATTTTTTCATTACAAGCTTGTATAAACATGAAACTGAATCCAAGCATAGTTCCATATGGTTCAAGCTTGTGCAAAAATGAACCCATCTCCATTTTAACCCTCGTGATTTCCATTCTACCAGCCTCTTCCATTGGATGAGCCTTGGTTTTTCTCCTTCCATCGTCACTATCTGCTTGGCCGATCATACACTTTCACTTGGTTGTTTTACCCTTTTTGAGGAATAGTTGCAATGAGTGGTCTTATTAGCCATCCTCTTCACATAAATCAACATGTTTTGATAAGTTCCAACATCACCGAACCAATTTATATCCTAGACACCACTCATTCCTCAAATTGGAGTTCTCTTTAAGCTCTTTTCAGACTCTTGAAATATGAAAAGATTGTCGAGCACTTGTCCTTTTCAGCTCTTTAACGGATTGGAAACAACATCTGCTAAGTATAATTTTAACCCTTTTTCAGGTTGAGATATATTAAATACGAAAAAGGAATACGTTGATCGAACATGATCAATAGGTTCTCTCTTGTATTGTTTTACGCTTTTTTGGACTTGAGAGACAAATCTACGAAAAAGAACTTGTGGAGTTTTCTTTTTGCCCCTTTTCAAACTCTCTAGACATGAAAGGGGTTGAGTTATCTTTGTCATTAAACTTGTTAAAACATCAAATAGCAACAAACTTGTCCATCTAGACAAGACTAAGTTTCACCTTCGCTAGACTCGTTAAAACATCACATAGCGATGGATTCACTCAAAGGGTGGAATTATACAACAATCATATGTTATCCTCCTCAAGCTTGATAAAAGTTAAAGAGGTATTGGTCAGCAATGACTAGGGAAAATGGAAAAAGGGGTAAACCACTTTATAGTAGCAGGTCGCTCTTGAACATGACATTTTCACATCATCACCGTGACTATTTGGGTTGGGTTATCAACTTGATGGTTATCATACCATCGGTTTATCATACCATCCATCACTTTGTTGTGGGTCAATGCTACCAATTTATTTCAGTGTCGCCAACATGTTCAAGAGAAGTCATCCAGTTAAAATTCATCATTTGTAACACCATAAACCTTCATTTTCATGATCGCCATTCCTCAACCCTGTATCATCAGCCAAATTCTGTCTCCAAAATCATTGCACTCGTTTCATGTCATTGATGTTGGATACATCAAGGCCCTCCTACAACGAGTTACTTCTTGTCGACATCAGCACATTATCCAAGAAGTTGACTTAGAAACACCCTTCCAGTACCTTGAGGCTTGCATACATCAATGGCAAGTTTCTCGCTTTCGGTGATAGGTTGACATCACTCACCTTCGACCGAAAGACTTGGTATGGTGTTCGACATCAAAACATGCATTCACGCCATGCAGAATGTACTGCAGTACCTTGAGGATCATTATCATTATCGGTGATTTCTCTTGCGTCTGTTAACAGTCTACATCATTGGCTAGTAATCAGACGATGTCTTCCCATGTTCGAATTCATATCACATATTCACATGGTTAGACTCGTACTTGAGCGAACGATTGAACGAGATAAAAGACCCTGGATCTAGTTTCATCCATCCAGGCTGTGATTTCAGGAGTACTAAATCATATGTACAATGGCCTTACACTAATGGTCATCCATTCATGGGTCTATATCTATAGACAACTGTCTATATACATGTAATGAAAGTTTATATGTTGAGAATGGGTATGCCTTCCCTCAACGATTCATGAAAAAAATCAAAATATCATGATATATGTATTGTAATTGATGCAGGTCACCTTCCACTTTGAAACTTCCGCATGACATCGTAAAGAATTTCATTCGACATTTACATTTTTCGACTTCATGCTTTAGGGGGCAGTTGTTATAGATCCATTTGGGCATATCACTCCCATCATCCATATTAGTGTTTTAGGGCCCATCAAGCCCTAATTTTAGTTGCTACATGCCCTAAACAAGTCAACCTTTTGAATGCCTCCCTCCCAAGTAGTTTCATGACTTGGAGACATCTTGAAATGATCTCTGAAGGGAACAGTGCAGGTAGGCCCATGTAAGGGTGCGCTATAGAGTAGTTAAGTCCATGCTAGGGTTCTCTACAGAGCACTTAGACCCTCTTTGACCTGTGTTGGGCGAGATTGAGCGAAATTCACATAGGGTTTGGGGAATATTCTTATCTCTTGGAGTCTTCTAGAAGTTTCCCTCACTTATCAACTCCTATGAGTTCGAAAATGGATGAGGAATGAGTTAAGATGCATCCTATCCTCTCATCCCTTCCTCCATGGAACTAATTCTAAGTATGGAAGGCCATTCAATACCCCCATTTATGACATAACCTCCTCCATCTTCCTATAAATTGAGCACTCATCTAAGTGATCAGGGGCTAGAATTTGATGAATTGTAAGGAGATAATGTTGCTATGAGAATTGACTTTGAGACAAGTATTGTTATGCTGCCGAAGTGTCATGCTTTTGATGTGATGTGGATGGGATCAAAGCTGGAGGAGTGATTTCAAATCAAACTTCTGGATGTAATTCTTACTTCTATTCAATAAATTATTTGAACCTTTTTCCATATGCTTATCTTGTTATATGATGCTTATATGTGTGAATGTATCTGATTCCATTTACTTGTAATCAATAGATATTTTGCTTTGATTGGTTCTTTGTCTTCTGTTGATGTTTACAGGTACTTCTCAAGCCTGTTAAGTACGGGAAGGAGCAACGAGACTGAAACAAAGGAGACAAGAGGAAAGCGAAGCTACAAGTAGGTCTTCTCATCCTCTTTGTCTTATCTATTGCTTATAGGAAAATGATAAAGTGCTTTAAAATGTTGTTCTAGATATGGCTACTTATCTAGGGAATTAGTACTTATTCGTAGATACCAAATTCTCCAAAACAACGTGGTAGGAGTGCCATGTGATTGGGTGCGACTGTTTCGACGAGTGGAAAATGCCATTGTCTTATTTTTTGATGCTCACCCTGAGTAGGACCCATAGATATAAACTTATGGATGATCGGATCTTTTGATTAGACATGATGATGGGCATAAGCCCTAATTTTGTAGGACGATTTTGTCCCAATTTTGTATATTATTTTGAACATAAAACTTCTATCTATGTATTGATGGTTTCACTGTGATGATCATATATATATAGATGCTTTTCGATTATTTTTTTTTTTAATGTGATGAATGATTTATGTTCCAATCTAATTCTTGATTAGCGATAGAATCTGCAAATGGATTTTATGATCGTGGAATATGAAAAAATGTGATATAAATAAATGATGTATGTAATAAACACACTCTCAAAAATTGGCGATATAAATAAGGATCTCTCACACGACAGATGTTGTTTAATTGAGATACAACCAGTTGCAAGTCCAAGTATACTACTAATGAATCAATACCAAGAGATATTGCCTCAGATAGTAAATTAATGACAACAGTATATTCGGCAACATTGTTTGAAGCAAGACTAATACATATGCCTCTTAAAACCAACAACTTTCCATATGGATAATATATCACTCAAGCCACGGAAGCAAGGTTATGGGTGTGTCTACTAGAACCATGGATGAACCCTAGATATATCAAATCGTCCATCAATTCATGTCAAAGAAGATCAAAATATCTACATCACTACGAAACCGATATATAGATATGCACATATATACAATATTTATAACCAAACAAATGCTAGGTCGAAACCTACGCAAAATAATTTTTAAGAACAACCCATTTCTGGGCTCTGCCAACTTGTTTCCCTCAAAATAAACCAACCCATAAGCTCACTTTTTCAAGACCTTTTCAACAATGAAGGGACCATACCACATATATTTTAACTTTCCTACCCCCAAGGCATCTTTTTCTTGGTCATAAACCAAGACAAGGTCACCTTCAGAGAAAACCCTAGGATGAACAACCTTATCCTATTGAGCTTTTACTCGCTTTTATGAGCTTCGTTGATTATGGCCGCATCTCGATGCTGCTCATCGAGATGTTCCAAATGAACGAGGCATTCTTCAATACTAGAAGTATCTAGAAGAAGTTCAATAGCTAATTTAAGGGAAGGAATTTCACATTCCACAGGAAAAATCGATTCCAACCAATAAACTAGTTGAAAAGGAGTAAAACCTGTAGCAATCTTGAATGAAATTCGGTAAGCCCAAAGTGTTGGATATAACATAATGTGCCAATTGGATGAAGCTTTATTAATTGTCCTTTACAGGATGATTTTTAGGGATTTATTCATGGCTTCAACTTTCCCATTGGCCCAAGGATAATAAGGAGATGAATTCTCCTGTCGAAAACCCAACTTAAAAGCCAATTCAGACATCATGCGGTCCTAGAAATGACTTCCATGGTCAGTGACAATCTCTTTGGGAATACCAAACTAAGAAATGACTTGGTTGAAGAGAAACAAGGTTGTTGTTTCACCATCGTTCTTGAAAGTAGGCATAGCCTCGACCTACTTAGTAGAGTAGTTAACAACGACGATGATATACTTATGATTTCCCGCCGAAGGCGGATTGCAGGTAGTAAAGTCAATACCCCACTTCGTGAAAGGGCCAACGGTAATCACAGGAAATAGAGGAGTTGGATGCACGTGCATTTTCCAAGTATAAACTGGACAAGGGTGGCATCTCTTGACCGCTTCAACACAATCCTTGAAGATCAAGGGCCAAAAGTAGCTTGCACACAAAAAAAATTGGGTTGTTTCAAGCCCAGATAGATGGCCACAACAAGTTCCACTGTGGCAATGATTTAGCATAGAATCAACTTATTCTAAGGTTAAACAATGTATAAGGATTGAATCAACCCCACGGCGATATAAAGTGTCACCTATAATAATATATATTTTAGCCAAGTGATGTAACTTTCTACGTTCATCCTTTGAAAAAGTGAGAGGAAAATTTGAAGTCTGGAGATATATAATGATATCTCCATACCAAGGATCTTGCGAGGAAATAAGGAAAAGGTGTTCATCAGGAAAAGATTCCTCATAAACTATTTCTTCCTCACAAGGAAACTCTGAGATCAATTATGCAAATACTAACGATTTCTTAGACTTGGCTGACATGAATTCAAGATTGAACTCTTGTAAAATGACAATCCATCTATTATATTTGCCCCCAATCACTTGCCTGTTGAGAACAAATTGAAATGGATTGACAACTACTAAGACGAAAGTTTTTCTAAGAAGAATATAATGTCTAAGTCGCTGGATAGCATGAATAGTTGCCAAATCTAATTTCTCAATGGGAGAATATCGTAGTTCAGGACCCACTAAGCCTCGGCTCAAATAATAGATTACGTGCTTAGTGAAAGCATCGTCTTCCTAAACCAACACCATACCAATAGTTGATTCTACTGCAGTGAGATATAAAAGGAAGTCTATACTATAATCAGGTGGACTCAATAAAGGAGCAAAGGTTAATGCTTTTTTCAAACCATCAAATGAGCATTGCATGAATCTTCCCATAGAAAGGGGACCCCTTTCTTGAGCAGTCTCATAAATGCTTTAGTAATCTCAACATAATTAGTGATAAATCTCCTTAAGAATTTGGCTTTTCCTTGAAGACTCTGAAGTTGACGAATAGTGGATGGGGGAGGAAATTGAAGTATTGCCTCAACCTTGAAGGTGTCTACATGAATCCCTTCAGTAGAAACGATGAATCACAACAATCGACTAGATGTGATGGCGAAAACACACATATTCGAATTCTATCAGAATTTGTAGAAACGACATTGTTCAAAAATTAATCGAATATGCTTGGGATGATCAATTCTCTTTTGAGAATGTGCAACTAAATCATCCAAGTAGGCTTTGACAATATGTTTGATTGTTGAATTGAGGCTTCTGTGATCCATATCAAGTTTATGAGAAAAAGTTTTTTAGCGTAAATCACATGATATTTCATTTTTAGAGATGACGATTGGAAGATCAGTAGTTGTTGGATCCCGGCCCTCGCTTCCTAGTCATTTCCTTCCCTTCCTCCCCTCCCTCTTTTAATAGCTCGTTCTAGTTTTATTTTAAAGAAAATTTCCCCTTGTTTTCCTTTAACTTTCTCTCTTTAGCCATGGTTCTTTGATCCTCTTTGGTATTCTTCCTTGATAAATCTTTTTCTAATAGGTTAGATTATATAGTATGAGATATTTATTAGCAGTTTTATGTTCCAAGTAGAAGACTTGAATAATAAAATTAGTTACCTATCCTTTAATTAAATACTATTAGATTAATAATAATAATACAATGGATCCTTACAATTCCTAATATCCCTTGAACTATTAATATAAGTTCCTATTAGATCACTAATAAATTGATACCCCAACCATTAGTAATAAAAATAACATTATTACTATAACTAATATTACTTTTAATTCCCCTTTAATGACTAATCTATATGATCTAGTATATATAATATAACAATAATTAGTATTATTTATGTTAATGTAAAATCCTTACTTTTACTAATATCCTAGATCTATTAATACTTATTCCAATTAAATATCCTTACTAAAAAAAAATAGTTACACAAGACACTAATAATAAGATTAATACTATAACATTATGATAATAGTAATATAATATTAATTATTATTAGTTATTATTAAATCCTTTAAAAATTACTTTCCCTGGATATATTATTATATGCAATTTTATTATAAACATTCCCTAGTTAAATCAAATATAGTTAACTTTTCACTTAAATAACATATGATAGTTATTAAAATAATGTTTATTTTAGCATAATAAAATTATATAATTATACAACTTAATTAGTCAAATTTATCCGTTCTTGGTCAATCTTAGCTATTTTTCCAGTATGATCTGATATAGCTGTTTTTCAGTGTAACCATTTTTTAGTCAAACCTAGCGGTTTGATGATCTGTTCTGCCTATTTAATTTACAGCCATGATCTAATTCTTCAACTTGTCCTGAAGATGATCTACACTAGTTGGTTCGAAACACATTGACAAATGAAATATCATGTGATTTACGTCGAAAAACTTTTTCTCATAAACTTAATATGTTTGATATCGTGGAAAGCATATGACATGGCCAGCTGAAAGGTAGCTCCAGCATGCTTAACGCCAAAAGGCATCTTCTTATATGAAAATGTACTCCAAGGGAAAATAAAATTTGTCTTATGTTGATCTTCCAGATGAATAGTGATTTGATTATAACCAGAAAATCCATCCATAAAAGAGAAAATCTCATTACTTGCGCACTTGTCGATAATCTGATCAATAAATGGTGTGGGGTAATTATCTTTAGGACAAGCCTTATTCAAGTCCCTAAATTCAATGCAAACATGGATCATTCCTTTCTTCTTGTCAATTGGGACTCGATTCGAGAACCACTCAGTTAAAGGAACGGGGTATATGAAACCCCCCTTAAGCAACTTTTCAATCTCAGCTTTGATAATTGTTGCTTTCCTAGGGTTTGCTAGTCGAAGCTTCTGGAAAATAGGTATTGCATTTTCATATGTCTTGATCTCATGATGGACTATAGATGGATCTATCCTAGGAATTTCCTCATAAGACCAAGAAAACATGTATCAAAACTCTTTAAAGAAATCAGTATACTTTCAAATTTCTTCAGGGGAACAATCATCTCCAATGAAGGCATTCTCGATAACGTTTGGATTCCTAGAGATGTTCACTGGAACAATTGATGGAAGAACTTATATGTTACCTTCAACCGAAAACTGTGCTAGAGCCAAAGGATTTAAAATTGTGTGAAAATCACTAGTAGATGATGGACTAGACAAGCTTGATTCTACTTCTCAAAAACCAGGGAGGAAATATGATTGATGATGCAAATCATCCCACATCCTCTCAATACCTGTCATTGCTTCTATAATGTCTTCCTCGGATGGAAAAAAATTATCTAGGAAATCCATAACCAAAGTTGAATATAGATTCTAGGCCAGAGCCACGTCCCCATCCAAATCGTCCAGTGAAAGAGGAGTAGGATCAGAGTCTGCAGTGTTAACTATAGATTGATAAGAAATTTCAGCTTCAAACATAGGAAATGCCATTCCACCCACTTTCCCCTCATCTAATGTTGTCATAGGAGAGGGTAAGAGCCAAGGATCCGAAAATAATGAGTTATAAAGGAAATCTCTTTGAGAAGGTGCCTTGGAAGATGAAATAACATTAATTCGAGCAATAAGAGCAGGAAAATCAAAGGTACCCATTAAGGAAGAATACATCTCAACTCCTAGATTCTCAATAGGTTTCTTAGGATTGTTCACCAATGGAATAGTATATTCAGAAGATGCATTGGATTCACTTGGAGAATAATCCATATGATTAACCATTACAATTCTCCCTTCATGAGGAAAACAGAGGATGCGGAATAACTATGATACAATAGCATCCATCTCATAAATCCGATTTCTTTCCAAAACAAGGTTATAATCCAAATTTGCATCAATTATTTCTACTTTGATATTTACAACCTTGCCCCCAACATAGATGGGAAAGGTTGGAATAATCCCATGTGGCATATGAGAATGACCATCCAATGTTGTTAAGAGAGTAGGTGATGGAACAACCTAAGGTGATCCAATAGCCTTCCAACATGATATAGACATTATGCATGTGGAATCTCCCTCATCAACTACAATTCAAAAGATATTGGTCTTTCGGTATGTAGACTTGATTTGAAAAGCCATATGATGTGGGAGTCTCTTCTTGATATTCCACATGTTGAATGTAAGGATAAGAGAGTTCTTCGGATCTGCCGCTCCGATCGCAATGAGCAACACACTCCTTTGTGTGGGCACGATTGGAGTATCTATAACACTAACATGACACAAGGACTCTAAGCCAGATATTTTATAATGGAGTAGTTCTGAGATGCCTTGGCATTGGGATTGATTATTGAATGCTTTGCAGAGATTTTTGGCATCCGAGGTATAGACTCAAATATGGGCCTCTCGATATGGAGTGGCTCTGAAATATTAGGAGTAGTCTTGGCCTCGATGATTCTGGTTCACCATAATCACGTGACCATGTAGAAACGTCAACATGTGAACTCATCATATAAACATTTGATGGATTTTTCCCTTCCTGGTTGCCCCCAATGAGGGTACCCGTACTAGCATTTGTGCTAGCTAAAAACTGTTGCCATTGGGGAGAAGGGTTAGTTAGCACATCCTGGGAGCTAGAATACCCTTGTTGATCCAACAAGCGCTGAGCGTTGTGAATCTTCGGGAAAAGATGAGTCAAATGGTCACCATTGCATAACTTGCATGGCAACTTCACTTTCTTCTTGGACTCTTTTTTAGCCTCCCCAGCATCACTGCTAGGCTTATTTGGATTACCCTTCCCATATTGATTCTTCTTCTTACCGCATAATTTCTTCTTCCCATTGGATTATTGATTTCCTTTGGGGTTATAAGTTTGAATGACATTGATAGACAAAGGTTGAGAAGGCATGGGCACCGATGGCGATGCCTAAATAGAAGAAGCAGTTTGTAAAGACAACTACTGCAATTGGTTTAGCAGGTTAGTTGTTCTATTACCAATTGATTCGACTAGCCCGTCGGCATAGGGACCCGACTTTGGCTTAGCAAGATAAATTTTAGATCTAGGAGCATCAAGTAGAATTTTCTCAAGAATCCCAGATTGAGAATATATGAGTTCTAGCTGCTGGGCTCTAAAAATAGCCTCTCCTTCAATGAATACACCAGAGAGAGATACATCCTTAGATATTTCAGGCTGCAAATATTTGAGAAACCGTTCAAGAAGGAATTCTTATGGAATGTCAGCTTTAATGAGCCTTATCCTTCTCCTTCGTTCCTGGATGTGATCAGAAATGTGTGTTACTTGGTCTTGGTGGAAATTAGCTAAGAGCTTAGTTCCAGCATCATAACAAACGAGCAACTGAAAATGATTTAAAAATATGGTGGCCAAGTCACCAAAAAAACTGAAGGTTTCCCTTGAAAGCTCAATATACCATTTAGTCGTATTCCTAGTTAGGGTGTGTTGAAATAGTCTCAACCTGATTAAATCATCAACCAGGGAGTTCGAAAAAACACCATAAATAGAAAGTGGTTATATGGTCGCCCGAATCTTCACCAGTCTTCCCTTCAAATTTGGGTATGTCTGATGGAATTTTGGTTGGAACTGGAGTCCAAGCTGGGTTGTATTGGATAGGATCGTTAGTCAACTTTGATAGATCTGGAAAGTTTAAATTTGTTAGGAAAGGTAAGCGTGGAGGACCTTGAGGATTCCACCCACTCTGGGTTGAAATCCAAATGTTTTGAAAATAATATCCTGGATTTGTGAAGGCACCAAGTTTCCTAAGGTGATTCATAGAAATGCTTGAACCATAAGGAAAAACTTGTGCCCCAGAAAAATTCAGAGTTTGTCCAACTCTTGCCGAAAAATTGCCATATCCAGTGAAATTCCCCCCTAGAGAGGTATTAAATGGAGCAGAGAGCCCTTGGTAAGGGTTTCATGCATTAGAAAAGGGAGAAAAACTCTTAAATGAACTCACAGAGGAGTACAACATGTTCCCCTATTGGCTAAAATGAAACTGATTCCTGTCTCCCAAGTTGCTAATAGCTCGATAAGTCCATCCTTGGAAAGGACTATAACCTTGGCCTTGGGAGGGAAAAAGTATTGATCCTAGAGATGGGTTAGAATGTGGTATATGACCAGTTCCAAAAGGGAAACCCTTAAAAGAAGTTGACCCACTCGCCATGGAAGTCATAGACGTGGAAGAAGTGGATGGAAAAGTTAAGGGAACTGAAGGAATTTCCCTAGTAGGCATTCCAAAGGGGAAAGAACCAGTGTTGGAGGTAAAAGCTTGGGTACCACCACTCAAAGATGGAATGGAGGTAGAGCCAAATATTCCAGTGCTAGGAGTGATTGAAGGTATGGAAATTGTACCTCCTCCTTGTACTAAGAAAGGAGTACATTCACTAGTAGCACTCATAGTTGAAACAATGCTCCCAACAATGGCCATCGAAGGAAAAGACCGATATAGACCAGGGCTCGAAGGCCTATGGGTCGAGGTCCCAACGTATAATAGAATGTCTGGATAATCAGGAGGGAGAGGAGAAGGAGTCATAGGAGACTCAGGGAGTTCTTCAACCTCTATAACGTCTTCCGATTGGAAGAGGACTCTAGAAAGGACTAGAGTGTTCCTCTCCAAATCTCAACTTACACTAGGTCTATTTTGTGAAACAATAACTTGAACTGGAGGATCAATCTCCATTACGTCCGTTGCCACTGATTGGAAATCACCGGCAAAATTTCTCCTATGACTTCTGGAAGAAGGCTAGGCACTCATAGGTGAAAGCCCAGAAAGCCTCCTAGATCAACGAATTGGTTGATCAACCACTTTTAATTATTTTAATAGAACTAATTAAAGACTAAATTTTTTTATAAAGTTATGGACAACTAGGAGCAAAGAGTACTCTCTAACAAAGTCCCTATAATATACATACAATCAAACAACTTCCAAGTATTTTCATTCTGGGTGATGAGGATTAGACACCAAAATACAATAAAGTGGAATCAAGGACCTTCCAAACATAGTTTGGGATAATAATGGCCCAAGCCTACTAGCGAAGGTGACAGAAATAGTTACACTAACATCTAGACAAAAGCTTTTTCTAGTGAAAGTACCCAAGCTTCACAAGGGTACCCTCCATAATTACTAATGAACGTGATGCAATGTCTACCTCAGGTGCCACAGGATTCCCCTCCGTATCAACCTATGTGGTCCCTAGGAATAGAAACTATGGACACCAGTTCGTATCAAAAGCTGGGCGGAAAAGTCTTGGGGCGAGATCCAACAAGTAGGAGAGGGGGTATCTCTCTTTCCTTGTCTCCACTCTCCCTCGTGCTTGACTCCCAGTCACGGAGCTTTCTCGATCTTTCTAACGACACTAGATTTCACTCATTATTCAACATCTATGTTTAACAATTTGAGTGGCCTTAGAGAGTTAACTCTCCACTCACCTATTCCAAGGCCCTAAAGAGCTAGACTTGTTGGTGTAGTTAATGAAAAATAAAAAAAAAATCTAGTTCTTTTTAATTAAGCATTTTATTTGAAAAGGTTGTTCTTTAGGTCACATGTAAAATGAGAGTGCAACTTGTGGTGTTTTGACGCAAAAGAAATCAATAGAAACTTATCTATATGAAAATTCAGCTATTTTTCTTCGATGAAAATAGATTTCTATAAGGTTAAAAGAATAAACTTGTAAAAACATTATTATTATTATTATTATTATGATTATTATTATTTCAGAAAACACGCTCCACACACTCAAAGTCTAAGAAAAAAGACTAAAATGCCTGCAGTGCAAACTATAATTATGGTGAAAGATTCTATGGATGCTCATATAATAATTAAATGTTTTCCTTTTCAAGATCAATATGCCAACTTGACTATAAGGAGGGAAAAAATTCAATGACAAACTTCCCTCAAAACCAAGCAAATCCAATCGAAAAAGTTCACAATTGATCAAAACTAATGAAGAAACCAAAAACAAAAAACTGAAAAGGAAAATAAAGGCAAGAACGATGTTTTTGTCTTTTTCTTTTTTAAAGAACTCAAAGAAGTTTTTGAGAACAGAAAGACTACTAAAATTCCAAGACCAAAAACAAGCATAAAGAGTCCCAAAATTCGCAAGTTATAATAAAACTTGAAACGAAAAAGGACTACATACTTGCATAGATTGATCTGAACAACAGTATAAAGGACTTCAACAAACCATAAGAATACCAAGAAAGACTTCCAAGATCACCAAAGAGGCACTCAAAAACCATGAAAAGCAAAATAGGTCAACCAAAAAAAGAAAGCAAAGTAAAGCAATCCGAAAGTTGGGTTATAAACAAAACTGCAACCAGTTTCTTGTTCCACAAATTTAGAATAACCAAGAAATTCTACAAGAAGCCTTGAACCCAAAGCCAAAACTAAAAATTTACTAAAAACGAAAGCCGTAGGTTGAATAGGTTTTTCAATAAGAAGAAGATTAGAAACTAAAAACTTGCATAAAAGCAAAGCTTTCCTAATAGTGAATGACCAGAAAACAGCAAAAACCACTAGGAAACAATCTTAACTAAGGCAAATATTTTAAAATTTTATTCAAAATAAGGTATACGCGATTGTGCAAAGGCAAATCAGCATTTATACACGATTGAAACAAAGGAAACTTGCGTATACACGAGTTTCTTTGAAGAAAATAATGTGTATACGCTATTGTATCCTCTGAAAAAACGTGTATATAAAGCTCAATAAAGAAAAACAAAAAATTCAGGCTTGATCCAAAAGATCAGGCTTGATGCCCAGGAAGAAAACAAGTCACAGACACTGTAAAAGCAAGAAATCAATCAAGCAAGCCTTGATCAAGAAGAAACAACCCAATCTAGGGAAAAAAAGAATGATTTCCCCAGTGGAGTTGCGAATTCTGTTATGGTTAGAATCACCCTAGGGTCTTGGGTTGAGAACACCAACAGAGCAGAGGGCATACAACATAAAGAGATACACAAACAAGCAATCCTAATACTTAAACTACTGAAGTAGGAAGAAGGAGTATTACCTGGAGGTCCTATGTTTGAGGTGTTTCTCGTAGGGTCCAAGCCCTCTTCTTCCTCTAATGCCTTAAAATCTATAACTCATTCAAGAAAATCACATACAACAGTAGTAATAGAAAACATGTTCATGATATAAGTGTTAGATCATATAAGCATATAAGAAAATAAGAATTAACGTGAGATTTTATAAGAAAATCATGACATAAATTAATGCATAAAGACCATAATCATCAGGAACAAGACAACGCCTCTTTATTAATGTAAGCTAAAGAAAATACAGAAGAAATACAACCTGAGTCATCCACTGGCTCCAAGCAAAACCGTCCTCCAGATCCATCCTACCCAGGCCTCAGCAATCCTCCTCCATAAGTATACACAAGGATGTCATGAAGGGATGACAAACATCTCAAGAAGGAAACATTGGTTTCCGATGACTTGGGAGTGTAGAAGGCACAGGGATATCTTTAGACTTGATCAAGGATGTAATCAACTATAATATCAATATCTAATCTTTTCTCCTCCCTTAGGCCTTCCCATGGAGGTTTATTTATACTTCTCCAAATTAGTTTTTTCAGTTGGGAAATAGTTGGGCCACGGTCTATAGTAGGTGGGTATCAGGTCAAACTAATAAACCATGCCCGAATTAAGGGAGATTATATATTTTTTAATGTTTTAACACATATATGCAGGTTGGGTATAGACTGAATTGCGTGTACACACGCTTTAGATAGGGAAAAATCACGTATGGGATTTAAAACATTTTTTTTTAGAAAATGGACCAAGTCCGGTAGGGAAGGGTTGCCCTGGGCCATATCATAGAGCATCAAATATACCAAGGGTGGTAAATGGTGCTATAACACCTATCATGAGATGGTATAATACCTGCAACTGAAATCCACTCATGACAAGATGAAATTAGTCAGATAAAATCCTACTCTAACATGCTTCATGAAAACCATTAACTGAGATGGAATCAGGTGTGAGACTACAAGAACAGCTCAGGATTGTGTAGTTGCGCATCTCAGGAGGTTAGGGGCTAAGACTGAGCCATGATACTACGTAGTGCACAGTTCAGGTACGAAAAAGCAAGGAAACTGCGTAGTTTAGGGGTTCAGGATGTTATGCTTGAGGTTGCCCACTACACAGTTCTAGAGGGACAAAGGTTGGGGGCTTGCACAGTTGCATAGTTAAAGATCTCAAGGTGGAGGCTTGTTCCTTGAGACTACATAGTGCATATAGGAGGTCGAATGAAGCCAGAGACTACATAGTTCTAAAGCTTAAGGGTCGGGACTGAGCACTGAGACTGTGCAATGTGTAGTTTTGGAAGGTAGGGACTACACATTGTGTAGTTCCAAGAGTGAAGGTCAAAGCATGAGGGTTGAGATGGCATAATTTGTAGTGTAGGAACGCTGAGTGAGGCTAGGTTGCTCGATCAAGAAGTTTTTTGGATTTGGCTAAGTGTGGGATCAATAAGACCAAAGTGAAGAAGGAAAAAATATTAGCATGATCACACACTTAGAATAGTTGAAAACACAACAATGATCACTCAGAAAAAATGAACATAATTCCATCAATGCGATGACAATGCGACAAATTTGCCCAAGTGTGCCACTAAAGGTACACTTTGCAATGACGGTGGAGAAACTTGTGTGAAAGTGCTTGAAACGTTGGGAATGTGTGAAATACATGTCTACATGATAACAATGACTCATTAGCACCAAGATTACCCCTTGAAACAAACCAAAACTACATTTGTGTGATATGTGATGCTTTCCATGCTAAAATATGACACTTTGATTTTCTTCCAAACAAGACTAGGACACTTAAACAAAACACATGTAATGACTCTTAATACTAGAAATAACAATAAGAAAAGTCAAAGTAGGCTCTGTAATTTGGATGTATGCCAAAATTTTAGAGGGTGTTGTAGCAATGACAACACTTAGTGACGCACTGGTAGAACTCGAACTTCTTTGCCTTGGTATAATATTTTGTGCAGGGCCTAGTTTTTTAGGAAGTATTGATTCATTGTACAAATTACTTCTAGCTTCCCCACTTAAATCAGTGATATATATAGTCCCCTCCATCTCTTTCTCAGTTCAACACATTCATAAGACTAGCCATATCACAATGTTTCGATTCACGAGAAGGGTAATGTAATTCATGAGCTTAAGATATTCAAAGTATGGGTTTTCATATCTAGTGTTGCCCCACTTATAGCAGGCCTGGATAGTACCCTGACATAGTCACTTTAGGAACATAAGCATTTATTCACTGCCAACGAGCTTGAATAATACCCCGATGAAAATACGTGCTTCACTTCCTTGCACAAGAAGCCTTTCTCTTCTTCACCATTTATTTATTTTTATTTTATAGGATCATGCTTCGACACTTATTTATTTCATGGGGTGGAAGAGGGATCCTAACTTATTGAGAGCAGAAGAGGTTGTTCCTTTAGAGAAGCATATATAAAACCTCTTATATGAGTTTTCTCATTAAGATTTTCCCCTTGTCCTTCTCTACTTGATTGGATCAACGTTGAAAACATTGAAACGTAAAGAATCAAGCAGAGAAACGAGGGTCCTAGAAAATATATGAGTGTCATGGTTTCACACAAAGATCTCCTTACGTGAGGATTATATTTTCCATCAAAACATCATCGACCAAAAGGTATGAACCAAGACGAAGAATAAGGACTAAAGGTTAGCCAAATGTTGCAGTGTCACAAGACGCTTTTCTATTTTGCCACATTGTCTTTTGAGCTGAAGGGAACATCCTTCATGCAAAGTATTATTAAACAAAACACAAAATAAAGACAAGACACAAGAAGGAAACAAAATCCAAGAGACAAAGAAAATGGAGGGTAAACTGAAAATAAGATGTGAGACAAAAGTAAGAAAAGGCTACAGAGAGCAAGTGCAAGATGAGTGTGTAGGGGATACTAGTATGCAACTAGATGTACTCTAACCTAACCAACTAGAAGTCTAGGATCAAGTGTAATGAAATTTACAGTAGATGCTCCTGACCTACATATACAAAGACAAGCGATTAAAAAAAATATAAGACAATGTGAAATAGAAAATATAAGTGCTTGAATAACTTTCACAACAAATTAAAGGTCTTTCATGTCAGCAGAAAGATATGTCATAGCCACTACTGCTAACTAGCTCAAATTCTTACCTTTTCAATGAAAAACATAATTAAACAAACCTTGGAAGCTTATTATGAATGTATCTTCATCTGTACTTCCCACCTTAGCAAGCATGAGAAAAGATCGAAACTTCTTATTTGCGACAGAGCTTTCCAGGTAAGATTGATCCACCTATTCAGTGATTGGATCATGAAATTCAGGACAATCCTCTTGAAAACCTTGAGCTCCTCGAAAAAATGAATTTTTCATTAAAGGTATGTGATTAGGATGAGAATCATGTGAGGGAAAATGAATCTAATCAAGTTCAAAGGTCTTGCGAAGATAGTGAGGCCCTAACATAACCATCAATATGAGCTGAAGTGCCTCAATGGCTTGATAAGTATCTAAATAGTGCGATGATAAACCATAAATATTAAAGGATATATGACAAATGTCATTAGAGAGGTTGGTGATAAAATGATAAGCTAAATGACAACCATCAGGATACAAATTATGATCAGAAGGACTAATTAAACATAAGATTCTCGATTATAAGATAACATGGATAGTCCAGTCTAAATAGTTTCACAAATTCTCTAAGTAATATAGTCATTTTCCTCACATGTTGAGTGTAACAAACCATTTTCTTGTAACTAGTTAATCATTGCACTAGTATCTTACTCGTCGAAAGAAGTGAAAATGAATTCCAGTATAGAAAACATGTTAATCTAGTCACGATATAGCGAGTGAAGAAAAATTTGATTTTCCAAATAAATCATGCATTCACTAACACTCAAGAGGATTTTAGGTGCAATGAAGAAAAATATTAGTCATAAAACATTCACAAGAAAAACCAGGATTTGACTATTTTGAACTGCATCTAATAGAAATGATTCCTTCTACCAAAGATAGTCTTTGAAATTATCAACTTCGCAGTTCCATGCTTTATGAGACATACACACTCCAAACCTGAGTTAAGTACAAAAGCCCTACATGGAGATGAATCAACTGAAATAGAATCTTGAATCTGATCAGACAACTAATCTTGAAATTTTGAAAGACTATATCCAAAATACCAAACATCTTTCAATAAGGAATTTACATCTAGTGAAACCATGCAAAGAAAAGAATTTTTTGAGAAAAAATAGATTTGACTTAGTTCGGGGATCTTACCACAGTCGTGAGATCCTGACATAACCATCAACGAAATTTGAAGTGCCTCGACTTCCTAACCAGTCCTGAAACTTTTAAGTCTTGTAAAATCACATTTTTAAGATTGAATCAGATGATGCATTGTGTGCAGATAGCTGCTACCAGTAATTTCAATAGGACCACTACTAACTAGATGGAATCCATCTTTATCTTTGATTTGACCAGATTTTACAAATTCAGCAACCAGATTACTCAAGTCTAAATATTCTTCTAATAAAAAATATAGAGATGAATGAATTAGATCAATTTCAAGAGAAATATTATTTTAAGAGTTTTCCTCATGAAAAATGGAAAATGACAAGTAGTGGAGTGGATACTCAATGATTTGATTGTTTCCTTTTTCATTGTGGTTAACCTCACTACCTTGTGTCAATTGAGAAGTTATCTCATTAGATGAATAACTTGAAGAGCATGAAGTATCTTCATAGGAAGTAGATGCATCACAAATAGTAGAGAACACGGGATAGTGAGATGAAGAGGAATTTTCGATAAGAAAATCTTCTTTGGATGGATGAAATTCCAGATCTAATTCTTTCAAGTCAAAATCTTCTCAAGAAACTAGAAGATCAAATGGTGAACTTGGGAATTCATCATTGTGTACGTCAATGAAGTCGTGAATATTAGAATGATGGTTTCCCCAATCTATACATTGATTAATAAAATTAGCTTCATTTGATTGACTACCAAGATTACTAGATTCAAAATCATCAAAGAATGGAAGGGCATCATCTTGACATCAAGGACTTTGAAAAAGAGAAGAAATATAAAAATAATCCTAACTTTTATTCGCCTCTACCAGTGTAATATGACCACCTTGAACTTGATCACAATTTGAACTAACAACTTGAAAATCAAGAGAGAGTGAAGAACTAGTTGGTGGAGCAGATTGATCAAGCAGATCATGGTACACAGAGTCATGGAATATAGATGATAGAGGATGGTAGATGTTCCTTGAAGAAGTAATACTTTTAATGGAACTAGATTCAAGATTGAGGTTAATAATGCTAGTACCATGTTGAGGAATGAAAGGATTAGTCTTCACCCTAGGCTCCATAAACCATTCCAAGATTTTCTCCATTGGATCTAAATCATGAGAGGTGGATGAAGGTTGAAGAGACAGATTGGTGATCTTATTTACATATTTCCAAACTTGAACCTTAATGCATAAAGGCACCCCAAATGGTGTTATAAAGGGAGGAGGAATAGGAACAAAAGGAAGAGTAGGTTCCTCCTTTGAAATTAGAGGTGTCTCATGATTTACAAGAGTTGGGGAAGCAGAAACATTAGGGGGTTCAAATTCACCTTGAAAAGAGATATGAATCAAATGCCAAAAAAATTGTTTAAATAAATCCCAATCTATGTCTTCTTCAGGAAATTCATACCAAAGGTGAAGGAATTGATTAGAAAACTCTTGAATTGATTCATTAAAGTTCATTCTTAGTTGATTGATTCTTTTAAGGACATCTTAGTAATCATACCTATCAAATTCTAAATGAAGATCCTTGATGAGGTGTTCAAAAGAATGAATGGAATTTGGTGGTAGTGTATGACACCATTAGTTAGCACGACCTTCAAGCACGAGGAAAAAAAGAATACAAGCCACATATTCACAATCAATTTCATAGTGTTTGCAGAACTTAAGAAAAAGTGATGCATGCTCGGTAATGTATGTATCACCCTCACTATCAAAATTAAATTGAGACAGTTCATCAAGTTGTTCCATGCAGATGAAAAGTTTACTAGGGGATTGGTTAGAGAAACATTCTGGGATTATGATTTGGGGATGAGAAATTTAAGATAAGAGATTCAAAATAGACTCAATAGGAACAAATTTTCATATGGCCCTCCTTGTAGGGCCATTTTTTGACGATGTTGGAAATCTGTCAACCAAGAGGGTATCCCTATTGAAAATCCCCAATCATAGTTCACACCATTTGGTGCGGGATCCCTTCTATAAATAAGGCTTCGTTGCTATATATATTTGGAGATTTTCCTTGGCCACGATGGTCAACAGAAGAGAGTAATGTACATGTTGTTTCAGATGAACAAGTGAGTATGCCTTGTGGAATTTTCAGTTGCAGAATGTATCAAGGTTCTTCTACCAAAGGGGAGAGAAAATTAATCCTTTAATAGAAAAATAATAATACTAATCTAGTAAAGACACATGAGAATAGACATATGAATGAATCATTGGTCAACTAGCGAAATAGTTCACATAGTAGCACCATTTTTTGACACACATACAACACACCTTCAACAAGATAAGTACCAAAGCTGCCAAAATAGTTAAATCTCCTTAGTACAGATGGAAAAAAAATACATCGCAAACATTCAAAAAATAGTCTTATAATATTTAGGACATACGCATGAAAGTGTGTTAGCTCAATGAGCTTTAAAATTAAGAAAAAGTTCCAAGATACATCAGTTCAGTGAACACCACGAGCTCCAATAATGGAGCATTAGAGCAACCACTTTCTCCTCTAAAAGAACTATCTTCCTCTCTAATGCCTGATAGGAGGAGCCAAGGTGAAAAGTCATTTACATGAGCTATGAGGGTGTATATATAACAAATGGGGTGATCATTCACCTCCCATGTGACTCTTGGACTACCCTCATGACTGTTTGACTTCTCTATGACCTTTCAACTCCTTCATGACATTTCACATTCTATATATGGCTCTTGGACTTCCACTTTACATTACATTTCATATACACAAAAATTACATACAAAAAACTGATGTGGCCAATGATGACATGACACTTTGATAAAATATGACAATACATGATGACATGGACTATATGATGAAATGGAAATGTCAAGCCATTCTTGTTGTTGCTATCTCTGAGTCTTCTTGAGAGATGGTGCATGTTTTTCTCCTTCCTCCTTTGTCAGGATTGAAAGTAGGGAGTCTTCAATGTGACCTTGATCTACAGTTGTTGTCACAAGCTGGTGTCCCTTTTTCTTGACTTAATTGATCAACTTGTCTTTGCAGCTACAATTGAATCTTCTAGGAGGATCTCCTTCTTCATCTCCTTCATCATCATCCTGTCATGACATGGTATAATACCTGCAACTAAAATCCACTCATGACAAGACAACATCAGTTCAATAAACGCTTAGTCTAACATGTTTCATGACAACCATTAACAGAGTTGGAACTGGGTGTTAGACTGCAAAAATGGCTCAAGGATTGCGTAGTTGTATAGCTCAGGAGGTCAGGGGTCACGACTGAGTCTTAGGGTTTTAGGCTAGATATAGTAGCTTAGGGTTTCGATTTGATTTGATTGGGGTAGTCGCTAGATGAGTGAATTAGGTCAAAGAGTGAACTATGTCAAGGTAAAAGAAAATCAGAATTGCAGACATCTGATGGGGCAAGGTAAGCAAGTACTTTAACACTTTGTATTATATTGATGAAATGGTTTAGACCGATGAGGTGCTAAAAAGAGCATGAAAATCATGAATTCTTTTTAAACTGAAGAAATGAAACAAATTATGATGATTTTCCCAAAACAGAGCATAGAAGATGAATTCTGCTTATCACACCTTGAAAATAAAACATATTTAGAAGTGAAATGGATCATGGAAGATACAAAACATTCACACACATGTAACTAAAGAAGAAACAATATAAAAGTACCATGCCACAAGAATCCCACCACAATGGCTGCAACTCATCCAATATATTCCATGCCAAAGTCTGAAACACTACTACAATATCCAATGGAGTCCAACCTGTGACATGAGTCAAGAAATGATAGATATAGCCATAAAACAACTTCTCCCATCCTCAGGGGTCGAATCCATGAGCTAAGGAGATGTTTTGCCAAAATCTGAATTGAAACCTAGAGTGTAGGGAGGTCAAACTAACTCATCCCTCACTTTTTGGAAACTGATTCATTACATCACAAAAAGAGTTTTCACCTAATGTATTTACTCTAGGTAACTTTAAAACATCATTATTACATTTACAACCATCAATTACATTGGTAAAAACATGATTTGTCAAGGTGAAACTGTCAAAACTAAGAAAATTTACAAAATTATGAAACTTAGAAAATTTGTGTCAAAAGCACAGCGCCATTGTCCTAAGCACAACGCCAACTTCAGCTCCACTTTTGAGGGGGTTGCCGGTGTCCACATTGAGCCCAGGATAGCTCATTGGAAATCATGTCCTATCTAGTTTCCATATCTATCCTTAGTTTCCAAAATGTTTTTACCCTCCAAAATTTTATTCTCCCAAGACTGGTAAAAACCACAGCGCCAGCCTCCAAAACAGGGCAGAAACATGATTTTTTCAGTGTTTTTTGACCCTTTGACTGCCCTGTTGACCCAAAAAAGCTTATAAAAGTAGTTTTCTTGACTATATTTGGCCTTTTGAATCTAATGGTGGTGGCCATCTTTCATTTGGAGGCATCTAGTAAAAGCGCAATGCCTAGGGCGCTGTGCTTTTGGTAGTGCGACTGGCGCAAAAACTGCTAAAAATGCAAAAACTCCAAAATTTTCAAAATTCTTCAAAATTTGATCTATGGAAGGCTGATGAGGTATGTTAGGCAATGAGTGATGCCTCAACAAGGATTTCAAGCTTGTCTTCCTTCTTTTTCTTGGCTAGGGTTTCAAGTCGTATTTTGACCTTTTGGAGCTTGGACCTTGCAATTTGATTTTTCTTGAAGTAATGTTTAGCCATCTTTCTTTGTAAGTCGTTGTCCCTATTTGACTTCTTCAATATATTTTCAATATGCTCATTTACCCTTTCAATCATCTTGCAAAAATCAAGGCAACCTATATACTGAAAACATGAGATTGCCATTGGTGAAGCCATGAGTTCATTTGTGTTAGTGGGCTCCAGCCTTAGGATTTTTCCTCCTTTGTGTGGCCTCCTTTGTTCTCTGTCCTCTTCTACTTGTCTATCCTCCTCTTCCACATAGTCTATGTCTTCCTCCATAGTGTTTGGTTAAGAAAACCTAGGGACAAGGTAGATGGGAATGGGAAGTGGAAATAGGTCTAGGGAATAGGAATAGGGCTATAAAAATTTGAGGAAATGAGGGGAGGGATTATGGAGCTGTGGGAGGTGATAGAAGGTGAAAATTTCAAGGGAGTTGGGAATGATAATTAAATTACAAGTTTATGGTAGAGGCTTCCTAGGAATTTTGGAAACCTAGGTCTTAGGGTTTTATGGGAAAAGGGTTTAGGAACTAGGAAATGATAGTGTAGGGGTAGGGATGGGTTTAATAGTGATGTAGGAAGGTGTTGTAGGGTCTATGAGTAGAAAATTTGGGATAAGGATGGATTTAGGGTTTTATCACTTGCCCAAGTGCCAATTTTTCTTAGGAACCAAAACACTAAAAAAATGTTGTTTAGGAGTGCAAAGAGGTGGAAAATTTGTGTGACTTACTTGGTAGAAGAGGAAACAAGACTTTGTTGAAGTTTTGAGAGAATTTGGAGGCGTTTTGGTGCTCTGGGGGCTCACTGGGAAAAGGTGTAGCGCCTTGCCTAGAATCGCAGTGCCTGTGTTAAAAAAGGCATCGACCACTGCTCTAAGCGCGACACCTGCCCCCTAAGCGTAGCACCAAGAAATTTTTTGCATTTAAACCTACAAAATCAAATTTTTGAACCAAGGGAGTGTGACCTTGACCTTTGAGAGTGAAAATGAATTTGTTTTCAATGTCTTGGTGGCCTTTATACTTCATGAAATTGATGATTTGGGCCTTGGGACCCACTTTCTTCCTTTTGTCATTCACCTTACTCTTGGAAACTATACCTTTACACTTGAATTTTTCTTTGACAAATTGATCACTTGATATACATTGAGAACACTTTGACCTTTGACTTTTTGGTCCTTTGGCATTTTGGAACTCTGAATTAGTAGCTTGGAAATCATGTGCTTATTACATTTGAAAGACATAAAATTACATAGTGAAAAATAAAAAATATTACTTTTAAAATTAAAATTACATGCTAAATCAAGATTTTTTGTTTACAAATCATCCTCAAATAGTGAATAGATGTTATTTGATCACTATGAGACTTGCTGACATTATGCAATGGAAATGGTGTTTTATTGGACCTTGAAAACCCTAGGACCTAATGGTAACCTTGACTGACCAGAATTGATGGTGTCATGACTAATATGATGACATGATGACTTTGACCTCATGACTGATGTACATTCAACAATGCATGACAATGTGCCAACAAGAAATGAAATTTAAGGGACAATGATGTTCTTTTTACTAGGGCTACCATCGGTGAGTAAATTTTTGAATGATGACCTAGTGGAATGACAAAAATTTCTAAGTGGGACCCTAATATGATATGGAAAGAGGATTTTTGATCACTAATGGTAGGATGCAAATACTGACACTAACACAGTATGAAATTTGGGTAGGTTGGGGCAAGGAAACTGCACATTTGATGGGCTTATGAGGTCAGGATCGAGGCTTGAGGTTTCCCACTATGCAATTCTAGAGTGACAAATGCTCGGGGAAAGCACAATTTCGTAGTTCAAGACCTCAAGCTAGAGGCTTGTTTCTTGAGACTGCATAGTGTGCAGAGGAAGCTAAATGAAGGCAAAGACTTCCCAGTTATGGAGATCAAGGGTCAAGATTGAGCACTAATACTGTGTAGTACAAACTTATGGAAATCAGGGACTACACATTGCGCAGTTCCAAGAGGCAAGGTCTAGGATTGAGGTATGAGATTGCATAGTTCAGGAAGGTTGAGTGAGGCCAGGTTCCTAGGTTGGGAAGTTTTCTAGATTTGGCTAAGTGTGGGATCAGTAAGACCAAAGTGAAGAAGGACAAAATCTAAGCATGATCACACACTTAGAATAGTTTACGACACAACACTAATCAATCAAAACACATGAATAACATAATTCCCTCAATGCGAGGACAATCCGACAAATTTCCCTAAGTGCGACATTAAAGGTACACTTTGTGACGATGTTGATGACACTTGTGTGATAGTGCTTGAAAATTTGGGAATTAGTGTGATACATGTCTACATGATAAGAGTGACTCATAGCACCAATATTAGCCATTGAAACAAACCAAAACTACATTTGTGCAATATGCGACGCTTTCTATACTAAAATATGACACTTAGATTTCTTCCAAATAGGACTAGGACACTTAGATAAAAACATATGTAATTACTCTTGATACTAGAAATGACAGTAGGAAAAGTCAAAGTAGGCCCATAAGTTGGATTTAGTCCAAAATTTTGGAGGGTGTTGTAGCAACTACAACATAGATTTATCAAATGTGATTCCTAGTTGAGTGAGGAATCCATTGAGCAAGAGGGAATTCTTGCTAAATTAATGATTTTATTATCTGAGATTATGATACTTATTTTTATGTCATGTCCATAAATAGGAAATGGTGAAGGTTATGTTAACAGCTATATTAATTACAAATTAGAAGTAGACCTTGGTTAAAGGATGAGGCACACATGTTATCATTTATAACACTTACAAGTAGACCACCCAGATTAGGGGTTGCATGGGACCAAGAGTTGTGACAACAGGGGAATCATGATGATGTGTGAAATATGTATTGTTATAATATATAAATTAGATTGTGTTTATGATATAAACACACACACACACACACACACATATATATCTGTGTGTGTGTGTGTGTGTGTGTGTGTTTATATATGATATTTTTGATGTGGGAGTTGTGATGGTAAATATATTCATGTCAACAAATGACTGGCGAGATTGGTAGTGCCTACACTTGTAAGGAAGTGATTGAGAGGGGCGAGGGGATTTTGTTTGAGCTTATACACCACTAGGTGCTTGTCAAGTTTGGAAATCGAGCAGTGCGAGTGATTGAAGACAAATTTAAAGATCGTGTGGAGGGTATACACCATTGGGTGCTTGCGAGGTTTGGAAATTGATCCAGAGCGTGTGAGTGGAATGCACAAAATGGGAAATTGCATCGATTTGTGTGAGCATTGTTGGGTGCTAGTTGAGCATGGTGAACCACTTAGTATGTGGGATCAAAGAAGCAAAGAGAAATTCATAGATAAGTGTTATCTACTTCATTCAATGAATTCCTAATTGAAGTAATGATTTAGTTTAATTTAAAGTTTTTATTTATAATGAGTTAAAATTATGGATTAATATGATTTTATTATTTGAAAGAAATCAAATTACATGACTAACATCATGAATAAATTTGTTGTTATAGGTAGGATTTAAGTTTTTTTGGAATTTTCTTTATGATGAGTCTCATAAATCTATGTACCTTTGATGTAGGAAGGACATTGGATTTCTTGGCTTGGGTGAATGAAACTAGCTAAAAAGTTAAACAATGGCAACTTGAAGATAGAAAAGTACGTAGCAACTAACAGGGCCATTGTGGCGACACTAGAACAAAGTATTGATCAATAATTTCCTTGAAGAATACAATGACGTATATGAATATGTTGAGGTGGGGAAATTCCTTAGTTATGGAACTATTCCGATGTGAGGAAACCTTGCCAAGGGAAGGGGGTGTCTATACTTGAAAGGTGAGTTGCTACAAAAAAAGAGGAACCAGATCACCTGAGGGGCTGGGAAGAAAAGATGCGGATACTAGAACTTGAAAATAAATGTGTTTCAAATATTCATGGGAATGCTGATTAGAATCAAAGGTACATTGGGTGTGTCCGAGTAAGCAATGCGTTGATATTATTCATTGAAGGAGAACTAAGTGTGGTGGAATGCAACATTGGACATGGGAAGTAGATAACACTTTGGAAAGAAATTCATCAAGGCTAGATTAGGTGCATTAAAAGCACTATGAAATTTAAAGGGTCACTAAGAAAATGGTTGATTTAATTAAGTGTTATACTCATTGAGTTATTGGGTAAGCAATTGTGAATATAGTTATAGATGTAAAAATATATGTGTATATAAATCTCACTGATGAAATTTTGTGTTTTTGACACATGCACCAAGGATAGAGTTCCTTTAAGGGGGTGGTGTATGTAACATCCATTTTAGTGACCCCTGTTTTGTAAACATGATTGAAAACTATGTGAAGCTAGTAAGAGTGATCATGACTAGCTGGAAATATTTTGTAAATATAAAAATATGAATAAATTTGATTTGTTGGCCTAAGGGAGAGGGATGATGGATCCACGTTATTAGGTGAGTGGAGTGCTATGGGAAGGCCTAGTAGGACACCACACCACCGGATAGTTAGAGACGAAAATGATGGGAAGATGATGAGTCATCACTCTGATTCATGATCTTGATTCCATGATGGGGAAAGAAAAGAGGATTCGAAAATCATGACACATAAAGAGATAAAGATAGAGAGAGGGGGGGCCATTCAGGAGAATAAATCTTGGGAGAAGAATCACACACCAAAGAGAGAAGGAGAATGTGAGGAGAAGCATAGCATTAGGAGCATAAGTACAAGCTAAAGAACTATTCCATTCAATGTTGTTGAGGGCATGTCCCTAGAATTGATGCATGGGAGTACTTGGACTGTGGTGTCCAAGATGGAAAGTTTAGTGGGAGGATTACTAGAGAAATTGGGTGAAGGGTGATTTCCAAAAGGGATGATAAACCACCTACAGAGAAATACCATACTCGTGTAAAGCTGAGAAAGACCCCAGCTGAATGTAAGTATGAATCATTGAGAGAACACTCCCCTGTACCATGGATCTAGCTTGTGGGTGAACAACTACAAGAAGTATTTGGCTGCAGTTTTCCTGTGGTTGGGTGAAAGTTAAATTCCCTTCCTCAATTGCTAATTTTTCAGAGATAAGTTGCTCCTTCATGATCCTTATATGTATTGTTGCACTTAAATTACGAATCATATTATTATGTGGAAAATTATATGTGAGAACTATGGTTGATGGTGGGGTACTCATACTTTTTTTTTGTAATGATATGTGTTTTATGAATCTGCTTGTATGCTCAAAATGTGTTCAAAATATTGATGTGTTTCAGTTAATTGCATGACTCTTAAGGTGTGGGTAGGACTCAATGAATTGTTATGAGTGGGTTAAAATTGATTATGACACTTGTTGGGCCACTAAATTAGCATTATTATTACCATTTCGTGAAATCTATTTCATCCATTTCTACCGTTATTTTATCCCGTTATTTATCATAATTTATCACAATTTATCATATAATTCCATTTCATAATTATTTATGCTCTTGCGGATAAATAATACTTGTTCTCCTTTATTTTTAATAAATTGAAGATTATTATGGATGATTTTTCCAATGATGGTTTATTAATGGGTTTTTTGTAACATCACTCATGATTTTAGCCTTCAAGATCTCTTCTAGATTGCAAATTTGATCTTCAACTCATAGTCAAATATTCCAATTCAGAAATTCATTGGGATAAAAAGTGAAAATTGTGTGTTGGATATTTCGAGAAAATGAAGACGAGTCTTGAAAATCCAAGAGGTTTTGTGTAAAACAGAGCAATTTAGTTTCTTAATGAGCAATTTTCCAAAATTCAATATAGATTGAGAGAAACACAAGGTTCTCTGAAGGATATTTTCCTAGATTTGTTATTGTGACCATTTTCCAATTTTCCTTAATTGAAAAATCATATTCAACTTGCTCCAGCTGATTGATGATGGAAATATCTTCCAGATTTGATCTTACTGATTAAATCATTGTAATCAATCCAAAATTGTAATGGAAAATCATTTTGTTCAGTTTAGTTGTAATTATCCCTTTTCTCTTTGTATATTTAAATGAAGATAGAAATCAAAGAGGGGGATGGACAATTATTGAATTTGAGGTAGAGATTAGAGCTATATTGTATCTATTTCTAATTTTTCATGAAAGGATCTATCAATGGAATTTCATAATTGTTTACTTATAATTTGATCTGAATTACTTTTTAAGAAAAAACTGACTCTTGGGCAGTTGGGCCCACTACCTTTGACAAGGTGTTGCCTTTAACATATAAGTAGTTTAGTTGTGTGTTTGTTTCTTGGAATTTCAATTTTTGTTCCTTAAAGTAAATTTCCTTTTTTTTTTTAAGTAATATGTTACTTGCTGCATTTTCCATATTTGTTGTTTCCTACAATTTCTATATTTATATTAATTTACAGCTCTAGATTAGCATTTGAATAATGTTGGGTGGAATAGGTTTAATTTCCAATTCAGTGAGGTGTTGTTTAATTTAGTATTGATTCAATTCGTGTGATTAGCATAATTCTTTTTCTTGTCATGTACTCTTTTTTTTTTAATTTATTATTGTTATTCAAGTTTTACATCTTATTTCTTGTTGAATAAGCTAGATAGTGTAGAACACAATCACGTAAAACCAGTGTTAGTTGCTGGTAGTTGCTTGCATATATTTGATAGAGTGTCGTGAAATAAAGAGACATTCCTCATATTTATAATTAGTGTTCAAGTGATTAGTTATTTTTATTAAGCAATTAATTTCCCCAACAACCCTTAGAAGATATCTGTGATTGAAGGCATAAATAAATCTTGTTGTTAATGAGCCCTTTAGGCTCGTTATGAGATTCATTTAACCCTCATCATGTTTAAAGGATTGGGGCACACCTATATTATTTGTTTACCTTTACTGATGGTTGGTTATGAAAATAATGCTTATGTTGTATTAAGTGTTGGTTGTGAGAGAGTTGTCCATCTCTATCTAATGCTTTGCAATGGTTATGAAGTGTTTTGTCTCACTTGTGAGGGGATAGATATGATTGAATGCTAATTTTCCCTTAATGATAAGTTGTTTGTTTATTTATATCATTTTACTATATGATCATGCATGCAAATTGATATTCAAGGCCTTTATGAATCAATATGATGCTATTGTAGTTGGATCTACAGAGCACAATACCCATTTATTTGGTTGATTGTAATGCATGAGTGTAAAGCTAAATCCATGTCTTATGAATGTTCCTAACTATTGGTATTTTATTTTTGAAAGCATCTTGATTGCATGGAGGAATTAATTTCATTAGTTACATATGTTTTTTGGTGAAACTGAGTTCACTAGAGAAACTTGATTACATCTATGATAGAGTTGTAGAGGACTTAGAACATATCCCAAGTTAATAGGGCATTGCAGATCCGTGACAGTGGTTTTGGGTTGATTTGGAAAGGTTCAGGAATTTGAACCCATTTACATTTGTAATTGTAATGAATGGTCTAAATGTATAAGGGGCTCAAATGGCCGAAGTGGCCCAAAAGGCTCAGATGTGGGCCCAGGACCAAATTACTTCAGTAGTTTGGGGCCAAATGGGTTAACACATGGCAAGGGAGCTTGAGAAGCTTGAATTTCCAAGGGGCCCGAATGGCATGAACGACCAAGGGCCTGAAAGGTTTGAATGGCCTACAATGGTCCTAGGATTAAACTACTTCAGTGGTTCAAGGGTTCAGGATGATTTTCTCTATAATCTCAGTGATTGGTCTGAATGAACAAAGGTGGAACCAAGCCTAAATTACTTCAATAATTGGGGAATTTGGGATTCGACATTTAGGTGTGAAACAAATGTTTAATACACCTAAAGTGTCGAAGGCTTGAACACTGGGTGGGTCCCAATGGAGTTCAAGGTCCAAGCTTGTTTAGGGTTTGGTGGGGGTTTGACAAGTGTTTCTCTGTTCGGGGCTGAAGACCCAAATTTTATTATAACATAGGCTTGTCATTGAACATGATAAGGGTTAGTCATGGGGGGAACCTAGGACAAAGCCTATGTGGCTCAATGATGTGGAAGTGAGATGACATGGCATGTGAAGGGCATGCCATGTGGCAAATACCGATGGCCATGTTGCAGAGTGAAATTGTCCAAAATGAGTGACATGTGGCACCCTTGGGGATGACCATGTGGGTAATGTGGCATCAATAAGAGGTCATCTCGAGCTTACATTAGCATGACATTAGAATGATGTCACCTTGGGATGAAATAATCTCATACCTCAGGGAGAAAGCAAGGTGCGCCTTGGGAAAGGCCAAGGATGGTGAACAATGAGAGACAAAAATAACTCCATCATTATATGGGAAATATTCATGTCTCGAACCTTGGGACTTAGATAATGTGGGGTTACTCGTTGTGATATGGCAAGAGAGGCCAAGTTTGATGGGAGCTAAGAAATGAATTTCTCTTGTCCTTTAATGTCGAGTCAAGTTTGTCTCGCCCCAAGACTCTTTGTGAAATACATAGCAGGGTCATCTAATGGAGCCTATGCAAAGGGGTAAGGTGGCAGCTACCACATGGGCTCAATAAACGACATGCAGTATACTTGTTGGCTTAATAGGGTGACATGGACGACCAAGGTGAGGTGGGTTACCACATGGGCCCCACGTGGGAGGCCATGTCGGTGCCACATGGTAGGGTTAGAAAGGGGCCCAAACATTATATACTCATAACTTTTGACCTGTAAGTTAGATTGAGGCAAAATTTATATTGTTGAAAATCCCTCAACAATTTGTATGTGATAGTAACATTAGTTTTTAAGGAAGTTGGAAATTGAGAAATTGTGTAACTCCATTTCCATAGCGAGACCTTGGAGATTGGGTTTGCTTGATGTAACACCTTCCACTACCCCATAATAACTCAAGGAGGTGGGAGGGTGTATTACACTTCCATAGGGTGTATCTCCAAAGTTATAGCGAACCAAAATTTGAAATTTTTAGAAAATGTAATTTGAGATATCTTCTCAGTATTATTAATCTTTCATGATATTCCTTCTCTGAAAAAAAAAAAATATAGCGATAATTTCATGATGGCACATTTGAATAGAAAAACCCCAAGTTCATATGATTTTATACCAAATGTTATTAACCATGCACCTAAAAAATGATAAGAAGCCAATAATTACATTCTGGTTCAAGTGGGAAACCTCCTTTTACAATGAGTACAATGTATGCGACAAGATATTATTATCTTAAGACTAAAGCTCCTTGATATATTCATATGATACAAGGGTTCCAATTATAGTGAAAGGGTATAATGAAAGGTTCTTTCCTACATAACAATATAACAATAGAAATGTAATAACTCAATATCTAGGGCTTAATAATGGATTTTGGGTTAACATGATGTTTGTCTAGGAATTAATAGTTTCATCATCATAACACATGTCAATAAGATAGGTCATTTTTTAATCAAAATTCCCTCAAACAGTATGATCCAATAAGTCAAACTATCAATCAAACTATTCAAAAAATAAGAGGGTACTACAAAAGGTCCCCTTAGAAAAATAAAGAATAGACTTATTCCTATAACCTCAAGATTTAGAATTTCAACTTATCTTATGTCAAAGTAAGATATTCCTAAAGTGTCTGTCTATGGCATCAAGGTAGTTTACATATGCAGAAAGTTTTTCCTTTCATGAAAAGAAAAGGTGAAAAAATCATTATCGTTGATGCAGGTTGAAAATGTAATCAAGAAATTACATCTTTCTCAAATGAAAGGTAAATTCCAATATATTCCCATATTGTTTTCTAAGCCATGGTTGATTACTTTTATGAATACTTGTTGAAGGTATTGATACAAGGTAACAAAATAGATGTCGTGAAGCACTAAAAGTAGAAATATTGTATGTGTGTGTGTGTGTGTGTGTGGAAGAGAGCACCTACATTAGCTTTAAATTATCAATCATTTGATAAGATATCTATAAATGCCTAGGAAACCATTAAAAACACAATGATATTATTCTATTGACAAATAACTAACAATCCCAAGGTATAAAGGCTTGCACACTTTGGAACAATGATGCAAGTCACAATATATCGCTTCCATCCATTTCGCTTAAGTGAAACACTTGGTAGTTATTGCTAGTTTATAGTTGTGTGCCAAATGTTTTAAGGTTTCAATAATTTTTCACATTGATTTTAATGTGCCAAAAGTATTTATACTCTCTTCCTAAACTTATTTTTTAAAATCCCATCTATACCCAATACTTGTAGTACTTGCATGATTGCTTTCACAAGGATGATCACTGCTTTATATGATAGTGCCATATTTCATTATGGATTTCTTCAATATAAAAATAATACTTCAATGAATGTAATATCCTTTTGATGGTATCCCTTGAGGGGAAATGAAATTGGCGATGCCCATGAAAATGAAGTGTTATGCATGAGGAGGTTTGAGGTTCAAATCCCAATGATTCACTTATGCATGTGGAAGGGACATACTTAAGCACCTAGAAGTTATAGTAGTGGTGGTTGGAATTGTGCCTATGTCACATGACTATAGGACCAGTCTAGTTTCCAATTCCTCCAGATAAAAAAAAAAATATAAAATATAAAATTCTTTTGATGGTTTCTTTGCTTCTTCTGCATTCTATGTTCCCCTTTCCAATTACATAGGGGAATTCCTTTATCTTAATGTCACTATTTTGGAATATCTTAACAACTTTGAATAAGCTATGTTGACATACACATCTAATAATTCCTTGGTAACTAATGGATACAATGGCCTCAATGAGACAAAGGTCTTGGTTATAATCATTGGATATAAAAATATTAAATGGCATGACATAGTCCATTAAATACACCTTGTCATCCATGCAAAAAGGCCTTTTTAACTTCTTCTTTTTTTGTTGTTGTCACCTATAGCCTACATATGTGCACATACCATATGAAAATGGAGAATATGCCACTCTTTTTTTTGTATTACACATCAACAATGATTTATAATTCAAACTTGGTCATTTCAAATTGAAAATATCTTTTAAAGCTTTTTATACATTTATGTAATCTATCTAAAATAGTTTTTAATTCTTTTTAAATAAGTAGAAGTATATGTAACCGTGCTTTAGATAATAATTGAAGAGTCCTCTAAAAATCAAAGCATATCCACACTAGGGTAAATGGATCTTCTTGAAATTTCTATGTATTCATGGAGATTGTTGTCCAAAATATATGTTTCATTTTATATATATGGAAGAGAAATTATCTTAACTCTTAGCTAATGATCAATAAATCAAATTCTTATGATCCTTAATTACTCATAAGGAATAAGTGCAAATGACCTTGGTTTATTATCAAACAACTCCCCCATTATACTATGAAAATAAATTAAAAATTCTATTAAAACCAAAAAAATTATCCTCCTTACTCTTTTACCACTAGTTCTATTCCTAATAATACTCGAGTAATCAATTCCAAATCATCCACTAGAAATAAGGAGAATATATCTTTCAGTTATCACAAAAATATTGATCATCGAAATGAGCATCACACATGGCAATTCATTCGAAAATTCCTATTTGTTTCTAAATAATTAGAAGTGGACATCAAAACCCCTAATTCCACTCATCCTTGGGTTATATTCACATGGAAATATTATTTTGTTAATAAAAAATAGGCCTTTTTGCACAACATTGTCACATAAAGCATACTAATTGATATATGGTCTTGGAAAATGGAAATGATTAAAGGAATCTTGTGTCATAACATTTGGTGGAAAATTTTCAACTTCCAAAGATGTATGTTTTCAAGTTATGTAATATTATATGGTTTAAGGATATACAAAACCGATTTTGGTATTGAATCTTTCTAGGAAACAATTGATGTGATTCCATGCCACCTAATTATTTTGATATGATCATTTTTATGTTTTCAAGTTATGTAATATTATATGGTTTAAGGATATACAAAACCGATTTTGATATTGAATCTTTCTATGAAACAATTGATGTGATTCCATGCCACCTAATTATTTTGATATGATCATTTTCATAGAATTAGGAAGATAGTGAGGGAAGGGAAAGAGTGTCATCATCGTTCGTCATATAACTTAACTTAATTCGTCACATAACATCTGGTACAACCATTAAATGATAAACACCTAAATCGTAAATTAGTGATTTTTGAGAATGAAGAACACCTTGAATATAATGGCTAGAATGTTGTTACACCAAACATGAATTCAACGTGACTTCATAATGGATGGGGACCTTCCATGAATGATAAGGGTAATCCTCTCTCAATGTGGGTTTGATTCCATTGGAAATTTAATTAAAAATTCTTAATGTATTTTTTGAAATTTTTTGGATTTAATTAAAAAAAATTAAGTTTTTTTGTCAAACCTTTTTGATGTCTTAATAACAAATTTTGTGAGGAGGCTCAATTAGTTTGTTTTATGGTAGACACTCAATTTAAATGTTGTATGCTCAAGTGGAAATATATTATTATTAAATGATATCATGATATTTTTGTAGTTTTTATGTGGTTGCTTCTTCAAATTTGTGGATGGATATCCTAGTAAAATTGATGCCATACATTGGTGGATTTCACTAATGGAGATTTAAATTAGGAACCTGTTAACATAAAACTAGCCAAATGCATTCATAATATTGGTGTAGCAAATTGAGCTAACCCAAAGGAATAATTTTTTATATTTGTTGTTAAGGCACCCAGTTTATTATAGAGCTAGTATAGCCTTTTTCTTATGCCTTGAAGGTTGCCAAATAGCAAGGCTTTCTAATTATTTTGTTGTATATGCTCCATGATATACTGGAAAACAACTTTTGAGATGGATATAAATGTAAACCTTTCTAGTTCTTGAAATTCATTCCCTTGTTTCCTATCTTGTAGATAAATAAACATGGTCAAATCACTCTCTAAAAATTTAAAAATTTGTGTTTCAAGTTGTATTATTATTTATTACAAGCTCAAAGGTAAGCTGTCTGACATACTCAACCATTTATATGACAATTGCAATGTCACATACCTATTTGTCTCAATGACTTACAAAGGTTACAAGGTGTTGTCGATCCTAGAGATAGTCTCTGGATTGCAAGGAGACCAGTGCATAGGACATCTGAATCTGGTGCATCTCTAATTATTCTTCGAAGGTTTTAGAGCACCATTTGTGATGTTTCTTACCATTTGAATTTAGTTGGTTCAAATAAATTCAGAAAGACACAATCCATGAGTTCTTTATACATAAGAGGTACTCAGTGATATAACATATCAATCAACAGTGGCCAAAATCATCCAAGGACTTAAAACTCATTTCCTTTAATATGAATATGATAACAAAGGGAATAAAATAAGAAACCCATCATATAGAGCTCGAGATATCAAGTATTCTACACATAGATGGATTTAAAAAGAAATGACAACTATCGAATAATGGTGGATGCGAAGATTCACGGAGCGCATTTAAATATCTACCTTCCACAATTCATACATGCATTCTTCATCAACATCTTAATTCAATTGAACCTTATTAAGAGAGGAAACATATCTAGCAGCTACTTAATGTAGAATCTCAGAATAACATGAACATTTATGAAATTACAAAAGAGAGGAGACATACTATAATTCCATAATGAAGGAATCACCATTGATATCCATTAATATTCTGAGTAACATATACATCAAAAGAACCAGAATGTTGCCAAAACAATAGAGTTTCTTTCCAAAATCATGAACCTTTCTTTCTTTATCAAACGTTGACCATATAGGCCTCTTTGGATAGAGATAGTTCGATAGAGAGATATTCCTTCTTGATTTGGTTCATTATGCCAAAACAATACTCAAAATTCGAGTGTGTGCAAATACACAACTGTTTTAACCATAATGTATTGATATAACAAAATAAAGTAAAAACCCATAAGTAAAAATAACAGTAAAGTAAAGGAAATGCCAAGGCAGGCACGATATGGATGTAGCGTTGAATGATGGAGAGATAGATGACTATTGTAAACAATTTGCAGATTTCATGCAGGCCCAATTGCATAGGAAATATGATCTTTGTTCCTCTAGGAAAAGGTTAAGAGAACAAGACCAGCATGAAAGTGCTTCTCCCCAAGAGACCCATAGATCTTCTGACAAGGGAAAAGGACCCTTAGATCCAAATGTGTTAAAGAAGAAGGACTCCTTAAATCAAGATTTACACAAGCCTGAAGAGCCTAAAGAGGAGAAGCTACCCATCACTTCAAAAAATACCTGTGAAAAAGAAAGAGAACCAACAAAATCTGGGAGTATGGAGAAGGGTCCAATTGTCTTCAATATTCAAAAGTAACTTGAAAAGGTCAAAATACTGGTTCCTTTAACTAAACTCTTGAAGCGTCCCACTTATAAAGCCCAAGTCTCCCAGTTTATGCTTCCATCCACTTCGGCACCATCCCATGACTATTTTCAAAAAGAAAGGCCTATGGTTGTTTTTGGACCTCATATCGAAGAGCAAGATCCCTCTACTGCACCCTTCTATGTTCCTCTTATAATACATGACCTCTTGCTTCACAACTGTATGCTAGAATGAGGAGCCTCACATAATCTTATGCCATTAATTGTAATGGAGCAGCTCGACTTGCAAATAACTAGACCTTATAAGGATCTTACTCTTTCAATTCTAAGAGAGTAAAATGCTTGGGAATGATAAAGGACCTAGTAGTGAACTTGGCTCAGATCCCAGTTAAGAGCGTAGTAATGGACATCATGGTAGCAGATATCCCTGCAAGATTTTGCATGCTCTTGTGCAGGTATCGGGGTTCTAAAATTTGAGGTTCCATCAAGTTAGATCTAACTTATGCCACCATCCCTACCTTTGGAGGGGAAGAAAGAAGATTGTATAGAGAGTCAAGGTTCATAAAAATAGTTACCAAAGCTAAGGGCTCAAAGAATTCTCGTGTGTATGGGAAAGAGAGTGACCTTTCTTGTCTGTTGTTAGAAGAAGATGACATCATCTTAGAAGAAACTCAGGTACACCCAACAGTCCAATTAGATGATCAACACAAAGCCAAAGACAAAGTATGGAAGTTATACTTTGATGGGGCTAATTCTAGAGAAGGTAATGGAGCAGGGGTGTTGTTAGTATCCCCAGAGGGTAGCTTGATCCCTCTTTCATTTAAACTAGAATTTGAGGCAACAAATAATGTGGCAGAATACGAAGCATTACTACTTGGTCTGCAAACAACAAGGAATATGAATATTGAATGTTTGACGGTATTTGGAGACTCTGAGCTAGTGGTAAAGCAAATAAAGAATCAATGTCAGACTAAACATCCCAGACTAAGGGCCTATAGAAATGAGGTGTGGGACTTGATGGACAACTTCTTCTTGGCATTCAATGTCCAATTCTTACCCAGGGAAGGGAATCGAATGGCTGACTCCCTTGCTATAGCTACCAGCAACTTTAAGCCTCCCTAAAATCCACTCCTCAGGTATGAAGTTGAAGTTAGATACAAACCCTCTATACCTGATAACGTGAAGTATTGGCAGGTATTCAAGGATGATGAGAAAATCAAATGCTTTATAGAAGTCATTGGAGAATTTTCAAATTCAACTATTGACCAAGAAGAGGAAAAAATGACAGAAGAAAAGACAATTGCATGGGAAGAAACTATTGCAGGACACAGAGTCTTGCAACTGAAGGGGAACACTATCCCTCGTGGCCTAGTCCCACTGGAAAGGCTATTCAATAAAAATGATGTAGCCTCAAAGCTGACAAAACAAGGAATAGATGAACAGGTGGAAGACTGCAATATTGGCTCGGAGGATGAACCCCAGATGATCAGATTGTCAAAAGGGATCCCCTTGCAATACAAACAAAGGTATTTAAATCTCTTTAAAGTTTATAAAGATGTTTTTTCTTGGTCGTATGATGATTTGAAGACATTTGATACTAACATTATTCAACATAAGATTCCTCTAAAAAGTGGAATGAAACCTTGTAAGCAAAAGCTTCGGCAGATCAATCCTCTCCTGCTCCCATCTATTGAGAAGGAAGTGAGGAAACTTCTACAAGCAAAAATCATAGTGCCTCTGAGATATTCTAAGTGGGTGGCAAACTTAGTTTCAGTCAGGAAAAATAATGGAGAAATAAGGTTGTGTGTGGATTTTTGGAACCTTAATAGAGCCTCATTAAAAGATAACTACCCACTACCTAAGATGGACTACATATTACAAAAGGTGGTTGGCTCAACCCGGATGTCCATGATGGATGGTTTTTCAGGATACAACCAGGTAGCAATACACCCAGATGACCCAAAAAAACTTCCTTCACCATGCCTTGGGGAACCTTCATGTATGCCTGTATGCCATTTGACCTTATAATGTTGGAGTGACTTTAAAAAGGGCCATGTATATAGTATTTGTGGGAGAACAAGATAGATTTGTAGTGGTCTATTTAGATGACATCATAGTCTTCTCCAAGACTGATGAGGAACATATCTTTCACCTAAAACTCACCTTCGAAAAATGCAGGAGATATGGATTATCTCTAAATCCAAAGAAGTCTTAGTTTGATCTAAGCGAAGGAAAACTGTTGGGACATATAGTGAAAATGAGGGAGTAAAAATTGATTTTAAGTGAGTGGAGGCTATTAGTCACATTCCCTTTCCTAAGAACAAGAAAGATATTCAAGTGTTTTTTGGAAGGATCAACTTTCTAGGAAGGTTCATACCTAACTATGCTGAAATAGTGAAATGTATCACTGACATGTTGAAAAATGAGAATGAGGTAAAATGGAGCCCAACTTCTTGGGAATCCTTTGCTAGAATCAAAGAAGCATTTGCAAAAGCACCTGTGTTAGTCAACCCTAATTATTTAACACCTTTTTATATCTTTTCTTTTTCTTCCCCTCATACTATCGTTGTTGTGCTGTTACAAAAGAATAAGGAAGGTTATGAACAACCAATAGCCTTTTTCAGTCAAGTATTGAGAGACATTGAACTGAAGTACAAAATTTTGGAGAAACATGCTTATGCTCTAGTCAAGGCATTGAAGGCATTCAGAGTCTATGTCTTGCAGTCTGACATTATAGCATATGTTCCAACAACAACAATCAAAGAAATTTTGGTACAAGGAGACGAGGGAAAAAGAGGAAGGTGGATCGCTAAGATTTAGGAATATGACTTAGACATCAAGCCTACAAATCTTATCAAAGGGCAGGGATTAGCCAAAATCCTATCAGAATCCAACTGCCAGGCACTCGGGATTAATTTATTGACAGAAAAGGATGAAGCAAAAATGCAGCAGTTGAACATCAAAACTTCAATTCAAAATATTCATGTCAAATATGAAACGTCGGCCTGGTATAAGAACATTATCCATTATCTGTTGTTTCTAAGGTGCCCCTTAAAAATGGACAAATCCAAGTACCAACACTAAGACTACAAGCTCAAAAATTTGTCATATCTAATGGTAAGATCTATTGGAAAGATCCCGTTGGGATTCTTTTGTTGTGCTTGGTGGAGGCTGAAATTCAAGAGATAATGGAAGAGTTCCATAATGGAGTTTGTGGGGGACATTATAGCTGGAAAACCACTGCTCACAAGATACTAAATGTGGTTTTTTATTGGCCCACACTCTTTGGAGAGGTTCACTCTCAGGTCCGAGCTTGTTAGAAATGTCAGATCTTTGTTGAAAAGTAGAAGCTAGCTCCCCTCCCTTTGATCCCTGTGTGTATTGAAGATCCTTTCAGGGAATGGGGACTAACTTTCATAGGAGAGACACATCCTCCTTCTAGTGGTCAACATAAGTGGTTACTCACAACCACTGACTACTTTACAAAATGGGTGGAGGCTATCCCAACCTAAAATGCAACTAACTCGATGGTTATAAAATTTCTAGAAGAAAATATCCTGTCCAGATTTGGCTGCCCTATGAAGATTGTAACAAATAATGCTCAGGTTTTTAAGTCAGCCAAATTCATCAGCTTTTGTCAAAATTTTAATATTACAGTTGGTCATTCTACTACATATTACCCCCAGGGAAATGGGCTAGCTGAGTCCTCCAATAAGACTGTGGTGAGGATATTGAAGAAAACGATTGTAGAGAATCAAAGAAATTGGGACTCTCAGCTAAAATTCGCTTTATGGGCTAATAGGGTCACTCCTAAGTGATCCACAGGAAAATCACCTTTTGAATTAGTCTATGGAAAAGAAACAATATTCCCAATACAACTAGCAATGCCAGTCATGAGAATACTGCAAGATGCAGAAGAGGAACCAAATGCTTTAACCCAAAGGATAAACCAGCTAGTGGAACTTCACGAAAGTAGAGAACAAGTTAGCCAAAAATTGGTTAATTATCAGCAGAAAATGAAATCTCTGTTTGACAAGAAGGCAAGGGACAGACCACTTCAACTTGGCAATTTAGTTTTGAGGTGGGATGTTCGAAGGGAAGAAAAGGGTAAACACGGGAAGTTCAATCCATTGTGCTTTGGCCCCTTCAAAATATCTGAAACAAAAGGAAATAATACTTATAATGCTGGAAAATCTAGAAGAGAATCACAGGAACTACCAGTAAATGGGTAGTTCCTCAAACTCTATTTCCAGCACTAAAGGTACTTTTTCCCCAATTCATTGTAAATACCGGTGTGATGTATGTAAATATTTTATAATGTTCCAAGTTATTGTTGCTTTGTTTTCCTAAAGTTTTTGTTTCAAGACTCCATGCCCAAGGAGAAAATGTCAAGTTGTAGGTTCTCGGTGCATTGATGTCAATACCCCATCCCCAGTTGGAGCCAATGTTATATTTGGACCTAATAAACTTTTCCAAAGATTGCAAAGAGTGTGGTGACCATCGAAAATAAAAGGAAATAAGCACATTCGAAAGGATTTTGAAGACTTACCTCTCTCAGCGCTAATCCATTGCCCAATGAACCAAAGGTTTGAGTTTAAATAAGGTGCAATATAAACAAGAGGCTCAATAAATGTCTTTTAAGAACATAGTAAATGGTGTGTTGCTTTCACCCGGATTGGCATCCCTCAACACCCCTGGCGCTCTTAAAACCAACTTCGGCGGGTTAAATTGCATGAATATAAACTGAGTGAACAACGCCAATTTGAAAGGTAAAAGGATGAATTAAGGGTCCTGATTGGTTTTAGGGGCTAGCGAAGAGCTTGTTCCATCTGGTGTACTCCCTGCCGTAGCGTGGTGGGGCCAACGACCAATTTTTCTCCTCCCATTGGCTCCTCGTGATCTAAGGTCCAATAGCCTAAGGGTAAAGTAAAAACACACTGGCCCGCTCTCATCTCCAATCTCTATTTCCCAATCTATTGACCTACCCCCCACCGCCACGTATCCTCTGCTTCGATCCTTAAACCCATCACTTAGATGGTCATGCCCCTTTTACTATATAATAGCTTGTCGTCTAGATTTCTTCCCCCCGACAACTATTATACAGTCTTGGTGAAAATATTCCCCGTATGGTCACTTGCGCAAGATCTAGTGCTCTGCATCTCTAAAATGTATAAGTACCACTCCCCAATGTCACTTTCAGTTATTCCTACAGGCTCCAGGTAACCTGACACCCCAACCACCTGTATTTTTCTTTTATTCTCTCAATAAAATGAAGCATACTGTGCCTGCAACCGCAAAAACTCATGAGGCCAAATCCACTAGTGTCAAACCCTTGGTGGATGCAGAGAGTCAAATTGCAAACCCCACTTGTCCTTATTCGCTTTCCGACCTCCGTTGTGAACTGTTTGCTAACCATGTGAGGAAAGAAGACCCTTTTAGGGTTGTCAACTCTGGTCTCTATTTTCAAATTGTGCCTTATGTTCATCATTTCCCTGAATTCATATCTTGGCTGGCCACAACATACCAAGAGGATAAGAATTTCTTTGTTTTTACCTCAGGGACCAAAATCCTAGAAATAACTCCTACTTTGATCCAAAGGGCTCTAATTTTCCTTGTTTCTTCCACAATGTAGCCTTTCACTGATGTTGCCTTGGTTCGTCACTTCGTTACATTGCCCCCTGATTAACAACAATCCTTCCTGGATGAAATCCTTGTCCTTAGAATTAAATTCATTCCTCCAGAAGAGTGGTTCCCAATAACCCTCTTCCAAAAACCTATCGACCAATCTTGATTGAAATCGCCTGCTTAATGGGCGAAGATGACTCACAAACAATAAATAAATCCACCTTGGGGTTTCTACACAAGATGAAGCAACTAGATTTCTTACTTAACATCCAACTTTACCTATCTGCTGCCATATGCCTTCAGCTTTATTTATTCCCTCCTTATTTTTTTCACTATTCCCTTCTATTTTACTTGTTCATGTATACCCATGTTGAGGAATTCCAATGTCTGGATCTTCAATTGTTTTCTCCCAATAATAAACAAAATTTGGTCTTTGATTGGAATCCCTTAGTGAGAAAAAGGACTGGCTTGGGTAGGTATTCCTAATTCATCTTAACCTTCATGGCTATTGCTTACTATATTATTCATGGAACCCCGCCACCCAAAATCTTTCCACAACAAAAAGAGTTCCTCCAACTTAGAAAGGATGTTATGATAGGAGATTGGTACCTTTATGAGGACTACACAAAAATTTGGGTTTATGGTTGTGGAATTCATCCATACCGTTTTCCAGTATTCATACCTATGAGGATCTTCGCCCTTTACTCAGTGTAGACCTACTTCATTTTGTACCAACGAAAAAGGGTGTTGGCTTATTGGGGCCTAACCCAGGTTCGGAGTTAATTAATCAAACAAATCCTGGTACTACTGGCTCTTTCGGCAACAGTCTGTAGAGTGCGAACTAAGGTCTCGCCCAAAGTGGTATGGGAGGGTTCTAGAACCAGGTTTCCGCACCCTGGAGATGTATGATGAGTTCAACTGGTCCGCGGTTTGACCCCGTGTGCAGGTCGCTTCGTGCACTTTCCCATACTTCACAGCTTGATATACTGCCTTTGCGCAGCCCTACCGAGGGGTTGAACATCGCGCTCTGTGTTATTACCCAAGACCTCAATGGTATTCCAACGTTAGTTAATTACATTTACCTACTTGAGTGCTTAAGTATACTTAACAATATAAACCATTCATATAGGTGTGTGCAGTAAATAAATAGTATATTTGCAAATTATATCAATCCTTTATTAACCTAAGAACAGATACACAAAATTATAACAAAAATTCTCTTTATTAATTCCTTTTTCGGTTATAGACTTGACTTTGCCCTGCGCACTCAGCTGTAGGGGTCCGCACACTCAGTTGCGGGCTATTAGGCCTCTGCGCACTCAGCGGCAGAGCCTACTCCTACTCTATGACCTAAAGACACAATTTACACCTCGACTTAGCCCCTTAGACTTCTCATGCTCATCTTCTATTCTTAGTTAGTTATCTTTATACACTTAGAGTCTCGCTCTATTTATACAATCCCATGGTTCGGTAGGTCTATCCAACCGACATTACATTACAAAACTAAGGCGGACAACCCTGTGACTCTATCATAATTTCACACCTCGCGCCCATAATTCGCATAGCTTTACAATAGGATTCGGTCAAATCTTGGGCTTTGAGCCCCAAAACATGCCTTCGGGGGCATTCCATGCCCAACAGGCCCCCAACATAAACATTGTGACTTGCCCTCGAGTCACTTTGTTGGTGCGGCGATTTTGGCGCAGAGTCCCTCCAACTGTTCTCGAACTACGCAGAGGTCAGCAGCACACTGAGCTGCTGCTTGCTGGATCTGTTGCATATGCTGCTCCAAGACCTCAGTGTTAGGAGTGCTTCTCTACATCAATATGTGCATCCCCTGCATGTGTGCGAGCTGGCCTTCGATTTCTGGCATGATGGTGCAGGTCTTGTTGATCCAAGGCTGAACGCGCGTCTTCAGGATTGCTTCCTTATGTCATGCCACGTCCACCTGTTCCTTCAGTGCTTTAGCCTACTGCATCTATGCCAGCCTCTGAGTGAGGACCACCATCTGCGTAGTTCCTCGGACATTGTCATACTGCTGTTGGATTTCTCGCGTCTCTGTATCTAAGCGCTAGATGTTGGGGTCCTCCTACAAATTTAAGAGGACCTCAAGTGATTCCTCCAACATACTGGTGCAGTCTCGCGTTGCACCTCCAATTTCCTCCAATCCCACTGTGATAGCGTTAGCGTGCTGTTCTCTGACTTTCTGGGGAGTAGATGGCTGCACCTTTAACCACAGCTCCGCGATCTGAAGGTCCAGATCCAGCTAAACCTTTGTCATTTCTTCCCTCGCCTCGCGGACCCCTGCTGCTAACCTGTGGATCTGTGCCTCTGCTGGTATGTCTGCTGGGATGGCCAGCTCCAGGATGCTTTGATAAGCGTCGTCTATCACCTGTACCAACTGTTGGTTCTGGGACACCAATTTGTTGCGCTACAAGCTTAGTTGTTCCATATTTATTTTCTGCTCACTGAGGACTTCGAGCGCGCAACTCTCCCTAGCTTGCAGCTTTGCAGTTATCCCATCCTGCAATACATATAAGGTCTCGCACGGGAGTGCAGCTAGATTGATACTGAGACCTTTTAGTGCACTAGCCGGAGGCTGGTCAGCCTCATTTGATGCCACTAGTGCCCCTTCTGGCAGCACTATGGTGTTCGTTATCTGCACGCACAACATCTACTCTGATGCTGAGGATCCGACAATACCAACATGAGGGGGGTGTACCTGTAATTCTTGTAGCTACGTTGAGGGCCCCCAACACAATTTGGTTCTCCTGCATGAAATCTTGGAGAGCCTTAATAATGACATCACACACTGCTTCGCTGATGTCATGCAGATCATCCTCGATTAGGGTGATAGGGTCAATGGACAATTTCGAGGCCTTGGCTTTCTTCTGTGACCCTGCCCACTCTGCTGGGTGTTGGTGCTTCAGCTATGTTGACACGGTTCGTGGGTCCACGCCTCCTTCCTCTGTTTATGCTTCCTTTGCTTCCTTCCCCTATGAAGGCGTTGTTTGGCCCTCGCCCACCTTCACAACTGCTTCCTGTGCTGCTGCAGCCTTTTCCTACTCAGCTGCTTTCTATGTCACGTCCCGTGCTGCTCGCACTTCTGCTGTCGTTGCTTCCTTCCTTCGTTTTTCGACCAACTGTGAAATGCGCAGCTTGGCCTCGTCTTTCTTTCTTTACGTCGTCGACTTCTCGATCTCTGCAATGTCTGAGGCGCGCCACTCCGGCGGCCATGCCTCCAGAACATTGAAAATGACGACATCGATGGCTACAAAGGGTAGCTTTTCCCATTGCTTAGTCGAGTCCTTGCGCGCCCTGATATAGATGTTATGCATGTCTGCTTTAAATTCTGCAAAACCTTGCAGACTGTTGTAAACAGTGGGTGACAACCGCGGTTTACGGTTGATCCCCATTCTGAGGTTCATTTCCATGAACCCCCAGAAGATTTTGCTATCGCGTATCCGCTTAGCATCCTTTGTGGCCCAAAGTGAAGCATACTTCGTGGCCTCTGGTAGGTCCCTGTCAATTATGGGGAATTGACTATTCTCCGACAACTCCCCAACCATAAGCACTATGGCCAGCAACATCCATGCATAGTGGAACGTTTTTCCTTGTTCCTGGGCTTCGCGACAATTTTCTAAAAATTCCTGGCAGAGGAACTTGGACCAGTTAAATTGGACCCCCTCCGCGCACTACTCAGCCAGTGCTACCATTAGCGTGGGGACTTCGTCCACGCGGCACTTTCGCATGACCTTTCCTGCCAGGATTTGGGTCGCTACGCGCGCTGCTTTCTCCTTGATGTTGGAGATGGTGTAGCCCCTCTTCTTCTTTTCTAGCTTATACTTTTTCTTCATGGCCTCCACGATGGCCAAGTCACTGCCCTTCCATTCCGATATGTCCGCGGGGTCCTCTCCTTTACATGGAAGCCAGGAGACACGTTGAATCAGGTCTGTCATGATGGGGATGGGCTCCTCTAGCCACAACCACCCATCATGCACCAGGCAGAGCAGTTGCCTGATGACGAAATTGGTTATTGGGGTGTGGTGGAAGTGTGACACCCAAAGCAAATTCAGCAGTCCAACCTTCTCCACTCTGCACAACCACTTCTGCGGCTCTAGCTCTGTAACCCTTGTTGCGGTGTTCTGCTTGGGCTTCATGAGGTTCCTTGTATCCATGCGAGGGAACTTCTTGTGGTCATTGAGGTCCCAATCTTCAAATTTTAGGCTCATTATGCATCCCAGGTGCATGCCCTCAAATATAATGTTATCTGGGAGGAGTGGGGTCTGGAGCAAGCTCTTGGTCTCGTCTAGGTCCTTGGGCACTTTCACCTTCCCTTTTCGTGGCGGGACATATTTGTTGCAAAGCGTGTAGGTTGAGTGTCCTCCTCCATGCCTTCATCCCCCTCCTATGAGATGATAAGATCCTCCAGATCTCCTTCTTCCTCATCTGTTTCTATAGTGACAACTTTCCCCTTCTCCTCCATCGATAGTTTGTTGTGCAGCGGGTTGTGCGGGGACACACGTACGGGAGCCATTGCTTGTTTGTCCTTCTTAAGTCTTGGCGTGTGCAGTGATTTTGGGATTTCTACCACAATCCTGACATCTTCTAGAACATCCTCCATAGTTAGGGTCTGCGCGACCTCCTCGGCGGTCAGTTCTGTTATGTCCATAACATCCTAAGCAGTGTCCATTGTACTCGCCCGGAAATCTAACACTCATGAACTCAGGGGCTCAATCAATGCTCGACTCACAACCCTCAGGGCTCTACTCAATTGCTCAATTCACAAATGACCAAGTGTTGTTTGCTGGGCAGCCCTTTGTATTTTATAGTGATTTTGAATTTGAATTTGACCATTCCCCCCAATTCTGATTCATTAATTCTTTCTTGGCGGCAAATTTTCCCAAATCTTGCCCATAAATCGCATCTTAAATGCCTATCACCCGCTCCATTTGGCCTCAAGTCGAGCATCCCATCGTGAATAGTGACTTCAACGGTCAATTTCTAACCAATCCACACAGCGGCGTACCCCCCTGTGTGCTATCGCAGACCCTATGACTCTTTGCTTCTGCGCGCATCTCCAACCTTGCACAGCTTCCGGGCATAGTAGTTTCTAGTCCCACGCTTCCTTTCAATTGCTTGGAGCACTAAGACTATATTTCCTTCGACTAGTCAGGTGGCGCACCAACTGTTTAGAGTTCCATCCTGTCCTCCATCATGGTTCCTAGAGAATCCCCACCTTTTATTGTTATGGTCGGTATTGTGCACTTCACCATTTGCAATGCGCTACCTGGTTACTATGCTTAGCAATATGCGGTCCAAACCAAGGCATCAAACTAATCAATTTGCAGCGATAGTTCTCAAACTTGTCAGCATGATTGTACGCACTTTGTCTTACCATCCTAGTTTTTTCGGTGAGAAAATATTCCTTTATTTCGTCCTCCAGCTTCTTGACTTCCACGTCTACCAGCGCACTTTTCTTTCTTAACCGTACCCTTTCTTCTTCAAGTCTTGGAGTCTAAAGTTTCCTTGTTGGATTTAGGCTTCCAAGGTTCCGCGAACTATCATCCCTACCAGTGCTGGATTAGGCATTTCAAGTGCTAGAGGGCTTACAACGTTCGTCTCATATTCCAGCCTTGGCGATGCTTGCGCAGTTAGGTTCTTGCACATGGTCCTATACGCCCATAGAACCGCTGGTACATGCAGGTCCCAGTGAGTCTGTTTCGTATTGTGGACCCTATTCAGTACTTCACACACTTTTTCAAAGGCTTCCATGAGGATAACCTTCTGCACGCTTGGTCTTATCATACCTCCTAGTCCCAAAACGGAGGGTTTGTTCACGCCATTGTCTTTCTCGCTCCTGCTTGCCAATCGTGATTCCTACTGTGCGAACAGTGTGCCTTTGTGCAGGTTGTGCATCATATGCCTGTATCCATCTGGAAAGGTGGGTGCACAGACCGTTTTGTCTGACATACTTGGCTTTTATCCGCATCTGAGGTTTTCCAAATCGTAGGCGCATCATCCTTCTACATTCACACCAATCCTCAAAACTCTGCTGGTGCGTACCCCACCACCTTGTGGGTGTAGCACACAGTACCCATTTCAGAGCATCGAAATGTTGTTGTTACAGTACTTCCTCATCAAATTTGTTTAGGAAGTCATCCAACTCGCTCAACCCATCATACATAGGCAGATCTCTTATCTCTGTTGCCACGCAGGCAACGACCTTGTCATCATCTTACAGTTGAGTGTGTTTACCTCATGTAGTCGGTTCTGCCATCGTTCTATTTCCTCATCTGAATCTGAGGTGCAGGAGCTTTCACGCTCCCACGAAATCCTGCCATCCCCTCTTGGATTTACCCAGTCCTACTCCTGGGCGGTTATCTTGTAGGTACAGTCTAGATTGTCATCGCTATTGTTGCCGCTCACTGGTTCTGTGTAGCGTGATCCTTCCGCAGGGTCTAAAGGTACCACTACGCGCAGTGACTTTTTCTCAAAAATCATCTTGCACTTCTTTAGATTTATCACTCCATTCATGCCAGTGGCCCAATCTATTCCCAATAGCGCGGGATAGGGATTGTTGTCATCAACAATTTCTATCACTTCGAAATCTGCAAGCACGCTCGCACCTTTGATATCTACCGTTATTCCCTGCAATCCCCCCATAGGTAGGATCTTCTGTTGGTTTTCTACTCGTAGTTGGATGGGAGACCATTGCAGCACAGGCCTGCCCATGCATTCCCATGTCTGCTTTGGCAGGACGTTTGCGTCCGATCCAAGATCCAGAATCACTTGATCCATTTTCATATTCCTTGATCTGCGCGATCAATCTCATCTCCCTTCATGTTCACGTCGTGTGCTTCCCGAGCTTCTGGACTACGCGCGGTTCTCTTGGCACGGTCCTAGCACATCTAGTTATGAGTTCTTGCAGCCCCTTCACAGCCTTGTTGTCGCGCAACAATTTCGTGCATGTCTCCAAGAATGAAGTGAGCATTGATGGGTCCATTTCTAGTTCCAGTTTGTCTTTTCTTCCTCAAGTAGAGGCATCCGCGAAGCTCTTCTTAGCTTCCATGAATGTCTCTTTAGAGCGCTCCAGATCAAATTCAGGTTCCTTCGTCGGAGCCTTGCGAACCTAGGTACTTTCTTCAGGCTGCTTGCCCATGTCATCCCTCGTCGTAATACTACTTCGGAGCATGATATTTACATTCTGGTCTTCCTCGCGCAGCTCAGACATCATCATTTGCAAGTTCTGAGTCGGGGGAGGTTGGAGTGCTCCTTTATCACACAACCTTGTTATCAGCGTGGGAAAGTCCTCCATCTCATGATCAAATTGGATACAATATAAGCATGGTGGTCTCGTTGGATTTGTACAATCGTGGGCATAATGCCCCAGTCCTCTGCAATTGTAACATATCAGTTGGTCGCGACCTCTTCCTGGTCCCATTCCTCCTCGGCCACATACGCGCCTCTGAAATCCAGTGCGTGCCATCCCTGCATTTTGATCGAGGGGCCATGTTTCAGCCTAAAATCTGTAGGTAGGAGTCTGATCCATCATCAGTTCGTAACTTCTACAGGTGCACTCATCATGGCCGACTGACCTGCAGAAATTACAAAACAATTGCTGGGAATTCTGTGTATACTTCTGTAATAAATGGCAGTTATCTGTAGTGTGCTTCCTTCCTATCTTACAAATCGCGCACCACAATGCAGCCGCTGTGCTTGGTCCTTCTTGTGCCTCTAGTCTCAAAGGCATTGGTCCTCCTTCCGCCAGGTAGTTTGCGAAGATTGGACAATGGTCCTTGTCATGTTCCCGACCTTTGCACTTTACACATCATACCTCATCGCGCACTTCTAGACGAGTTGTCCTGTCTTGTTTTAAACTTTGCATCTCAAGGCACAAGTTCTTCAACTACGCGTGAATCTGCTGGACTCCCAGGTTAGGATCTTGTATCGGAGTCTCATGCAATCTCATCGCGACCTCCAAAGCTTCAACTTGAGTGGTTAGTCTTTGTTGCAACAATGCGTTCTGTAGATGCGGTGTTAATGAGGATACAAACCATTCGCGGTGTTGCCCATCTATTACAGTCATGTTCGCTTTGTGAATTGTGCACTTCATTCTTTGATCTAACTCCCACAGGGTTTCGCCTGGTAGCATTGTGATTTCCTTGAATCCAATAATCAACTATGCCTCTAATTTCGACCTGCTAAATTCTTTGTTTAGCGCACTCTGGATATCCGCTATCCCCGCATTTGGATTGTCATTGGAATGCTTAATGTACCAAGTCAGCGTGCGATCCTACAGAGCGCTGACCAACATTGCCTTTTTTATATTGTCATCTGTGACACCCTGTGCTTCCCATACTACTTTTACCACGAACCAAAATTGGTTCAAATCTTCATTCCCTACTCCCTTGAACATTGGCAGCTTTATCTCACTGGCCATACTACTTCGTGGTGGTGGTGGAGGTGGTATGGGCGAAGTCGGGGGTGAATATGGTGAAACTTGTGGTGGTGTGGGCGGGGGTTGTATGCGCAGAATTATCTGATTTATCAGATTGATCACACTTCTTGGTGAAACCTTCGCGAGCTCTTCTTTGCCCCCTCGCGGAGGTGATATCAAGTGGCTAGTTTCGAGTTCTGTACCACCTTCGTTTCTGTAGATCTTCCCACTTTTCGTAGCCCCAAACATCAATTTATTCACATAACCCGCTTTTCACATAGTAGCATTTTAATCCAGGTGTTAAAAGATTTAACGTACTTACCTCGCGGTCCCTTGAGGAAGCGTCCTTCCACCTCGCTATAACTTACTGAAGTATCTACCGCGAATTCGATGATGAACCCTCCTATGATAAAATCCAACCAGTGATCGATAGCGCGCACGATCTTGTCTTTAGATGCTTCCAGTCTGCGCACTAACTCTAGAGTCCACACAATAGTTCTGTCGAGTCTACACCTTCCTTGACTGTCTGCTAGCTTCGCAATCCACTTGTACAACTTAGAGGGGAAGGATGCAAAGAAAATTTCGTGGATTTCCGAATATAAGTAGCAATCTAGCCACTCTTCCTTCGATAATCGCAGATTCTTGTTTCCCCGCGCCGCGAACTCGTAAATTTTTATGTCCAACCACTCTTCAATTCCATTCTTTGTTGAATTCCAGTGATACAACATCAGACATCTCTATGCAAATCCCGATCCCGGCAATGGAACCATTTGTTGGCTTATTGGGGCCTGACCCGGTTCAGAGTTAATTAGCTAAACAAATCTCGGTACTACTGGCCCTTTTGGCAATATTCCATGGAGCGCGGACTGAGGTCTCACCCGAAGTAGTATGGGAGGGTACTAGAACCAGGTTTCCGCATCCTGGAGATGTCTGATGAATTTGACTGGTCCGTGGTTTGACCCTGCGCACAGGTCGCTTCACGCACTTTCTCGTACTTCACAACCTGATATACTACCTTCGCGCAACCCTACCGAGGGGCTGAACATCACGCTCTACGTTATTACCCAAGATCTTAATGGTATTCCAACGTTAGTTAATTAGCTTTACCTACTTGAGTGCTTAAGTATACTTAACAATATAAACCATTCATATAGGTGAGCATAGTAAATAACCAGTATATTTGCAAATTATATCAGTCCTTCATTAACCCAAGAACAGATACACATAATTATAACAAAACCTCTCTTTATTAATTCCTTCCTCGGTTACAGACTCGACTTTGCCTTGCGCACTTAGCTACAGGGGTTCACGCACTCAGTTGCGGACTATTAGGCCTCTGCGCACTCAACTGTAGAGCCTTCTCTTACTCTACGGTCCAAAGACACACTTTACACCTCGACTTGGTCCCTTAGATTTCTCATGCTCATCTTCTATTCTTAGTTAGTTATCTTTATACACTTAGAGCCTTGCTCTATTTATACAATTCCATGGTCCGCGGACCATGGGTAGGTCTATCTAGCTAACATTAAATTACAAAACTAGGGCGGACAACCCTGTGACTCTATCATACTTTCGTGCCTCGCGCCCACAATTCGTGGAGCTTTACAATAAGATTCGGTCAAAAATTGGGCTTTGAGCCCCAAAACACGCCTTCGGGGTTTTCCATGCCAAAAAAAGGGCTACATATTCAAAATGGGACAACCAGTAGGTTTTTTTGTGTTAAACAAAAGGCATGCTTTTAAAATAGTTGAGGCCCTACTAGAATCTATGGAGCTCGAAAAGGGAGACACATGGCATTATGATCCCTAAGGCATCATTACCCGAAGGAGAGGAAAGATTAAAGCATTGACTTCTGTACATGACTCTAAGCCCAAAATTGAATGGAAAGATAACTTTGATTCATGGCCTCTTAATATAGAGATGGAGATCGAGTCCCCAGTCAGCACGGGCAAAGCATCAAAGAGGACTGTTGACTAAACAGGGGATACTAACATAGAGGAGGGCCATATAAATAAAAAAGATAGAAGTCAAGGTCCAGAACATGAAGAAGAAGAGGAAGAGGAAGTGGGGATACAAGTAGAAAAACTAGTTCTGCATCATCCAGGCTTTCATATCAACCTGGAAAATCCACAAGTAGTAACAGCTTCACCCATCACTGAAGTAGCTATTCCACATCTTGAAGACATTGTTGCTGCTACAGGATCCAATTGGCCTCTAGGAAGAGTTATTAACGAAAGAAAAATAAAGTCAAAGATAGGATGCATAGAGGAATGGTTGCCCAATCAACCCCTCGACACACCCGACTACTGGCTACTATTGACCTTGTTACACAAAAATATCATCACCATGATTATTTGCAGTCAGTATGGGTCTATCATCACTTGTACTGTCCTCCTAGGCAAGTCTCAGACCTCAGCTCTTCAAGTCAAGCTTTGAAAATAGGAGAAAGACATTAAAAATCAATGAAAATCAGGTTCCGCACTTTCTCTCATTGTCACCTACGGTCCCGCACCTTCTGTTTACAAAAACTGCGGACCTGCCTGCTCTGTCCCTAAAGGTGTGGGTGCGGACCCCTGTGAAAGTCAAAAAGGCGCAAGTTTATTCTAAAAAACTCACTTTGGGTTAATTCTAGATGATTCTAGAAGGAATTTTGACGTGGATTTGCCGCTCTTAGGTGGTTCATGCATCCCAAAAGAGAAGGAGCTAATCCCTTGATGAGAGGAGATATCCCTTTGAAGGAGGGCTTTATCCCTTTGAAGGAGGACCTAGTAACTTCCCTCCATTGCACTATAAATTCAAGCATTGGGATGGTTGCTAGGGAGGTTAGAAGCTGAAGATTTTTGAGGGTAAATGTTGGTGAAATTAAGACTTCCTAGTTGAGCTTAAGAGGAGACATCACATACCTTTTTGGCTTCATTGGAAAGTGAGTGAAACTTGTCAAAGTAGAGGAGACTTCTTGCTGGACCCTGGGAGGAGCTTATACAGCGTCAAGGCACAGGTTGTAAAGTTCTTCTTCTTTTGAATTAATACAATCAAACTCATTTTTCTCAACAAGTATCTCATGTTATTTGTTTCATGGACTCCTTGACTTTCATGTTGAATATGTATAATGATATTGGCTTTTCAGGTGCTATTTAATTTGTTTGCTTGTTTGTGTTTGCAGATTTGCGGCAAAAGAGCTCATTTGGATCGAAGGAGCGAGGGCATCCACAAACTTGCGTTGGACCTGAGGTAGGCCCTAAAACACTTGTTCGCTTTTGTTTATAAAAGCATATTTAGAGAAAGATAGTGTTTGGTTGGTTTGCTTGTCATTAGGTCTTCTTTAGATTCTAGGAAGGTCTATCTTGTCCGCAAGATCGACTTATTCCGCGTGACAAAATGGCGACTCCGCTGGGGATCGAACCCAGAATCTCTAGTTTCGCAGACTCTGGAGCGTGTGGCGGTCATATGTCTGGGTATGCCACAGCCCAAAAGATATTGCGCGCTGGCTACTTCTAGCTGTCTTTGTTTAAATATTGTATTACTGCGGTCCGAAAATGCCACAACTGCCAATTTTTTTGATCGAAGTATGCGTGCTCCACCTACTCTTCTCCACCCTATAATTGTCGTTGGTCCTTTTTCCAAATGGGGTATCGATTTTATTACATGTAACTCTCACTCGGTCAGGGGGCATGCGTATATCATCCTTGCGGTAGATTATTTTACCAAGTGGGCCGAGGCGATGCCTACATTTGAGGCAGACTGCAAGACAACTGCAATTTTTGTGTTCAATCATATAATTGCTAGGTTTGGTGTCCCGCAAGCGATAATCACTGATCATGGGCGTCATTTTCGAAACGTTATGATGACCGAACTTACAAGCCAGCCTGGTTTGCGTCATGATAGTTCAACCCCTTATTATCCACAAGTTAATGGTCTGGTTGAATCCATCAACAAAGTTTTAGTCATCATGATCCGACGAGTCATTAGGATTTATCGGTCGAATTGGCATAACATGCTATTTTCAGCGCTTTGGGCGTACTGAACTTTAGTAAAAACATCAACAGGGTTCACTCCTTTCCAGCTAGTCTATAGTCTGGAAGCTGTGCTACCCATTGAATGAGAAATCCCGTCACTGCAAATGGCCATCGAATTACTTCCAGCCACTTCCGAAGAGGAAAAGCGTTTGTTATACTTGGCGCAATTAGATGAGAATCGACGTGATGCTGCATTGGTGATCGAGACTCACGCAAAACATATGAAAGCTCAGTATGATCGAAATGTGACCCCTCAAAATTTTTCGGAAGGAGATCTAGTCTTAGTTTACGATCAAGCTAATGATAAATTAGGCGCTGGAAAATTCGTTCCTATGTGGCATGGTCCCTATGTTGTCAAACGAAAGCTAGCAAAAGGGGCCTATGAATTGGTAGACTTTGACGGGGACTCTTTGGGTAAACCCAGAAATGGTCTTTACTTGAAGAGGTATTATGCTTAAAGAATGGGTATGGAGATTTTTAGTTAGGATAGATTTTCTTTCTAGCTGGTGTGTTTTAGTTTAAATAGTGTGCTTAGCTTAGAGAGTGTTTTTTCGTCATTATTTCTGCTTATCTTGGTTTTACTTTTGATATCGTAGATGTCGATGTCTCTCCAAACATACATTGGTTTCGTTGATGGTGCTTGTCGTAATACACGGAACATTTCTTCCGCAGCTTGGGTTATCTATTCACCCTTTGACGAGTTAGTATTTATGCATGGGGTAAGCCTCGGTCAAACAACGAACAACATTGCCGAGTATAGTGCAGTGATTGAGTTATTCTCTGAATCTATTTCATTTGGGATTCGGAGTTTGATAGTGAGGTTAGATTCTGAACTCGTTGTATTACAACTTAATAGAGTGTATGCCATTAGAAATCCAGTATTATTAAGATTATTTTTGAGAATGCATCTCTTGGAACGTGAATTTGATTATATTGAATATCAGCATATTCCAAGATCTTTAAATACATTAGCAGATGCAATTGCTTCTCGAATGTTAAGTAGACATTTGCAATAATCATACATGTAAATTTAAAACCATTCCATAACATGATTTACAAGATGAGCCGGTAATAGTGATATATATATAGGAGTGTGTCAAAAAATGCATTGTCCTCGATCATAGGTTGAAAAACACCTTATGATCAGCAAAAATGATAAGTACAAAAAACAAAAATGTCATATGTGCCCACAATAGGTGATCATCCTATCACTGGTGATGATCTCGATAAGAAACCACTGCACGGGACACCTTGCAAAGGAACCTCCTAAAAGGTCCTGGGACCCCAATCACATAGCGCCGAAGTCGACGAGGAATGTCATCTATAGTGGTCTTCGGAATATCTCCTGTTAAGCGCTCGAGATGACCCTCCAACTCGGCCAAAACCTCTGCTGATTCGTCCTGTGGGGCTAGCGCAGCTGCAACTGGTTGTTTCCTCTCGTAAGGCCGGAGAGTGGCAGGTCACTGTGGACCCACATCTGCATTTGAAACTTTTGCTATCAGTTTTGGGATGATAGAAAAATAATAAAAAATAAAAAATAAGGAAAATGTTGAAAATGATTTTACCTGAGTCATCCCACTGCTCTCCTGGTGGAAGAGCCATGTCTGGGTCGCCACGAAAATCTACCCCAGCGTAAGGGAAGTCCTGAATAGAAAAGACCTGGTTTTCCAACCATTGGAAATACTCAGGTTTGAATCGAGCAACCTCTGTCCTCTCGTCCGGGTGACGGGCCATAACTGCGACCCATCGCATCAGTTTGGGCTCTCGAGGAAGCCCAGCTCCAACAGTAAGGTGCTGCGGAATCAACATGGGAACCCTCTCTAGGCCAAAACTCACAACCAAAGCCCCATAACCAAAGGTCTTTAGTTGTCCGTTTCTGGCCCTGGTCAGTTGTCCTTTCATATTGGCCAACACAGCATCGCACCAGTTGAAGATGGTGCCTCGAAAGCAATCAACTGCCATACGCATCTGGGATCCGGTGGCAATATGTAATGAGGCACTCCCGCAAAGTCCGGTGACAGTAAACGCGATCACCATGAGTTCAGGACGGGATATGGTTTTTATGTCTATCCCTTTGTCTCTAGCCTGGGTATTGCAGAACTCTAGTCGGAGGCTATCGACAGACTGGCTTCCTGGCCTAGCCCCAAACAGAGTCAAGTCTTCGCCTCTCTTAGGCAAACCAATCAAGAAATATATGTCCGCCGGCTCGATTTCGAGCTGGTGGCCACCAATGAAGAAGCACTGGTCCTGTATGCTCCATCTGTCAACTATCCACTGTAAGAAATCCACCTGAGCCCTTATGCCAGGAATGGACCAGAATTTGTACAAGCCGCATGCCCTCAAAGCATCAAGTGAACGCTGATGATTCCATACGACAGCATCCACGTCCTCATGCTCTCGTTCATGCCAATCTAGCATGATGTACTCTCTGCATCAAGTAAAAAGATAAATTAAAATGCTAGAAATTATTTTGTTTGGTCCAATTTTGAGAATTTTTGGGTTAAAAACCCTTGCGACGGGGACCGCACCCTCCGGGTTAGACACAGTGCGTGGGACCGCACCTTGTCTACATGGAAGTTGAAGATTTTTTAGGGTAAATGCTGGTGAAATTAAGACTTCCTAGTTGAGCTAAAGAGGAGAGATCACATACCTTTTTGGCTTCATTGGGAAGTGAGTGAAACTTGTCAAAATAGAGGAGACTTCTTGCTGGACCTTGGGAGGAGCTTGTATAGCGTCAAGGCACAGGTTGTAAAGTTCTTTTTTTTTTGAATTAATACAATCAAACTCATTTTTCTCAACAAGTATCTCATGTTATTTGTTTCATGGACTCCTTGATTTTCATGTTGAATATGTTTTATGATATTGGCTTTTCAGGTGCTATTTAATTTGTTTGCTTGTTTGTGTTTGCAGATTCGCGACAAAGGAGCTCATTTGGATCGAAGGAGCGAGGGCATCCACAAACTTGCGTTGGACCTAAGGTAGGCACTAAAACACTTGTTCACCTTTGTTTATAAAAGCATATTTAGAGAAAGATAGTGTCTGGTTGGTTTGCTTGTCATTAGGTCTTCTTTAGATTCTAGGAAGGTCTATCTTGTCCGCAAGATCGACTTATTCCACGTGACAGACCGCAAGAAGGATGAAATGAGAATTTCACTACAACACCATCAGTGTAGGTATTTCCTACAAGACCTCAATTCAAGACCTTGTATGTCTCCCTGAATCTAGCAAGTGTCCCTTTGTCAGATAAGGTCAACATACACATGCAGGTTGGCGAAATGTTATATAATGATCTAGGTAAGAACCTCATGACTATCAATAGTGTTGAGACATATATAGGAAAAGTCTCCAATAAAATAAAAATAGTGCTAAATCTAGAGCTCTGTATCTCTAGAAAAAATCATATAATGAATTTATAATTAAACTAGGTATCAACTCAGTTGATAGATCAATCATAGAAGCCATTCTATAGTTAACTCTAAAGGAAAATCAGGAGCTAAGGCATAGGCTAAAGATGCCTGGTGATGAACATATTCAGACAAAGGAGTTGGCACAAGTCGAGATGGAGAAAGAAAATTTGATGAAGGAGTTGGTAGAAAGTAAAGATAAAGTATTGGCTTTGGAGAAAACTATGACCGATTTGCAAAGGAAGATTGATTCTCATGTGTGTACAGTAGTAGTGCTTGTAGATCCATAGAACCCCATTGATTTCCTCACTCAAGCTCTGACCAAGCTTCAACTTTGTGAAGGTGAACTAAAAAATACACAAAGGGACTTAGACACTTCCAAATCCCAGCTAGCTCAGAAAGAGAAACAACTGCAAAACTCGGTTATTAATGCTAAATAGTCACTAAAAACCTACAAGCTGCCACACAAGAGATAGCTGAACTGAAGGCTAAACTGAAGGGGAACATGTCTCTCCTTGAAGCTAGGCAATTGGTATGGGACAAGATCAATGGGGAAATGAATCACAACTAGGAATATGTGACTTTGACACATGATCACAAGGTCATTAGTGCAGAGTGTGGATCAAAAATAACAAATGCTAAAGAGATGAGTATAAGGAACTCCCAATTTTCTCTGAAATTCATTCATTTCTTAAATGAAAGGCCAATCAAGGAGCTGAGACCAATAGAAATAACAAATAGAGTCAGTGCAGTGGAGGATATCTCTAAGGTGGTTTCGAAAGAAGAAGCCTGAGCTAGAGCAGGGTAGAGCCTAGTCATATTACAAAAGGATGTGGCTTCCTTCAATGAAGAATTTGATAGGATCATACAGGCTGGGTTACCTAACCTCTAGGGATCTCATGGGGATCTACTATCTTAGGAGTAGTACAATCGAAAATTGACAGAGGGTAAGAGTAGGGTAGGATCAAATCACAAGAAAATAACCACTCTTAAGGGTACAATTGTGGTAAAATTACCAAAGAAGGAATTTCAGCTACTCGCGATGGGTAGAAGTCTTTTTCACCCTAGTTTGGAATGCTCCAGGGTGATTGATCTAAAGATTAACTACAGGAGGTTAAGTTCTGCTCCTCATCCCCCTCTAGACTTGTGGCAATAGTGCGAACAATTTGTATATCCACCACTCGTACAAACGGTCCATCCTCGTGCTTCTCATCAGGCTTCATCATCACATTGTTCTTGAAGTTCATCCAAATTATGTCAGCCTTGGCATTTCATTTACTTTCGTGTTATTTGTACTTATGGTTTTTAACGTTATTTTGTTATATCATTACATTATGGTTAAAACATTTGTGCATTCACACACTAGAATTTTGAGTATTGCTTTGGCATAATGAACCAAATCAAGAAGGAATATCTCTCTAATGGCTTATCTCTGTCCAAAGAGGCCTATATATGAAACTTTTTATAAAGAAAGAAAGGTTCATGATTTTGGAAAGAAACTCTGTATTGTTTTGACAATGTTTCGGTTCTTTCAATGTATCTGTTACTCAGAATATTAATGCATATCAATGGTAATTCCTTCGTTCTGGGATTATAGTATGTCTCCTCTCTTTTGTAATTTCATAAATGTTCATGTTCTTCTTAGATTTTGTGTTAAGTAGCTGTGATGCAGGAAAGTGTTCCCTTTGCGGACAGAGGCAACCCCTCTAGCCCTAGAGTGGGTCTAGTCACAAACAATGACAGATCAACAATAGCTTTCCTTAAACAGTCATAGTTGGAGGCCTACCTGAACCGGTGGTCGATGGAGTTCCGTTGCGCTGTTTCAGCTTCCGCTTCCTTCTCCTAATGAGTAATCAACCTAAAACAATGCAAAGGAAATGTAACAAAACACGTAACCGGAACAACAATGATCTATTTACTCACAAAGTCAAAAAGTCATGAGCTATCAAGTACATTGCATACAAGACATAGAAAAACATCATTGATTGCATTAATAATGAAATAAGAGTAAGATTACAACTAAATTCTTGACGTCACAAGCCTTCTCAGAAGGGTCCAACCAACATGTTCCTCAAGCATTCACTCTTTGAAGATGGATCTCCCAACATACAAGTCTCTCTCACTCACAAGTTTTACAAAAGATTAAAGGCACTTCACAACCTTCTTCAAGCTATCAACAATCCCACACTTGTCACACTCACATCAGCTACCTAGCAAACTCACAAGCACTAACAACACTATTAGCAACCATTCCAAAAGACTAGCAGAACATAGCAAAGGTGAGAGTTTAAATAGGAGAAGAAGTCCATGAAAGGTGGAAAAGTGAGCTTATCTCCAAGGAAGGTAGCACAAATGACGGAACAACCACGCCAGAGAAAGGAGGGTGACATAAACTATGCCAACAAGCAGGTTTGGAGTCATCTGGAAAACCGACTGTTGGAACAAATTCGCCCAATCTGGATCATCACGGGCACATAACTGATCTTCCGCGCTGACATCGCTATTGGATAATGTAGCTAGTCAGGTCATCGCTGAATATTACAAGCGACAGTCGCGTTGGCACATAAAATCGGACCATCGCGGGAATCATGTGTACTTCTGCGATGGCAGTGCTTCTGGGCTGTTTTGGAGCGCCCTTCAGTGCATTTATTTAGCCAACAGACGCGATGAGGCAGAAACCTTTAGAAAAGTGGTCATTTGGCAACATCAGAGAGCATTTGTCTGATATGAGCATGTATGACTTGGACACATGACACAGTAGGAAGACTGGGATGAAGACAGTGACAAATTACTGTGTAATAGATGCCCCCTAAAGTATGAAGCCCGAGAGAGAGGGAGGGGTGAAATGCTTTACGAAACTGGCTGAGTCGTAACACCATCTGGAAGAACCTGCACGCAAGTACAACTGATATCTCTGATGATGAATTACATGTAGTCTAGGCATGGGCACATCCATCCAAAAGACATACGAAATAGGTCTGTGGTATGGACGCAACCATCCAGCTAATGAGACCATGATGATAATAAAGGTATGGTTGCAGCCATCCATGAAGACTCAGGTATGGTCGCAGCCATCCATCAATGAGTCATGTAATCATAAATCAATCCACGCAGCCCGAACATGTGTAATCTGAGTTCGGGGTCTGGAACCCATCTGATCATAGTACAAATTCTAACATGCGAATAGATGTGCTAAGGTCGAGCATGGTGAATGTCGCTTGATTACCGGTCAATGATGGAAACCGTTAACAAGCGCGAGAGAAACCACCAATAATGCCAATGGTTCTCAAGGTACTAGCTAGCACAATCCATGAAGTGTGAAGAAGAGGTTGAAGTCGAACACTCGTGGAATCACCCAATCGACGACCAATGATGAAAGTCGACTGTCAGCTGCGAAGAACTTGCCATTGAGGCATGCAAGCTCTACGGTACCAAAGGGGATCTCTAGATCAATCTCCTAGATAATGAGTTGATGTCGACAGGAGATAACTCATCGCAGGAGGGCCATAATGTTTCCCCCATCAACAACACAAGATAAGGAACAAGTGGCAGATGGCGAAACAGAGTATTAGAGGAGAAGACGAGGGTGTAAACAGCAGAAGGATTATACTCTTGAACATGTCAGTGACACGACTCTAGAGGGGAGTGGCAGCATTCAGGCACCAAGGAATCAAAGGCTCGAAGGAGACGGCATGAATCAGATGGAATGAGGCTAGAATGATAACCCAAACCCGCGGAAAGCCAAATGACGATGTATGGATGTCCCAACCCGACAAGAAGCAAAAGTGTCCATGTTCAAGAGTGACTAGTTGCCATAGACAATCAATGATAAACCTATTATTGAGTCCAACCTAGTAATAGTTTAACGAGCCCTAGGAAGCAGAAGCTCGAGTCTCGTCATGTTGACGAGTCCAATGTTGTCAGGGTTTAACGAGTCCGACATAGGTGAAACTCAGAGTCTTTTTCATGTTTAGAGAGTTTGAAAAAGACACGGAAAAGAAAACTCCAGGGGGGTCCTTTTTCGTAGATTTGTGTCTCTCGAGCCCAAAAAAGTATAAAATGATACTCGAAAGAACCGCCCGACCATAACGATCGAGGAGTACTTTTCATAAGTAGTGACTTCGACCTGAAAAAGTAGAAAAGCGGTCGAATCACGTCGTTTCGTAACCGATAACGAGCTTGAAACGACAACGGCCCAGCAATCTTTTTATGTTTAAACGGTCGGAAAAGAGCTTAAAGGCGACTTACTTCTTTTAACGAGCCAAGAGGAAAACTCGGCTATCTTTTCATTTTTCAAGTCGGAAAAGAGCTTAAAGACGACTTTATGGATCAAGTGTATACGAAACTATCATACCTCCACTACGTGTAGCTCTGCACAAAAACACATCACACGTAAACCCATTAGATATAAAATGAACAATATACATAAAGATATAGTTACAAAGCCAAAATTTTACTAACCATGTGGCAAAAAAATGAGAAAAACCCACATTTATAAGATATAATTTTTAAATTTCCAAAAATTACTATAAAAAGGGGTTAATCCAACCACTTTTACCATAGTTACTGTTCATTGCACTGTGGAGCATTTTGGAGCACCAAAGTTGGCGAGCTAAATTCGGCTTTGATCATCCATCATTCATCACAAAACTTGTTCCAGGTAAGTAGTCTTTGTCCTGTGCTTCATTTTCATACCTTTTTCACGCATTTTGAATGTTAAATGTGTTAATTTGGGTGGGTTTTTGAACTGAGTTCCGCCGCTCGGTCATCGCAGCGATAGCCTTCGGGGCCACGATGACTGAAAAAACTGACACATAGCGCACTCCGATCATCACGGAAAAGTGGTGTACTTCTGCGATGATCGCGAAAAAAATGAACTAGAGACCTCGCGTCATCGCGTCTGTTTTTAAAACAGACGCAATGACGACGCGAACTTATTTTTTATGCAAATTAAGCGTTGAATTTGAAAAACGAAGTGCTAATTCAATTTTCTTCGTCATGCAGGTAATAATGGCGTTTGTTTGGCAAGAGCGTATGCATGATGACAACGATATAGAAGCTTTCGCCGATGTGGGGTGCCAAAATGCATTATGAGCATGCGGATTGCTCAAATTCTTCCTAACTCCGCATCTCCGATCACAACTTGATTTGCTGGAGCTACTAATTCGGGCCTGGAATCCCACAGATGGGAAATTCATCATTCGAGGCCGGGATATCGAGTTTGACGCTACAGACATATATTTTTTGACCGAGTTGTCCCGTCAAGGTGAGAGGTCCATTCTAGAGGGGCAGCGACCCGGGGGTGATTCCTTAGAGACGCTGATGGCTCAAGTGTGCCCACGGGCACGCAAGACAACGAGTGGGAAGGTGGCAATCCCAATGGTGGATGATGTGGTCCTTCGTGCTATGCTTTTCATGGTGATGTGGGCAGCGGGCTCCCAAGCCCAACATGAGATTTCGAAGACCCATCTCCGACTGGCTCTCGAGTGTCTCAATCCCACCTTGTTTAACTGGGCAGAGACGGTGATGGTGAACATGAAGAGGCAACTCACCAAATATCGTCGAGGAGAGACAAAGCAGTTTGGTTATGGATCCATCTTAGTCCCGCTTATGCTGGATCGGGTGTCGGCACTGCAATTACAGGACATGGATTTGGATTTACATAGGCCACGTGAGACAAGGGCCACACGATGGGCTCACATCATGCCACGAGGAGGTGGCAGACGACTAGTGGCGTGGGGGACATTGTTCTGAGAGTGGCTGGAGCGCCAGACGATCTTTGTGGAGGATTGGCCATATACTGGCATGGACTTTCGTGGAGATCCTGACATGCAGCTACCCGCTGGAGAGCAGTGGGATGACGGTGGTAAGACACTTGATCACACATTTTTTTTTTATTATTTTTATGATGTTTTTTGAATTTTTTCATGTATATGTCCTAATGACGAATGCTATGGTATGCAGATGTAGGACCAGTGAGACCCATCGGGCTGGCTCCAGAGGCGCAGAGGGATGCACAGGGCATTGCAGCACTAGCCTTGGCTCCTCCAGCAGATAATACAGTGGAGACAGTGGCCCGAAACCTTAAGGGCCTCACAGCAGGGATTCCAGATTACATGGGGATCGAGGAGATCCCCATAGCGTTCTAAATCCACACAGTAGGAGTGGAACCCAGAGTGCACTGCTTGTTGAGGTGAGTGGCACAGGTGGTGGTATGCTATAGGGAGCATAACCCACTGCAGTAGACACCTAGGTTTTTTATTTCCTGCTGGTGATTTCTTGAGAGACATGTGTCTCAGAAATATGGAGAACACAGACTCTATTTGGACATGTACACTTATTTTTTGAGCGCCTCAGTACGCCACACGACATATATATCTATATATATATATATATATATATAGATATATCTATATCTATATCTATATCTATATCTATATCTATATCTATATCTATATCTATATATATATATATATATATATATATATATATATATATATATATATATATTCCTATGGTCTATTATTGTGTTTTACATGCTTCTTGTATGCTGTTTTGATTACATGTTAGACAAATGTCTGTCTAATACATGATTAGCCAATGCATCAGTTAACGTGTTTAATCGTCGTGGAATATGCTGATATGTAATGAAATCAAAATTCCTCTCTAACAATTTAACACGTAAATACAACCTTAAAATCTGATGGTTCTGACGGAATATCGCCCGTTGAGTTGGTGGACAACACGCTGAGAGTCTAGGTTCACAACCAATGTACGAATACTGAGATTAATCGCTTCAGCCAGTAACTCAATCACAGCACTATATTCAGTGACATTGTTTGTGGTACAACCTAAACAAACACTTTGAAGGTCTATCAACTCACCATGAGAATCGTAGATCACCCACGCCGCAAAGGACAAGTTGCTGATATCGCGGCAAGCACCATCGGTGAAACCAACGTAAGGTGCACCAGACATCTGCACAAGAAGCAAAAGACACAATAAGTGGCAATCACGCCTTCACACCAAGCCAAAAACATGAAAACACACACACAACACACCTGCTAAAAACACACGTATGTACAAACCAAAGTGCATGGAATTCGCGCATAATACTTTTTCAAGTAAAGCCCATTTTGGAGTTTATCGAGAGGATTCCCTTTATAATCAATTAGCTCGTAGGCCCCTTTCTCCAAAACTCTCTTTACAATATAAGGCCCGTGCCACATGGGCTCGAATTTTCCTGCCCCCAGCTTATCATTCGCTTGATCGTAGAGCAGGACTAAATCTCCCTGAACAAAAGAACGAGGATAGACAGTATGATCGAAGTGAGTTTTCACTCTCTTTTTCTGTGCTTTGATGGCTAGAGAGGCTAGGCGACGGGTCTCGTCCAGCCGTTCTAGGTAAAGAAGGCATTCTTCTACTAGAGTAGTGTTGGGGAGTAATTCAACAGCCAATTTCAGAGAAGGGATTTCACACTCGATTGGAAGGGTGGCCTCCAGTCTGTAAACTAATTGAAATGGAGTGAAATCGGTGGCATCCTTCAAAGAAGTTCGGTAGGCCCACAAGGCAGAGAACAACATCAAGTGCTAGTTAGACTTGTGCATGCCAACGGTACGTTGAAGCATCGTAACTAGAAACTTGTTGACAGCTTCTACTTGGCCATTGGCCTGAGGATAGTATGGAGTCGAACTATCATGTCGCAAGCCTAGCTGGGTTGTTATCTCAGTCATCATGTGATTACGGAAATGCTTCCTGTGATCAATGACGATAGCTTCAGAGACTCCGAACCGTGAAATAACATGATTAAACAAAAATTGCGCCGCTGTGTGACCGTCTTCAGATAATGTGGGCATCGCCTCGGCCCATTTTGTGAAGTAATCAATGGCAACAATGATATACCCATGCCCCCCGGCTGAGCGAGAGTTACAGGTCATATAATCAATGCCCCATTTTGAAAAAGGGCCGATGGTAACAACAAGGTGCAATGGAGCGGGAGTCGCACGCATCTTCCGCTGGTAGATTTGGCACTCGTGACAGGAGCGGACGACAAGAATGAAATCCTTAAAGATGGAGGGCCAGAAATAACCGGCGTGGAGGATCTTTTGAGCAGTAGCATATCCGGACATGTGACCACCACAGGCGCCAAAATGGCAGTCATTCAAAACTCGCTCAACTTCCTCGAATGTTAAGCATTGGCGGAGAACAGAGTCGGCGCTGAGACGGTACAGGGTGTCCCTAATGATACGATAGGGCTGAGACTGATGACGAATCCATCACCAAGCATCCTTAGACACATCGGGATGAAAAGAGGACGTCTGCAGATATACAATGATATCCCTGTACCAGGGATCGAGGGTGCTAATTAGGAACAGAGTTTCGTCCGGGATATGGTCCTCTGACCGAGAGGGCATAGTAGGAGATGGAAAAGAGCAAAGCAACTCAACAAAGACAAGGGATTTTTTAGACTTGGCGGTGGTGAACTCCAAGTCGAACTCTTGGAGGATAACGATCCACTTTGAGTACTTGCCCCCCAACAACTGACGTGACAAAATGTATGTCATCGGGTTGCAATCAGAAACCACGGTCGTAATGTGCAACAAGATATAATGGCGGAAAAGTTGGACGGAAAAAATGGCGGCCAATGCCAACTTCTCGACGTAAGCGTATCGAGTTTCCGTATCTAGAAGATTGTGGCTGAGATAATATATAACATGCTCAGTGTCATCATCATCATCTTGAACAAGAACCATGCGAATAGTGGTATCGACAGCGGCCAAATACAAAGTGTAGTCACGATGATAATTCGGAGGACGCAACAATGGAGCCAAAACAAGGAGACCCTTGAGATGCTCGAAGGACTCTTGAGTAGCGGCATCCCAATGAAAAGGGGTATCTCGCTTTAATAACTGTGTGAAACCTTTAGCCACTTCGGTATAGTTGGGGATGAATCGTCTTAAAAAAATTGCTTTACCCTGCAAACTCTGCAATTGTTGCAAAGAAGTAGGGGGAGGAAGATTCAGAATAGCCTAGACTTTAAGGGGATCCAAACGGATGCCCTCTCGGGAGACGATAAACCCGAGTAGTCTGCCTGACTAAACGCAGAAGACACACTTATGAGGATTAAGCCTGATGCGGTAGTGTCGACATCGGAGAAAGATTTCGCGAAGATGAGCAAGATGGTCTTGGCGCTTGGATGAATGAACTGGTAGATCATCCAGGTAGGGTTGTACAATGTGTCGAATGTCATGGAATGCATAAGACATTGCACGTTGGAAGGTATCACCAGCGTTCTTCAAACCAAAAGGGAGCTTTTTGTAAGCGAAAGTGCCCCACGGACAGATAAAGGCAGTCTTATGTTGATCTGCGGGCGCAATATTGATCTGGTTATACCCAGAAAAACCATCCATGAATGAATACATTTTGCTCCCGGCACACTCATCAATGAGCTGGTCAATGAAGGGTGTGGGGAAGTTATCTTTGGGACAGGCCCGGTTGATATCACAGTAATTAACACAAACTCGAATAGTACCCTGTTTTTTAGTCACAGGGACAGTATTGGAGAACCAATCTGTGAGTGGGATGGGGTAAATAAAACCATCCTTAAGAAGCTTTTCAACTTTCGCTTTAATAGTCGCAGCGTGTCAGCGGTGCACGGGGCGTAGACGCTGGCGAACAGGCTTAGCACCCAGATACGTAGGTATCTCATGCACCACTATGCTAGGATCAATGCCGGGCATTTCTTCGTAGGACCAAGCAAAGACATCACGAAAAAGATCCGTATAGAGCTGAATTTCCTCCGGAGTACAAGTTACTCCGACATGGATATGCTCGAAGATCCCTGGTTTCACAGAGATGTCTATGGGCTGGGTCTGCGTGATGTTTCCCATATTTCCTTCAGAAGATACTTGATAAACTTGAATGGGTGTCTGAAGGGGTTGGAATGGGAGAAAAGGAGCAAACCGCTCGAGACAAGTAAGAATTTCCCGGTATGCAGGGAGGAACGAGGAATGATGGTGATGATCGGACCAAGGGGGTTCCTCGAGAGACATGGTTTCAATAATGGCTTCATCAGAAGGAAATATTTCCTTTAAAGGATCCGAAGAAGCGTCATCTCCAAGCTAAGGGGAATGAACGTACGAGTTGAGAGCTTTGCTCGAAGGAGCAGATTCAGGAGGTGGAGCTGATGCAGAAACAATTTTGACGTAGTTGAGCTCGACAGGACTCAACGACATCTCATCGCCCCAAGAGTCTACCTGATTAGCGGGGGGAAGAACCCACGGATCAGAGTGAACATAAATTATATTGATAGGAGCAACGTTAGGGGGTGGGAGTGAAAAAACACCCATCGGGGCAGGATCTTTAAAAAGTCCAGCTCCCACACTTTCATATGGGATGGAGGTATGCTCCACAAAGGGCACGTTGCCTTCAGAATAGGAGGCGAAGAAGGACAGCTGGTCTACTGTGACGATCTTCCCCTGATGAGGGAAACGAATGACACGAAATAGAGATGAAGCCACGGCTCGCATGGCGTATGTCCAGCTGCGTCCCAGAAGGAGGTCGTAGGTAAGAATAGCATCAACTACTTCAACTTCCACTTCGACCGTCCTCCCTTCCAAAGTAATGGACAAATGTTGGAGTATACCATAAGGGCAAGACTCTCTCCCATCAAAGGCTTCCAAGGTCGTAGGAGACTGGCTCAGAGTCAGAGAACCAATAGCCTTCCAACAGGCAACAAACATGATGCAAGTTGAAGCGCCTTTATCAATGACTGTACGATGAATTGTTTTGGAATTGATGATGACCTGAATGAGGAAGGAAATTTGGTGAGGCAGTCTCGGTATATGGCTTTCCAGGTCAAAAGTAATCAGATCCGAGTCAGTCGGGTCTATGCCATTTATGGCCGATAGCAAGGACTTCCTCTGTGAGGGGCAGCTTTGGAGAACTTCTAAGGCGAACATAGATGATGGAGCTTGGGCTAAGTCCTCAATGATGCTGTAGTGCTGGGCAGCACGAGCATTAGGGTTGTAAGAAGATTTCCGGAGTACACCTTTAGGAGGGGGTCGGACGGACGTCTCAGTGCTAGGTCTCTCGATATGGAGTGGACTAGCACTGGATGGAGGAGTGCTAGAGGGGACCTTAGGCTCTTTCCCGGCAGGTGACAGATACTCTTTTGCCCGAGTACTGATGTGGACGGGGATCGTCCCAGCCATAAATACTTGAGAACCAAAGGGAGGAGAGGATTGGGATGGATCAACCACCATTTGTGTTTGCAGCGAGGGAAAAGGTTCTTTGAACACAGCAGGAGCCCCGGGAGCACCTTTCAACAGACGACTAACTTCAGACCGCCTTGGGCAGTCTTTGGTATAGTGATCCTCGTCATAGATAAGGCAAGGATACTTGGGTTTGCGTTTGGCATCGTCCTCGGGTGGAGGTTTAGGGGAATCCTGCTTAGGTTGATCCGCTTTATTCCTTCTTTTTCCCTTCTTCTTTCCTTTCGAGGCTTTGTCCGTTGTGGTGGACTGAATGACGTTAACCTCGGAAGTACTACTAGAATTGGACACAGCCTGAGAAGTATTTTCATTCGGAGCATTCGACTTTTTCTTCCCAGGGTTTGTAGAAGTTTTCTTAGAAGGCGGATTAACAGAACCAATGACACCATCAATAGATGGTGTTGGTGGGGCTTTGGAAGTTTCGGGTCTTGGGGCATTAGGGAAATAATCATATAGCGTATCGGACAGGGAGTAAACCAAGTCAAGGTAATGAGTGCGCGTAATAGCCTACTCTTCAGTTACACATGCCCCCATAGCAATGTCCTGTGCTATCGGACCGACGAATGAGGTCGTGAACCAGTCGGTGAGACGATGATTGGGAATCCAAAACTTAATCAAACGATGAAACCGTCTCCATTTATGGATATGATCAGAGATATGCGTAGCCGTTGTCTGTTTCAAGGATGTCAGGAGGTGTGTGCCCGTTTCATATCAAATCGACAACTGAAAATGAGTTAAAAATGCCATAGCCAACGAGTTAAAATATTGAAAAGATCCGCGAGATAACTCAATATACCATTTAGCAGTAGAGCCAGTGAGAGTCCTTTGAAAAAGGCGGAGCCGGATTGAATCATCAAGCCGTGAATTCGATGAACACCATAGATGATAAGTCATGACGTGAGCCTGGGGATCTTGTCCAGCTTTACCATCGAATTTGGGACAATCACCGGGAATCTTAGTTGGGACTGGGGGCCAATACAAATTATGAAGAATAAGATCATTTGTCAGTTTGGACACATCTCGTAATTCCAATGTTGCTAAAAAGGGTAATTGAGGGTTAAAGGACATCTGACGCTGCGGGTAGGAGGTGGTACTAGAGTTCCAGCTGGCTGCCGGTTGCCCCCATTGATTTTGTCCAGACGGACTTGGCCCAGGAGGGTTTTGTCTATAGGGATTTTTTCCATAGGGGTTCTAGGATGGTTAACCCTGGATTTGCCCCCCAGCATTCCATTGATTACCAACTTGGCCTGTAGGAGCAACATAAGGTTGCTGGTAATTCTGATAAGGACTCACCTGCAGTTGTTTAATAATTTTGATACGGGGCAAATTGAGTTTGCCCTTGGGATTGCTGAAAACCATAAGGCGGCTGGGCTCCAAACTGAGCCTAGGAGGCAGGCTGCGTTTGATAGGTCAGTTGGGATTGAGATCCAACCTGCATTTGAAGACCGGATTGGGCTGGAGCCCAGCCTGGGGCTGAAAACTGGGTTGAGCTTGAGAAGCAACAATCATTTGAGTGCCCGGTTGAGCAGGGCCAAAAGGATGTCCTTGGGAGAATTGGGGCTGAGCCATCTGGCCAGAAGGTTCACCTGGTTGAGATTGAGACTGACCCATTTGCCTAGAAGGTTGAACTTGCTGGGTGTTGGGCTGTCCTTTCACAACTGAGGGTTGTCCCGATAGACTCGATGGCTGAGCAGAGTGGAAAGTTGGTTGACCTTATTGGATTTGACGCTGACCGACTTGTCCAGATGGTTGACCATACTGGATAGTGGGTTGGCCTTGCTGGACGTAAGGTTGACCGACTTTCCCAGACGGGTAGCCTTGCTGGGCACCGGGTTGTCCTTGTTGCATGTAAGGTTGTCTCGAATTACCAGAAGGTTGCGCGAAATAGGTAAAAGATAGACCACCAGAGGCCGAAGGTTGTCCCTGGAAGGGTTGTCCTTGTGGGCCTCCAGGTTGCCCTGGATAAGACTGCCCGTAATAAAGTTGACCATAAGAGGGTTGCATGTAAGACGGTTGGCCTTGATAAGGTGGTCCTTGGAGATACTTGGCCACCGCCATAACCAGTGGTGGTCCAAGCAACGGATAATAGGACCATGACCTCAACCGTAGGCTGAGGTGGCAAAGATCCATGGTGATAGAGATGAGCCCCTCTAGAATCATAATAATGAAACAGATTTTGAGGATCCAGATTCTGAAGAGCATGCAGATATTGATTGTATGGGACCAGTGGGAGAGGATTGGGATGGATCAGCCACCATTTGCGTTTGCAGCGAGGGAAAAGGTTCTTTGAACACAACAGGAGTCCCGGGAGCACCTTTCAACAGACGACTAACTTCAGACCGCCTTGGGCAGTCTTTGGTATAGTGATACTCGTCATAGATAAGGCAAGGATACTTGGGTTTGCGTTTGGCATCGTCCTCAGGTGGAGGTTTAGGGGAATCCTGCTTAGGTTGATCCGCTTTATTCTTTCCTTTTCCCTTCTTCTTTCCTTTCGAGGCTTTGTCCGTTGTGGTGGACTGAACGACGTTAACCTCGGAAGTACTACTAGAATTGGACACAGCCTGAGAAGTATTTTCATTCGGAGCATTCGACTTTTTCTTCCCAGGGTTTGTAGAAGTTTTCTTAGAAGGCGGATTAACAGAACCAATGACACCATCAATAGATGGTGTTGGTGGGGCTTTGGAAGTTCCGGGTCTTGGGGCATCAGGGAAATAATCATATAGCATATCGGACAGGGAGTAAACCAAGTCAAGGTAATGAGTGCGCGCAATAGCCTACTCTTCAGTTACACATGCCCCCATAGCAATGTCCCGTGCTATCGGACCGAAGAATGAGGTCATGAACCAATCGGTGAGACGATGATTGGGAATCCAAAACTTAATCAAACGATGACGCCGTCTCCATTTATGGATATGATCAGAGATATGCGTAGCTGTTGTCTGTTTCAAGGATGTCAGGAGGTGTGTGCCCATTTCATATCAAATCGACAACTAAAAATGAGTTAAAAATGCCATAGCCAATGAGTTAAAATATTGAAAAGATCCACGAGATAACTCAATATACCATTTAGCAGTAGAGCCAGTGAGAGTCCTTTGAAAAAGGCGGAGCCGGATTGAATGATCAAGCCGTGAATTCGATGAACACCATAGATGATAAGTCATGACGTGAGCCTGGGGATCTTGTCCAGCTTTACCATCGAATTTGGGACAATCACCGGGAATCTTAGTTGGGACTGGGGGCCAATACAAATTATGAAGAATAAGATCATTTTTTAGTTTGGACACATCTCGTAATTCCAATGTTGCTAAAAAGGGTAATTGAGGGTTAAAGGACATCTGACGCTGCGGGTAGGAGGTGGTACCAGAGTTCCAACCGGTTGCCGGTTGCCCCCATTGATTTTGTCCAGACGGACTTGGCCCAGGAGGGTTTTGTCTATAGGGATTTTGTCCATAGGGGTTATAGGATGGTTGACCCTGGATTTGCCCCCCAGCATTCCATTGATTACCAACTTGGCCTGTAGGAGCAACATAAGGTTGCTGGTAATTCTGATAAGGACTCACCTGCAGTTGTTAATAATTTTGATACGGGGCAAATTGATTTTGCCCTTGGGATTACTGGAAACCATAAGGCGGCTGGGCTCCAAACTGAGCCTAGGAGGCAGGCTGCGTTTGATAGGTCGGTTGGGATTGAGATCCAACCTGCATTTGAAGACCGGATTGGGTCTGGAGCCCAGCCTGGGGCTGAAAACCGGGTTGAGCTTGAGAAGCAACAATCATTTGAGTGCCCGGTTGAGCAGGCCCAGAAGGATGTCCTTGAGAGAATTGGGGCTGAGCCATCTGGCCAGAAGGTTGACCTGGTTGAGATTGAGACTGACCCATTTGCCCAGAAGGTTGAACTTGCTGGGTGTTGGGCTGTCCTTGCACAACTGAGGGTTGTCCCGATAGACCGGATGGCTGAGCAGACTGGAAAGTTGGTTGACCTTATTGGATTTGACGCTGACCGACTTGTCCAGATGGTTGACCATACTGGATAGTGGGTTGGCCTTGCTGGACGTAAGGTTGACCGAATTTCCCAGACGGGTAGCCTTGCTGGACACCGGGTTGGCCTTGTTGCATGTAAAGTTGTCCCGAATTACCAGAAGGTTGCGCGAAATAGGTAAAAGATAGACCACCAGAGACCGAAGGTTGTCCCTGGAAGGGTTGTCCTTGTGGGCCTCCAGGTTGCCCTGGATAAGACTGCCCATAATAAAGTTGACCATAAGAGGGTTGCATGTAAGACGGTTGGCCTTGATAAGGTGGTCCTTGGAGATACTTGGCCACTGCCATAACCAGTGGTGGTCCAAGCAACGGATAACAGGACCATGACCTCAACCGCAGGCTGAGGTGGCAAAGATCCATGGTGATAGAGATGAGCCCCTCTAGAATCATAATAATGAAACATATTTTGAGGATCCGGATTCTGAAGAGCATGCAGATATTGATTGTATGGCCCCCCTGCTGGAATGGAACCAGAAGAAGGTGGGGCACTTAATGTAGGATCAAAAACTCCGGGTACAAGTGCGATGGGCCACTATTAGCTGACTCTGAAGAACGTCCAGTAGCAGCGGTCACAACTGAGGATGCAGTAACGGCATTGACAACGGGGGTTGAAGAAGCCACACAGATAGTTGGAATAATCGGGGCTGAAGTGACAGACACATTGTGAATTTGAGGAATAAAGGACTCCGAGATCGGAGTGATGGTGTGCGACCACATAGAACTCGTAAGGGGGGTCCTAAAAGACATAACATCCCTTAACGCCTTATAGTGTAAAGGCAACATAACACCAAGAGGGGTGATACGAAAAGGTGTAGTTTCCTTTGGGGTGGGAATTTCACCGCTCGTCACAACAGATTCTTCACTTGTGATAGGGGATGTGTCCTCCATATTAGAAGAAGACATTGGGACCGAAACGCTAGGAGGAGTAGCGGGAATATCTTCTTCGGAAGGCTCTCAAATGGGGTTCCAGTGAATCTCGTAAGTCTCGTCCTCTGGAGTGCGAGAGTTAATCGGTTGGATACTCGGAATAACAGGGAGAGTATCACTCACAACCGGTACCTCAGGAGCAACAGAAGAAGGAGACCCTTCGTCACTCGGAACGGGAGACGGGTCCGGTGATTCCGCCAGGATGATGACTTCAAAAAATCCTAGGCAAACTAATGAGAAAGGACCCTACTCAAGCTAACACAAACAAGATCTAACAGGGTAAATGTGAATCGTGGCCGAATAAATATTAAGACACAGGAACAAAACTTGACCTTTTCATCTTTAAAGAGTCGAGAAAAAGACAAAAGATGACTCTAGTCGCCTTCAAATATTTAATGAGCCTTAAGTGACAAGTGTTCAGATGGACCTTTTCTTTTAGGGAGTCCGAAAAGGAACAAAAGTGACTACTCTGGAGAACTAGGCAAAAGGTTTACCAGATAAATCCGTAAAATTGCATATACACCTTGGCAGTCATATGAAAACCAAGAACTTTCCGTACGGCAGTCAATCTTCCCGAATGTTGTGTTCGATGCGTTACGGTTTGTAAGGCGGCAGACACGGCTTCCTATGGATAAAGGATGATAACCTAGTGGGGTCTCCCAGCATATACTCAACGGTACATGGGAGCACAATTCCGTGCTAGACCACTATTGAGTCACAGAAGGAGGAATCACCCAACCTTGAGTGGTAACAAAAGTGACTAGGTTTAACGACGCCAGAGCACGTCTCTAGCCAAGACCTCTAAATGTGTGCATTATGTCCCAATGCGTTGTTAGATTTATTCAGTTCATTTTAGAGTTGATCTTGGATTAAGTTTCAGTTTTCAGGCCTTACCGTATGTATATAACAAATCCTAGGATGTAGCTAGAATGAATGAAATATCCATTTTTTTCGATGAACACCTACCTATGGGAGGGTAAAGAGATCATTCCCAAACCAAGAAAACCAAGACAACAAAGAAGTCACTCAATGCAAACATGCATCAATTCCTAAAGTGCACGGATACCACTAATGAAAGATTTAACATTCGCTTTTCAATATGCAACTTGAAATGCAAATTCACCTTCACTTTCGTAGACTAAATGAATGCAATCCTTTTGATTTTGATGTCTCTTAAATCTAAAAGAAACCAATAAGCAATAAAAAAATGTGGAAAAAATGGTTGATCCAAACAATTGTAATCTATGTCCAGGTAGTGAAGAGAAATCGAATCAATGCCAAAATTGGTCCAATAACAATCACTAAACAATCAACCAAAAGTAAGCAAAGGGGAAGGCTCAATCAAACCAACAGCAAGCTGCAAACGAATCTTTGAGCAACCACGCAACCAAGCGAAACTGATCCAAAAGACTTGAAACAATGAAACTAGGTCGCAAAGAAAAAAACAAGATTCATTCAACAAAGCTCACGAGAGAGTGCCTCAACCTATAAACAGTGAAAAACAAGTTATCAAACAAGTGAAAACATCAAGGGACTAGCAAGACTGATGGATTCAAGAGGTAGAATTGAGAAAATCAATGCTACAACAATCAGCGCGGGTGATACACAAGCAACAAGCGCTGATAAAGAGCACACCGCAGCAACAAAGCGATGTCAGCGTGGAAGTACACGACTTTCCCACGATGGTCCGATTTACAAAACCGTCGCGACTGTTAAGTATAATTACGCGATGAACAAGATACTACAAAAGGGGTGACGCGATGACAACGCGACTGTTAAAATTAAAGCCACGATGATGCTCAAAACAGTAACAGGCGAACCAAAAACTCCCAAATCAAAGACAATCAATCCTTTAATCAAATAAGGGCATTTCCAAAATCAGGCCAGGAAACTCAAAAGACTGGTAACTAATCCCCAAAACTTCAAAAGAGACCAAAACAAAAATCAAGACAAGAGTAAACAAGAAAAGGACAAAGGCCAAAGGTTCCCAGCGGAGTCGCCAATTTGTGACGCATGAAAGTGTTCCCTCTGCGGACAGAGGCAACCCCTCTAGCCCTAGAGTGGGTCTAGTCACAAACAAGGAAATATCAACAATAGCTTTCCTTAAATAGTCATAGTTGGAGGCCTACCTCAACCGGTGGTCGATATAGTTCCGTTGCGTTGCTCCAGCTTCCGCTTCCTTCTCCTAATGAGTAATCAACCTGAAACAATGCAAAGGAAATAAAACAAAGCACGTAACCAGAACAACAATGATCTATTTACTCACAAAGTCAAGAAGTCATGAGCTATCAAGTACATTGCATACAAGACATAGGAAAACATCATTGATTGCATTAATAATGAAATAAGAGTAAGCTTACAACCAAAGTTTTGACGTCACAAGCCTTCTCAGAAGGGTCCAGCCAGCATGTTCCTCAAGCATTCACTATTTGAAGATGGATTTCCCAACAGACAAGTCTCTCTCACTCACAAGTTTTACACAAGATTAAAGGCACTTCACAACCTTCCTCAAGCTATCAACAATCCCACACTTGTCACATTCACACCAGCTACCTAGCAAACTCACAAGCACTAACAGCACTATCAACAACCATTCCAAAAAACAGGCAGCACATAGCAATGGTGAGAGTTTAAATAGGAGAAGGAGTCTCCATGAAAGGTAGAAGAGCGAGCTTATCTCCAAGGAAGGTAGCACAAATGACAGAACAACCATGCCAGAGAAAGGAGGGCGACATAAACTATGCCAACAACTAGGTCTGGAGTCATCTGGAAAGCCGACTGTTGGAACAAATTCGCCCAATCTGGATCATCGCGGGCACATCACTGATCTTCCGCGCCGACATCGCTATTGGATAACGTAGCTAGTCAGGTCATCACTGAATATTACAAGCAACAGTCGCGCTGGCACATAAAATCGGACCATCGCGGGAATCAGGTGTACTTCCGCAATGGCAGAGCTTCTGCGCTGTTTTGGAGCGCCCTTCAGTGCGTTTATTTAGCCAACAGACGCGATGAGGCAGAAACCTTTAGAAAAGTGGGTCATTTGGCAACATCAGAGAGCATTTGTCTAATATGAGCATGTATGACTTGGACACATGACACAGTAGGAACACTGGGATGAAGACAGTGACAAATTACTGTGTAATAGTAGCTGCTAGATATGTTTCCTCTCTTATATAAATTCATTTGAATTAAGATGTTGATGAAGAATTCCTGTATGAATTTTGGAAGCTAGATCTTTAAATGCGCTCTGTGAGTCTTCGCATCCACCATTATTCCATAGTTTTCATTTCTTTCTAAATCCAGATATGTGTAGAATACTGGATATCTCAAGTTCTATATGATGGGTTTCTTCTTTTAGTCCTTCTGCTATCACATTCATATTAAAGAAAATGAGTTGTAAGTCTTTGGATGATTTTGGCCACTATTGATTGATATGTTATATCACTCAGTACCTCTTATGTATAAAGAACTCATGGACCATGTCTTTCCGAATTTGTTTGAACCAACTAAATCCAAATTGTAAGAAACATTACAAATGGTTCTCTAAATCATGCGAAGAATAATCAGAGATGCTTCAGATTCAGATGTCCTAGGCACTAGTCTCCTTGCGATCCAGAGACTGTCTCTAGGATTGACAACACAAGGTACCCAAAAATAAAAATTTCTCCTTTTTTTTTCACCTGACAATAAGTTCAGATACCACTTTGTCACATACCCTTACTAAATTTATCCTAACCACACTTGCAAAAACTTGATTTTCATCTCTCATAAAAAAATTCAAATGCATTACATGTAAACCTTTCTTTACATACTTTATATACGAAAAATTAATTAGTATTTTTCTTGTAGACATTTTATCAAACATTTTGTATGAAATCAAATAGGAAACATGGCTCTGATTCGACTTGTAACATATTAACTAAAATATACCACTCAATCCCAAAGATTTTGATTCTTGTCTTTGAGGTATTTTATGAGATAGTTTGTATACAAATTCTAATAAAACACCTTTAATACATTTATTCAAATGATTTGCATGCAAATAGACATAGATAATCTACAACAATACTATCATAGAACAATGATAACATACATAAATACTATACCCATCCAGAAAACATCATTTTCACTAAGACATTTCATCAAACAATTTGTATGTAATGAATCATTAAACCATTTAGACATTTCTTGGAACACTTTGCATGAAAACTAATATATCAAATTCCTTGGGGAATATCCCATAAATTATAATAATCCAAGTTCTGAAAATTGAATAAGATTTTCAATGAGATTTTCCATCCCTATGGTTCAAGTATCATCTTCTCACATCTTCGATATTAAAAACAACAAAAGGTTCCAACATGACATGTTTGATGCATGATTTTAGGAGCATCTAGGAAGCTCAAATTCCTATGATCATATCTCCTAAAATATCACAATCCAAGATATAGAATTTGGATTAGATGATCAATGGGAATTACCCTCACTATGATCTAAGTTTCAACTTCTAGAACCTTCTTGATGAAAAGTTATAGAAAAAATTCCAACATGACATGTTTGATGCATCATTTTAGCATCGAAGAAACTCAAGTTGCTTCGATCATATATCCCAAAATATTGTTACCCAAGATCTAAAAGTTGTACCAGATGATTATCATGATTTCTCCTCACTATGGTTCAGGTTTTAGATTATAGAAACTCCCAGAAGAAAATTTATAGAATAAATTCCAACATGATTTGTTTAAATATGCATTTAGGAATCCTAAATTCCTCCAATCATATTTCCTAAAATTTCGTGACCCAAGATTTGAAAATTGGACCAGAGGATCAACAGGATTTTCCCTCAATATGGTTCAAGTTTCAGCTTCTGGAACCTACCAGAAGAAAAATTATAATAGAAATTCCAACATGATTTGTTTAAGGAAGAATTTAGGAAGCATATCTTCCTTGACCAGTGTTGCCATACAAAATTGAATACATATAAAAAGCTATGTTGGAATAGTATAACAACCACAACCATGATAAATGTGATGAATGATAAATTTATGTACATATAAAATTTCTCAAGAGAGTAATTAAATAATCATCCATGTCACTAAACCATATATAATAGTAATATCATTAACATGAAAAATAAATATTTATCTATTGCAACTAGAAAAAATACTAGAAACTGAAGGAGGGTGAGCCACATTCCACCCCACCTATTGGCTTATTGGGGCCTAACCCAAGTTCGAAGTTAATTAGCCAAACAAATCTCGGTACTACTGGCCTTTCCGGCAACAGTCCGCGGAGCGCAGACTGAGGTCTCAGCCAAAGTAGTATGGGAGGGTGCTAGAACCAAGTTTCCGCATCCTGGAGATGTCTAATGAGTTCGATTGGTCTGTGGTTTGACCTTGTGCGCAGGTGGCTTCACGCACTTTCCCAAACCTCGTAGCCTGATATACTACTGCCTTCGCACAACCCTATTCAAGGGCTGAACACCGTGCTTCTGCGTTATTACCCAAGACTTTACTAGTACTCCAACATTAGTTATGTAGCTTTGCCTACTTGAGTGCTTATGTATATTTAGCAATATAAACCATTCATACAGGTGCGCGCAATAAATAAATAGTATATTTGCAAATTATATCAATCCTTCATTAACCCAAGAACAGATACATAGAATTATAACAAAACTTCTCTTTATTAATTCCTTCCTCGGTTACAGACTTGACTCTATCCTACGCACTCAGTTGCAAGGGTTCACGCACTCAGTTGCGGACTACTAGGCCTCTGCGCACTCAGCTGCAGAGCCTTCTCCTACTCTACGACCCAAAGACACTTCAACTTCCGACTCACTCACTTAGACTTCTCTCTACTCTCCTCTTTTATTCGTAGTTATCTTATACACTTAGAGCCTCGCTCTATTTATACAATCCCATGGTCCGCAGACCATGGTAGGTCTATCTAGCCAACATTACATTGCAAAACTAGGGTGGACAACCCTGTGACTCTATCATACTGTCGCACCCCGCGCCTGCAATTCGTGGAGCTTTACAATAAGATTCGCTCAAAACTTGGGGGATTTAAGCCCCAAAACATGCCTTCGAGGGGATTCTATGCCCAACAGGCCCCCAACACAAACAACGTGACTTGCCCTCGAATCACTCTGTCGGCATGGTAATATTTGCGTGGAGTCCCTACAACTGTTCTCGAACTGCGCAGAGGTCAGCAACACATGGAGCTGCTGCTTGATGGATCTGCTGCATACGCTGTTCCAAGACCTTTGTGTCCGAAGTGCTTCTCTACATCTGTACCGGAATCTGTTGGATATGTTTATAGTCCTGCGCCTTTATCTGGATCCTTGGAGCGTGAAGACTGTGCTTCTGCCGGCTAGTCAAATAGCCGGCCCACCCATGTAGGGCTTCTAGTGGCTGGGATTCACATTGCTTGGGAAAAGTTCACCATTTAGTTTGACTAGATGGACTGCACCTCCATTTATGACCTCCTTAACCACGTATGGTCCCAACGAATGCATTCTGAACTTTCCCGGGAACTTTTCAAACTTACTATCATACAAGAGCACTAAGTCATTGACCTTGAAGGTGCGCAACTTAATATGGCGATTGTGCCAGGCCTTTGCACACTGCTTTTGTACCTGCTGATGAAAACCAGCCAAGAACCGTTCCTCCTCAAGTTCTTCCAATTGTGCGAGCCTTTCTTCCAGAGCTTTGCGATCCATCATACCTGTGAGCGCTGTGATGCGCAGACTAGGTACAATATACTCCATCGGCATGACAGCGTCCATGCCATAAACTAACCGGAAAGGTATTTGCCCTGCCAATTTCTTGCACATTGTCCTATAATCCCATAGTACTGTAGGTATGTGTAGGTCCCAACCGCTTCGTTGCGCATTGCACACTTTGGTTAGCGCAATCTCCAGTATTTTGTTGAAGGCTTCTACTGTCCCATTGGCTTGTGGGTGATACGCTGTGCTTTTCTGATGATACACCTGGAACTCTTTTGTGAGCGCGCTGATGGTTTCGTTCAAGAAATGCAATACATACAATTTGACTAGGTAGCTCTGTCTCCCTCTGTCCAATGGGCCAAGGTAACCTAACAATGTTTCCAACCAAATCTATGTATGCCTGAAGAGGGCTTCTCTCACACTCCGACATGAACTTTAGTTGCACCAGTAGGGAATCCAACTGCTCGACAATGTGAGTGATTTGGTCGTGGACTCTGCACAAATTGATCTCATGCCCTCCAACGCCTTGTTCTGCTGCAGAATCACCTCTCGCACTAATGCGACCTTCCTTTTTAATGCTAGGTCGGCCTGAAACTGATGGAACTGCCGTGGGCATCTATCACCTGTAAACTCGGTCGCGGGTCCAAATACCTCAGCAATTGTTAGCATCACGTCCATGGGTGGCACCCCCTCAACAAATGGCTCTATGCGAGTAGGCTCTATCCTCTCCACCAAGGTGTCAACTGGGGCTATCAAAGAGGTCTCTAATAAAGGTGACTCCTACGCCACACCAAGTATATCGATGTGCTCCTCACCATCCTGTGTGCTCTCAGCATCATGCTCAACCTCCTCCTCAGGCTCCTGATATCTAAAGCCAGGTCTCCATCAGCAAAAGTTCCTGTTGGTCTCACCCTCTAACCGTCTTTGTCCTGTCTGCTCCTTTTCAGGAGATCTGGTGCCCTAATCTGGTCGACTTTCCCCACACGATGTAGATGGTTGCACTCCCATGGCCTTTTCACCTCTAATGTTTTTGTTGTAAGGCTGAGGATGGGTTTGGCCTGTCACCCTCCTCCACGGGCCAACCTCTGATCGTCCCAATGAATTCTACCCCAAAATATTTCCATACTAGATTTCCCTTGAGCCATGGGTTTGTCTCTGGTTTCACCCGTCACTATGCATTCATACCCAAAGCTTCCATGATCTTCTAGCTAATTTCCCACAGCTAGGCCAAGATCATGCTTTGATACCACTGTAATGTTCCACACTAGGAAAAATAGTGCAATGCAAAGCGAACAATAAAAACAACACCATAAAATTAAATCAGACCATCAGACCACAAAATTGGCAACCAAACTACGATGCCTACTCATTTTATTAAATGGAAAGAGGTGTACAACAAGCAATGTTTTGAAAACCAAAACCGGTGACCGGACCTGTCCACCTAATTAACTGGGTTTCGAACCAGAACCGATCGAACTGGACTGGTCTGGTCTAAACGAACCGGTTTTAGAAATAAACATTAAATATTTTTTTTTTAATGAAACAAAACTACTTTTAAGATTTAAAACCATGATTCCAAGCCAATGGAGACAAAATATGCAATTTTTTCTCATTTATATACCATGTAAAGGTGAATATATCAAAATGGTGCTGAGTGCAATACATATCATCGACAAAATAGTAAAATACATAAGCAATGAGGCTCTAAATGGCCTATAAAGTCCAAAAACAATGTTGCAAGCTATGAGGCCATTAGCCTACTACAATTCTACAGTGTACACATGATCAATCATCAAGTTCATCACCACTACTAGCCACAAGATCATCATCAGGAGCTATATAGACATCATCTGGTTCAGAGTTTGAGGATGCCTTAGCCTGATCTGCAACCTCAGTAGAAATGCCACCAATAACAAAAGTAGTGGACCTAATGGAAGCACGAGTTTGTCGACCTGCATGAGTAGTGCCTTCCATTAGTTCTTTGTCTTTCCTTGATGCCACTACTGATCCTTGTTCTGATTCCGCCACCAAATCTACTTCATCCCCGCTAATGCCATGCCGATATCAAAATCAGCATCAAAAACAGGATCTTCAGTCTCCTCCACCCATTCTGATGTTGGATCAATATCATCCAACACAATGGGATCTAGATCAGGTGTTTTGTTCATCATTTGGTTCCTCCTTAGTCGAAGGTTGTATTGCATGAAAACAAGATCATTTAACAGTTTTTTTTCCAAACGGTTTCTCTTCTTCATGTGTACGCGCTAAAAAATAGACCAATTGCGCTCACAACCTGAAGCATTGCAAGTTTAGCTGAGGACTCTAATTGCAAACTTTTGCAATTGAGGAAATTGGCCGCCAAATGACTCCCACCAATGTGCTGCAAAGAAAAAGACATTAATTAGTAGCTTAGTTTAAAATTTGAATTGTAAATTTGTAAACAATTTTAACTTGAAAATAAAAACAAATTGGAAATTGGAATTGCTTACCTACTTGATCCACATCTCTTGCCATCTTTGCCAAGTTTTTGCCAAAGGTACCACTTTTCATACTTAAAACAGTAAGTTGTTTATCTATTTCCAACTAGTCTGCATGGCTAGGGACCATGCGCTCCAAGCAATCAACCAATCCATCTTTGACCTCCCCATCCTGCAAATCTCCTAACCGAGCTTTATAATGATACTTTGGGTTCAAAAAATACCCAGTTGCATGTATAGGACGATGGAGTTGATTGTTCCATCTGTTATCAATGATCTCCCATATACAGGCATATTTAGCTAACCTAACCTTGTAAGCTATCCGTATCTGCTCCTTTGCCTGAACCATAGCCTCATAAATTTAGCCCATGGCCAAATTTTCCCCATCCACCATCCTTAGCACCTTAACAAGGGACTCGGTAATTTTCACAAGCTCTACAGACCTTTTCCAAAAATAGTTGTCAAACACTTTCTTTTTGGTGTCTTTTCCATCTTGTCTACAAGCCCACCAAGATTCAGTCCATTCATCAGAAGAAAACATTTTCTGTGGGTTTTTATGTTGACCATTGAAACATTGCAACGTGAGGAAGTGAGCTGCAAATCTCGTAATTACAGGCCTAACAAGTTCTTTGCCCCCAATGTTTTTCCTCATTAGGTTAAATATCCATGAGTGGTTGTAAATGTATTTTGTAATGCACTTGGCATGCTCTACAGTGTTTTTTACCCACTCCACTTTGCCTATGTCCTCAAGCATTAGGTTTATGCAATGTGTAGCACATGGAGTCCAAAATATGGTCCTCTATTTGGATTGAAGCATCTTTCCAGTAAGAACATAGTTTAAGGCATTATCAGTGATGACTTGCACAACATTCTGCTCCCCAACTTCTTGAATAATGTCATCCAAAAGCTCAAATAGAAGGGCCACATCCTTCACCTTATTAGATGCATCAATTGATCTCAAAAACATGGTTCTTTTAATGCAAGAAATAAGGAAATTAATGATAGTGTGGTTCTTTCTATCGGTCCATCCATTTGACATGATGGAAAAACCTGTTTTGAGCCATGATTTTTTATACAAATCCAAATACTCATCAATGGAAGAAATGTCTTTTCTCAAAAGAGCTCCCCTCAAGTCATGCTTAGTAGAGCCTTTGAAGCCCTTTCCTACAGCTATAACAAAGTCCCACATAACTTGGAAATAAGGTAAGCGAGCAACATTAAATGGGATATCTGAATCATACCACCATTTAGCAATGTATTGATGAGAAGTTTCTTTGCATTGTTTTTTCCAATGGTGATCCAAAGTGGGTTGACGACTTGGCTAGGAGGAAGTGGGATTAGAAGAGGCAATGTTGGCAGAAGATGAGAAATAACTTTGGATGTTTGTCCTCTTTGTTCCTTTTGATAGTTGGCCAAAAGAAGGATAAACATAGTGAAAGGGGTCATTGGTGGAAGGGATAGAAGAGGAGTCTTGAATCTAATAATCATCATACCCACTCTCTTTCATGGCTTCTAATAATTGTTGGAATTTCTAAATTTAACTTGTTAGAAATTCTTCTTGTACTATCGGATTTATTTCTTCCTACTTGTTTAATTACTTAACAAGTTATTTACCATGTAAATATTGAAAATAAATACAAGTATAGTATCAACACATACAGATCATCAACTGAAAGTAAATAAGCACACAAGTGACACCATTATTTTTGGACTAATGTCCCTGGAAAAACCCAAGGCAGGAAAACTAGTGTAGCTGTTGAGAGGGTTTTACTATTATGCAATTTCATAATACAACTTGGGTGCCAGAAATGGCTCACCCAACAGAGAATGCCCTCGGCATTAGTACCTCTCAATCAAAGACAGATATTCCGGCTAAATCATCAGATGAATGATCCCACAGCAACAATGCAGCTTCTGCTACTCTGCATCACTCTGATAGGACTGCGTCACCCTATCCAGCTCTCCAGCTCCAGTCTATCCCACGAAAAATATCCAAACGCTGCCTTTAGGCCCTGCATCATCTTCTCTAGCCCAGTGTTAGCCTCTCTGGGCTCTGCGTCTCACATGCTGGCTCTATGCAGCTTATGGTTGCCTCTGCGTGGCTTCTGGCTGGCTCTGCATGGCCTCTAGCTGGCTCTGCGTCAGCCTCTCTCGGCTTCTGCGTTGATCCTCCCGGTACTAACTCTACCTCTCTACTATGTATTCGCTGCCCCTCAGCTGCAACTCTGATCACTCACTCAACTTCCTCAACAAACCTTGCCCCAGAAAATCGAGTTCTTGATCTCTCTCAGTGTGTTCTCCAACTGACCCTCAAGCCTCCTCTTATACTTTTATCGTTGGTCCATCAACAACCGAGATTAAATCTCTAATCAATGGATAAGATTAGATTTGGCTTGATCCATGACTTTTGGACCCTTCTAACCCAGTTTTATATTAATACCCATTAATATTTTATTTTTCCTAAATTTAGACTTAGGAACTTCATTAAAAATATTAATTATTGTAATATCTTCCAAACCGGTTAGATTCTGTTTAAACCATTTCTGGGTCTTGGAGATCTCATGTGCTTTAGCCACTCCACCAATTTTCATGGCTATAGCACATGCGATGCTACCCCAAATCAACACTCCCTCTTAGCGAGGACTGTGCTCTAGTAATACTCCTCAGTGAGTATCACCCTGATCATCCAGCATCGGTCCCTGTGCCGATGCTAAGCCTCCCCGCCCAACATCCTTTGCACTGCTGCATCATGTACTATTGCCCATGACCTTGCCACTGCCACTTTTGCATATGTACGACAGCTCCCTTTGTATCTGTGTTGCTGCCTATGGACCTGCCACTGCCACTACTGCATCTTCATTGCATCCCCTTCTCCTCACACTGCATCGTGATGCCCATAGCACTACCACTTCTAACTACTGCACTGCAACCCAGTTACTGAGAAGGAAGTAACTAATCCACCCAACTCTAACATCCTTGTCAAGATAGAGACTTTCTCGATATTGAAGCTCCCTCTGTTGCTCCATCCACATCTGTCTCTACTGACATTTGCCAATCTTGCTACTTCTCTTCGGGGCTCCCATAGCAAGGTATAATCCAAGCGGCTAGGTATCTCAAGGATCATGCCCCTCATCGTCTGTAGTCCGTCTAGGTACAGCGCGATGTCTCCCCACTTCCTCTCAAGTGGCGCGTGAGCACTCATGGCACAATCGTCATCTGTCTCCTTCTTTTTCCGCCCTCGTTGGCATTGCCTTGCTCTAATAAGCCTCTCCCTTGCTCTTCTTCCTAAGACACTAGTTCACATAGTGACCCAGTTCCCCACAATGGAAGCATTTGACTTTGGAGAGGTCCGCCTTTCTCTTCTCCTTCTTTCCTGCAGATGCGAGAACCGCATCTTCTTCTTCCTCCTTGATTCTAACCCCTTTTTCGCTACTCCCTGCCTTTGTCACCTTTTTGATCTCTTCTTGACAAAGAGCCACCCACAGTTCCTCCCAATCTGGAAGGCTCGTCTTGCCCAGTATGCTCTGGACAAATACCTCCCAATCCTCTGAGACTGCATTCAATGCGGTCCTCACCATCAGTCCCTGATCCAGCGTGGCCCCTATGGAAGTTAGCTGATCGCGGATCTCCTTCAATCCATAGAGGAAGACATCTATCTGCTCTCCCTTTTGCATCTGGTATGACCGCAACTGATTTTCAAGTAACATCTTCCTTTGCACGGAAGTACGCTGATAGAATTTCTTCAGGAACTCCCACATCTCATTTGTCGTCTCCTTCTGGGGAATATGCGGCACCATCCTTGACCCCATCAAGGATGATCCACTTTGCTTTGGCCACTGCCTCCCCGCACTTCTCATTTTCAGCTTGGTCAACTGGGATCGCTATCGTTTTCAATGTGAAGTGCTTGACGTGATATCTGTCTAGAATGGACAAGATCCTGGCCTTCCAAACTATGAAGTTGGAAGCTCCGTCCAGTCTATCCTGATCTCTCAACCCATTCACTGCCATTTCTTTGCTCCTCTTTCGACTCTTTCGAGTCTCTCAACTTCTTGTCTGGAAGTTCTCGGTTTGACTCCCTCTGAGCCTTGATTTCCAGGAAAAATTTTAAGAACCCCCCCTAAATTTATATATATAATAAATGGGCGAATCTCCATGGTATATAGGAAAAATGGAAGGCGATTTTATCAATAATATAATATGTATATATAATTTTTTGGCGAATGTCTCACCAGGCATGGCGAATATTACTCAATTATAAAATCTTGTAAGATCTTGGTATTACCATGGGTCAATACCATGGGTTATTATCAACCTGGAGCTTAAAAATTACTATTAGTAATTTATAAAAATTAATAAAATTAATAGTTGATTTTTATTTTATTTTTTATTTTAACCAAGCTAAAATGTTTAGAGGGATCAAATATTTTTCACTCTTTGCTAGTTTTCATATCAATACCTCTCGAGGGTTAGTAGATCCAGAGTAAAGATGGATCTATGCTGGTTTAATTCCCCCCATTTAAATAGGCTACATTTCAGGTGAATACCATGGGTCAATACCATGTGCCATTTTGGTGAATATCATCGGTCAATACCATGTGCCATTTTGGTGAATACCATGGGTCAATGCCATGTGCCATTTTTATTTTTATTAATATTAATATTAGGGTTAATAATGTTTTTTTGCATGGTATTAATAACAATCTAAGCCATGGTATTTGTCCCATAGGTTTCACCTAAATATAAGGCATTTTTTGAGTGTTCGTAAATATAAGGTGACTTATGGAGTAAATATAAAAAAATGTTTTATTTGTTTACCATACCTCTCGTTGATTTATATTTTTATTAATTTACCATACCTCTTTTACAAATATGGTATTTGGCCCATAGGATTCACTTAAATAAAACCTCTTTCTTGAGCCTTCATAAATAGAATGAGGGTTATGGACTAAATATAAAAATAGGTTTTATTTATTTACCATACGTCTAGTTTATTTATATTTTTATTTATTTACACCCTTGCATGTATATAAGGTGACTTATGGAGTCCCCGGATGCGGGTGTCATAAAGGTAGCTAATGGCGAGCCACATGCCCAGCACGGGCTGCCACGTGAAGAGCTGGAGCCTTCAATGCCCCTCGCCGCCGAGACTGCAAGCCGGGTGAGGCATAAGGGACGCCTTAATGAGGGAGCTGGTGGCGATGGTAATTCTGCAGAGCGCATTCAATGCGGGCAAGTTACGAGGGAATGACAGTGGGGTTAAGTATGTTGGAATGTTGGGGAGCGGAGTTCAGTATGTCGAGGAAGAAACTCAGAACTCTGAGCGTAGATGCTGTGACTTGGTGGATGAGAGCTCGGACGCGGTCCGCTCCTTGCTTGATTTTTCTGGTTTTTGTCTTGGCTCAATTGAGCTCAGGTTCGATTCAATTGGGGGTCGGCAAGCTCCAGGAAGGGAACGCAACAACAGCACGCCCACCTTTGCTTTGGAACAGAGTAAGGAATTTGAGGATTCCATGGTGCGGCTGCGAGAACGGATGCCTTGCAGAAGAGGTTCGGGGCGTGGAGAATCCTCTCGTCCCCCTGCAGCGGATGTCCACCATCACTGCTGCTGCTGCTACTGTTACAGGAGGGCAGGAGCCACCCCAATTCCTTCTAGTCAGTTTCTGGAAGCTGGTGGCTCTAATGATGGAGCACCCATGCTCCCAGCGTTTGGTTCAGTCATTTTCACACTGGGTAGCTCCAGGGACAATGCAGGAATCAATGCACATATCTCAGTGCTTTTCACCAAAATTCCTGAGGAGAATGAGGACGGACCGCCACAGGCACCTGCTGAGAATCGCTCCGAGAACATCAAGGGGAAGCGCCCAATGGGGGAGCCATCGAATTCAGAGGACAATTCAGAAAGGGCGCCTCAGCCAGCCCCCTCCCGAGCTCGTGAACATGAGAGGCCAGCCCCTCACAGGACCCTATGGCGATGTGGGAGGGAATCCCAGAGGGACAAGGATGGTGTAGAGTTCTGGAAGAAGAACCAGAGGACTAGCGCACAGTGGCTCTCCTCCGCATTGGATTCCTTCGCGCAGGCCGGGTACGGGGCCTTGGTGGACTTCCGGTTTTCGTCTTATATTTTGGTTTGTTTCCTTCATGTTCTGAGTCGTGGTATCGGCCACTACAGTCTTGCTGGGTTGGCGTCATATGTCTGGTATCCGTCTGAAGACTATGCTTGTTTTTTGTCTGTTCTGTGTTATGCTCTTGGAGTCTAAAGTCTTTCTGGGTAGTATGTCTTTTGTGGGATGCCCCTGCGTGGGCAATTTTGTTGCATCTTTGAAACATCACCGAGTTTTGAAAACTGATCTAGTCTGGATATATCGCCCTGCGAGGCAAAAGTTTGAGAATGATAGAGTCACCCAAGGAGCCACAGTTGGCCCTGGGCAGATAGTCTTTTTGGATGTAAAGTTCACCTGTATATATTAATATAAATTAGTTAGTATTGCTGAGTAAAAAGGTGACTTATGGAGTGAATATAAAAAATATTTTATTTATTTACCATACCTCTCATTTATTTATATTTTTATTAATTTACCATACCTCTTTTATAAATATGGTATTTGGCCCATAGGATTCACTTAAATAAAACCTATTCTTGAAAATGGGCAAATGGATTCACTTAAATAAAATCTATTCTTGAAAATGGGCGAATGGAAGGTTGTAACTCTTAATTTCAAGGGCGAAATTTACTTTTTTTACCCTCTCCCTTAAAATAAGGTGGGCTATTTGAGGTGATTTGTAAAAATGTACTATGATACAAAATATTCGCCCACTAAAAATTTAAAACCCCTTAATTTCGCCAAAGGGCGAACATTCGCCCCTAAAATTTTCTATGTCGATTTCCCTCCTGGAAACCCCTCTGCCAAATTCAATATGCCCCACTCTGATCGTTTGTGCAACTGCCCCACTGATATAGATTTATTGGCTGGAAATCCTCGACAACAACTCCCTCCCCCTTGGTATTGCCCTGTTAGGTACTGTTCTGACCACAGTACCCCACCAGCTTCGCTCCGCAACTTACCCACAGCCTCCTATGCCTCAGCAATCTAAAGGTCTGGTCCTCTAGGCTCTGCACAGGAAAAATATGCACCTCTTGGCCACAACGTCGATCCTTCCTGACTGAGAAAGATGACCAAGCACTGCGTAGGTCAGTTCTGCTCCTCTCTGCCTTAGCGTTGATCCTCCTCTTGGCTCGAACTGATGACGCAAACCCTCTGCGTCACCCCTTCCTTACTGCTTTCTACTAGGAACATATTTTGTCGCTCAGGACAGCTATTTCTGCTGCTACTGCTCTGCTCGGCTGACGCCTTCAGCTTTCCTATGATCTGCAACCATGCTCTGATACCATGTTGGAATTTCTAAGTTTAACCTGTTAGAAATTCTTCCTGTACTATCTGATTTATTTCTTCCTACAAATTTAATTAACAAGTTATTTATCATGTAAATACTGAAAATAAATACAAGTACAATATCAACACATATAGATCATCAACTGAAAGTAAACAAGCACACAAGTGACACCGTTGTTTTTGGACTAATGTCCCCAGAAAAACCCAATGCGGGAAAACCGATGCAGCTATTGAGAGGGTTTTATTACTATGCAGTTTCATAATATAACCTGGGTGCCAGAAATGGCTCACCCAATAGAGAATTCCCTTGGCAATAGTACCTCTCAGTCAGAGACAGATATTCCAGCTAACTCACCGGATGAATGATCCCACAACAACAATGCAGCTTTTGTTGCTCTGCGTCACTCTTGATCTCTCTCGGTGTGTTCTCCAACTGACCCTCAAGCCTCCTCTTATACTTTTCTCATTGTTCCATCAATGGCCGAGATTAAATCTCTAATCAACGACTAAGATTAAATTTGGCTTGATCCATGACTTTTGGACCCTTCTAACCCAGTTTTATATTAATACCCATTAATATTTTATTTTTCCTAAGTTTAGACTTAGGAACTTCATTAAAAATATTAATTATTTTAATATCTCCCAAACCGATTAGATTCTGTCCAAACCATTTCTGGGTCTTGGAGATATCATGTACTTTAGCCTCCCCAACAATTTTCATGGTTAGAGTACATCCGATATTATCCCAAATCAACAATAATTCTCTCTTCTTTACAATGTCATCTTAGATGGCCTTCTCCCTAGCCTTATCCTTGTTGATTTGGGGTAGCATCAAATGTGCTCTAACAACGAAATTTGGTGAAGAGGTTAGTGCACATGAGATCTCCAATACCCAGAAAGGGTTTGGGCAGATTCTAAACAGTTCAGGAGATATTAAAATAATTAATATTTTTAATGGAGTCCCTAAGTCTAAACTTACGGAAAATAAAATATTAATGTGTATTAATATGAAACTGTGTTAGAATGGTCCAAAAGACATGGATCAAACCAGATCTAATATTAGTCGTTGATTAGGGACTTAATCTTGACCGTTGATATGTCAACAGGAAAAGTATAAGAGGAGGCTTGAGGGTCACTTGGAGAACATACCAGAGTGATGAGACATTTTATTCTCTAGAGCGGGGTTTGCTAAGAGAGATAGAATTAGTGATCGGGAGTTGCAACTAAGGGTCATTGAGTACAGAGAGATAGAAAGGCAGAGATAGTGCTGGGAGAGAAGTGCAGTAGCCAGGGAGAGTGACGCAGAGCCAGCCAGCGCTCACACAGGGCCACACAGAGGCAATCGAGCGCTGTGCAGAGCCTTAGAGAGGCCAACGTTGCTAACGCAGAGGGCTAGAGGGCTGATGCAGGCCCTCCTCAGGCTGACACAGACCCATTCGGGGTGACGCAGGGCCAGCGCTGGGCAGAGAGGGGCTGACATGGTCTAGAAAAGGCTGACGCTAGGGTTTCATGGGCAGATTGGTGTTGAGGAGCTGTCGGAAGGATTATTTGGGGTTTCAGCCAAGAGATTTGTCTCAAACTGAGAGGTATGACTGCCAAGGAAATTCACTGTTGGGTAGGCCGGTTTCAACACCCATATTGTACTTTGATATTGCTTAACAAGAAAACCCTCAAATAGTTACACCGATTTTCCCACATTAGGTTTTTTCGAATACATTGGTCCAAAAATAATGGTATCATATGGTGTGATTGTTTATTTTTCCTTTAGCTGTTGATCTGTAATATGTTGAGCATGCACTAGTGATTATTTTCAATATTTACATTGTAAATAACTTGTTAAGTAAAATAGCAAGTAGGTAGGAATAAATTAGATAAAGTGCATGGAGGGTTTCTAATTGTTAGACTTACAAACTTCAACATGGTATAAGAGCGTGATTGCAGATCATAAGAGGACTAAGCACATCAGCCGAGCGGAGCAATAGCAGCAAAAAACAATTGTCCCGAGGTGACAGAAGTTGTTTCTAGCAGAGTAGCAACAAGGAAGGGCGACACAGTGCCTACGTCATCAAGGGTGAGCCGGGGAGAGGTAGCACAGAGGCAAAGGAAGGCAGAGGGAGCCTAACGCAGAGGCATGAAGAAGCTGGGAGGGCTGACGTAGTTGGTTGAGGAGGCCGGGTTGCTGATGCCTAGATTGCGCAGATCCTAGGAGCTCTCACTTTCAAGTTGTTGGGGTTTAGAAGGTTGTGGGAATATTGCATAGTGGAGTTGGTGAGTTACTGCAGTCAGAACAATATCTAACAGAGCAAGGCCAAGAGGAGCGAGTTGTTGCAGAGGGTTTCTAGCCAAGGAACCCGGATCAGTGGTGCAGTTGCATAAGACAATCAGAGTAGGGGGCATCTCGACAGCGACAAAAGGATTTCTAGGAGGGATATCAGGACTTAGAGGGAGTCCAGAAGAGAAATTCCAGATGGGAAGTAGAGACTCGAAGGAGTCGAACAGAGAACTTCCAGGAGGGAAGTAGAAGAGCATCATGGCACTATACGGAGTAAGAGACCAAGATAGACTGGACAGAGCGTCGAACTTCGCAGTCTGGAAGGTTAGAATCTTATCTGTACTTGACAGAAATCGTGTCAAGAAATTTGCCTTAGAGGTTATAGCTATCCCAGTTGACCCCAATGATAACGACAAGTACGAGGAGGCAATGGTGAGGGCCAAGAGCATCATCCTTGACGAGGTCAAGGAACATGTAGGACCAAACATTGCCGAGAAGGAAACGACATATGAGATGTGGGAGGCCCTCAAGAAATTGTACTAGCATACTTCTGTGCAAAGAAGAATGTTACTTGAGAATCAATTGAGGTCGTATCAGATGAAGAAGGGAGAACCGATCGACACCTTCCTCGATGGATTGAATGAAATCTGAGATCAATTCACTGTTATAGAAGCCACGTCGGATCAGGAGTTGATGGTGAGGACAACCTTGAATATAGTCTGAAAAGACTAGGAGGTATTTGTCCAGAGCATACTAGGCAGAGGGACACTTTCACCTTGGGATGAAATTTGGGCAGCACTTCGCCAGGAAGAGATCAGACGGCAGTCGAAGACGGGTAGCAGCAACAAGGGGATCAAAGTCAAGCAAGAGGAGGAAGATGTTGCCCTAGCATCTGAGGGAAAGCAGGAAAAGAGGAAGAAGAAGGATCTCTCCAAGATCAAGTGCTTCCACTATGGGGAGCTGGGTCATTATGCGACCCAGTGTCCAAGGAAGAAGAGTAAGGGAGAGTCTTCCGAGACTAAGGCAGCGCCAACAAGGGCACAAAAGGAAGTGTTGACAGACGATGACTGTGCCAAGAGTGCACACGTACCACTTGAGCGGAAGTGGGGAGACCTCGAGCTGTAGTCAGGCAGACCACAGGCAATGAGGGGCAGGATCCTCTAGGTACCCAGCGTCTTGGATTAGACCTTGCTACGGGAGCCCCGAAGAGGAGTAGCAGGACTAGTTGAGTTGGGTAGAGACGAATGCAGATGGAGCGCCAGAGAGAGCTACAGTGCAGGAGTCTCAAGGCAGCGCGACACTAGCAGGCTACAGTAGTGCGAGAGGCACAGGACTGTTGCACTAGTGCAAGATGGCACACAGTGGTGTGCAACGATGCAAGATGTAGGGAATTGTTGCAACCACGTAGAGGTCAAAGAGGGAGCACTTGTCAGCAATAGAGGGAGCTTCATCATCAGTGGGTGTCTCTAGCCCAATAAGGTCAGAGTTGGGAGATCAGTTACTTACTTCTCAGTAACTGAGTTGCAGTGCAGCAATGGGAAACACGATGCAACATCATGAGAGGTGTAGTGTGGATCCAGTGCTGGGAGAAAGGACCAGCGACAGCATAAATGCAGAAGGAGTTGTCGTACAGATGCAGCGGTGGCAGTGGCATAACCATGGGCAGCAGTACAAGCTACAACAGTGCAGAGAATGGTGGGCAGCAGGCCTAGCATTAGCACAGGGACCAATGTCGGATGATCAACGTAATACTCAATGATGAGTATTGCTAGAGCATAGTCCTTGCTAAGAGGGAGTGTTGATTTGGGGTAGCATCGGATGTGCTCTAGCGACGAAATTTGGTGGAGAGGTCGGGGCACATGAGATTTCCAATACCTAGAAAGGGTTTGGGCAGATTCTAAACAGTTCAGAAGATATTAAAATAATTAATATTTTTAAGGAGTCTATAAGTCTAAACTTAGAGAAAATAAAATATTACTGTGTATTAATATGAAACTGTGTTAAAATGGTCCAAAAGACATGGATCAAGCCAGATCTAATCTTAGCCATTGATTAGGGACTTAATCTTGGCCATTGATATTTCAACAGAAAATTATAAGAGGAGGCTTAAGGGTCACTTGGAGAACATACCAAAGTGATTAGTTATTCTATTCTCTAGAGCAAGGTTCGCTAAGAAAGATAGAATTAGTGATCAGGAGTTGTAGCTGAGGGGAATTAAGTACAGAGAGGCAGAGATAGTGTCGGGAGAGCAGCGCAGTAGCCAGGGAGAGTGATGCAGAGCTAGCCAGGGCTCACGCAGGGCCACGCAAAGGCAACCGGGCGCTGCGCAGAGCCTCAGAGAGGTCAGCATTGCTGACGTAGAGGGCTAGAGAGTTGATGCAGGGCCTCCTAAGGCTGACGCAGACCCATCCGAGGTGACGCAAGGCCAGCGCTGGGTAGAGGGGCTAACGCAGTCCAGAAAAGGTTGACACTGGGGTTTCATGAGCAGATTGGTGCTGAGGAACTGCCAGAAGGATTATCTGGAGTTTCAGCCAAGAGATTTATCTCAAACTGAGAGGTATTACTGCCAAGGAAATTCTCTGTTGGGTAGGCCAGTTTTGGCACCTAGATTGTACTCTGATATTGCTTAATAGAAAACCCTCAGATAGTTGCACCAATTTTCCCACATTGGGTTTTTCCAGGGACATTGGTCCAAAAATAATGGTGTCATATGGTGTGATTGTTTTTGTTTCTTTTCGTTGTTGATCTGTAATATGTTGAGCATGCACTAGTGTTTATTTTCAGTATTTACATTGTAAATAACTTGTTAAGTAAAATAACAAGTAAGTAGGAATAAATCAAATAAAGTGCATGGAGGGTTTCTGTTAAAATTGGCAACCAGGGCAAAACTTCATATGGGTCATCTTATTCATGGCTAATAATATTTTTATTAGATTCCTCTCGTCGAGAGGTGTAGGATTGATATAAAGATCATCCAATTCCGATAAGTATTCATGGAGATATGAATTTATTTTGATTATGGAATTATTATCAAGCCGACCTACAACTCATGTAGGCTCAGAAGCCCAACAGTCGCATCTATTCACCCACCAACGTTGTGTATAAATATAAGAGGACTTTTCCTCATTTGGACTCACTCATCTCATCACATCTCTCTCTCTCTACTGCACAAATATGAGTCTCTTCTCTACTGCGCTGAAATGGGTCTCTCTCTCTCACACATGTGAAGCCGAAAGCTGTTGAATTTGAAGCTGCAACTGCAGAAGTAAAGATTGACTTGCGTGGCCTAGAAGATCTCCTCTTTGGAACTGCGTTGTAGGTTCATCTGAACCTCCTTTGAAAGCCGCAACTTTTGGTGGTGGAATGAAGTCAATCCGACGAATGATTTGCAAGATATCGACTGCCCTAGTTTGAAGCCGGAAACTGCTGAAACTGAAGCTGCAACTGCAGAAGTAAAGATTGACTTGCGTGGCCTAGAAGATCTCCTCTTTGGAACTACGCTGTAGTTTCATCTGAACCTCCTTTGAAAGCCGCAACTTTTGGTGGTGGAATGAAGTCAATCCAACGAACGGTTTGCAAGATATCGACTGCCCTAGTTTGAAGCCGAAAACTGCTGAAACTGAAGCTGCAACTGCAGAAGTAAATATTGATTTGCGTGGCCTAGAAGATCTCCTCTCTAGAACTGCGCTGTAGGTTCATCTGAACCTCCTTTGAAAGCCACAACTTTTGGTGGTGGAATGAAGTCAATCCGACGAACAGTTTGCAACATATCAACTGCCCTAGTTTGAAGCCAGAAACTGCTGAAACTGAAGCTACAACTACAAAAGTAAAGATTGACTTGTGTGGCCTAGAAGATATCCTCATCTGAACTGCACTGTAGGTTCATCTGAACCTCCTCTGGAAGTCCAAACTTTTGGTGGTGGAATGAAGTCAATCCGACTGTCGGTTTGTGAGATATGGTCTGTCCTAGTTTGATAATGAAGCCGCTAATGTTGATGCTACTGATCTAGGGTTTGCTACTGCTGATATGAATCAGATTTATTGTACTATTTCTCTCTGCTGAATTATTGAAGATAAAAGAAGATTTGATCAAAGGGTTTCCCCACACATTGTGGGGTTTGTCCCTAGCTAGCCGCCACATCTTGTGTCTCTTGTCTTGGCTTGTTTTCTGTCGATCATTTAATGTTCTATCTGCACTTTACTTTATGTACATGTGATTTCTAATCGGTGGAATATAATAAGAAAAAGAAGTAAACTGTTATAAGCATAGAACATACCATAACTTAACATGGTATCAGAGCTGAGGTGAAGACAAAGCCCGAGCAAGAGCAAGAGCAATCATTGAAGAGAAGATTGGCAAGGCTATCCTAAAAGAACTATGGGGTCCTCAACACTCTTTCCTGCTGAAGACAAGCTCCGTGAGAAAGCTAACTATCACGGATGGAAGATGTCTATCGATCTAACCCTTGAAGATCAAGGAGTGCTGGACCATGTAAGAGGCAATATTGTTGAGCCTTCATCAAATGCATCTGCTGCTGCTTGGAACAAATGGAAAAATGGAGAAATCAAAACAAAGAAGATCATCTGGGACTCTATCGACAAGTGCTTGGTGCCCTACATCTCTGATCTAGAAACCTCAAAAGGAACCTAGTGTCCATCTTGGCAATGGAAGATAGAGGCTACAAGGTAACCTTCAGCAATGGCAAGGTATGTATATGGAAAAATAATGTTAAAGATACCTTTACTCTTGGGTTTAGTGTTGATTCATTATATCAGGTCGATGGAAGTCCACTAGGTTTCATGTCTTGTGACACAACTCTTTAGTCCGAACTTTGGCATCGGAGGTTTGCCCACCTTCATTACAAATCTCTACCCGATGTAAGACAGATGTTAACAGGGATGCCCGAATTCCAGGTAGAGAAAGAAGGTGTATGTCCGGGATGTGCCAAAGGAAAGCTCAAAAGGGGACCATTCCCCTCAAGTCAAAGCAAGACCTCCGATATATTACAACTAGTTCACTCAGACATATCAGGTATGATGCCTGTGAACTCCTTGGGAGGATACTCATATTATCTCACTTTTACAGATGACCATTCTCGAAAGACCTGGATATACTTCTTGAAAAAGAAGGATGAAGTGTTCCCTTGGTTTCGACACTTCAAATCCCTAATCGAGAATCAAACCGAAAAGAAGATCAAGATCTTAAGAACTGACAATGGGACTGAATATGAATCTAATGAGTTCCATGATTTTTGTAAAGAGGCTGGCATCAAGAGGGAGACTACTACACCATATACTCCTGAACAAAATGGTGTGGCAGAAAGGAAGAACCGCACAATTATGGAAGCTGTCCGGGCCATGCTACATGATCAAAGACTTCCAAAGTTTCTATGGGCTGAAACTACAATCACTGCCGTATATGTACAAAATCGATGCCCTCATCAAGCATTGGGTTCCAAGACTCCTGAAGAAAAATTCTCCGGTAAGAAACCTGATGTTTCTCATTTTAAAATTTTTGGAAGCCCTGTATACTTTCATGTGCTGAAAGAGAAAAGAAATAAATTGGGAGCATCTGGAAAGAAGGGAATTTTCGTGGGCTATGGTGAAAATACTAAAAGCTATAGAATCTATGTAGCCGGTCAAAGGGAAGTCATAATTAGTCATGATGTCACCTTTGACGAAGATATGGCTCTCAGCAAGGTGGACAATCTACTGACTTTGAGTAGCTCTCAAGAAGCCGACACCAGGGAACCGAAAGAAAAGGATGATGAATCAATGCCTGATGTAGAAGAACCCATGGATCCGATTGATCCTCATCCATATGAGCCTTCCTCTTCTAGGAAGAGGCCTTCATGGCTTAAGGGGTTACTTGATGATGCTGAAGGACATGTTGCACCCCGAGGAACCTTTCGTGAAAGTAAGAAACATAACAGGTATCAGGGATACCTGTCCATCATGAGCGCGATCATACAAAATGAACCTTCATCATTCTCAGATGTCATCGAGCATTAACTATGGAAGGATGCTATGACCATATAATATGAGTCTATTATGGAGAATGATGTCTGGGAAGTAGTTCCCAGACCCTGGACAAGACAATTGTTACTTCAAAATGGCTTTACAAGATAAAGCATGCAGCAAATGGAAGTATGGAAAAGTATAAGGTTCATTTTGTTTCTTGTGGTTTATCCCAGAAGGGAGGTATAGACTATGATGAGATATTTGCACCTATTGCCAGATATACGACCATCCGCTCGATCATAGCCCTTGCCGCTTCACAAGGATGGAACCTACATCAGATGGATGTCAAGACTGCGTTCTTGCATGGCTCGATCAAAGAAGAGGTCTACGTGGAGAAACCCGTAGGATTTGAGATTTATGATTGAAAATCTCATGTATGCAGGTTGAAGAAGGCTCTCTATGGGCTCAAGCAAGCACCCCGAGCATGGTATGAGAGGATCGATAGCTACTTGATGAAGCTGGGATTCACTAGAAGTGAAGCTGATCCTAACCTTTACTTTAAGGTTGAAGATGACAAGCCTCTCATACTGGTGTTGTATGTGGATGACCTCTTTCTAACAGGTGAAAACCCTCTCATTCACAAATGTAAGAGGGAGATGGCTTCTGAATTTGAAATGAAGGACCAAGGACTTGAAGTGTGGCAGAAGCCAAGGGAAATTTTCCTATCTCAAGGAAAATATGTGGTAAATATATTGGAAAGATTCGGTATGATGGACTGCAAGCCTGTGACTACCTCGAGGATCTTTTTAGAAGTTATATGGTAGTGATGTCGGACCAGACTTGGGAAATGCCTCTGAGTTTCAAAAACTCATTCGGATTGATGTTCTTGGTGAACCTCCGTTCGAACATATGTTTTGCAGTTAGCATTGTGAGCTCATATTTGGTTGAGCCTCACTGGATTGATGCCAGGAATCTTCTGAGATGTCTTCAGGACACAATCTCTCATGGATTAAGATACACTGCCGGAGATGTATACTGATGTTGATTGGGCAGGCAGTGTAGTGGACCGTAAGAGCACTTCCGGGTACTGTTTCACCTTGGGATCTGCTTCGATATCCTGGATGAGCAGGAAGCAGAAGTCGGTGGCTTTGAGCACCGCCGAAGCAAGATATATTGTTGCTAGCATAACCTCATGTGAGGTAGTCTGGTTGCGAAAGCTCTTTAGTGAGCTGTTTGGATTTACATTGGATACCACTGTGATTCTCTGTAACAACCAGAGGTGGGATTCGATTATTGAGGAATCTCGTATTCGTCAATTGCTCCAGCAAATAGACATCATCTGGGATATGGTAAGTCAATGAGCAAGGAAGCTCCATCACATTAAGATGATGTACAGGTTGATACACCTTTTCAAAGCCCCGAGGAAAGATCTAATCTGTGATTTTCCCAAACGACTTGGAGTCGGCAAGAAACCCTTGTACAAGGGTCCTGCATGTTGCATACATTGAGCTCTGGGAGCTCTGAGGGCTTGCGGTTCCTACTGGAGCAACATATGACCACAAGGTGACTCACCCTCCCCTGGTGGTGCACACTGGAACAAGATGATTCGCTCTCTTGTGGGACAAGATGATTCGCTCTCTTGTGGAACAGGATGATTCGCTCTCCTGTGTAGCAGGATGATTAGTTCTCCTGTGAGGCCTGGATTGATGTGTTCTCCATGGCAGCCTGGATTGATGTGTTCTCCACGGCGATTGTAGCAGGATTGATGTGTTCTCCTGTGAGGCCTGGATTGATGTGTTCTCCATGGCAATTGTAGCAGGATTGATGTGTTCTCCATGGCAATTGTAGCAGGATTGATGTGTTCTCCTGTGAGGATAGGATTGATTAGTTCTCTTGTCGAGGCATCCTACCCATGCAGTCTGGGACTCATGGGAAGTACCTCTCATCTGATCAATGAGCAGGGAAATGAAGTTAGGGACCATAGTAGTACCGATGGACGCATCGTTGTATCTACCGTACTCCCTACGCTAGGATGACCTCCATTGATCTGGGATCAATGATACTGGTCTGGGACCAGTGGTAGGAGTTGTACCATACTATGACGCTGACTTCGGGTCGGTTAAGACTGGTCTGGGATCAGTGGTACATACTCTGAGACTGACTTTGAGTCAGCGGAGGATGATATTGGTCTGGGACCATTGGAGTTGTACTCACTATGACGCTGACTTTGGGTTGGTTGAGACTGGTCTGGGACCAGTGGTACATACTCTGAGACTGACTTTGAGTCAGTATGATACATCCTCGATCATTTCTTCTTCTTCATAATTCGGACAAAAGCAGAGTAGAACAGAACAATGCAAGAGCAGAGCGGAACAGAACAAAACAGTACAGATCAGTGTAGGGCAGAACAAGACAAAGCAGAATAGGCAAAATAGAGCAGAGCAGGGCAAGGGTTAGGCTCTACAAGGCAGTGCATTTGATGGATGAATAGTAACGACCGATAGACAGATTGCAGATGAAGTTATCCATGGTTGAGAGGGAGTGTTAAAATTGGCAACCAGGGCAAAACTTCATGTGGGTCATCTTATTCATGGCTAATAATATTTTTATTAGATTCCTCTCGTCAAGAGATGTAGGATTGATATAAAGATCATCCAATTCCGATAAGTATTCATGGAGATATGGATTTATTTTGATTATGGAATTATTATCAAGCCGACTTACAACTCATGTAGGCTCAGAAGCCCAACAGTCGCATCTATTCACCCACCAACGTTGTGTATAAATATAAGAGGACTTTTCCTCATTTGGACTCACTCATCTCATCACATCTCTCTCTCTCTACTGCGCAGATATGAGTCTCTTCTCTACTGCGCTGAAATGGGTCTCTCTCTCTCACACATGTGAAGCCGGAAGCTGTTGAATTTGAAGCTGCAACTGCAGAAGTAAAGATTGACTTGCGTGGCCTAGAAGATCTCCTCTTTGGAACTGTGTTGTAGGTTCATCTGAACCTCCTTTGAAAGCCGCAACTTTTGGTGGTGGAATGAAGTCAATCCGACGAACGGTTTGCAAGATATCGACTGGCCTATTTTGAAGCCGGAAACTGCTGAAACTGAAGCTGCAACTGCAGAAGTAAAGATTGACTTGCGTGGCCTAGAAGATCTCCTCTTTGGAACTGCGCTGTAGGTTCATCTGAACCTCCTTTGAAAGCCGCAACGTTTGGTGGTGGAATGAAGTCAATCCGACGAACGGTTTGCAAGATATCGATTGCCCTAGTTTGAAGCCGGAAACTGCTGAAACTGAAGCTGCAGCTGCAGAAGTAAAGATTGACTTGCGTGGCCTAGAAGATCTCCTCTTTGGAACTGCGTTGTAGGTTCATCTGAACCTCCTTTGAAAGCCGCAACTTTTGGTGGTGGAATGAAGTCAATCCAACGAACGGTTTGCAAGATATCGACTGCCCTAGTTTGAAGCCAGAAACTGCTGAAACTGAAGCTGCAACTGCAGAAGTAAAGATTGACTTGCGTGGCCTACAAGATCTCCTCATTTGAACTGCACTGTAGGTTCATCTGAACCTCCTCTGGAAGCCGAAACTTTTGGTGGTGGAATGAAGTCAATCCGACTGTCGGTTTGTGAGATATGGTCTGTCCTAGTTTGATAATGAAGCCGCTAATGCTGATGCTACTGATCTAGGGTTTGCTACTGCTGATATGAATCAGATTTATTGTACTATTTCTCTCTGCTGAATTATTGAAGATAAAAGAAGATTTGATCAAAGGGTTTCCCCACACATTGTGGGGTTTGTCCCTGGCTAGCCGCCACATCTTGTGTCTCTTGTCTTGGCTTGTTTTCTGTCGATCGTTTAATGTTCTATCGGCACTTTACTTTATGTACATGTGATTGCTAATCGGTGGAATATAATAAGAAAAAGAAGTAAACTGTTATAAGCATAGAACATACCATAACTTAACAGTTTCTAACTGTTAGACTTAGAAACTTTAACAATCCTCATGAAAATTTTCAAGCTTGGAAAAGTATTATGCCCTAATAGGACTTAACATTGCATTTGGTGCATCACATGGCTTTCCTTGGCCTCTTACCTCCAATAGATTTATGGAATTATTTGCATATCACTTTTCCATCAATCACATCACAATGAGCCCAGGCACTATCATTTCCTTTTGGAGCCATGTTTGCTGGAAATAATTACAATTTGCAACGAAATTTGTCACTAAAAAAAATTGCAACTAAGAAACATCGAAAACCAAAGCTAAATTAGTAAAACAAATGCACATGTAGCCTACAAACTTTGATACCATAGAACCAGAGATTTGATAGCATAGATGATAGAAGTTAGAAGTTTATAACACATAAGAAAATTTAATTCATGGACAATAGTCAAATGAGGAATTTTCAAGTGAAAATCCTTACCTGGAAATGCAAGCTAGCTTCCTTAGCCTCCTCTTGAAGATGCCAACTCCATTGACAACTCCAAACTATCTCCAAAATAGCACCAACTCCAACTCCAAGCCTCCAAGATGACTAATCCAGCAAAAACTCAACACTATCCAAGCTCCCAAGCAAACTCACAAATACTCCAAATGAGACATGTGAGACAAATGAGAGGGAGAAGGGTCTCTTAAAGGCTTGGGGAGGGTGTTTTTGGAGGGAAAGGACCCTTACTTTCCCTCCAAAACACCCTAAGCACCTTGGAGAAATCGTTGCGTGGGTCCTCCGTGGCCATGGCAACTAACCGGGCGGTTTGACCACAAATCGTCCAGTTCTGTCCTAAACCGGCCGGTTAGGACAGTTTAGGGAAAAAACAGGCGAAGTGAGGAGGTAAACCAGTTTGACCCAGTGGCCTTGCTAACTAGCCAGTTTGACTGGTTACCGATTCAGACTAGCCGGTTTTTAAAACACTGACAACAAGGTTTTGGAATGTGTGCACCTGGGCTTGCTCTAGGCAAGCTAGCAAAGCCCAAAATGAACAACGGAACACCCTCCTCAAATCCGCTGGTAATTCGGCCCAACAGCTGCGTTGTTATTACCCATAAAGGTGTTACTCCCTGAAATGATACACTGTTAGAGCCTTCCCTATTGTTAGAAAATTATGGGAAATTAATGCCAGCCTATACACAAGATACCCAAAATAACCCATGAAGGAATTGGCCAAATGTTGACCTCCAAATTTTGGCCCAAATTCCCCTTACTCCTCTAGTTGTTGGCTGAGTTGGGACCCCTGTTTGACCCCTCAGATCTGCACAAAAAATTCTATAAAATTAGAAGTGTGATCTTTGCCCAAAACCTAGAAAAACCCAAAAAGGGTTTCCCTTGATTCCAACCTTCAAAAATCAACTCTTCACAGCTTGGCCCTCCTCTAATTTCAAATTTTGTTGCTATGACTGATCCTATCAATCTCTACTCTCCCAACTCCAACAATCCTCCTCAAATGGCCCTCCAACTGATCTCCTTCTTCTCCCAGCCAGCTCCACCTCTACAATTCCTTCCTCTGACTCCCACGTGAGCCCAGTGATGGCTCTCTGCGCAAGCCCAGGTGACTGTAAATCGAATTACTCCAATGTAGTAACCTCCTACTCCAACAATCCTCCGAAAGGTTGATCCTCCATTGTATCTTCAATGCCCAAACTCCCCCGACAATTGCTGCCCGGATGAACCCACAAGCAACCCCTGCGTGTTCCCCTTCTACGTCCTCCAAAAACATGCACTGGTTGAGACAAATTTTGAATGATATGACTGTGAAACTCCACCGACTCTCCTCCAAGGTAGTACAAATTGCCTTCCTAGGGTGGCACTCGAAGTCCACCGAAGCAAGGGTTGAGTTCTCCGCTCGAAGACACTTGTGTGCTAAACAACACAGTAATCGGCTAAGTAGCTCGAGCAACTAAGGTTGAGTTCAATATGTCAAAAGATAAGATGCTGAAATGGGGAGAGTTGTCTTCCTTATATCGATTTCGTGGAGCACTTTTCCCTCCATTTTCCCTCCATCGTGGGTCCCTTACTTAACCATTGATTTCCCATCTATGCAAATCGAACTAGGGAATGTGTATTATCTTAGTGTGGGTGGCCCCCACATAGAAATTAACCACATCGAAATAACTTCTACTAAGTCTAGCCTCCTAATAAAATCGAATGGGCCCCATCACCTCCAAAATCGGCCCTAAAATGTAGAAATCAATCCTATTCCAAATAATTTAGGAAGGGGCATTACATATGGCTCCACCATATATAATACCATCATGCCCAACTATTATGCATTCACCATGTATAACCTTTAAAAATATTCACCGCACCATATATGTCCACGCTTGCTATTCCATAAATAATACCATGTAATATGCACACACGGTCTTCAAAAATGGCTAACACGCATATAAAAATGATCCACACTCATAGTTTAAACTTCAACGCACCATTCAAAAGTATATAAACAATTCCAACACACCATTCAACATCATACCATACGGCCATAGAAAAACAACACAACATGGAAGGAGTTAAAACATATGCAGGGATTTGAATGTACAACCTTCATAGACTTTTCGACGCACCGAATAGTTGCAGGGACTTTTCAATGCACCAAGCATAGGTTGTTTGAACAACATTCAATGCAACAAGAGCACAAACACCATAATTATTCAATGGAGTAGCTCACATGACGCATACCAGCATATGCATAAAACCAATGCACAACCTTCAGACCATCGCACCAAACGTAGACTTGACTTCAACACGACCACCGCATCATCATGATTTCATATATGCAACAACAAACTTCTAATCCACGAAAATCTAGTTAACTGAGCATGAAGTTTATCATGGGAAGACAGTTTTGTTTTTCGTTTCTCTTAACAGTCGCATTCTTTAACTCAAAGCGGGAATCTAGAGATTAGTTGTAGGTTAATGTTGTGTTTAACACACTCAAGGTAGAGAGATGTCTCGACCAACACATTCACAACAAGCCACAAGATTTTACAGAGATTTGACAAAGATGGTAGTCTACAAAAACACAGAACAAAGGCAAGAAGGAGTTACAAGACAGAGGAAAACTAAAAATAGGGTGGGCTCTAATACCATGTCCTGCCAAGAGAGTAACTCCACAAATGAATTTTGTTTTTGCATTAAGAGAAAACATGGATATATACAAGGAGAGGGAGACTATTGGGATTCATCTCCCAATGTCTCTTCATCTTCCAGCGTCCTTTATTTTCTATTTACAATATTTATGTGATTTTTCCCAATCCCAAAGATTAGGTGTCAAATGAAAGGATGAATGTAACAAGCAAAGGGAGGACATAAATCCTGGGCAACAAAAAGCTACATTGCAACTTCAAGAGTTTCTCAATTTCCAACCATTGATGTTGTCCCAACCTTCCTTTAACATCAATGACATCCACACTCACTATCATCATTGTGTAATCACGAACGCTCTACACATTCTAATTCACCACCTAAAGAAATATCCCACCATGAGCTTGGTTGTTTCAAGAGAACAACAAATTACATAGGGCAATGCATGGAAATCCACAAGTATAGTCCACTTGGACTCTAGCCACATGTTGAGCTATTAAATGCACACTAATCATTCTAAAGGGAATTAAGGTATCATTTGGTAATAAACACTGCAATTGATAATTATTTCACCTTCTTTATCTTTGACTGCTTCATTGACATGGAAATCGGTTTGGACATTGTTACCTCATAACACATAATGATATTCCATAGCAAGTACATAACTCAAAACACAACAACTTCTTGGAAAGATTCAACCTAATTAAGAGTCTTGAGGAGAAGTGCATTCATGTAGATATCTAATGGTATTCATAGAGTCACCAACAATAATTAGTTTTTTAATGCTTAAGGTGTTGGTTAAGTTTATTCTCTATAGGAGATTATTGTTTTTACCTAATTATCAGAGGGAACGAAAAAAAATTGGGAATATGAAAACACCATTGTTCCTCTAGAGTTAGTGAGAAAGCCTCCAGAACTTGCCACCCTAAGAAAAAAGGTTGAAGGACACTAGGGTGGGATTTGATTCACTTATGTGTGCACGAGTCATGTGATCATTTAACATAATCTCTCTGGATACAACCACACATTTGACCACTACCTCAAGGTGACTCCATCACTTCAGGTTTAGCCCTTATGAGAATTTAACCTTGCCCAATGGTGAAAAACTCACATTTGACCATTGGATCCAACCTCTTTAGGCTTGGTGTATTTTCTTTAACTTGTAAATAAAATCTCATTTATCCCCAACACTCACCCACCCCCCAACCCCCAACCCCCCTCTCAAATCATTTACTTGTGTTGATTTAAGGTTGTTATTTGATTGCATATGTTTGAATCACATTAAATCTTGCAAGTAGATTACAAGGTTTTCATACAACTCACTCAAAATAGATCATCCCCCTGCTCCTTTAGCTCAACTACACATTGGAAGACTTCTTAAATGAAAACAAAAGTTATGCATTTTTTTCATTCTTATCGTCCAAACCCTAACCTACATCTTGTGTTTAATGATATACATTGTCTTTTACTAGCCCTTCAATTCGTTATTGGGGATCAAGTATTACAATCCTATGGAAAAACCCATCAACATAGTATGCCATGATCATATTGCAATTATCAAAATGACAATTACTTCATAGATAGCACTTGTTGGAATCATTTCAGAAAGGGAAATAATTATTCTTGCAAATCTGAAATAATCTTGATTCAATCTTCCATAGTTGTTCTTTTAGTTATCATTTGAACATTCAAAATTGGTCTCCCTTGCTATAAAACTACTTTAATCTTCAAACACTAAAGTTGATCTATTATAGCCCAAGCAAAAGTTATCAATAATTAGAGCTCAACTCTTTTATTTGCATTTTAAAATAATAACACTTGCTAATTATGTGAAATGTAATCTCCTCATAAGCAGTGGGGCCGCTCTACTCTTCAATCTTTGCATTAAATGTGTTGAAATATGTAACTAGGTGCAGTCATCATAATGACATATGTAATCGTGATTTTATGTATTTAATGAAAAGAGAAAAATAATTTTATATTTTTATTTTTGAGGCATGGGTTTCATGCTCAAGGGAAATTTATTTTAGGTCAAGCACCCATTGAGTACTTCTAGGTTTGTCATAAAATCAATTGAGTCATTGTCATGCATTGAAGACCCATTTAGGCATGTTACATATTGTAAAGAAAAAATTATTGAGTCAAAATAGAGTGAAAGGCCCCTCCAACACCTCGTCATGGCACAAAGATAAAGTCGACCTACATGAAGGGACATGTCGCCCTCAAGATAGCAATCCGTACCCCACACAAGCCTATAAATAAGAAGGAATTCGATCTCATTTGAACACTCACTCAAGCAAGTTCGATCTCAATATAGAGGCTGGAAAAGGACGACGAAGAAGAAGAAGATCAAGATTGAATTTTTTGGGCCTCTCTATCTCTCTCTTTCATTAGGGTTTATATAGTTTCTGAACTAGACGAAATTCTAAAGCTGCATCGAAGTTGCATCGAAGCTACAAGGTCAAAGTTGTGAAGTTGTAAGATCGAAGTTGTGAACCTGCAAGGTTGAAGTTGTGAATATACCTCTATATCGAAACTACGAAGTTGCTAGGACGAAAAAGCTGAACCTACATCAAGGTCGAAGTTGTTGACGTTGCTAGGTCGAAGTTGCAAAAATTATTGTTGGGGTCGAAGTTGCTAGAAGGTCGAAGTTTGTTACTAGAATTTGTGTAACGAAAGCTCTGTAATATTCCTAAAGGAAGATTTGCAGTGATAACAAAGACATGCAATAAAATTCACAATAAAATTTTACTCAGTAATGAACCCATGAACAGAAATTTCTCATCAAACACCAAACTGGCTCATTTTTCATTAAAAAAATATGTTGGAGCACAATAGAAGTTGGATGAGGTGCACCTGGGCTTGCACAAGGCAAGCTACAAGCCTCAGGTGATCAATAGAACAGTGCCTAGCTACTGTGAATTCACTGCTGCTCAGAGAACTGCGTTGTCCCTTCAAATCTTCACTGTTGGCTAACTTCAAGCTCTGATTTACCCCCTCAAAAAAAGCTATAAATTTCTACAAATTTGGGGATGTACTCTCAAAAAACCCTAAAAACCCCCAAAGGGTTTTCCTTGGTTTTGATCCACCAATTTCGACCCCTTGGGGATTGGCCCTCCTCCAACACTAGAAAACGATGCCTGCAAATAGAATTGATGTAACTCCCTGTAAAAATGTCAAGAAACCTCCCAAATCAGCGTCCCAACAATTTCCCCACAATGTAGCTCCTCAAACCTCTGATTAAGCTTCCCTCCAAATGACCCACACTAGTGACTGCGCAGTCGTGGGTGAGTATGACGTAGTCCCTTCGACCAACAACTCGACCTGAGTATTTGGCTTGCCTTCTTGCTACAAATTATCCTTTTTGAAGTGGAAATTCAATGAGAACACCTTCAGCAACGTTCACATTTGAATTCCCCAGCTTTACTACTCCACCAACATGCAGTCTCTCCCACTGCATCCCTGTCACTCCCGAACTGTGTCCTCACTGGTCAAGGTAGCATACTCCTCTGATGGGCGATCTTTCTCTCTATCTCTAATGGAAAAGAAAGCCATCCTAGGGTGGCACTCGAAGCCCACCGAAGAGACGGATGAGCTTCATTCCTTGGGAAGCTCTTGTGTTGAACAACACTTGTAGCTTATAGCTAAACAACCAAAGCAACAATAATTCTCAAATCATCAAAAGGCCCCAAATGCTGCTCACTTCCTTCTATTTATGCTTTTTTCCTTGGGCCCCACGTGGGTCCCATCAAATATTTTGATCCCCCACTTACGAAACTCGAGCTACCTTCAAGGGGTGTGTATTTTGGGTTGGTGAGTGCCCCCCACAATCCACTATAAAGCACATCGACCACCTTTCTCCTATGTTCTTCCACCAAAAATGCATTAAGCCCAAAATAACAAAATTGTCAAAAATGGTTTTTCCTTCCCTTGGGAAAGCAATTAGGAAGGGACATTACAGTCCTCCCCTCCCGGATGTTGCTTGCCCCCAAGCAACTACAAAACTAGATGCTGTAAGATTTGTTCACTCTCCCATGTGGCATCCTCTCCTGGCAGATCCTTCCATTTGACCAGGTACTCCCTGATCACCCTATTTCTCAACCTCCTCTCTCATGTCTCCAATATGATCTTAGGTGTCAAAACTAAGTGCCCCTCATCATCCAAGGGAGGCAACTCAATCGCTGCTGTAATATTCTGCCCCAATGCCTTTTTCAAGCATGAGATGTGGAATACATTGTGAATCTCTCCTTAGGTAGCTCTAACTCGTAGGCCACCTCTCCTACCTTTCGGACCACCTTATACGGCCCATAAAACCGTGGGCAAAGCTTCTCTACTCCCTTCTGCTTGAGCAAAGATTGCTTGTGTAGTTGCAAGCGTAGGTAGACCATGTCCCCTACCTCAAAGTGTCTCTCCACCTTCTATTTATCAGCGTATACCTTACGTTGATTCTGGGCCACCTATAAGTTGTTCTTGAGAGCTCGGAGAATCTCTTGGCTCTCTTGAACCCAATCCTTTTCCCCTGGGGCCCTACTATCTCCAAACACCATGTCAAAAAAAGAAAGTACATCATACCATAAAGTGCTCGGAAAGGAGTCATACCAATGGACGTGATAATCTGTTGTCCAATCACATAGTTGTGCAGGTACCTTTCCAACCATTTGTTCACAATCTTTGTCTGCCCATCGGTTTGGGTATGATAGCTGGTGTTGGGCATTTTGTACCCACTAGGCAGAACAACTCCTACCAAAAATCCCCCATAAATCTGTTGTCCCTATCACTCACAATGGTCTTGCGGAGACCATGCAACCGGAAAACCTCCCGAAAGAATAACTTGGCCACCTGGGGAGTTGAAGATCTCGATGAAATAGCAAAGAAGTGGGCAAACTTGGTCAGTCTGTCGACCACCACATAGATGCAATCTTGCCCTTGCGCTGTCAAAAGTCGGGTGATGAAATCCATGGATACGATCTCCCACTTCCTCTCCAAAATGGGGAGCGATCGTATCAAACCAGTCGGGTGACCCAACTCCACCTTGTTTCTTTGGCAATCCACGCACTCCCTCACGTGTTTCAGAACATTTCCTTTAAGTCCCCGCCAAGAGAATCTCTCCCTGACAACATGGTATGTCTTGAGGAAACCTGGGTGCCCTGCTAGTGGAGAATCATGGGTTGCCTACATGATCCTCTCCTTTAGCTGAGATCCCGGCACTAAATAGATATGGTCCTTGTAGTAAATCACATCGTCCATCACCCAAAATCAGTCATCTCAATGCATGCCATCCAAAATGTCGCAAGCCTATCTATCCTTGGAGTCCTCAATCAATAATTGAGCCTTCCAATCCTGCATGACATCCATCAAAGACAACACTGCTAGTCTCCTACAGAGGGCATCTATAACCACGTTGTGTTTTCCCTTCACATACTCTATCTCAAAGTTGTAAGTTTGGATCTTACTCACCCATTTTCGCTGCCTCTTCTCTAAGGACTATTGCTCAAGGAGGAAGAAAAGACTGTGTTGATCTAGATTGTCATTGATGTCAAGATGGAAATATTCTAGATATGAAGCCAAGGAGAAGCAGAGCAGATCTGTGAAGAAACTGGAGCAAGAAGCCAAGGAGCGAAGTCACAGGAAAGCCAAGGAACGAAGCCACAAGAAAGCCAAGCCATGAGTAAGAGTCTGTTACAAACTGTTCTTATTAAAATATTGCATATGCTCAAGAGTAAGAACCATATCAAAGATATCGCATGAAATATCAGAAAGAGCCAACAGGAACAACAACCGCACTCTTGAAGTCCTGCAAAGAGGAAGAATTCATCAGAAGGAGAAAAGAGGAACACGCAGCAAGGAAAGCGCCAACAGGAACAACAATTGTCGGAAGAATGGGGGTAGGAAAGTATGACTCAAGTCCCTCGCTCGTGAAGTCCTGCAAACCGTCGTTTGTGATAAGGTGTGGACCCAATCGCTCCATTATAAACCGCCCTATTGTAATATCGCATCCACATGGACCTGTTATATTATTGTGGACCTATTACACCATTACAACATGATTCAATGTTATATCGCATCTACATTGGATGTCATGTATTAAAAGGAATGCCACTTGAAATCTGTGATTGCGATATATATATATATATATATATATACGGACCAACGGGACCATCGCATCTGCCACATTGCAAGTTTTTTAAAAGCTATTGTCACATTAAAACCCCGAATGCGATATAAGTATGTGGACTCGTTGCACCATTATAATACGTCCTAAAGAAGTATCACATCCGTCGCATATCCCAAGTCTTGAAGACATGTAACAATGGAAAACAACTGATTGCGATAAGGTCATGGACCCGACAGGTTTATTAACTATTGCTTAAGATCGCATCGCATCCACTCCATTGACAATAGTGGAATCACTGTGTTATGTGTGAACCTCCGAAAAACTGCGATTGCGATTAAGGTGATGATGTGGCTGGTGAGACCACCCATTATATGTTTTGTTTTAACTATGTTGATATATGAAGATCAATGATGTTGATATTGAAGGATAGAGTATGTTATGGGCATGACTTGTAAAAGACCTTTGGAAGCTGCAATTGCGATTAAGGGAATGACGTGGCACGTGGGATCTTCAATATGGGCATAACCTCTCTTGTAATGTGATTTCCATGAACAATTAATGTCTATTGTATGAATATTAAAAAGGGCCTCTCTGATATAGTTTTAATTTGCAACACTTTGGTAATTTGGCCTCTCTTTCGAATGAACGCGTCCTTTGAATATTGGTGAATTCGAAGAGACAGAGGAAGCCGAAGAGTAAGTGCAGAGGAAGCCGAAAGATCAAGCAAGCGAAAAGGAAGCCAAAGGTCAGGGGTATCAGACATAGATAACTGAGAACAAGGAAAGTTTATTGGTTGGTGAAACTATAAGAAACAAGGAAGCCGAAGGTCTGGAAGATGTGGAAGAGGCAGGAGGACAGAAGTAAGTCATAGGTCCACCAGGGTTGGGAGCAGAGAATTACTACCAAGCAAATCCAGACAATTTACAGCAGAGGGTTAGAGTCCTTGGGGTTGGTGCCTCAGAACTGGAAGGATTGGTGTATTGGGAGTTGGTGCTCCTAAATCCAAGGTTGGTGCCTTGACAAGACAGGGTTGGTGCTCTGGAGGTTGGAGCCTCACAAAAAGTCCAAGTTGGTGCTTGGCAACTGATTGAATCTACATATACATTGTACTTGATTTATTGCAAAGATTATATTAATAAAAGCATTCATTCCCGTTAGTTATTTATGTGTTCTAAATATAAATAATTTAACCAAAAAAAAATAACAATTGAAAAGAAACACTGATTCACCCCCCCCCAGTATTTCCAACAATTGGTATCCAAGAAGGCTTCTTCATATTAGCCTAACACCTTGAAGAAGGATTCTTAGTCATGATGAGAAATCAAGAAATGTCAGGAAGACCTCCTCTGTTCGATGGCACAAATTTTGGTTTTTGGAAAAAGAGAATGTCCTATTACTTAATGTCCCTTGGACCTGAAGTTTGGCATTCGGTTTTAAATGAGTACGTAACTCCTTCCACTCTTCCAACAGATCAAGATGAAAGGAAAGCCTACATTGCAAATGCAAAATCCTTAAACTCCATCACTAGTGGAATCACTACAAAAGTCATGAATTGTAACTCGGCCAAAGAAGTATGGGATAAGCGAATTAGCTTATACAATGGGGACTCCAAAGTTAAGAAGGTTAAGCTTCAAACTCATAGAAGGCAATTTGAAAGTCTGAAAATGGATGATGAAGAAGATATTGTATCATACTTTCTCCGAGTAGCTGAAGTAGTCAACTCTCTTAAAGGATTGGAAGAAAACATTGAAGAAAGCACTATTGTTCAAAAGGACCTAAGATCTCTCCCAAACAGATTTGACTCCAAAGTGCGTGCTATAGAAGAAATGAAGGATCTAGATACTCTCAAGATGGATGAACTTCATGGAATCCTCATTTCCTATGAGATGAGAAAAGGATGCCCAAGTTCCAAAGATGCAGCATTCAAGGCCTCAAAATAAAAAAAGGGGAAAGAACGGAATGCCAGTAGTGATGACTCCGATGTTGAATTCGAATTGGTGCAATTTGTACGAAGACTAAAGAAAAGATCTAAGCTAAAAGGTAAGTACCCTCTTATTTGTTTCAAATGTGGAAAAATAGGTCATTATGCTGCAAAATGTCCTCATAAGCATGATAGTGATGGTGAGGAAAATTATAAAAGAATGGTATACAAAAAGAAAGGGTTCAATAAGAAGAATTTCTTCTCTAAGCAAGATGAGTTTGATGAAGATGAATTTGTAGTCATTAAAAAGAAATCAACTAATCAGTTCCCTCACCGCAAAGGAGGTAATGAAGAATTAGATGAAGAAAATGACCATGTTGGAGGCCAAGAAGTATTATTCATGGCATTCACAAATGATGATGATTCAGGGCCAGAAGGAAATGTAGATGAATTCTTAATCAGTGCCATTGAAGAAAATGAGAAATTACGAAATAAAATCATCCCTCTCAAGGTAGAAAACGAGGAAACAAAAAGAAGGGAAGACCTCTTGAAAAATAAGCTAAAAGAAAAAGAAGCAGCTTGTGAAGAACGTGAAGCCGAAATAGTATCTTTGAGGAAGGAATTCGAGCAAGTCAAGAAGGGTTGGGAAAGCTCTCAAATACTTCACACTATCCTAAATAATCAAAAACCTCAACATGACAAATCTGGAATAGGTTTTAAAGGAGAATCATCAAGTACTAAGAACAATGCAAAAAGCTATGTCGCCATACTTTCCAGCAACCCAAAAGAAGAAAGATTATTTCATCATAGGCCCATCTCAGATCCAAAGAATAAAGAGAAAGTAACTCCAAGGAAGAATGTTGATTCAAATCATGGTTATTACAACAGGTACAAAACTGTTTTTTTGGGCATTGTTTTTATTGTAAAGATTTTAGTCATCAAGCTAGACATTGCATGGACCGTAAGAATGAAACACCAAAATTGAAAGATCAAACAAACAAATCATATGGTCCCAAAGGGCAAGGACAAATCAAGACCTACAACTCTTTTGATCCCTTGGCCAAATTTGATCGAATTTGCTCATTATGTAATGATAATGGACACAATGAACAAAATTTCCCCCTCAAAAGAAGAAAAGCAAAAAATGAGAATCCCAACACAGATAAATGTGGCCTAGCTCTATGTGCTCCCAGTGATGAAAATCGTTGGTCTGTGGATAGTGGGTACTCCAGACACATGACACGGGACAATAAGAAGTTTGTCTCATTGAACAAAAAGGAAGGAAATGTATCCTTTGGAAGTGGATCTGCTCAAATTGCTGGAAAAGTAACTCTTACCCTTATTAATGGAAAAGGAAAAGCTCAAAATGCTTTGCTAGTAAATGGACTCAAACACAATCTCCTGAGTGTTAGCCAAATCTATGATCAAGGACATAAAGTTGTCTTTAGCACTAAACACTGTGAAATAAGGAACTCTTCCTCGGGGGAACTTGTGGCGAAAGGGGTTAGAACACCAGACAACATCTACATTCTAAACAAAATTCAAGAAGATAAATGTTACTTAAGTCAAACAGATGAAATTTGCCTGTGGCACAAGCGACTTGGAAATGCAAGCTTCAATAACTTGATCAATATCAGCAAGATTAATGCAGTACGAGACATCCCAAAGTTATTCAAGCCAAATCAAGGAGTATGTGGTCCATGTCAACATGGAAAGCAAACTAGAACCAACCACAAGACCAAAGAGTTTTCTACATCAAAGCCTTTGGAGATCATCCATGCTGGTTTATGTGGACCAACTAGAACTCCGACACTCCAAGGAGAAAGGTACTTTGCTATATTTGTTGATGACTACACTAGAATCATGTGGGTATATTTCATAAAATATAAATCCAAAGCATTTGAGTGTTTTAAGAATCTTAAAGCTCTTGTAGAAAATGAAAAGGACTCTAAGATTAAGTGTCTCATAACAGACAAAGGGGGAGAATTCACATCAAAAGAATTTGATGAATTCTGTAAAGAAAATGGAATCGAAAGAGAACTCTCGACTGCTAGAACACCCAAGCAAAATGGGGTAGTTGAAAGAAGAAACCAAAGAGTTCAAGAAATGACAAGAACAATGTTAATAGCCGCTGACTTGCAGCGAAAATTCTGGGCAGAAGCAGTCGAGATCGTTGTCTATACCTTGAATCGAACTCAATTAAGACCAAATAATGAGAAGACTCCCTATGCATTATGGAATGGAAGACATGCCTCAGTAAAATACTTCAAGATTTTTGGAAGCAAGTGCTTCATAAAAATCAATGATGGCTCACTAGGGAAATTTGATTCTCGGGTTGATGAAGGGATCTTCCTTGGATATTCTACAAGGAGCAAAGCCTACAAATGCTACAATAACTGACTACGGAAAATAGTGGAAAGCATTGATGTGAAGATTGATGAAGACCTTCCAGAAAAAGAAATTGAAGAACATGAAGTTGACCCTCTCATTGAAGAAGAACTTGAAAAAGAAGAAAAGATCAAGAAAAACCCAAGGAAAAGGAACCATCTCAAACCCCTTCAAAGATGAAGTTTCTCCAAAAATATCATCCAGAAGAGCAGATTATTGGCAATATAGAAGAAGGGATGCAAACCCGAAGAAGAATGACAATACACCAAAGAAAAATGATGTTGCTCTACTATCCATGATAGAACCAGAAACATTTACTCAAGAAACTAAGGATCCTCATTGGGTAAAAGCCATGGAAGAAGAAATGTCTCAAATCGAGAAGAATGAGACATGGGAGCTGGTACCTCGTCCAAAGGATAAGAATATAATTGGAACCAAGTGGGTGTTCAAGAACAAAATGAATGAAGATGGACAAATCATCATAAATAAGGCAAGGCTGGTTTGTAAAGGCTATTCACAAATTGAAGGAATTGACTTTGAAGAAAACTTCGCACCAATAGCTCGTGTGGAAGCTATCAGGATGTTCTTGGCATTCTCTTGCTCAAAAGGATTTAAAATCTATCAAATGGACGTTAAATCAGCGTTTTTGAATGGGGAACTCAAGGAAGAAGTCTACATGGAGGAGCCAGAAGGGTTTAATCTAGTAGAAGGAAAAGACTTTGTTTCTAAGTTGAAAAAGGCATTATATGGGTTGAAACAAGCTCCTAGAGCTTGGTACACAAGATTGGATCACTATCTACAACAACGAGGCTTCAAGAATGGGGTGGAAAGAAGTAATCTCTACATAAAGATGGATGAGGATAAGTTACTAGTGACACTTGTCTATGTTGATGATCTGATTTTTGCTAGTAATAATGATGAAATGAGCCATGAGTTTGCTCAAAATATGTCAAAAGAGTTCAAGATGCCGATGATAGGAAAGTTATCTTACTTCCTTGGATTACAAGTATCTCAAACCACGGTAGGCAAGTTCATATCTCAAGCCAAATATCTTAACGACATGCTTAAAAGATATGGAATGGAAGACTACGCACCCATGAGCACACCTATGACCACAAATTGCAAATTAAGCAAAGATGATGACTCCCCTCCGGTAGATGCAACTCATTACAAATCAACAATTGGAGCCCTTTTATACTTAACAACTACGAGACCCGACATTATGCAAGCAATAGGAATGTGGGAAGGTTTCAATCAGAGCCTAAACAATCCAATTTGATGGCTATAAAAAGAATTCTTAGATACTTGAAAGGAACTCCTGATTTCGGTCTTTAGTACCCTAAGAGCTCAACTCTTACTATGACCGCATACACGAATGCTGATTGGGCCGGACATGTCGATGATCGAAAAAGTACGAGTGAAATGCATTCTTCCTAGGAGACTATCTAGTATCACGGCTCAACAAAAAACAGACTTCCATATCACTATCTACAGCTGAAGCCGAGTATATAGCTGCCGCAAATTATTGTACTCAAATATTATGGATGAAGGAAGCTCCGAAAGATGTCAACATAGGTACAAGTCAACCAATCACCATCTATTGTGATAACACAAGTGTTATCAGCCTCAACAAAAATCCAGTGACGCACTCAAAGACCAAACATATACCAATCAAGTATCATTTCCTTCGTGAACAAGTAGTTGAACAAAACATCATCTTGGAATATATCAATACTAAGGAGCAGATAGTTGATATTTTCACAAAACCTCTTCTTCGAGAAGCATTTGAACATCTTCATCAAAATATGGGGGTTATTTCTTTAGCATCACTTTAAGTTGATTCATAAAGATGTTGCATGACAGGGGGACCAATTCGATAGGGAGAGTCCTTGTGCATTCCTTTGCCTTTGATGTCAAAGGGGGAGAGAAGAAGAATATTGCCATCAATAACAAAGGGGGAGATTGTTGATCTAGATTGTCATTGATGTCAATATGGAAATATTCTAGATATGAAGCCAAGGAGAAGCATAGCAGATCCGTGAAGAAACTAGAGCAAGAAGCCAAGGAGCAAAGCCACAGGAAAGCCAAGGAACGAAGCCATAGGAAAGCCAAGCCATGAGTGAGAGTCTATTACAAACTGTTATTTTTAAAATATTGCATATGCTCAAGAGCAAGAGCCATATCAGAGATATCACATGAAATATCAAAAAGAGCCAACAAGAACAACAGTTGCACTCGGGAAGTCTCGCAAAGAGGAAGAATTCATCAGAAGGAGAAAAGAGGAACATGCAGCAAGGAAAGCGCCAACAGGAACAACAACTATCGGAAGAACGGGGGTACGAAAGTATGACTCAAGTCCCTCACTTGTGAAGTCCCACAAGTCGTCGTTTGTGATAAGGTGCAGACCCGATCGCTCCATTATAAACCGCCCTATTGTAATATCGCATCTACATGGACCCGTTATATTATTGTGGACCCGTTACACCATTACAACATGATTCAATGTTATATCGCATCCGCATTGGAAGTCATGTATTAAAAAGGAATGCCACTTGAAATCTGTGATTGCAATGTATATATATATATACGGACCCACAGGACCATTACAATATGCTGTAATACAACATCGCATCCGCCACATCACAAGTTTTTAAAAATCTATTGTCACATTAAAACCCCGATTGCAATATAAGTATGTGGACCCGCTGCACCATTATAATACGTCCTAAAGAAATATCACATCCATCGCATATCGCAAGTCTTGAAGAGATGTAACAACGGAAAATCGCCGATTGCGATAAGGTTATGGACCCAGTGGGTTTATTAACTACTGCTTAAGATCGCATCGCATCCGCTCCATCGGCAGTGGCGGAATCATTGTGTTATGTGCAAACCTCCGAAAAACTGTGATTGTGATTAAGGTGATGATGTGGCTGGTGGGACCACCCATTATATGTTTTGTTTTAACTATGTTGATATATGAAGATTGATGATGTTGATATTGGAGGACAGAGTATGTTATGGGCACGACTTGTAAAAAACCTCCAGAAGCTGCGATTGTGATTAAAGGAATGACATGGCACATGGGATCTCCAATATGGGCATAACCTCTCTTGTAATGTGATTTTCGTGAACAATTAATGTTTATTGTATGAATATTAAAAAAGGCCTCTCTTCCGAATGAACGTGTCCTTTGAATATGGGTGAATTCAAAGAGATAGAGGAAGCCGAAGAGCGAGCGCAGAGGAAGCCGAAAGATCAAGTGAGCGAAAAGGAAGCCAAAGGTCAGGAGTATCAGGCATATATAACAGAGAACAAGGAAAGTTTATTGGTTGGTGAAACTGTAAGAAACAAAGGAAGCCGAAGGTCTAGCAGACGTGGAAGAAGCAGGAGGATAGAAGTAAGTCATAGGTCCAGTAGGGTTGGGAGCAGAGAATTACTACCAAACAGATCCAGACAATTTACAGCAGAGGGTTGGAGCCCTTGGGGTTGGTGCCTCAGAACTGGAAGGATTGGTGTCTTGGGAGTTGGTGCTCCTAAATCCAAGGTTGGTGCCTTGACAAGACAGGGTTGGTGCTCTAGAGGTTGGAGCCTCACAAAAAGTCCAAGTTGGTGCTTGGCAACTGATTGAAGCTATATATACATTGTACTTGATTTATTGCAAAGATTATATTATTGGTGCTTGGCAATTGATTGAAGCTATATATACATTATAATTGATTTATTGCAAAGATTATATGAATAAAAGCATTCATTCCTGTTATTTATTTCTATGTTCTAAATATAAATAATTTAACCAAAAAAAATAAAAATTGAAAAGAAACAGTGATTCACCCCCCCCCCCCAGTATTTCCAACAGACTGTTGTGATCTGACATCACTTTGAATCAGTTGCCCATTAAATACTGTCTGAATTTGGCCAATGCACGCATCACTACCAACTTCTCCTTTTCATACACAGAGTACAACCGCTCGTGAGGTTGCAATTTCCTACTCTCAAACGCAATAGGATGCCTCGCTGTGTCAAAATGGCCCCAACCCCTTCACCGGACAGATCGCACTCCAGCACAAATGGCTGCGTGAAATTCGGCGAGGCTAAGACCGGACAGTTGCTCATGACCCTCTTGAGGCATGTGAAGGCCTCCTTTGCCACTTGCGTCCACTCAAAAGTTCCCCTCTTTGTCAAATCCATAAGAGGTGTTGCATGCTGTGAGAAATCCCTCACAAATCTCCACTAATACGTACAAATGCCCAGGAAACCCCTCAGCTCTGTCACGTTCATGGGTGTGGGCTAATCCATAATTGCCCGAATCTTCTCCTAGTGGACCTTCACTCCATCCTCCCCAAACACATGCCCTAGGTACAACATCTCTGTTAGCCCAAACTCACATTTGGACAACTTCACATACAACTGTTGCTCCTCAAGTATGCGAATCACCTCCTCCAAATGTTGAAGATGCTCCTCCCATGTTCTGCTGTAAATGAGTATGTCATCAAAGAAAACTAAGACAAAGCGTCTCAGCTGTCTACGGAACATGTGATTGATATAGGACTGGAATGTGGTTGGAGCATTGGTTAGCCCAAAGGGCATCACTAAGAACTCAAAGTGTCCATAATGGTAGCGAAAAGTAGTCTTTGGAATATCCTGCTCCCTCATGTGAATATGGTGGTACCCCAAACGCATATCTATCTTACAAAAGTATTTAGCTCCCCTAAGCTCATCTGTCAACTCATCTATGCGTGGAATGGGGTATCTATTTTTCAAGGTCTTCTTATTGAGAGCTCGGTAGTCTATGCACATGCGCAACATCCCATCTTTCTTCTTCACCAGCACTATAGAAGAAGCAAATGGGCTCGAAGCTAGGCCTGATGTGTCCCAATCTCAACAAATCCTGAATGGCCTGCTCTATCTCATCCTTATAGGTCTTCGGGTGCCTATAAGGGGTGGTGATGACTACGTTCACCCTCTCCTCCAGCTCAATGGTGTACTCAAATCCACGGTCTAGCCGTCTACCTAGTAGAACATCCCGGAAAACCCCCTGGATGCCCCTACGCTCCACCATTTGGGCATCAATGAAATTGTGGGTGGCCCCACTCTCAACCAAGACATACACACACTAGCCCTACAAAGTCCCACTGATCCTGAGTGTCAAATACTTTGGCACAACCCGAGTGAAGCAAGGACTCCCCCGGTTGGGGCAAACAACCCCCGTCTAGGTGGTGGTGGTGGTGGCGCCCTCCTGATGATGGTCCTCCCTCATCTCTCAGCTCCTCTACTGCCTTGGCCTCCTCCTCCTCAGGCTCGCTATCTGAGAACACCTCAATGAAATGGGCTTTTCCCTTGGTGCACTTGTGCCCCGATGCCCAAGGCTCCTGGCATGTGAAACACAACCTCCTCCTCCTGAGGTCCCTCCGGGTGTCATCATCCAACTGGCTATGTCCTCCATCTCTCTATGGTGGCCTCGTATCTATTTTCCCCTATGGGGTTGTGGGTCTCGTGGGAACAAAGGCCCGGTTCTTGGGCACTGCCTCGATCATGTCCCAAGTCCTAGAAATAACATCCTGTAGTGTTGTGGGCTTGTAAGCCCTCACCCATCAACGCAGAGGCTCAGCAAGCTCCTCTACTAACAACATGATCAGTCGTGCCTCCAAAATATTTGTCACCATCAATGTGAGTCTCTGGAACTCTGTAATATAGACCTCTGCGTTGCCAGTCTATCTCAAGTGGGCCAGCGCTCTGAAGTGTAGCTCCAAGTCCTTCCTCTCAAATCTCTCCAACAATCTCTTGGTGAACTCTGTATAAGTGGTGATGCAAAGGTGCCCCAATGTGATCAATCTGTGGTAACACCACTCCTGTGCATCGCCTTCCAAGTGAAGGGTGGCGAAACGTGTGGCATCAACTTCCCTCATGGGATTCAAGTGAAAATATATATCAAGTTTTTGGATCCATGCCCTAGCTAAGCTCTTCATTGACCCATCGAAATTTGGAAGTGTAATCTTCCCTAATAGCTTTTGCACATCTTTGTTGGATGCTCCTCCCATATAGTGGCCTCCGGCCCCAGTAGTGTGCCTCTCCTTGAGGTGGATGTACTCTCCAAAGGACATCACCCTCTTGATCTGGCCATCCAACCCATCATACTCATCAATGCTTGATGCAACAACATGTACCATGTCCATAACGGGGTCCGGCTCTCCCTCTAGCACAGCCTCCTCCATGAAATGAGGCATTGTGGGGCGGCCAGCTTGCCCACGTTGTGGGGTGTGTGGAAGTTGATAGGTACGGCTGCCTCCTCCCGCTCTGGAACCCCCATCACCTTGAGATTCTTCCTTCGGTCTTCCACCCATTTGCAGGCCCATCACCTATTGCATCATGTCCATCATCAGTTGCCCTTGCCTCATCATCTATTGGTTTGTCCTTAGCAGCTCTTCTAAGACCTAGTCCATGTTTCTCTGCCTAGGCTACTCATTCTCTTCTTGGTTCTCCATCCTGCCTCTGATATTTTCCACTTCAATGTCTGAAAATGGGTCTGGCCCCTCTTCTCTACCTTGACCCCTGCCTTTGCCTCTACCACGACCTCTCTAGAAAACAAGTCCTTGGTATCTCGGTGGCATCACCTGCTCTTGTTCCCCACCTTGGCCAAGAACATGCTCTGATACCACTGTAATATTCCTAAAGGAAGAATTACAGTGATAACAAAGACATACAATAAAATTCACAATAAATTTTTATTCAGTAATGAACAAATGAATAAAAATTTCTCATCAAACACCCAACTGGCTCATTTTTCATTAAACAAATATGTTGGAGTACAATAGAAGTTAGATGAGGTGCACCTGAGCTTGCATAAGGCAAGCTACAATCCTTAGGTGATCAATACAATAGTGCCCAGCTACTGTGAATTCTTTGCTCCTCAAAGGACCATCCCTTCAAATATGCACTGCTAGCTGACTTCAAGCTCTGATTTACCCCCTCAAAACAACTTAGAAATTTCTGCAACTTTGGAGATGTACTCCTCTCCAAAAACCCAGAAAAACCTAAAAAGGGTTTTCCCTGGTTTTGATCCACCAATTTCGACCCCTTGGGGATTGGCCTTCCTCCAATACTGGAAAACGATGCCTACAACTAGAACTATTGTAACTCACTGTCAAAATGTCAAGAAACCTCCCAAATTAGCGTCCCAACAATTTCCCCACAACCCAGCTCCTCAATCCTCCGGTTAAGCTTCCCTCCAAATGACCCCCACTAGTGACTACGTAGTTCTTAGTGAGGATGACATAGTCCCTTCGACCAGCAACTAGACCTAAGTATTTGGCTTGCCTTCCTGCTGCAAATTCTCCTTTCTGAAGTGAAAATTCGATGAGAACACCTCCAACAACCTTCACATTGAAATTCCCTGGCTTTATTGCTCCACCAACACGCAATCTTTCCCACTGCATCCCTGCTACTCCCAAACTACATCCTTGCTAGTCAAGGCAGTGTACTCCTCTACTGGGTGATCTTTCTCTCTGTCTCCAATGGCAAAGAAAGCCCTCCTAGGGTGGCACTCGAAGTCTACCGAAGAGAGGGATGAGCTTCACTCCTTGGGAAGCTCTTGTGCTGAACAACACTTGTAGCTTAGCTAAACAGCCAAAGCAATAATGAATTCTCAAATCATCAAAAGGCCCCAAATGTTGCCCACTTCCTTCTATTTATGCTTGCTCCCTTGGGCCCCACATGGTTCCAATCAAATATTTCGATCCTCCACTTAAGAAAATCGAGCTGCCTCCAAGGGGTGCTTATTTTGGGTGGGTGAGTGACCCCCACAATCCACTAAAATGCACATCGACCCCCTTTCTCCTAAGTTCTTCCACCAAAAATGCATTAAGCCAAAAATAACAAAATTGCCAAAAATGGTTTTTCCTTCCCTTGGGAAAACAATTAGGAAGGGACATTACAAGCTCATCAAGAAGGAAGGAAGACTTGAACTTGGATGGTCTTGGTCAAGGGTGATAAGTCTTGGAATTTTCCAATTGAAGTTCTATAAGAAGAGAAAGATTCTGATGGGTTTTCCTCTCAATTGGAGAGGTTTTGGCCCTGGATGATCGCCTATATGTGGTGTCCTATTGCCTCATTGTTTTTTATGATTTGGTAGTTGTTTGACGATAGATAACACTAATAATAATAAAGGAAAGAAGAAGTTAATCTAATAAAGTAAAAATACATCACAAGCAATTACCAAAGTAAGAGAAATCACCTACACTTGTTGCCCCCAAGATTTCTCAACATGGTTTCAAAGCTAAGGTGAGTACATCAAGGAAGGGCAACACAAAGAGGGACACTAGAGGGCTAAACTATAAGAGATCATCTTGGAAACATCAAGAGCATCAATCATCAAGAAGGACTAACCCTCTCATCATATTGAAAGGGAATAATTAAGAGCATTAAAGAAGACCAAAAAGCCCTAGCTCATCCAAAGAAGGGTTCCACACTTGAAGCGTTCTTGGGAATCTCACACATTCTACAATCATTATCACGAGGAAGAAAGAGCGAAGCACTTTTGGGTCTGTTTTTCTAGGCCATATTCTCCACACATGCGAAGTATTAAGACATCCTTCTGCAGCAACAAGTATCGAATTGCAACTACCATCAAGGATCAAGTTCTGTGCCAAGAAAGGTCTCCTTTGGACGCTGAAATAACAAGAAAAGTAAGTCAAGTCAAGCGAAGTAGAAAGGAGGCAAATTTTTCCATCTTCTATCCACATGTGTGAACTTGGGTTATTGGAGAAAAAGCTGAAATCGCAAAACTGCTAAATCAAGTCGAAATTTTGAAGAAGGGCTAAAATTTGAGGGTGTGAAACAAGTTTAACTAGCATTGCCTTGAAGGAAGAAAATCAAGAAAAAACGTTGTCATCATCATCAAGGAATCAATGTGTTCTTTCTTTGAGCCAAGGATCACTTTTGAAGAAAGACATCTTCTATTATCTACATCATCATTAAAATCAAGAAGGAATCAAGTTGAAGGTTTCATCATCTGGGAGTATCTTCAATTGACAAGTAAGTATTTTTATATCTATATTTGAATATGCCAAAATGACTTCATATTTCAAGGAGAGCAACAAATTGGTTGAGTCGTCAAAATTTTCTTAAAGAGGATAGATCTTATCCTCATAGAAAAATGAAGGCGTTGGTCATGTTAAGGGTTTAATTCTCAAACGACCGAAAGAATAAGCTCAAGCTTTACAAGGTGAAGATATCAAAACAAAAAGGAATAGCCTCATACTTTATCAAGGTGTCAAAAATAAGAATACCAACTCCAAGAATTGGGAGAAATAATGTTTAACAAGGAAATGACTACCATACTGCTCAATGCACTACCAGAGGAATGAGGCAACTTCACATCAGGCATCTATGGTAAGAAGGAAGCTACTCCATTCAACGAACTATAGTCATTGTGCAAAATAAAATAAAAAAGGCTGAAGGTAAAAATCGATGTAGGATCAAGCGAGCAAGTTCAAGCATTTGCTTCCATGGCTAGAAGAAAAGGGAAGTTTGGAAACCTTGGTCCTCAGAAAAATAAGAACATGTTTGTTGGAATTTCTAAGTCTAACTGTTAGAAACCCTTCATGTACTTTTCTGATTTATTTATGCCTACTTGTTCTTGATTAGTTAACAAGTTATTTACCATGTAAATACTGAAAATAAATATCAGTACATGCTCAACACATTACAGATCATCAACTGAAGGAAACAAAACGAGAACACAAGTGACACCATTGTTTTTGGACCAATGTCCTCGGAAAAACCCAATGCGGGAAAACTGATGCAGCTATCTGAGGGTTTTATTATTATGCAGTTTCTGAATACAATCTGGGTACCAAAACTGGCTCACCCAGCAGAGAATAATCTCGGCAATGGTACCTCTCTACTCGGACGCAGATATTCTGACTGAAACCCCGGATAAACACTTTGACATCTCCCAGCCCCAATCTGCCCCACAAAAACCCCAGCGTCATTCTCTAGGGACTGTGTCAGCCCTTTCTGGCCCAGCGTCTGCCCAGTGTCACCCTAGCTCGCCTTGCGTCAACCTCTGGAGGCACTGCTTCAACCCTTTGAGCCTCTGCGTCACCCACGCAGGTCCTCTGAGGCACTGCATAGTGCCTGGTTGCCTTTGCGTGAGCCCTGGCTGGCTTTGCGTGAATCTCTAGCTGGATCTGTGTCCCTATAGCCCAACTTCTGCGCTGATCCTCCTGGTACTATCTCTGCCTCTCTGCTTCTATATTCACTGCCCCTTAGATGCAATCTCTGATCACTCTTTCGACTTCCTCAACAAACCCTGCCCCAGAAAATCGAAATCTTGATCAACTTCATGTGTTCTCCAAGTGACCCTCAAGCCTCCTCTTATACTTTTCTCATTGATAATTCAACGGCTGAGATTGAGTCCCTAATCAATGGCTAAGATTAACTTTGGCTTGATCCATGACTTTGGACCCTTCTAACAAAGCTTTATATTAATTCACATTAATATTTTATTTTCCCTAAGTTTAGACTTAGGGACTCCATTAAAAATATTAATTATTTCAATATCTCCCAAACTGTTTAGAATCTACTCAAACCATTTCTGGGTATTGGAGATCTCATGCGCTTTAGCCTCTCCACCAATTTCTGTGCCTAGAGCACATCCGATGCTACCCCAAATCAACATTCCCTCTTAACGAGGACTGTGCTCTAGTAATATTCCTTCGTAAGCATCACCCTGATCATCCAGCATTGGTCCCTGTGCTGATGCTAGGCCTGCTGTCCAACATCCTTTGCACTGTTCCATCATGTATTGCTACCCATGGCCCTGTCACTGCCACTGTTGCATCTGTACGGTAGCTCCCTCTCCATTCTTGCTACTGCCCATGGCCCTGCCATTGCCACTAATGCATCTGCACTGCAACCCCTCTCATCATGCTACATCGTGCTACCTATAGCACTGCCACTACTAAATGTTGCACTACAACTCAGCTACTGAGAAGTAAGTAACTGATCTCCCAACTCTGACATCTCTGTCAGGCTAAAAACACTCCCGATGCTGAGGCTCTCTGTCACTGACAAGTGCTCCCTCTCTGACCTCTACGCTACTGCATCAACTATGTGCATCTCGCACTGCTGCCTCACGCTATCATGGGACTCTTGCACTCTAACTCCCTCTATCGCTCCATCCGCATTTGTCTCTACCGACATCTGCCAGCACTGCTACTCCTCTTCAGGGCTCCCGTAGCCAGGTATAATCCAAGAGGTTGTCATCGCCTATAGTCCGTCTGACTACAGCTTGATGTCTCCCCACTTCCGCTCAAGTGGCATGTGAGCACTAATGGCACAGTCATCATCTGTCTCCACTTCCTTCTCTACCCTTGTTGGCGCTGCCTTGGTCTTGAAAGCCTCTCCTTTGCTCTTCTTCCTCAGACACTAGCTCGCATAATGACCCAGTTCCCCACAATTGAAGCATTTGACCTTGTAGAGGCCCTTCTTCTTCTGTTTCTCCTGCTTTCCATTAGATGCTAGGGCAGCATCCTCCTCTTCCTCCTTCTTGACTCTGATCCCCTTGCCGCTACTTCTCGCCTTGCTTAGCATTTTGATCTCTTCTTGGCGAAGAGCCGCCCACATTTCCTTCCAATCTGGAAGGGTCGCCTTGCCTAATATACTCTGGACAAACACCTCCCAGTCTTCTCAGACTATGTTCAAGGTTGTTCTCACCATCAATTCTTAATCCAGCGTGGCCCCTATGGAAGTCAGCTGATTCCAAATCTCCTTCAATCGACCGAGGAAGGTGTCAATATGTTCTCCCTTTTGCATCTGGTATGACCGCAGCTGATTTTCTAGTAGCATTTTCCTCTGTACGGAAGTATGCTAATACAACTTCTTTAGGGCCTCCCACATCTCATTTGTCGTATTCTTCTCGGCAACATGTGGTACTACATGGTCCTTGACCCCGTCAAGGATGATGCTCTTGGCCCTCGCCATTGCATCCTCATACTTATCGTTATCAGTCGGGTCAACTATTTCTATTATTGTCCTCAAGGCGAAGTGCTTGAGACGATTCCTGTCTAGAATGGATAAGATTTTGGCCTTGCAGACTACGAAGTTTGAGGCTCCGTCTAGTCTATCCTGGTCTCTTACCCCGTTCACTGCCATCTTGTTGCTCCTCTACTTCCCTTTTGGAAGTTCTCGATGTGACTCCCTCTGAGCCTCGATTTCCCTCCTGGAAACCCCTCTGCCAATATCGAGATGCCCCCACTCTGATCCTTAGTGTAGCTTCACTACTGATCTAGATTTCTTAGCTAGAAATCCTCAGTAGCAACTCCCTCCTCCTTGGTCTTGCCCTATTAGGTATTGTTCTGACTACAGTACCCCACCAACTTCACTCTGCAACTTACCCACAGCCTCCTAAGCCCCAGCAAACTGAAGGTTAGAGCTTCTAGGCTCTACGCAATCCCGACACTAGCAAAATCCACACCTCCTAGCCACGAGCATCAATCCTTCTTGACTAAGAAATATGATCGGGCACTACGTAGGTCGAGTTTTCTCCTCTCTGCCACTGCGTTGATCCTCTTCCCAGCCCAAACTTGATGACGCAGGCACTGCGCCACCCCTTCCTTGCTGCTTCTCTGCTAGGAACAGCTTTTGTCACTCGGGACAGTTGTTTTCTATTGCTGCTGCTTTGCTTGGCTGATGTCCTCAATTCTCCTATGATCTGCACCACACTCTGATACCATGTTGGAATTTCTAATTCTAACTGTTAGAAACCCTTCATGTACTTTTCTGATTTATTTATGCCTACTTGTTATTGATTAATTAACAAGTTATTTACCATGTAAATACTGAAAATAAATACCAGTACATGCTCAACACATTACAGATCATCAACTGAAGGAAACAAAACAAGCACACAAGTGACACCAGTTTTTGGACCAATGTCCCTGGGAAAACCCAATGTGGGAAAACTGGTGCAGCGATTTGAGGGTTTTATTATTATGCAGTTTCTAAATACAATATGGGTGCCAAAACCAACTCACCTAACATAGAATAATCTTGACAGTAGTACTTCTCCACTTGGAAGCAGATATTCCGGCTGAAACCCCGGATAAACACTCCAACAACTCCCAACTCCAATTGGCCCCACCAAAACCCTAGTGTCACCCTCTAGGCACTGCGTCAGCGCTTTCTAGCCTAACGTCTGCCCAATGTCACCCTAATTCGCCCTGCGTCAACCTCTGAAGGCACTACGTCAACCCTTAGAGCCTCTGCGTCACCCACGTTGGCTCTCTGAGGCACTACGCAGCACTTGGCTGCCTATGTGTCAACCTTGGCTACCTCTACGTCCCTCCCTCCCAGCTTCTGCGTTGATCCTCCTTGTACTATCTCTGCCTCTCTGCTTCTATATTCACTGCCCCTTAGCTACAATCTTTGATCACTCTTTCGACTTCCTCAGCAAACCCTGCCCCAGAAAATCGAAATCTTGATCAACTTGGTGTGTTCCCCAAGTGGCCCTCAAGCCTCCTCTTATACTTTTCTCATTGAAAATTCCACGGCAGAGATTAAGTCCCTAATCAACGGCTAAGATTAACTCTGGCTTGATCCATGACTTTTGGACCATTTTAACACAATTTTATATTAATTCACATTAATAATTTATTTTCCCTAAGTTTACACTTAGGCACTCCATTAAAAATATTAATTATTTTAATATCTCCCAAACTGTTTAGAATCTGCTCAAACCATTTCTTGGTATTGGTAATCTCGTGTGCTTTAGCCTCTCCACCAATATTAGTGATTAGAGCACATTTGATGCTACCCCAAATCAACAATGTTGAAGGTTCAAATGCTATGGTTGTCATGAATATGGGCACTACAAGAGAGATTACCCAAAGCTCAAGAAAGAAAACAACAAAAGAGGAAGGGAAAAAACCCATATCATTGAAGAAGAAGAAGACGCTGAAAAGAAGAAATTCGAGGACGAAGTAAAAGATCTCTACTATGATTGAGATAGTATTACTCATCTAGTTCTTTTCAAAAAAAAAATTCAAGCTTTCTGTTGAAAAATATAACTATCATGGTGGGAATCATTAGAAGCATGATAGGAAGCATGATGTCAAGAGATGGCATCATAGAAGCATACGATTGAAAGCAAGAGCTCGTGACATCACCATAAAGAAGCTTGAAAGATAGCTGAAAATGTGAAATTTTCAAACAGGAACCCTATTGTAGCCACTAATATTATTTCTCCTGATTGTTAATTAATTAACAATTTACTTGCTATGGAAAATATCGAAATAAATACACTACAACCTTGACAAATAAAAATTCTCCGAAAAAATAAAATTAACACAATTATTTTTGGACAAATGTCCTCGGAGAAAACCCAACTTGGGAAAACCGGTGCAACAGTTGAGGGTTTTATTATCATGTAGCAGTAATTTTGAGTACAACTAGATGTCGAAATCTAGCAATCCTACAGAGAAAAATACTAGCAAAACTCTAGTGAGGAATTTCCTCACCCCATAGGAAAATTCTAACACAACTTTCCTTGAGAAACTCGTCCCTCTAACCCTCTGCACAGCCTGTTTGATGTCAAGCCTCTGACTGGTGTTTGATGAAGTTGTCTTGCCTTTTGCTGGCTATGAAATTTCTTCTCTGGCACTCTGGGACTCCTTCTCGGCTTCTGGAACTGAAGACGTATTTCCCTCTCAGCAAATTGAACTTGCCTTTAGAAGCTATTGCGCAACCCCTTGCGTCAGCTTCTCTGTGGCTCTTCTGCCTCTCTACAAATGCACTCACTAGATCTGGAATACTTCCTCCAGCCTCACTATCTCTGTGCCTCACACACGTCTTCAATCTCTAGCTCTCTCCAACAACTGACTGCTGCTACTCTGGAAATTGATCTGCTAAGAAATCAAATAGCTCAAGTGTATTCTCCATCACCACATCGACCTTCTCTTATAATCCTTTGATGGAGTAACAACGGCCAAGATTAAAACATAATCAATGACTAGGATCATCTCTAGATCGATCCCTGTGAGTTTCTAGATGATTCTCGCCTTGACTTAATTAATACTAATTAATTAACCATATTCCCTAAGTTTAGAATTAGGAAACATTTGAAAAAATGGTTAATAATCTAATTAAGTCATTTCTAAGCAGAATTTCCAGAAACAATTTCTGAGTTTTGGAGATCTCATGTATTCTAGCCTCTCCACCAAATTTCGTGGCTAGAACACATCCGATGCTACAAAAACTAACAAAAAAAAGTCTATGGTTGTAGCTCTTGGTAACCTCATTAGAAGCATAAGTAGTACTTATGGGAAAAAGAAAGTCATCTAGTATAGAGCTCATCATACATCATTCAAAAGGAGCATTTGTAGGATGAGGATGATCAAGATCCTCCGTTGGAATCTTCATTGGAAGGTTCACCTACTGGAAGAAGAAAGTGTCTCGTCGGGAATTCCAACTTGTATGGGATTCATGGGATGATGGTATGATGTCAAAAGAAGTGAAGCAGGTCAAGGGATTGAAGTTCTTTCAATCAAGGAAGCTGCCAAAGGAAGTCTAGATGACCAAAAGAAAGAGATGAGGTATGTATGCTTGTACTTGATAAAATAGAGTCATGTCATATGGTTGCAGATATCATGAATGAGTGCTCTACCTCAAGAGCATGATCAAATGAAAGGATCCATGAAGGCATGGTTCACACAATGACAAGATGAAATCAACATAATATGTCCTCATACAAAATATGAGGTGGTTGACAAAGTTGAAGGAACTATGATTGGAAGTTCCTAAGAGGAAATGTGAGAATAAAGAAAGGAAAAGATCATGAAAAATGAAACTATGGAGAAGGAAATTAGCATCCAAGGACTAGAAGATTTGACTACACTATCTCCATGGGAAAGATATGAAGATCCGGATAAAGTCTGAAAAAGAAAGAGACCCTTGGTGTTGTATATTTTTTTGGGGATGTATCAATATATATGAAGGATGTTGATGCAAACAAGCAGATGTCATGACGAAAGACCATCACAAAGGTATTTTTTATTTAATATTCATTTTCTATTTTTGAACAATATCTAGATGAGCTAATGCAGGGCTACCAAAAATGTCATCTACAACTAACACTCATGTGGTAGGATGAAAGATCCCGAAGGAAACATGATGTGAATAAGGTATCAAGGTATGAAGGAAAGGCCATATATGGACTAATGGATCACTTTCCAATGAAGGAAAGGATGACATGAATGACAAGATTCATGAATGAAAGTGATGGATGGCCAATGCCCTACGAAGAAGTCTCAAAAAGATGAAAACTCCTAAATAAAGAAAAAGAAGTTCATGGCATCTAAAGGAGGATCTCTTCAAGCAGTTGGTTGTCCCATGATCTCCACCTAAAGAGTTGTTGGAAGCAAGTCCTTGGTCAAGAGGGAGATTGGACAAGTTCCTAATTAAGAGGGAGCTTGGGTACATTCCTTTTATGGAATGGGTTGGTCATCCCTCGTTAAGAGGGAGTGACAAATATGGTTCTCTACTTCATGTGCCATACACTATACCAGGACTAACAACTATAAGTCTTAGTGAAGGACATGAGGAGAGATAGACACACCATTCTTGTCTTCACTTGGGATGATAGAATGGAGGATTAGGTAAGCATATGGCATCCGATACTCTTTGAGGATGTGGTGGGGAATCCAAGATAAGAGTAGTTGTAGAGGACCGATATTCTTTGAGGACTGGAAATCCAAGATAAGAATAGTCCTGGTGGAACATACTTTGAGAGAACCGGGGTGCGGTATGTTCCGAGAGAGACAATGATGAGAGTGTCTATAAATCATTGGTCTCGCCAGCATTGTGCTCAGATCTTGGGGAGAGATAGAGTTGTTCGTCAAGGCATTGCTATGTGACAATGTTGGATAAATAGATACTATACAGATGGGTTACCAATCCGACTCTTCTAATGAGAATTCTTCAAATTGAGAATGTCCAAGTACCTTGTATGGATTATGAATACCTCCCTAACTAAGAGGGAGTGTTGAACTATGTAACTATGTTTGGTCTTCATAATGGCATATGTAATCGTGAATTTATGTATTTAATGAAAAGAGAAAAATAAATTTATTATTTGTATTCTTGAGGCATGGGTTTCATGCTCAAGGGAAATTTTATTTTTAAGTCAAACACCCATTGAGTGTGTCTAGGTTTGTCATAAAGTCAATTGAGTCATTGTCATGTATTGAAGATCCATTTGGGCATGTTACATCTTGTAAAGAAAAATTTATTGAGTCAAAATCGAGTCAAAAGACCCTCCAAGACCTTGTCATGGCACAAAGATCAAGTCGACCTACATGAAGGGACAAGTCGGCCTCAAGATAGAATTTGTACCCCACACAAGCCTATAAATAAGAAGGAATTCTACCTCATTTACACACTCACTCATGCAAGTTCAATCTCCTCAAGATAGAAGCCGGAAAAGAACGAAGAAGTAGAGGAAGATCAAGATCGAAGTTTTTCAACTTTTCTCTCTCTCCCTTTTGTTAGAGTTTCTATAGTTTTTGGGCTATACAAAATTTTGAAGTTGCATCGAAGCTGCAAGGTCGAAGTTGTGAAGCTGCAAGATCGAAGTTGTGAAGATACCTCTAGATCGAAGTTCTGAAGTTGTTAGGACGAAGTTGTTGAAGCTGAATCAAGGTCGAAGTTGTGAAACTACTAGGTCAAAGTTGCTGGAAGGTCGAATTTTGTTACTGGAAGTTGTGTAAGGAAAACTCATCAAGGAATTCTACCTCATTTACACACTCACTCATGCAAGTTCAATCTCCTCAAGATAGAAGCCGGAAAAGAACGAAGAAGTAGAGGAAGATCAAGATCGAAGTTTTTCAACTTTTCTCTCTCTCTCTCTTTTGTTAGAGTTTCTATAGTTTTTGGGCTATACAAAATTTTGAAGTTGCATCGAAGCTGCAAGGTCGAAGTTGTGAAGCTGCAAGATCGAAGTTGTGAAGATACCTCTAGATCGAAGTTGTGAAGTTGTTAGGACGAAGTTGTTGAAGCTGAATCAAGGTCGAAGTTGTGAAACTACTAGGTCAAAGTTGCTGGAAGGTCGAATTTTGTTACTGGAAGTTGTGTAAGGAAAGCTCATCAAGAAGGAAGGATGACTTGGTCTTTGTTAAAATTGGCAACCAGGGCAAAACTTCATGTGGGTCATCTTATTCATGGCTAATAATATTTTTATTAGATTCCTCTCGTCGAGAGGTGTAGGATTGATATAAAGATCATCCAATTCCGATAAGTATTCATGGAGATATGAATTTATTTTGATTATGGAATTATTATCAAGTCGACCTACAACTCATGTAAGCTCAGAAGCCCAACAATCGCATCTATTCACCCACCAACGTTGTGTATAAATATAAGAGGACTTTTCCTCATTTAGACTCACTCATCTCATCACATCTCTCTCTCTCTACTGCGCAGATATGAGTCTCTTCTCTACTGCGCTGAAATGGGTCTCTCTCTCTCACACATGTGAAACCGGAAGCTGTTGAATTTGAAGCTGCAACTGCAGAAGTAAAGATTGACTTGTGTGGCCTAGAATATCTCCTCTTTGGAACTGCGCTGTAGGTTCATCTGAACCTCCTTTGAAAGCCGCAACTTTTGGTGGTGGAATGAAGTCAATCCGATGAACGGTTTGCAAGATATCGACTGCCCTATTTTGAAGCCGGAAACTTCTGAAACTGAAGCTGCAACTGCAGAAGTAAAGATTGACTTGCGTGGCCTAGAAGATCTCCTCTTTGGAACTGCGCTGTAGGTTCATCTGAACCTCCTTTGAAAGCCGAAACTTTTGGTGGTGGAATGAAGTCAATCCGACTGTCGGTTTGTGAGATATGGTCTGCCCTAGTTTGATAATGAGGCCGCTAATGCTGATGCTACTGATCTAGGGTTTGCTACTGCTGATACGAATCTGATTTATTGTACTATTTCTCTCTGCTGAATTATTGAAGATAAAAGAAGATTTGATCAAAGGGTTTCCCTACACATTGTGGGGTTTGTCCCTGGCTAACCGCCACATCTTGTGTCTCTTGTCTTGGCTTGTTTTCTGTCGATCGTTTAATGTTCTATCTGCACTTTACTTTATGTACATGTGATTGCTATTCGGTGGAATACAATAAGAAAAAGAAGTAAACTATTATAAGCATAGAACATACCATAACCTAACAGTCTTGGAGGGTCTTGGTCAAGGGTCATAGGTCTTAGAATTCGTCAATTGAAGTTCTATAAGAAGAGAAGGATTCCGATGGGTTTTCCTCTCAGTTGAGGAGGTTCTGGCCCTAGTTGATTGCCTATATCTAGTGTCCTATTGTCTCATTGTTCTTTATGATTTGGTAGTTGTTTGATGATAGAGAACACTAATAATAATGAAGGAAAGAATAAATTAATCTAATAAAGTAAAAATACATCACAAGCAGTTATCAAAATAAGAGAAATCACCTACACTTGGTGCCCCCTAGATTTCTCAACAAAATGTGGGCCTGCCAAGCCAATGATCGTAGGTACCCAATAAGTAAAGAGGTTTGAGCCTCACAAGAATCAATATCAAGTTGTTTAAAATAAAACGAACTTCTAGGATTTGCATTTTTAGATTTTTGCCACAAAAATTCACATCTGCACTTGTATATTCAATATTTTCTGACGTCATATTCGACATTGTTTAAACTTTATGATGAAATATTATAGGGGATTGAATGGCTTTGGTGTGATTAGTCTTTCTTGCTTTAGTTGAGCACATAAACACACATTCTCTCTTTCCTTGTCATTTGAATTGTTAAAATTCAACTTGAAACTCTTGAATTTTTGTTATATGGATGCCTTCACAATCCTTTTTTGACATGAACTCTGTTTAAAGGCTTTGTAGTGGGAAATGAAACTAGTGCTATGTTTTTCATCAAGTGTAATCTGAAACACAATTATAGGCTTTTAAAGGGTAGTTCCCTATTAAATGATTTATGTGGTACTTTAATCCCAAGGTTTTAGCTCAACCAGTTGTCCACAATGTTTCTGGGCATTTGGCTAGTTCTATGCCCACAAGTGCCATGTTCAAATCCCTAGGGATGAGGTGCACTAGTCTACACTAATGAGTTTACTAGTGATGCCATCCACAAATGTTGGGATGCAACCCTTAGGTTTCCCCACAAGGTTTTCCTTGGAAAAAAATGATTTGTGTGGTGTATGATTTAGATTTGTTTCTCTAATGATGTGCTACATTCCAGAGAGGAAATCTTTCCTTTTGGCCAATGACACATGCTTCTTTTTCTATTTGTTTAAATGCTTTTCTTGATTTCAGGGCAACTATCAACCCTAGCTTTTACATATAACATGATTGACAGGAAGACTCCAAGATATTGAATCATTAAACCTCTGCCTTGAAAGATGAGTCCTCTTACCAATAAGCCATGGGGTAGTCTGCAATAATGTAGACTTACCTTGACTGGATTCATGAAAATTGTATCCATCCTGCTTATGAATGCATAAGTGAAGTGATATTGGTTATGCTAATTTCCTGCTAAACCAGTTACTTCTGGGCCTTATCCATTCAAACAAATATGCTACATGGAGTATAAATTGAACATTATGGTGGAGAGGAAACATAGGATGACTAGAACCCCTTGTTATGAACCAAATCATCCAGCCCTGCATCTTCATTATGAATGCACAAGGGAAGTGATATTGGTTATGTTAATTTCCTGCTAAACCAGTTACTTCTGGGCCTTATCCATTCAAACAAATATGCTACATGGAGTATAAATTGAACATTATGGTGGAGAGGAAACATAGGATGACTAGAACCCCTTGTTACGAACCAAATCATCCAGCCCTGCATCTTCATTACATGCAGACAACATAGCTGGAGGTGGAGCCACTATTTCTACTACCTGCAAAACAATGTCCAACAAAACATTCTTTTAGTATGCTCGTGATGACAGGTGCTCAACAAACTCTTAGGGTAGTGGCAGTTCTCAAGACTTTATGGAAGAAGCATGCCATAAGGACATTATTAGATTGGGAACCAAGTTCAGTTACATCAAATCTATAATATGAACATGTAGCAAAGAAGTATGCAAGGTATGAGATCAGTAACAGAATCAAGGACATTAAAGCCACAATTCAACCATGAAAGTAGGTTGAATCAAGTTCTTAAAATTTGTTAGCTTCTTAGGAGTCATTTAACATGGACTACAGTGCATATACAGTTTGAATAACATGTGAACTTCAAGAACATGGGAAAAGGAGACAGATAACAAAGCACTAATGACAAGCTGACACAGCACCCTGTCAATGAGAATGAGAAGTTTCAATAGAGACAAAAACGACTGCATACGTCATCATGTAAAGGAAAATTCTTATAGGTGAGTTTATGTTGTGGGGTGTGAAACACAAAATCATTTTAAGACACGAGTGGAAGAAAAGGTGTCTCTTCCTTTCCGTTTGCTACAAAAGAGTTGATAAAGATTTGGAAGCCAGATATAGTCCAAATGTCCACCAGATATAGGGTGACTCTGCACAGACAGGCCGATTAGCTTCAAGTGTGAAGGGACTTTATGAAACACACTTCACTTAGTTTAAATTTCTGTTGGGAATGAATTTGATCAACTTTTACTTACGTTACACTGAGGCTTTGAGATGGGAAAGAGGAAGATTATTTGGTGATAGCTGGGAAATCCCCACAATTTTCAGGAGATATGGAGCATCGTTAGGAAAAAAAATATAAAAAAAATATAAATTTCTATAATTAAAGATAAAATAGAATACACACACCCATTAAATCTACATTCTAGAACAATTATATCGAATATAAACTCAACAGAAAATAAAATTTGATTATTAAACATTACAAAAGGATTCTAGATATGTATTATGTACTACAATGGATCAATCAATGATTTTTTCATCAGCAATAAAAAAATCAAACTATAGTAAAAACATCAGATTCATGCATGAATGACAGCATGATTCAGATAAAATATTGTAGACATGACAAGTTCACTTCACATACAGTTGTGTTGTGTCCAAATAACCCAAAGGGTTATTTTTTGGGCCATCATGAAATATTTCCGTGGAGGTCCTGATTGGGACACTTTGAGCTTTGAAGCTTCATAAGTTTACTAGTTTCAAACTTATTTGATGGTTTGGTCAAATATGATCCATTCCTACCCAAACAATCTTCTTTCAACTGGGGTGGATACCTGATCTTTCTTGAAGGCTTATTTGCACTTTGTGTGGCCATGACTGTTTCAATTATTGTGACTTGTAATCCCTAAAATCGATTGAGCTACATTCCATGAAGCGTAGGAAGAATAATTTTGTGTACAGATGTTGCTCCACAATATTCCCGACTTAATTATTTTAACTTCTAATTGGCAAACCTAAAACATGTCCCTTTCCCTTGAAATTTGCAAGTATTTGATGCCAATTAGGCATGCTTGATTGAGTTGAGGATATTCATAGCTTCAATCGTTTCCAGACTTAAATGGTTAAATGGTTAGGATATGGTTGGGTAACTCTGATGGCTATGACTTGTATTTTACATGGCATATTAAAATGGCACTTTGTCATGAGTCTTGACCTTGTGGCTGGTCAAAGTTGAGATGTGTCTTGTGATTTACATTGAGTGGTTGAATGTTATCACGTCGTTGCCATTGTAGCTCGTAACTTCAATCATTGGAACTATGATCAATTTCCATACTTCAATTAGTGCTGGTGATTAGTTAAGTGGCCTATGCAATTAAATTGGTAGCAGTCATCGTACCTTGTTAGTACAGCACGTCTCCAACCTTGGTTAGTTTATGAGCATTGTATGAAATCTTAATTGAATGCTAGGCAAGAATGCTGCTAGAATATTGCTTTAATCATCATCATGGGGACTTTATTGGTAAATAGTGTCAAGGTATTACACCTAAATCACTTCATGCTTGAGCATTTGATACATGCATTCTATGACAACCAAACCTGGCTCATGAATTGAAAATCTAATATATATATATATATATATATATATATATATATATGAGTAAAAACGATATGATTTGATATACAAATGAGGGCCATGTTATATATACTTAAGTCATAATGCTGTATTATTAATAGTCGTATCTTTTTTATAAGACACCTTTTCATTATAATGTCTTTTTATTAATTAAATATTATTATCTATATCATTTTACATATATTTATGTTATTTATGTTTATAACATTTCCTCTCTTAGAAATGCTTTATCCTGCACCAAGTCAGCCCTACATGAAGACCTTCCAATTAGATCAAAGTCAAACCAAGTCAACGACAGAGAAATCCTTACAGAACTGCACCATATTCAAAATTTCAGCCCCCAGCTTCAAGATTTCAGACCTGCAGTAGTTTGTAACTTCAGTCCCTATAGCAGCACAGCTACTTTGCACGTTTGAGAGAAAACTAGGGAAAACCTTGACCAAAACCTCGATTTTTCTTCCTTATAGCTTCAACTCCTCCTCTCCTTGTCTTTCTTGAATTCTTCCTTGAGTTTCGCACCCCAGATCGAATTTCTTGATTGCAGATCGAACTTGTTGCCAAATGAGGTCAAACAACTTCTATTTATACTCATCTCTGGAGGTCAAATAGCCCTCTCTGGTCCGACTTGTCTCTAGCAGGGCATTACATCAGGACAGTCATTGCAAAGGACGTCATCAAACCAGTATATGGTCCTTCAGAAGATCAAATCTCAAATATTTTCACAAAACCACTTGGCAGGATCAAATTTACTAAGTTCCGGGAAGAGCTTGGTATCTGTTGTAATGTACTTTTGGATCAAAGGGGGGAATGTTAGATGATCCAAAATACATAAACTATAGTTTAATTATTTAGAGTCTAATATTCAATTATCTAGAATATTTAATTAAATATTGGAGACATTTTAGAATAGCTAATTGTTGTAAAAGATATGACATCTAGAAAGGTGTTGTTCCCAAGAACTAATTTAGGAAAATAGTTGGGAGTGCTGTTATAAGAGCATTAAATGTAAATGGACACTTGTAAATAAAATAAGTGATCCATAACAAAATTAGTTTAGGACACAAACTTATTTAAAGCTTGTTTCTCTCTACTTGCAAGAGGGTTGAGTGATCGTGTGTAAGCTCTTGCAGATATTATGTAATTTCTTTTCCTTATTAATAAAATTTGTGTGTCTGAGGACACTTCTACTATTATTGTGGTATCAGAGCAAAGATGCACAAGGTATGTGAAGAGGAGATTCCAGCTCTGCAGGTTTCCCTTAGTGGGTTTTCCCAAGGTAAATCTTGTGTGTTGTGATATCTACTGTTCTACTGTTCTTTATGGTTGAATTTCTAAAGTATAATTATTGAATGATATGTTGGAATAAGCTAAAAGAAGATCTACATCAAATGTAATTATCAGAATTTCAAATACAATGTGCTAACCCTAATTGCACTAAGAAAATCAACAACGAGGTGCCATATATAGTAGACAGGAGTGCCACAGAACTCGGCCTAAGTTGCAGAGTTATAACACCAAAGGGACATGTTGCATATTGTCTTATGTTAAAATTGGCAACTAGGGATCCATCTTCATCAATTTAGTTAGAAGTATCGGCTCTTAAAGCATGATTGAAGGACTAAAACCCTGATCAGAAGCATCATATGGCTTAGGGTTTATTGCTGAGCATCATTTTATGTGGTCTAGGCACAACAAATAAGTTGTGCCAATGACCTAATCACATAAACCTCTACAGGCCTCTTTCTTGTAAAATGGTGCAGTTTTGTTAGTGCAATATTTCAGCATATGAAGGTTTCAGTCTCTATCCTTTGTGGAAAACTTAAGTCAAAGACTAGCGAAGAAGTCTTGAGCATGTTCTGAGCATAAGGGGTCCTTCATGTGTTTGTGTACTAGTAAAGAAACAAGAAGGCACATCCATCCATTATTGTTTACATGAGAAGATTTTGATGCACCAATCTGAGCAGTTCAAGATATATGTTTGATGCTCCTCTGATAGACATTACCTCAGAAAATTATTCAGCCTGTGAAGCAACAACAGTACTGTTCACAGCCGACATTATGTAGCCTTGTTGACAAATGACATATTATGTGCAAACCATAATTCATTGTTCTGGCATACTTCTTTGTTGCAAAGAATCCAACCCTCATAACGAAATTGAGCTGACCTTATTGAGAATCATTTAACACAAAGAATACATATTTCAGCCTTACTTGTTGTCTATTCCATTCATTCTGAAGAGAGATCCAAAGTTACAGACTATGTTCTTTTTAAGGAAGCAATTTCACAAAGTATATGTGCAATAGAGGGACTCATTTTTGTTACAGTTAGAATTCAACTTTGCAGGAGTATTGTAGTGGCATTCTATTAATTTTGGAAAAATATCTCTTGAGAAAGAAACGGTCTCCCTGGAATCTTGTAGACCTGAAGCTGTCATTAAAGTCAAAGATAACATCACCCTTTGAAGAACCAGTCTAAAGCAAGTAGACCATATTAAGAAAAGCATAAATATCATCTTTCGAAAGGTGATCCACTATGAAGAAGCTCAAGGATTTATTCCAGCACCTTTTTCTTTGGCATCTTCGACAAGGGATAAAGTACCTTTGAAGTCTTCATTCTTGAAGAACAGTTATAAGAGCTCAGCATTGCATTGCAAGCCTTTGATGAAGTTCAAAGGTGGATGTGCGCATCCTGATCGCAATGACCCAAGATATGATAGCAAGGAGAAACCTTACCATCTGGTGGGTTAAAACTCTATCTGAGTCTCTGGAGGAATACAACAATAATGGAGCATCTTGCTACTGACAATATGGCTTCAACAGCTACTGATCTTTCTGGTCTGGGTAAGTGTGGAAAAAATCGGGAAAAAATCAGGATTAAATCCCCAAAATGCGATTTTTTTGGCTGATATTTTGCCGATTTTTTCCCAGATGAAAAAGTCGGGATCAAATCAGGACTTTTTCCAAAAGATCGTGAATGAGGTAGTTTCTTTAACAATTTTTTTTTTTTTTTGAAAAGTCGGGATTTTATTGAAAAAATCCAGATTTTTTTAAAAAATGAATATTTTTGTATTTTTTTTTAATTTTTCCGACTTTTCGCTGACTTTTTCAAAAAACTCTCGACTTTAACGACTTTTTCAACTTCTGGAACCTTGCCGATTTAATCCCGACTTCAAATTTTTCCACATTGTTATGAACTATCACCATTATTTATCTCCATGACAATAGATAGGTATGACTGAGAAAAGGAGACAGTTGCACTACCCTTGTCACTAAGTAGGTTAGCAAAGATTTTGGTAAATCGCCCAACTCAGCAGATGATTTGGCCTTGGATATCCCTGATGTAGCAACATTATTTGTTCCTCATACAGTAGTTGATTGTTGCAATTTCGAAGTATTACCCATTAGAAATTTTATCTGTATTCTTTGGTTTATTTCTCCTACTTGTTAATTACGAACAATTTATTTAATCATATAAACACTGAAATAAACACAATACAATCTCAACCATCTACAGATCAATAGCTGAAAAAAATAGCAAACACACAAGTGACACCATTACTTTTTTGGACAACTCATCCCTAGAAAAACCCAACTTGTGAAAACCGGTGCAGCAATTCTAAGGGTTATTTTATTATGCAGTCTATCTGAGTACAACTGGGTGCCAAACCGACTCACCTGATAGAGAAAATAATTTGGCAGTAATACCTCTGTATTCGGAAGTAGATATTCAGAAAATATGCCCCACAAAACCCTCTCCAGTGCAATCTAAAGCCCAGCATCAGCCCACCTAGCCTCTGCATCGGCCCGAAACCTTTTGCGTCAACCATTTGAGGCACTGCGCAGCCTCTACGGCCCTCTGCGCCACTCCTGCAACCTCTGCGTGGATGACGCAAGCCCTCCTAGCCTCTGCGTGGTCTCTGCTAGCCTCTGTGTGTCTCCCTCTGCCTTTTGCATATGCCTCTCTGCCTTTGCGCTGGTCTTTCGGCACTATCCCTGCCTCTCTATCTCATACTCACTGCCCCTCGCTACAAACTGATCACTGATTCGATTTTTCTTAGCAAACCCCACTCTAGAAAATCAAATGACTGATCACTTTGGTGTGTTCTCCAACTGACCCTCAAGCCTCCTCTTATACTTTTCCTGTTGGTCCTTCAACGGCCGATATTACATCTCTAATCAACGGCTAAGATTAGATTTGGCTTGATCCATGTCTTTTAGAACCTTCTAACCCAGCTTTATATTAATACCCATTAATATTTTATTTTTCCCAAGTTTAGACTTAGGAACTCCATTAAAAATATTAATTATTTTAATATCTCCTAAACCGGGAAGAATCTGCACAAACCATTTCTGGTTCTTAGAGATCTCATGTGCTTTAGCATCTCCACCAATTTTCATGGCTAGAGCACATCTGATGCTACCCCAAATCAACACTCCCTATTAGCGAGGACTATGCTCTAGTAATACTCCACATTGAGCATTACTCTGATTATACGGCACCCGTACTTGTGCTGATGCTAGGCCTCCCCGCCCAACATCCTTTGCATTGTTGCATCCTGTACTGCTGCCCATGGCCCTGCCACTACCACTGTTGCATCCGTACAACAGCTCCCTCTACATCTGTGCTATTGTTGGTCCTTTCTCCCAACACTGCATCTGCACTGCAACCCCATCTCATCATGTTACATCATGTTATTGCCACTGCTATTGCACTGCAACTCAATTACTGAGAAGTAAGTAACTGATCCACCCAACCACTGACATCCCTGTCAGGCTAGAAACACTCCCGATGCTGACGCTCTCTCTGCCGCTATCTCGTGCTCCCTCTACTGCCTATGCGTTGCTGCAACAACTCCCTGCCTCTCTCACCGCTGCAAACCTCTCTGTGCCATTCTGAACTATTGCAACCTCCTCTGTGCCTCTCGCACTACTGCAACCTGCTAGCTCTGCGCTACCTGGGACTACTGCACTATAGCACTCTGTCGCTTCATCCGCATTCGTTTCTACCGACATCTTCCAGTCCTGCTACTCTCTCTTCGGGGCTTCTTAAGCCATGTACAATCCAAGAGTTTGGGTACCTCAAGGATCTTACCCCTCATCATTTATAGTCTTCCTGACTACAGCTCGATGTCTCTCCACCTCTTCTCTAGAGGTACATGAGCACTCATGGCACAATCGTCATCAACGGCCATCTCCGCTCCTCTCTTCAACTCCCCCTGAGTCTATAATTCCCTCTGGAAGTTCTCTCTTCGACTCATTCTGAGTCACTACTTCCCTCTTGGAAGTTCTCTACTAGACTCCCTCTAAGTCTTGATTTCCCTCCTGGAAACTCACCTGCCAACCGTCAAGTCGCACCTCTCTGATCTCCTATGCACCTGCAACACTGATCTAGATTTCTTGGCTAGAAATCCGCCTAGGTAGCGACTCCCTCTACCTTGGTTTTGCCCCGTTACGTATTGTTCTGTCTCAACAACAACAACACCCCACCAACTTCACTCCCCACAAACTGCCCACAGCTTCCTAAGCCCTAGCAACCGAAGGACTAAGCCTCTAGGCTCTGCGCAATCTCGAAACTAGCTAAAATGCTCCACTAGCCAACTGCGTCAACCCTCCTGGTCTCTACGTGGCTCTTCGTGAGCCTTTTCTACCTTCCTCAGCATCTGTGTTGGCCTCCCTCTGGCTCGAACTAATGACGCAATTCCTCTACGTCAACCCTTCTCTGCCGCTTTCTGCTAGGAACAATTTCTGTCACTCGAGACAATTGTTTCTACTGCAAATGATCTGAATCAGCTGGCGCCTTCAGCTCTCCTGTGATCTACAACACTCTGATACCATGTTGAAATTTCTAAGTATTACCCATCAGAGATTTTATCTGTATTCTCTGGTTTATTTCTCCTACTTGTTAATTATGAACAAGTTATTTAATCATATAAATACTGAAATAAACACAATACAGTCTCAAACATCTTCAGATCAACAACTGAAAGAAATAGCAAACACACAAGTGACAGCATTATTTTTTGGACAACTTGTCCCCGAAAAAACCTAACTTGGGAAAACCGGTGCAACAATTCTGAGGGTTATTTTATTATGAAGTCTATCTGAGTACAACTGGGTGCCAAACCGGCTCACCTGACAAAGAAAATAATCTAACAGTAATACTTCTCTATTCGAAAGCAGATATTCAGAAAATCTGCCCCATGAAACTCTCACCAGCACAATCTGAAGCCCAGCGTCAGCCCACCTGGCCTCTGCATCAGCCCTTTGAGGCACTACACAGCCTCTACAGCCCTCTACGTCACTCCTACAGCCTTTACGTGGATGAGGCAAGCCCTTCTGGCCTCTGCGCTGTCTCTGCTAGCCTCTGCGTGTCTCCCTCTGACTTCTGCCTCTGCTTCTTTGCCTCTGCGCTGGTCTTCCAGCACTATCTCTTCCCCTATGTCTCGTACTCACTGCCCCTCAACGCAAACTAGTCACTGATTCAACTTTTCTTAGAAAACCCCGCTCTAGAAAATCAAATGACTGATCACTCTAGTGTGTTCTCCAACTTACCCTCAATCCTCCTCTTATACCTTTCATGTTGGTCCTTCAATGACCAAGATTACATCTCTAATCAACGGCTAAGATTAAATTTGGCTTGATCCATGTCTTTTAGGACCTTCTAATCCAGTTTTATATTAATACCCATTAATATTTTATTTTTCTTAAGTTTAGACTTACGAACTCCATTAAAAATATTATTTATTTTAATATCTCCTAAACTAGGAAGACTCTGCCCAAACCATTTCTGGGTCTTGGAGATCTCATGTGCTTTAGCCTCTCCACCAATTTTCATGGCTAGAGCACATCCGATGCAACCCCAAATAAACATTGATGTCATACTTCCTCTGGCTTTGAGAATTTGACGGAAGATGATGTAATTCAAAAGGTAGAGAAAAGCTACTTGTCAACTTCTCTTCATACAGAAACGGTCATATGGATATAGATGTCTGGATGAGAAGATCATCCTTATAATGGATTGGGTAGTTTAATGCATGTGGAAGAAATCATTTAGCAATCTCATCATTGAAAGCTAGATGACCAGCTGACGTAAGACTTCAAAGGGAGCTATAGAATATTTCAAGAAAGATAACCATGTCAAAGGACGTTGACAAAGGCAATACATGACAATTGATTAGGATATGATGATTGATGACTCTAATGATGATATCTTTGTTACTTGAGAAGCAACATGATTATAATTGGCCGACTCTGGTGCATGGACCAAAGGATTAATAGTAGGGTGCAGATAGCTTGATGGATATGTTTTGAGCAAGCTTATTTTCCCGATGTTCAGAAGGAGATATGATTTTTATTGGTGATGTCTGACAAATAATGATCCTCCCATTTATCAATATAAGAGGAAGTTGATTTTTAAAGTCAAGTTTATCTGCCTTCAGAGAGAGGTTGGAAATCATGGAAAGACCCTACTATAAGGGTCCCAGTTCAACATTGAGCTATGGGAGCTCTTTGGGGCCCGGGGTACTTCTTGAAGCTATGTATGACCATAGTGTGAGTGGTTCACCTTCCCTTATAGGTACAGGGCGAGTGGTTCACCTTCCCCTATAGGTACATGCTGAGTGGTTCACCTTCCCCTATGATGATCCATGATGATATATGCATAGGATGAGTGGTTCACTTTCTCCTATGGCATATGAGCAACATGAGTGGTTTACCTTCTCCTGCGGATACCCCAATGAGAGATGCATATATAGGCATCTATCGGTTGTCACATGTGGACATGTCAGTGGGATGTGGTTCATCCTTTCCCCACATGTAGGATGCTCATTCCCTATGATCAATGGTTGACGTGTCAGTGGGAAGTGGTTCATCCTTTCCCCATGTGTAGGATCCTTCCTACAATTGTTGATTGACATCCATGTAGGATGTGGTTCATCCTTTCCCTACTCTCGGTGGTTTGCATGCACGTAGGATGTGGTTTATCCTTTCCCTACGATGGTTGTAACATGTGACATGTAACTATAGGATGTGGTTTATCCTTTCCCTACATGTGGTTGAGAGCAGGATGTGATTTATTCTTTCCCTAATGTTTCTCCGGCATCATCCTACCCATGTAGTCTAGGACACATGGGAAGTACCTCTCATATGGAAAATGAGTTGGGAAAGGTGGTTAGGTACCATAGCACTACCGATAGACACAATCATGTACTGTCGTACGCCCTATGACTAGGATGCATGGTGTTCAGCACGATTTTGATCATAGAGCAAGCTTGAATGGGGTTCGACCCCTGGTTATGAGGACTGAGTTTTGTGAATGGAGTGGCAATGTCTTGTGACTCACGCTCAAGTGATTCTTCTTCATTATCTCTATCAGTATTCAGCAGAGTTGAGACGAGATGCAGAGATGGTATATGATGACAGGATGGCATGGTGATGGATGAATTGGCAAGTGGAATTCTCCCTAGTTGAGAGGGAGTGTTAAAACTAGAAACCAAGGCCAAATTTCACTTTGGACAGCTCATTTGATGGAGATGATTATTGCATTGAATTCTTCTTTTCAAGAGGACCAAAATCGACCTAAAGATCATCAAATTTGGATAAGGAGAAATGGGTTTTTGAATGTATGACCTCTCATATGCAAACTGTCAAGGTCAGCCTCACCTCCATGTAGGCTCATAAAGCCCAAACGTCATGTCTCTTGACCCTCACAAACTTGTATATATAGAGGTGTCCTCTAACCTCATTTGTCACATCCAAGAGCTCCAATGTATGTCTGAGGCAGCCGAATTCTAGGAGGAGGATGAAGGGCTATTCTGTTTTGGGTTCTTCTTCTGCAACAATGTTGAGTTTCTTAGGCAGGAGGTCGAGGCTATCAAGAGAAAGTCTGGGCTGATTTAATGTGTTTTGACCAATATTTATCCTCCATTATAGACCGAGATCCAACAGGTAGTCACATGCCTGAGAATTGAATGGAAGATGTTTTAGGGTTCTTTTGTATGGGGTTCTTTTGTGCAAATGGGCCGCAGCTCCAGGAGCTTGTATCAGGAAGGTCACAGGCCTAAAGAAGCTTGAGGTCAAAATACTACCCAAATAAGCCGCAAATAGCAAGTGGTTTTTGTGGTAATCTCGAGGGCTGAATCTAGCCCAAATTAACCCTAAGGACTAGCAAGGGTAGCTCCTTGTATGCCAGGGTAAGCTGCACTTGAAAGAAGGTGTTTTGGAACAATTGAGTGAGACAACAAGTATTTTGTAAGAAGCCCTAACTAGACCATGAGTGACAATTGTTGACAAAGTGCTAGAATTGCTACCTTTTGAGCCATCTTCTTGTTTGAGATTGGATCTTCCAATTGGAAAGTCATTTTGACTTTAAGTTATTGTACTCTCTCTTTGTTGGACGTTTGATATTAATAACAAGAAGATTTTATCAAGGGTTTTCCCCAACATGGGGTTTTACCCTGGCTTGAGCCAATTCCTCTATTCTCCTGTCTTGACTTGTCTTCTGCAGTTATGTTGAATGTTCTTTCATCAGTTACTATCATAAGATAATGGTTAATGTGATTTCTAATGGACTAATCGAATAAATAATAGGCTAATGAAGTCACTGACTTAAGCAAAGAACATGTTAACTCAAAATTAACATCTTAGCATCGCATTGTTCCACAGGGATTTAGTGTCTTTGTTTTCCTACTCGATGTTCCAAAATTTTGCAGAGATTAGATGAGCCATAAACATCACACTTATTACAAAGATAAGTTGCCTCAAACTTCGGATCATAGCTTCCAGTGTTGGACCCCTTCCACAGATGTTATAGATTTCGAATTAAACTTAGAACAATGCTCAGTCCTTTGGACCGAACTTGGATCTCATCATTGATATACTTCAAACTTTATACTTCATGTTGGCATTTCTAAGTCTATCTATTAGAAACCCTTCTTGTACTTTTCTGATTTATTCCTGCCTACTTGTTATTGATTAATTAACAAGTTATTTACCATGTAAACACTAAAAATAAATACAAGTACATGCTCAACACATTACAGATCATCAACTAAAGGAAACAAAACAAGCACACAAGTGACACCGTTGTTTTTGGACCAATGTCCCTGGAAAAACCCAATGCGGAAAAACCAGTGTAGCTATCTGAGGGTTTTATTATTATGCAGTTTCTGAATACAATCTAGGTGCCAAAACCGGCTCACCCAACAGAGAATAATCTCGGCAGTAGTACCTCTCTACTCAAAAGCAGATATTCCGACTAAAACTCTGGATAAACACTCCGACAGCTCCCAACTCCAATCTACCCCACGAAAACCCCAGCGTCATTCTCTAGGGAATGCTTCAGCCCTTTCTGGCCCAACGTCATCCTAGCTCGCCCTTCATCAGCCTCTGGAGGCACTGCGACAGCCCTTAGAGCCTCTGTGTCACCCACGTTGGCCTTCTAAGGCACTACGCAGCTCTTGGCTGCCTCTGCATGAGCCCTGGCTGGCTCTGTGTCCCTCTCTCCCGACTTCTATGTTAATCCTCCTCGTATTATCTCTGCCTCTCTGCTTCTATATTGACTGCCCCTCAACTGCAGTCTCTAATCACTCTTTCGACTTCCTCAGCAAACCCTGCCCCAGAAAATCGAAATCTTGATCAACTTGGTGTGTTCTCCAAGTGACCCTCAAGCCTCCTCTTATACTTTTCTCCTTGACAACTCAACGGTCGAGATTAAGTACCTAATCAATGACTAAGATTAATTCTGGCTTGATCCATGACTTTTGCACCCTTCTAAGTTCTAACACAGTTTTATAGTAATTCACATTAATATTTTATTTTCCCTAAGTTTAGACTTAGGGACTCCATTAAAAATATTAATTATTTTAATATCTCCCAAACTGTTTAGAATATGCCCAAACCATTTCTAGGTATTGGAAATCTCATGTGCTTTAGCCTCTCCACCAATTTTCGTGCCTAGAGCACATCTGATGCTACCGCAAATCAACATTCCCTCATAGCGAGGACTCTGCTCTAGTAATACTCCTCACTAAGCATCACCCTGATCATCCGGCATCGGTCCCTGTCCTGATGCTAGGCCTGCTACCCATCATTTGCACTGCTACATCCTATTCTGCTACCCATGGCACGATCAGTACCACTATTGCATCCGTACTACAACTCTCTCTCATCCTATTGCATTGTGCTGCCCACAGCATTGTCACTGTTAATTGTTGCACTACAACCCAGTCACTGAGAAGTAAGTAACTGATCTCCCAACTCTGACATCTCCATCAGGCTAGAGACACATATGATGCTGAAGCTCCCTCTATCACTCACAAGTGCTCCCTCTCTGACCTCTGCGCTGCTGCAACTATTCCATGCATCTCGCACTGTTGCACACCTCTTTGTGCCATCTTGCACTGGTGCAACGCTCTCGTACTTCTCGCACTGTTGCCTCACGCTGTCCTAGGAATCCTGCACTATAGCTCCCTCTGTGGCTCCATCCGCATTTGTCTCTACTGACATCCGCCAGTACAGCTTCTCCTCTTCGGGGCTCTCGTAGCAAGGTCTAATCCAAGAGACTGGGTACCTCGAGGATCCTGCCCCTCATCACTTGTAGTCTGTCTAACTATAGCTCGATGTGTCCCCACTTCCGCTCAAGTGGTGTGTGTGCACTCATGGCACAGTCATCGTCTGTCTCCACTTCCCTCTCTGCCCTTGCTTGCACAGCCTTAGTCACAGAGGCCTCTCCCTTACTCTTCTTCCTTGGACACTGGGTCGCATAATGACCCAGTTCCCCACAGTGGAAGCATTTGACCTTGGAGAGGTCCTTCTTTCGTTTCTCTTGCTTTCCCTCAGATGCTAGGGCAGCATCTACCTCCTCCTCCTTCTTGATTCTAATTCCCTTGTTGTTGCTCCCTGCCTTGCTCAGCCTTTTGATCTCTTCTTGGCGAAGAGTCGCCCACATTTCCTCCCAATATGGAAGGGTTGCCTTGCCTAGTATGCTTTGGATAAACACCTCCCAGTCTTCTAAGACTATGTTCAGGGTTGTTCTCACCATCAATTCTTGATCCGGCGTGGCTCCTATGGAAGTCAGCTGATCCCGAATCTCCTTCAATCGACCAAGGAAGGGGTCGATCTGTTCTCCCTTTTGCATCTGGTATGACCGCAGCTGATTTTCTAGTAACATCCTTCTCTACACAGAAGTATGCTAGTACAATTTCTTTAGGGCCTCCCACATCTCATTTGTCATGTCCTTTTCGGCAATATGTGGTACTACATGGTCCTTGACCACATCAAGAATGATGCTCTTGGCCCTCACCATTGCCTCCTCATACTTGTCATTATCAGCTGGGTCAACTAGGATTGCTATCGTCCTCAAGGCGAAGTGCTTGACATGATTCCTGTCTAGAACAAATAAGATTCTGGCCTTCTAGACTACGAAGTTTGAGGCTCTGTCTAGTCTATCTTGGTCTCTTACCCCGTCCACTGCCCTCTCGCTGCTCCTCTACCTTCCTCCTAGAAGTTCTTGGTGTGACTCGCTCTGAGCCTCGATTTTCCTCCTGGAAACCCTTCTGCCAATGTCGAGATGCCCCCACTCCAATCGTTAGTGCAGTTGCACCATTGATCCATATTTCTCGGCTAGAAATCCTCGATAGCAACTCTGTTAAATTTGGACAACTAGGTCCAAACTCCATGTTCTGATGCTCAGATTAAGAGGCTAATATTTTTGTTGGATTCCTCTTTCTGAGAGGTGTAAAATCCATATAAAAATAGTCTTAATCCGATGAGCAGAACTTATATTGTGAATTTATTATTCTTAATAAATTATATGTGCAAGGTCAACCAGTTTTGTAATGTAGGCTCACATGCCCAACAGATGTGTCACACACCCTCATTGATGGATATATATACAGGAAAAGTTGGAGAGAATTTGATCACAACTCAACTCACATCTTCCTCTCTCATCTTAGAGAGTACGCTACCTGGAGGACGAATTTCAGCCACACGTGGGAAGGACGAAGAGGACAGACCGTACGGATTTTCTGCTGCTAGGGTTTCGCAGAAAGTTTGACCAGCGTTGACTTTGGTCAACGCTTGGTCCAATCAAGCTGAAAATTGGTGGAAAGTTCGAATTTTGAAGGCCGTACTATCTGGCACAAAAATCGAGGTCAAAGGGTTGACCGTTTTGCTGTTGCGTTGACTTTTAGCTTGCTGCCCCTGCGTTGACTTTTCAGGACAGCGTTGACTTTTGTAGAATTGACTTGGGTTGACTCATCTACTAGTTGGAGGGATCCTGTGACACATCTGGGCTGGCTGACCAAAGGAGACTTTGCTGGTTGAAGCATCCTGTTGACCGCCGAAACAATCTCACACATTTTTCCTGTTTCTGATTTGTCTTCTGTAAGATCTGCTTATATGTTCTATCTGCATTTTGCTTGTATGATTGCTGTGAAAAAAGTGAAATTGCTCTTAGCATAGAACATCTTCAAAACTTAACATGGTATCAGAGCTGAGGTGAAGACAAACTCTATCTATAGCAATCATCATCGATGTCAATGGATGCCTTTGTGTCGCTGTACATAAAGGATTATATACGCTATCAATGATATACACGTTGTAACGGAAAGATATACAGCGCAGCTGTAGAGGATATGTTTAGGCAGTAAAGGAAGCCGCAGTCATAAGGACATGAGGCTGCAGTCATGAAGAGTCAAGTATCCGCAGGCTTAAGAGCTCTGGCCAAAGTGCGAAGAGGAGTATTTCTGTGTCTTTTGTTTATGATCTGATTGGCCGAGTAAGGAAGGAGGCTAGCCGAGCTTGTAAAGAGGAGTTCTGGGCATAAAGACAAGGGTTATTCTCTATGCACAGGCCGCTGAGTAATTTTGAGTTTTACAATGGGACAAAAGTCTGTTTTGAGAGGGCCGAGAGGCCCAACAAGGAGCAGGAAGAAGGCCGCAGTACCCTTGACCATCAACGCAGTAATTAAAGAAGTTTGAAGGCTGTATAGTAGGGTTGTCGTAGCAGCCACAGAAATCCCTAACCAGGGCCGAAATTTCAGGGTCTGTGCATTGGTCGAAATGTATTTGTGGACAGAAATATGACGTCTATCACAGGTATGTGCTTGTCTTTTGTAATGATGAATTTGCCAGATATTATGGTCCAGATTAGACAGTTTGCAATTCTGGTATAATGGGCTGTAAGAAGATGCTTGGTAAAGCTCCAAGTATAGTCCCTTGAGAGGGACAACAAGGGCTGTTACAAGGCAGATGCTTTGGAGTCTTAAAAATGGATATATGGAAGAGCTTAAGGGTAGTCAAGTGGGCTTATTATCAGACCCCATCTTCTGTAGTGAAACATGACAATATGACATAGTTTTCTGACAGTGATCTTCTGCACTTATTGTAGTATCACTTACTCTCATGACAGTTATGCCTAGCAGTGATATTTCAATTTTCACAAGTCCTCCATCTACAAGATGTACTCTATGTACCCAAATTGAAGAAGAACCTTGTGTCTGTATCTGCCATGGAAGACAAAGGATTCAATGTAACTTTCCCTGATGGAAAGGTACTCATGTGGAAGAAGAGCTTCAAGGAAGCTATCTCAATTAGTTTTAGAGTTGGTACACTCTACCAGGTTGGAGGGAGTCCATTGGGAGCTATGACTTGTGATACTATCCGTCAAACCAAACTATGGCACCAAAGATTTGGACACCCTCATTACAAGGCTCTTCCCGAAGCAAGGAAGGTGGTGACAGGGATGCCTGATTTTGGAAATAATCATGAAGGTGTATGTAAGGGCTGTGCTGAAGGAAAACATTCAAGGGGACCTTTCCCCTCAAGTGTCACAAAGACATCTGAGATATTGCAACTGGTCCATTCTGATCTTTCCGGTATGTTGCCTGTAACATCCCTAGGGGGATGTTCTTACTATATGACATTTACTGATGACTTCTCTCGCAAAACCTGGATATACTTCTTGAAGAAGAAGGATGAGGCTTTCATGTGGTTCCGTACCTTCAAAGCCTTGGTGGAAAATATGACCGGAAAGAAGATCAAGATTTTGAGGACTGACAATGGCACTGAATATGAGTCAAATGAGTTCAAAGACTTTTGCAGAGAAGCTGGCATTAAGAGGGAGACTACCACTGCATATACTCCTGAGCAGAATGGTGCTGCTGAATGCAAGAATAGGACTATTGTGGAAGCTGCCCGTGCCATGCTATGTGACCAGGGTCTTCCAAAGTTTCTGTGGGGAGAAGCTGCAAATACTGCTGTGTACATTCAAAACCGATGCCCTCATTCCGCTTTGGACTCCAAAACTCCCGAAGAGTTTTTCTCTGGTAAGAAACCTGATGTCTCACATTTTAGAATTTTTGGATGTCCTGTCTATTTTCATGTGCCGAAAGAAAAGAGAAGTAAGCTGGATGCTACTGGAAAGAAAGGAATGTTTGTGGGCTACAGTGAGACTTCTAAGGCATATAGAGTCTATGTACCTGGTCAAAGGGAAGTAGAGATAAGCCATGATGTCACTTTTGACGAAGATGCTTCCCTGAACAAAGTAGTAGATCTTCCTAGATCTGAAGAAAATCATGAAGAAAGACCTGGAAATCTGGAAGAACCCCAGGATGAGACTATGCCTGATGTTGAAGGGCCTATGGACCCTATTGATCCTTCCCCTTCTCTAGGAAAGAAGCCATCATGGCTCAGGGACACCCTCGAAGATGCTAAGGGTCATGCTGCCCCAAAGGGGGACATTCCGAGAAAGCAAGAAGCCGTGTAGATACCAAGGGTATCTAGCTGCCATGAGTTCTATTATACAACTGAACCTGGATTTTTTGAGGAAGCCATCAAGCATCAAGTCTGGAAGGATGCTATGCATGAAGAATATGAGGCTATTATGAAGAATGATGTCTGGGATGTGGTCCCGAGACCGAAGGACAAATCTGTTGTCACCTCTAAATGGCTCTACAAGATTAAACATGGACCTGATGGGAGTGCTGAAAAGTTTAAGGCAAGATTTGTTGCCCGTGGCTTCTCTCAAAAGGAAGGAATTGACTATGACGATATATTTGCACCTGTGGCACGATATACCACCATCCGATCCATCATAGCCCTTGCTGCTACGCAAGGATGGAGTCTTCATCAGATGGATGTCAAGACCGCTTTTCTGCATGGTGCAATAAAGGAAGAGGTGTATGTAGAACAACCTCTGGGATTTGAAGTTCAAGATCGAGACACTTATGTCTACAGGTTGAAGAAAGCCCTCTATGAGTTAAAGCAAGCACCCAGAGCTTGGTATGAGAGGATGGATAGTTACTTGATGAAGCTGGGCTTCACTCGAAGCAATGCTGATCCAAACCTTTACTTTAAGGTTGTGGAAGGAAAGCCTCTCATTCTAGTGCTGTATGTGGACGACCTCTTCCTGACAGGTGATGACCCTCTCATTCATCAATGTAAGAGGGAGCTTGCTGCTGAGTTCGAGATGAAAGACCTAGGACTGATGCACTATTTCCTAGGCCTGGAGATCTGGCAGAGACCTTGAGAGAATTTCCTTTCTCAAGGAAAATATATTGTGAAGCTTCTGGAAAGATTTGGGATGGTGGACTGTAAGTCCGTGTCGACACCAATGGAACTCAACTTTAAGAAGTTGAGTGGCAGCGCTGCAGGGCCTATCTTGGCCAATCCTACTGAGTATCGTCAACTCATAGGAGCTTTGATGTTCTTAGTGAACACCCGTCCGGACATATGTTTTGCAGTGAATACTTTGAGTCAACAGATGGTTGAGCCTCATCATTTTCACTGGGTTGGTGCCAAGAATCTTTTGAGATATCTTCGGGGCACGATAAACCATGGGCTGAGATACACTGCCGGGAGTGTGATACTCCGTGGATATACTGATGCCGATTGGGCTGGCAGTGTGGTGGATCGTAAGAGCACATCTGGATGCTGTTTCAATCTTGGTTCTGCTTCGATCTCATGGATGAGCAAGAAGCAGAAGTCGGTGGCTTTGAGCACCGCGGAGGCCGAATACATTGCTGCTAGTATGGCCTGTTGTGAAGCAGTTTGGTTGAGGAAGCTCTTTAGTGAGCTGTTCCAACATGTGCTAGATACCACTGTGATACTCTGTGATAATCAGAGTGGGATTCATATGACTGAGAATCTTGTGTTCCACGACCGATCCAAGCATATTGATATCAGGTACCACTTTATCCAGGATATGGTACAGCGAGGCGCCGTAAGGCTCGATCATATAGGAACAGATGAGCAGGTCGCGGATATTCTCACTAAGCCCCTGGGGAAGGTCAAGTTCCTAACCTTCCGTGAGAGTCTTGGTGTCGTGGAAAGACCCTGTGATGTGGGTCCTGTTGGACGATGAGCTCTGGGAGCTCTGGGGGGCTTTGGGGATAGCTTCTCGGAGCTATAAGCACTCATAATGCTTTTGCCCCACCCTTGTGATTATTGAGCTGGTTCGCCACTCATTTATCTGTGCCCCGTATGCATCCTACCCATTGAGTTCAGGGCTCATGGGAAGTACCTCTCATTTGGCCAATGAGGTGTGGAAAAGTTAGAGACTATTAGCAAAGACTGATGGACGCATCAGAGATTGCCGTACTCTCTATCTAGGATAGCATGGTCCAACCACTTGATCTGGGATCAAGATTTGTGAGGTCTGGGACCTCTGGACTGACTATGTCAGTCGGGGAATGATGTCTTTGTGACTGACCCACTTCTGTTCTGAAATAAAGAAGCCAGCAAAGCAAGTTTCGGCGGGATGACTCACGATGTTGATTGCACTAATAAATGGAGTTCTCCCTAGTTGAGAGGGAGTGTTAAATTTGGACAACTAGGTCCAAACTCCATGTTCTGATGCTCAGATTAAGAGGCTAATATTTTTGTTGGATTCCTCTTTCTGAGAGGTGTAAAATCCATATAAAAATAGTCTTAATCCGATGAGCAGAACTTATATTGTGAATTTATTATTCTTAATAAATTATATGTGCAAGGTCAGCCAGTTTTGTAATGTAGGCTCACATGCCCAACAGATGTGTCACACACCCTCATTGATGGATATATATACAGGAAAAGTTGGAGAGAATTTGATCACAACTCAACTCACATCTTCCTCTCTCATCTTAGAGAGTACGCTACCTGGAGGACGAATTTCAGCCACACGTGGGAAGGACGAAGAGGACAGACCGTACGGATTTTCTGCTGCTAGGGTTTCGCAGAAAGTTTGACCAGCGTTGACTTTGGTCAACGCTTGGTCCAATCAAGCTGGAAATTGGTGGAAAGTTCGATTTTTGAAGGCCGTACTATCTGGCACAAAAATCGAGGTCAAAGGGTTGACCGTTTTGCTGCTGCGTTGACTTTTAGCTTGCTGCCCCTGCGTTGACTTTTCAAGACAGCGTTGACTTTTGTAGAATTGACTTGGGTTGACTCATCTACTAGTTGGAGGGATCTTGTGACACATCTGGGCTGGCTGACCAAAGGAGACTTTGCTAGTTGAAGCATCCTGTTGACCGCCGAAACAATCTCACACATTTTTCCTGTTTCTGATTTGTCTTCTGTAAGATCTGCTTATATGTTCTATCTGCATTTTGCTTGTATGATTGCTGTGAGAAAAGTGAAATTGCTCTTAGCATAGAACATCTTCAAAACTTAACAAACTCCCTCCTCCTTGGCCTTGCCCTGTTAGGTATTGTTCTAACTACAACACCACACCAGCTCCACTTTGCAACCTACCCACAGCCTCCTAAACTCCAGCAAATTGAAGGTTAGAGCTCCTAAGCTCTGCGCAATCAGGCACTGGCTAAAATGCTCCCCTAGTCAACTGTGTCAACCCTTCAAGTCTCTGCGTGGTTCTGCGTGAGCCTTTTCTGCCCTCCTCGGTCTCTGCGTTGGCCTCTTCTTGGCTCAATCTTGATGACGCAGGCATTACGTCACCCCTTCCTTGCTGCTACTCTGCTCAGCTGATGTCCTTAGTTCTCATGTGATCTGCAACCACGCTCTGATACTGTGTTGGAATTTCTAAGTCTAACTATTAGAAACCCTTCATGTACTTTACTGATTTATTCCTACCTACTTGTTCTGTTAATTAACAAGTTATTTACCATGTAAATACTGGAAATAAATACAAGTACATGCTCAACACATTACAAATCATCAACTGAAGGAAAGAAAACAAGCACACAAGTGACACCATTGCTTTTGGACCAATGTCCCTGGAAAAACCCAATGCGGGAAAACCATTGCAGCTATCTGAGGGTTTTATTATTATGCAGTTTCTGAATACAATCTGGGTGCCAAAACCAGCTCACCCAACAGAGAATAATCTTAGCAATAGTACCTCTCAGTGGGAGACAGATGTTCCGGCTGAAACTTCGGATAAACACTCCGACAACTCCCAGCTCCAATCTGCCCCATGAAAACCCCAACGTCTGCCTCTAGGGACTACGTCAGCCCTTCCTGGCGCAACGTTAGCCCAGCGTCAACCCAATAACCCCTACGTCAACCTCTGGAGGCACTGCGTCAGCATCTAGAGCCTCTACATCACCCACGCTGGCTCTCTGAGGCACTACACAGCTCCTAGCTGCCTTTGTGTGGGCCCTAGCTGGCTCTGCGTGGCCTCTGGCTAGCTCTACGTCCCTTTCTCCCGGCTTCTGCGCTGATTCTCCCAGCACACTCTCTGCCTCTCTGCTTCTGTATTCACTACCCCTCAACTGCAACTCTAATCACTCTATCGACTTCCTCAGCAAACCCTGCCCCAGAAAATAGAAATCTTGATTAACTCACTGTGTTCTCCAAGTGACCCTCAAGCCTCCTCTTATACTTTTCTCGTTGACAAATCAATAGCTGAGATTAAGTCCCTAATCAATGGCTAAGATTAGATCTGGCTTGATCCATGACTTTTGGACCATTTTAACACAGTTTTATATTAATTCACATTAATATTTTGTTTTCCCTAAGTTTAGACCTAGGGACTCCATTAAAAATATTAATTATTCTAATATCTCCCAAACTGTTTAGAATCTACCCAAACCCTTTCTAGGTATTGGAGATCTCATGTGCTTTAGCCTCTCCACCAATTTTCGTGGCTAGAGCACATCCGATGCTACTCCAAATCAACACTTCAGAGCTTCTTGTATCTTGTTCTGACATTAAGACTACCTTGTAACCTTTGCACTTGTCCTTACCATAGCTCTAATATCATGTTAAAATTCCAGTGAAAATGTGAATTGATTAACATGATAATTACTTGTGAACATTATTATAGTTCTTCTTTCTTAGTTTGTTCATATTCTCTATCAAGTAATTACCATTAGATACAAGACATTAAGATCAGAGTGTACAAGAGACATGAACACAAGCGATTAGGCCAGAGGCCAAGGCAAAATCCCACCAAGGGGGAAATTGTTAAATTTTAGGAATAATGGTGTGTTCTATGCTTTAGAGCAATTTTACTTCAGTTTCTTTACTAGCCCAGTATCAATATTCAGATTAGCAATCACATCAACATGATAGTAAAACGCAGATAGAACATAAACATAAACAGTAGAAGACAAGCCAAGACAAGAGGACACAAGATGTGGCACCAGCCAGGGACAAACCCCAATGTGGGGAAACCCTTTGATCAAATCTTCTTTTAGTCTTCAATAGTTCAGCAGAGAGAGATAGTACAATTTACAAATCTGATAATTTATAACAGCAGCAAAAGCGCCCTAACTAGAAAAGTCAACGCTGGACAACAGGGCAGATTTGACCCTCAGCAAATCAGCTAACTTCAGTCAACTTCAACCTCCAAACAGCGAGATAAAACAGCCCTCAAAACAGTGAAATTCAGCCCAATCAAAATCTGGTCAAACAGCCCACCTACAGTCAACCCTAGCTGCAGTCAACAGTCAATGTTTGGCCTCGATTTTTGTGCCTAGAAATGCGGCCTGCCCAAACAGAGATAGCCCTTATAAAAACGCAGTCAAAGGAGGTCAACACATGCTAGTCAACGCTTGGTCAAACTGTCCAGAAATTCGACCTCCTGAAATTTCGGCCTCCTAAAATTTCACTCTCCTGAAATTTCAGACGTGTGGAGAGAGAAAGGCCCAGAAATCCGTACCCAATCAATGAGGAATGAGAGAGAGAGATGTGTGAAGATGACTATGTACAAATGAGGCTAAGTCACCTTCTATTTATATGCAACGTTGAGCATCAATAGATGTGATTGTTGGGCTTTTGAGCCTACATTAGTTTGTTGGCCGACCTTCACAATTTGACTATAATCAAAATAAATTCATAACTTCATTTGTACATGTCAGAATTGAATGATCTTTAGATCAATCCTACACCTCTCGGAGAGAGGAATCCAATAAAAATATCAGCTGTCATAAATAAGATGGCCCATGTGGAGTTTGGCCCTAGTTCCCAATTTTAACACTCCCTCACAACTAGGGAGAACTCCATTTGCTAATCCATCTACCAATCTGTACTATCTCTACCATCAATGCACTGCTCTACACTGCTCTTCTCTGCTCTACTAAACAATGAAGAAGAAGAAGTGATCGAGAATGTATCATATCATTCTCTATTGAACCGAAGTCAGTCCCAATCAAAGGAAAGTGTGACATACCACTCTTATTGACCCAAAGTCAGTTCCAATCAAAAGAGAGTGTCTCATGCCACTCTTACTAACCCAATGTCAGTTCCAATTGATCCCAGATCAATACCGGTCATCCAAGCATAGGGAGTACAGTAGTACATGATGCGTCCATCGGTAGTAATATGGTCCCTATCCTCATTTCCCTACTCATTGGCCAGATGAGAGGTACTTCCCATGAGTCCCAGACTACATGGGTAGGATGTCTCAACAGGAGAAGGATGAACGGCTCATCTTGCCTTCATGTCGCTAAGGGGTATCGCAGGGAAAGGCTGAACCACTCACCCTGTGCACAGCAAACCACTAGGGGAAGGTTGAACCACTCACCCTATGGTTTCTCATTGCTCCAAGAAGTACCCCAAGCCCCCCGGAGCTCCCAGAGCTCAATGTCCATCTCATACAGAACCCGCATAAGAGGATCTCTCCATGACTCCAAGTCATTCTCGGTAGGCCAAGAATTGGACCTTCCCCAGGGACTTTGTCAGAATATCGGTGACCAGCTCATCAGTCCGAATGTGATGGAGCCTTATTGCTCCTCATTGTACCATATCCCAAATAAAGTGGTATCTAATATCTATATACTTGGAGCGATCATAAAACACGGGATTCTCTGAAAATCGGATCGCACTTTGGTTGTCGCGAAGGATCACGATGGTATCCAACACATGTCCAAACAGCTCACTAAAGAGCTTCCTCAACCAGACAGCTTCACAAGAGGCCATACTAGCAGTTATGTATTCAGCCTTGGCGGTGCTCAAGGCAACTGATTTCTGCTTCCTGCTCATCCGGGATACCGAAACAAAACCCAAAAAAATAGCATCCGAAAGTGCTCTTGCGATACACCACACTGTCAGCCCAATCAACATCAAAATAACTATGCAACCTCACATTTCCAGCATTGTATCTCAGTCCATGAGGGATTGTGCCCCGAAGATATCTCAAAATATTATGGGCAGCAATCCAATGTATATGATGAGGCTCAACCATGCACTGCCTCAATGTGTTAACTGCAAAACATATGTCTGTTGAGGATTCAACCTCAACAATGCTTTCAGAGCAACCAAATGAGAAACGTATAGCACTAGATGTGCTTTTTCAATCCATCAAACTGCCAACCGAGCCAGCTTCAGAATATTCAAGGAATCTTTGATTCCAACAGTGTAGCTTAAATAGAATCACAATGTTATCTTAATAAACAACCATTCAGTAAAACAGTGCGAGACACGCATGTAAAAGAATATTGAATCAATTCATTAGAAATGAGCAAACAGCTCAATGATAATACAAAGATATTTACAATAATAGAAACATCAGGTTTCTATGTAGAATATGGAAACAAACAGTTTCATCTAAGAAACTGCTAAAAGAATAAAAATAGCAACAGCTAAAAGACTGAGCATTAAATACTAATTAGAAATATTCTAATACCCTCCCTTAATGCTCAATCTATTTACAACACCAATAGACGCTCGGAATTTTACAAATTTATCAGGACCAAGAGGCTTGGTGAAAATGTCAGCGGGCTGCTCTGTTGTGGGAACATATTGCAACTGAACTGAGCCGTCTTCAACCAGCTGGCGAATGTAGTGGCAATGAGTTTCCACATGCTTTGTTCGTTCATGAAAGACTGGATTCTTGGCAAGTTTGAGCACTCCCTGATTATCACAAAACAAAGAAGTAGGCCCTGTCTGGAAAACATGCATATCTGCAAGCATACGACGAAGCCAAACTGCCTCACAGGATGCCTTAACTGCTCCCCGATACTCTGCTTCTGTTGAGGAGAGAGCCACTGCCTGTTGCTTCTTACTAGTCCAAGTAACAACACCAGATCCTAGACTAAACACATACCCAGCTGTAGATTTACGGTCATCAACCGAACCGGCCCAGTCAGAGTCAGTGTAGCCACGGAGAATAGGATTGGAGCTGCGAGTATATAAGAGGCCATAATCAGAAGTACCAATCACATATCGTAGCACCCGCTTTGCTGCTATCCAATGATCAGCTTTAGGAGCTGACATAAAGCGAGAAATGTAGCTTACTGCAAAACTGATGTCAGGTCTGGTAGCAGTAAGATAGATGAGACTGCCCACTAATTGCCTGAATAAAGTTTCATCCACAAGGGGAGAGGGTGACTGTGCTGAAAGTTTGAGCCCTGGTTCCATAGGAGTCGTGGCCGGTTTGCAATCCTGCATTCTGAACCTTTCCACAAGATTTTTGGCATACTTGGACTGAGAGAGAAAGATCTGATTTTCAGTCTGCCAAACTTCAACCCCCAGACAGTAATGAAGAAGTCCCAAGTCTGTCATCTCAAAAGTTCTGCATAGATCTTGTTTGATCCCATGGATCAAATGTGCAGAGCTGCCAGTAATGATAAGGTCATCCACATAGACAACCACAAACAAGATATCATCACCAGTATGCTTGATATACAGGTTTGCATCAGATGGACTCCGCTGAAAACCCTGATCTGTCAGGTACTGATCAATTTTCATGTACCAAGCCCGAGGAGCTTGTTTCAATCCATAGATTGCTTTAGCTAACCGACACACTTTCTGTTCTTGACCAGCAACCTTGAATCCTGGAGGCTGCGTCATGTATACTTCTTCTTGAAGATCACCATTTAGGAAAGCACTCTTTACATCCATCTGATGAACTTTTGTTAAGTTTTGAAGATGTTCTATGCTAAGAGCAATTTCACTTTTCTCACAGCAATCATACAAGTAGTTAAGCAAAATGCAGATAGAACATATAAGCAGATCTTACAGAAGACAAATCAGAAACAGGAAAAATGTGTGACATTGTTTCGGCGGTCAACAGGATGCTTCAACCAGCAAAGTCTCCTTTGGTCAGCCAACCCAGATGTGTCACAAGATCCCTCCAACTAGTAGATGAGTCAACCCAAGTCAATTCTACAAAAGTCAACGCTGTCCTGAAAAGTCAACGCAGGGGCAGCAAGCTAAAAGTCATCGCAGCAGCAAAACGGTCAACCCTTTGACCTCGATTTTTGTGCCAGATAGTACGGCCTTCAAAAATCGAACTTTCCACCAATTTTCAGCGTGATTGGACCAAGCGTTGACCAAAGTCAACGCTGGTCAAACTTTCTGCGAAACCCTAGTAGTAGAAAATCCGTACGGTCTGTCCTCTTCGTCCTTCCCACGTGTGGCTGAAATTCGTCCTCCAGGTAGCGTACTCTCTAAGATGAGAGAGGAAGATGTGAGTTGAGTTGTGATCAAATTCTCTCCAACTTTTCCTGTATATATATCCATCAATGAGGGTGTGTGACACATCTGTTGGGCATGTGAGCCTACATTACAAAACTGGCTGACCTTGCACATATAATTTATTAAGAATAATAAATTCACAATATAAGTTCTGCTCATCGGATTAAGACTATTTTTATATGGATTTTACACCTCTCAGAAAGAGGAATCCAACAAAAATATTAGCCTCTTAATCTGAGCATTAGAACATGGAGTTTGGACCTAGTTGTCCAAATTTAACACTCCCTCTCAACTAGGGAGAACTCCATTTATTAGTGCAATCAACATCGTGAGTCATCCCGCCGAAACTTGCTTTGCTAGCTTCTTTATTTCAGAACAGAAGTGGGTCAGTCACAAAGACATCATTCCCCGACTGACATAGTCAGTCCAGAGGTCCCAGACCTCACAAATCTTGATCCCAGATCAAGTGGTTGGACCATGCCATCCTAGATAGAGAGTACGGCAATCTCTGATGCGTCCATCAGTCTTTGCTAATAGTCTCTAACTTTTCCACACCTCATTGGCCAAATGAGAGGTACTTCCCATGAGCCCTGAACTCAATGGGTAGGATGCATACGGGGCACAGATAAATGAGTGGCGAACCAGCTCAATAATCACAAGGGTGGGGCAAAAGCATTATGAGTGCTTATAGCTCCGAGAAGCTATCCCCAAAGCCCCCCAGAGCTCCCAGAGCTCATCGTCCAACAGGACCCACATCATAGGGTCTTTCCACGACACCAAGACTCTCACGGAAGGTTAGGAACTTGACCTTCCCCAGGGGCTTAGTGAGAATATCCGCGACCTGCTCATCAGTTCCTATATGATCGAGCCTTACGGCGCCTCGCTGTACCATATCCCAGATAAAGTGGTACCTGATATCAATATGCTTGGATCGGTCGTGGAACACAGGATTCTCAGTCATATGAATCCCACTCTGATTATCACAGAGTATCACAGTGGTATCTAGCACATGTTGGAACAGCTCACTAAAGAGCTTCCTCAACCAAACTGCTTCACAACAGGCCATACTAGCAGCAATGTATTCGGCCTCCGCGGTGCTCAAAGCCACCGACTTCTGCTTCCTGCTCATCCATGAGATCGAAGCAGAACCAAGATTGAAACAGCATCCAGATGTGCTCTTACGATCCACCACACTGCCAGCCCAATCGGCATCAGTATATCCACGGAGTATCACACTCCCGGCAGTGTATCTCAACCCATGGTTTATCGTGCCCCGAAGATATCTCAAAAGATTCTTGGCACCAACCCAGTGAAAATGATGAGGCTCAACCATCTGTTGACTCAAAGTATTCACTGCAAAACATATGTCCGGACGGGTGTTCACTAAGAACATCAAAGCTCCTATGAGTTGACGATACTCAGTAGGATTAGCCAAGATAGGCCCTGCAGCGCTGCCACTCAACTTCTTAAAGTTGAGTTCCATTGGTGTCGACACGGACTTACAGTCCACCATCCCAAATCTTTCCAGAAGCTTCACAATATATTTTCCTTGAGAAAGGAAAATCTCTCCAGGTCTCTGCCAGACCTCCAGGCCTAGGAAATAGTGCATCAGTCCTAGGTCTTTCATCTCGAACTCAGCAGCAAGCTCCCTCTTACATTGATGAATGAGAGGGTCATCACCTGTCAGGAAGAGGTCGTCCACATACAGCACTAGAATGAGAGGCTTTCCTTCCACAACCTTAAAGTAAAGGTTTGGATCAGCATTGCTTCGAGTGAAGCCCAGCTTCATCAAGTAACTATCCATCCTCTCATACCAAGCTCTGGGTGCTTGCTTTAACTCATAGAGGGCTTTCTTCAACCTGTAGACATAAGTGTCTCGATCTTGAACTTCAAATCCCAGAGGTTGTTCTACATACACCTCTTCCTTTATTGCACCATGCAGAAAAGCGGTCTTGACATCCATCTGATGAAGACTCCATCCTTGCGTAGCAGCAAGGGCTATGATGGATCGGATGGTGGTATATCGTGCCACAGGTGCAAATATATCGTCATAGTCAATTCCTTCCTTTTGAGAGAAGCCACGGGCAACAAATCTTGCCTTAAACTTTTCAGCACTCCCATCAGGTCCATGTTTAATCTTGTAGAGCCATTTAGAGGTGACAACAGATTTGTCCTTCGGTCTCGGGACCACATCCCAGACATCATTCTTCATAATAGCCTCATATTCTTCATGCATAGCATCCTTCCAGACTTGATGCTTGATGGCTTCCTCAAAAAATCCAGGTTCAGTTGTATAATAGAACTCATGGCAACTAGATACCCTTGGTATCTACACGGCTTCTTGCTTTCTCGGAATGTCCCCCTTTGGGGCAGCATGACCCTTAGCATCTTCGAGGGTGTCCCTGAGCCATGATGGCTTCTTTCCTAGAGAAGGGGAAGGATCAATAGGGTCCATAGGCCCTTCAACATCAGGCATAGTCTCATCCTGGGGTTCTTCCAGATTTCCAGGTCTTTCTTCATGATTTTCTTCAGATCTAGGAAGATCTACTACTTTCTTCAGGGAAGCATCTTCGTCAAAAGTGACATCATGGCTTATCTCTACTTCCCTTTGACCAGGTACATAGACTCTATATGCCTTAGAAGTCTCACTGTAGCCCACAAACATTCCTTTCTTTCCAGTAGCATCCAGCTTACTTCTCTTTTCTTTCGGCACATGAAAATAGACAGGACATCCAAAAATTCTAAAATGTGAGACATCAGGTTTCTTACCAGAGAAAAACTCTTCGGGAGTTTTGGAGTCCAAAGCGGAATGAGGGCATCGGTTTTGAATGTACACAGCAGTATTTGCAGCTTCTCCCCACAGAAACTTTGGAAGACCCTGGTCACATAGCATGGCACGGGCAGCTTCCACAATAGTCCTATTCTTGCGTTCAGCAGCACCATTCTGCTCAGGAGTATATGCAGTGGTAGTCTCCCTCTTAATGCCAGCTTCTCTGCAAAAGTCTTTGAACTCATTTGACTCATATTCAGTGCCATTGTCAGTCCTCAAAATCTTGATCTTCTTTCCGGTCATATTTTCCACCAAGGCTTTGAAGGTACGGAACCACATGAAAGCCTCATCCTTCTTCTTCAAGAAGTATATCCAGGTTTTGCGAGAGAAGTCATCAGTAAATGTCATATAGTAAGAACATCCCCCTAGGGATGTTACAGGCAACATACCGGAAAGATCAGAATGGACCAGTTGCAATATCTCAGATGTCTTTGTGACACTTGAGGGGAAAGGTCCCCTTGAATGTTTTCCTTCAGCACAGCCCTTACATACACCTTCATGATTATTTCCAAAATCAGGCATCCCTGTCACCACCTTCCTTGCTTCGGGAAGGAGTATATGCAGTGGTAGTCTCCCTCTTAATGCCAGCTTCTCTGCAAAAGTCTTTGAACTCATTTGACTCATATTCAGTGCCATTGTCAGTCCTCAAAATCTTGATCTTCTTTCCGGTCATATTTTCCACCAAGGCTTTGAAGGTACGGAACCACATGAAAGCCTCATCCTTCTTCTTCAAGAAGTATATCCAGGTTTTGCGAGAGAAGTCATCAGTAAATGTCATATAGTAAGAACATCCCCCTAGGGATGTTACAGGCAACATACCGGAAAGATCAGAATGGACCAGTTGCAATATCTCAGATGTCTTTGTGACACTTGAGGGGAAAGGTCCCCTTGAATGTTTTCCTTCAGCACAGCCCTTACATACACCTTCATGATTATTTCCAAAATCAGGCATCCCTGTCACCACCTTCCTTGCTTCGGGAAGAGCCTTGTAATGAGGGTGTCCAAATCTTCGGTGCCATAGTTTGGTTTGACGGATAGTATCACAAGTCATAGCTCCCAACGGACTCCCTCCAACCTGGTAGAGTGTACCAACTCTAAAACCAATTGAGATAGCTTCCTTGAAGCTCTTCTTCCACATGAGTACCTTTCCATCAGGGAAAGTTACATTGAATCCTTTGTCTTCCATGGCAGATACAGACACAAGGTTCTTCTTTAATTTGGGTACATAGAGTACATCTTGTGGATGGAGGACTTGTGAAAATTGAAATATCACTGCTAGGCATAACTGTCATGAGAGTAAGTGATACTACAATAAGTGCAGAAGATCACTGTCAGAAAACTATGTCATATTGTCATGTTTCACTACAGAAGATGGGGTCTGATAATAAGCCCACTTGACTACCCTTAAGCTCTTCCATATATCCATTTTTAAGACTCCAAAGCATCTGCCTTGTAACAGCCCTTGTTGTCCCTCTCAAGGGACTATACTTGGAGCTTTACCAAGCATCTTCTTATAGCCCATTATACCAGAATTGCAAACTGTCTAATCTGGACCATAAAATCTGGCAAATTCATCATTACAAAAGACAAGCACATACCTGTGATAGACGTCATATTTCTGTCCACAAATACATTTCGACCAATGCACAGACCCTGAAATTTCGGCCCTGGTTAGGGCTTTCTGTGGCTGCTACGACAGCCCTACTATACAGCCTTCAAACTTCTTTAATTACTGCGTTGATGGTCAAGGGTACTGCGGCCTTCTTCCTGCTCCTTGTTGGGCCTCTCGGCCCTCTCAAAACAGACTTTTGTCCCATTGTAAAACTCAAAATCACTCAGCGGCCTGTGCATAGAGAATAACCCTTGTCTTTATGCCCAGAACTCCTCTTTACAAGCTCGGCTAGCCTCCTTCCTTACTTGGCCAATCAGATCATAAACAAAAGACACAGAAATACTCCTCTTCGCACTTTGGCCAGAGCTCTTAAGCCTGCGGATACTTGACTCTTCATGACTGCAGCCTCATGTCCTTATGACTGCGGCTTCCTTTACTGCCTAAACATATCCTCTACAGCTGCGCTGTATATCTTTCCGTTACAACGTGTATATCATTGATAGCGTATATAATCCTTTATGTACAGCGACACAAAGGCATCCATTGACATCGATGATGATTGCTATAGATAGAGTTTGTCTTCACCTCAGCTCTGATACCATGTTAAGTTTTGAAGATGTTCTATGCTAAGAGCAATTTCACTTTTCTCACAGCAATCATACAAGTAGTTAAGCAAAATGCAGATAGAACATATAAGCAGATCTTACAGAAGACAAATCAGAAACAGGAAAAATGTGTGAGATTGTTTCGGCGGTCAACAGGATGCTTCAACCAGCAAAGTCTCCTTTGGTCAGCCAGCCCAGATGTGTCACAAGATCCCTCCAACTAGTAGATGAGTCAACCCAAGTCAATTCTACAAAAGTCAACGCTGTCCTGAAAAGTCAACGCAGGGGCAGCAAGCTAAAAGTCAACGCAGCAGCAAAACGGTCAACCCTTTGACCTCGATTTTTGTGCCAGATAGTACGGCCTTCAAAAATCGAACTTTCCACCAATTTTCAGCTTGATTGGACCAAGCGTTGACCAAAGTCAACGCTGGTCAAACTTTCTGCGAAACCCTAGCAGCAGAAAATCCGTACGGTCTGTCCTCTTCGTCCTTCCCACGTGTGGCTGAAATTCGTCCTCCAGGTAGCGTACTCTCTAAGATGAGAGAGGAAGATGTGAGTTGAGTTGTGATCAAATTCTCTCCAACTTTTCCTGTATATATATCCATCAATGAGGGTGTGTGACACATCTGTTGGGCATGTGAGCCTACATTACAAAACTGGCTGACCTTGCACATATAATTTATTAAGAATAATAAATTCACAATATAAGTTCTGCTCATCGGATTAAGACTATTTTTATATGGATTTTACACCTCTCAGAAAGAGGAATCCAACAAAAATATTAGCCTCTTAATCTGAGCATTAGAACATGGAGTTTGGACCTAGTTGTCCAAATTTAACAACTTTCCAATTGAACTGAGCTGCTAGGGCAAGAACAAGCCTTATGGTAGCCTTATGGTACTCATCTTGGCTGTAGGAGCAAAAGTCTCCTCATAATCGATGCCTTCCTTCTGTGAGAACCCTCGAGCCACAAGACGAGCTTTATACTTGTCTATGGTTCCATCAGCTTTGTATTTCACTTTATACACCCATTTGCAGCCTATGGGCTTTTTTTCAACAGGAAGATCAGAAAGTGTCCAGGTGTGATTCTTCTGAAGACTCTGGAATTCGGCTTCCATAGCCTGTTCCCACTCAGATGTACCCTTAGCCTCTGAATAGGTTTGAGGCTCAAAAATACTGTGTAGGTTAGCCATAAGAGCAAAATTGACTGTAGACTGTTGTCTGTTCTTATGTCTAGAAGTTCTACCTTCAAGGAGCTCATCATCCCGGAGATCACCTATGGTTTTAGCCCACCATTTAGGCCGAAGAGAAGAAGAACCAATATCAGGAGCAGAGGAACCAATATTAGAAGGAGGTGGAGAAGGCTCAAGAGCAATAGGGACAGCAAGAGGAGGGTTAGCTTCTGGAGGAAGCTCAGATAGAGTATTATCAAATACTGATGCTACATCATCCCTCCCATCAGGTGGACCGACTAGAAGAAGAACACTGTGAGGCTGATCCTCAGAACATTGCTGAAAGAATCCTCTGTCCTCATCAAAGACTACATCCCGACTGAAGCTAAGACGACCAGTGGCTATATCTATCAGCCTATAGGCCTTGTGATGATCACTGTACCCTGTCATCATGAGTTTCTGGCTTTTGGAATCCAACTTAGAGCGCTTAGCAGCTGGAATCCAAACATATGCAACTGAGCCAAATACTTTGAGATGACTGATCTTAGGCTTACGACCAGACCAAACCTCTTCAGGAGTCTTCCCTGTAACAGCCTGAGTGGGTGATCGGTTAAGAAGGTAAACAGCAGTAAATACTGCTTCAGCCCAGAATCTGTTTGGAACACTCCTGTGTTGTAACATGGAACGAACCATTTCAACAACCGTGCGGTTGCGGCACTCGACAACACTGTTCTGCTGAGGAGTGTAGGGTGCGGTTAACTGATGTTTGATGCCATGAATATCACAGAAATTGGCAAAAGCTGAAGAACAAAATTCCCCCCCATTGTCGGTCCTAAGAGTCATGATGTTACAGCCAGACTCTTTTTCAACTAAGGTTTTAAACTTCTGAAAGGTACTAAGTGCATCAGATTTATTTTTTAGAAAATACACCCACATCTTTCTACTGAAATCATCTACAATAAGTAAAAAATATTTGCAAGCAGTGATAGAAGCGGTATTCATAGGACCACAAATATCAGAATGAAGTAACTGGAGTACCTTAGATGCGCGCCAAGATTCTCCATTCTTGAATGAAGACCGATGTTGCTTTCCCGCTTGACAGGCGCCGCATACCCCCAACTGCTGAGTCTGAATATCAGGTAATCCTGACACAAGTCCTTCCCGGGAGAGCTGAGAGAGATACTGCATATTTAGATGCCCATATCGCTGATGCCAAAGAGTACTGATGGGAGAGACACGTGCTGCTAGAGCCACTTCTGGAGAGTCACCGGTGTCAAGTAGCCTATATAGACCATGGTCCTCTAGGCCAACAACAACTGTTAGACTAGTCTCCCTGTCAATAATAGAGCACTTGTGTGCACTGAACACAACATCAAGCTGAGGAGAATTCCTCATAATCTGGCTGACAGACAGCAGATTAATTTCCATACCAGGAACATAGTATACATTCAGAAATATGAGTGTGCGCCCACCAGACTGAATTTGAACTGTACCTCTGCCAGCTACTGTGTACTTTTCACCTCCGCCAAATACCACGGAATCACTGAAAGGGGAGAAGTCAATAAACCAGTCACGCCTGTGAGAGAAATGGCGTGATGCACCAGAATCAATGTACCATGCAGAAGAAGGAACATGATCTGAAGACCTTTTAGCCATAAAGGCGTAAAAGGCTTGATTTCCTTCTAACATCAGATTGGTGAGCGTGGCCATTTTCCCAAAGACAATACAGAAGTCAGCACACAAAATATATCTCCACAGTCTAAAAAAATAGCAATAGAGCAAATTCCACTGCTGTAGTTGTACCCTTCTTTCACAAGTCTTACACTGCTGTTTGAAGTGATTTTATTGACTATATAGCTGCTGGTTTAACACAGGCTGCAGAACAAATTCTTCACAGGCAGCCTTGAGCAAACAAATGCCAAACTTCAGAGATCAAGTAACAAGAAATAAGGGCCGAGACTCTTGTATGGCTAGGGCTACAAGATACGTTTTAAAATTCCTCTTTCAGGTGATGCCTTTTCAAATGAAGGAACCACAGATAAATTTCAAGAAAATATCAAGATGACTGTATGAGACTGACACAGAACCTTAACAAATTCTGCCTTGAACAATGCAAAAAAAAAATAACTCAGATCTGTACCAGATCAAAACACCAGACCAAAACACCAGATCAAAGCACCAGACAAGAGGTCACATGTATCTTTAGAAAATTAAAGCTGAAAAAAAATACGTAAACTGAAGCTGTCCACACTGTGTTGTATACGCTGTTCTGGTCCCACCGCTTCAAAAGAAAATCACAATAAACTTTTAATCAAACCGCTACACAAACATGTGAATCTGGAAAATGGCGTCACTTGAAAATACCGTCACTGGAAAATCCCTGGAAAATGCGTGATGCCGTTACTATGATCTGGAAACTGCCGTCACGTGATCTGGAGGATCTCTGGAGTATATCGATTTGTTGAAATCGTGAGCAAAAATACGCGAGTGAAAAAAAAATTTGTTTTTAACTGTATCAATGTTCTTCAACAGGGTTCTGTCGTTCTTCAATGTATCACCGTCACATAAAAAAGCCTTCACTAGAATCTGAAGTGATATATATGCGTGATAGCCGTCACTGGAACTAAAGAAAGTCGTCACGTGATATATATGCGTGATAGAATCTGAACTTGAAAAAAATGTCGTCACTGTAATGCCGTCACTGTAATGCCGTGTAGTTGGTTATCACACTAGTCGCACACACTGAAGGTAAAAAGAATACACGGGAGGTAAACCCTGCCGTCACTTATACTTTTGCGGAGGACATTGAGAAATGAAGCTTCGTGGTCGGAGAAAATGCTGACGAGGATACCCGAAACCTCTGGAAAATGCCTTCACGTGGTTCTGTAGAATACGAGAGCGAAAATACTAAAACAAATGTTGACGCAGATACCCAAAGCCACTGGAAAGTGCCGTGGTTCTGTCGAACAAGTGAGCGAAAATATTCAAACAAAAAACGTATTAACTTTGATTTCTGCTACCGCTTCCAGCTTTATTCACCAAGTCAATAGATTGATATGCGTGCGATTCCAGATATCGTGACAGAAGAAGACTGAGATGCCACGTTCCCGTGGTTATCGTCTCAGCTGTGGATTCACCGTGAAAACGCAGGTTGAAGACGAGGGTTGAATACTGAGAATTCACGGGCTACAAAAATAAACAAGACTTCAAAACAGATAAACTGTTCAACCGACAAATCGACTGCTGCCCCCGGATTCAAAATGCCGGATTTAATTTTAAGCGAATCCCTTTCTGTATCGAGATTGACGACTGTAAGCTTTTATCACAATGAGCAAAGCCGAAGCTAAGACTCAGTGAAGGCTACCTGGCTTACAGAGGGCTCGACCTTAGAAAGGAATGAAGAGGATAGCTGATCAAGAAATCTACAGACCCTGAGAGCAGTTTCGAAATGAACTACTGAATTTTTCAAACTATGAAAAATTATTTCGAAAATCCCTGTGCTCTGATACCATAAAACAGTGCGAGACACGCATGTAAAAGAATATTGAATCAATTCATTAGAAATGAGCAAACAGCTCAATGATAATACAAAGATATTTACAATAATAGAAACATCAGGTTTCTATGTAGAATATGGAAACAAACAGTTTCATCTAAGAAACTGCTAAAAGAATAAAAATAGCAACAGCTAAAAGACTGAGCATTAAATACTAATTAGAAATATTCTAATATTCAGTATATGAGGTTCTTCCATAGATCAACTCAAAGACTTCATAGCGTGGCATATCACTGATAGGGTGTTTATCAAGAACACCAGGGATGCAGACCAACAACTTCTCCATCTCATCAAACTTTTAAGCTAAGGGAGAAATCGACTCCCTCTGAATCATAGCTCCCTCTGAATATCTTAAAGAAGATTTCAATGATTGGGCTGGGAAGGGCTGAAAGAGGTCTGACATTGACTACTGCTCAGGTTCAATCATATTAGCATACAGAGAGGACAAGGGTACAATAGCCATCTCCTTTTCTTGGTCATGGTTAACTATTGTCATGGAGATAAGAATAATGGTGCTAGCTCAGACAAAAGTTGTTGTAGCAAATTATTTTAATAAAATACAATCTGGGTAGAATTTCACCAAACGGTTTATGGGTTCTTAGAACTCATGTGCCTTAGCCTCTCCACCAATTTTCAAGGCTAGAGCACTTTTGATGCTACCAAAAACTAATACTCCCTCTTAGCAAGAAAAGTGCTCCAGCAACAATCTCCACCTGCATGTTTCTCTGTTTCTGAAGCACCTCATTTCTACATGATGTTGCCACCAACATTGTGTAGTTGCTGCTATTGTACTATTGCCCATGACAATGCCACTGCCACTGTTGCATCTGTACTAGAGCTCCCTCTCAGATGCTGCATCTGCTATGCTACTAACACTGCCACTGCTAACACTGCATCCATACTGCAACTTAGTTGCTAAGAGAAGCAACTGAAAAACACCCAAAATTAGTTGAACTTAATTGTGTTCAGCATAATACAATGAATGTTGGAATTCGACTGCTGCTAGTCTCTGACCCTCTCAATCTTTTGCATTGTTGTTGTTGACTCCTGCATTGCTGCCAACCTTGCTCTGTGTTGATCAGTCTTTGGTCCCCACTACTGCATTTGTCCTCCAAACACTCCACTGCATCATCTAACACTAAGTCCATCTTGCTACTGCTGAATCTTGGGCTCCCATAGCAAGGAATTGATCCAAGAGGTGGACTCCTCAAGGATCCTGCCCACATGTAGTCCTCCCGACTACAGCTCAATATCACCCCATCTCTATCCTGGAGATGAGTGGGCACTCATGGCAAACTCATTCTCGTCAATCTTTGTTGAAGTAGCCTTAGGATCATGTTTCTCATCCTTGTCCTTTTTCTTCAAAGGACACTGGGATGCATAGTGGCCCAACTCGCCACAACTGAAACATTTCACCTTCGAAATGTCCTTTCGCTTCGGCTGTTGTTGTCCCTTCAATGCCAGAGCTTCAATGCTAGAGCTTCATTCTCCTCCTCCTCCATTGTCTTTGTGCCACTCCCACTGCTGCCATTGAGGTTGACCTTCACTAGGTCCCTCCTTAACTCCTCCTTTTGAAGTGCCGCCATCTGGGAAGCTACGCTCCAATCCTTCCCCCACTCTACCCGTACCACCACCGCCTCCTGCAAACAGGGAAATTTCCCTATGAATAAATGGTATGACCAGGAATGCAAGTCTATGCATCAAGACCTCCAACACGCATTCCGGAGCTCCTTACCAACATAGCCAAACCTTTGTTCAGCCTACCGTCGCCTCCTTCACCACAAGAAGCGCCTTTTCATTGCCCATAGGAGACAAGTTCTTTCTACTCTCCTCCTTCGCTCCCCTAAAGATTTCTGGGGGACCATCCTTTTTAGGCGTTCACATACCCCAGTCGACCTTGATCCTGCCTCAATGTTCTCTCACACCTCCCAGCTGTATGACACTCCTAGGCAGCGTCTGATTCAGGTTACTTCCCCCCCCCCCCCCCCTCTTGCCACCTTTTCTCTGACAAAGATATCAGAGAGGCAATATGGACAATGAATAGCAGCAGGGTAGCAGACAAAGAAGGCTTCCAGGAAGAATTCTTCAAGCATGGACTTCGCCCCCTAGTAGGATATCTGGTGGACCTTTTCAACCAGGTGGTTCGGGATGGATTTCCGGATGGTTGGTCACACCACATTATCTACCCAATCCACAAGTCAGGGCCTACTTCCGACCGCAACAACTATAGGACAATCATGGTTGGGCACACATTCTCCAAGTTATATGCTACAGCACTCCACAGGACACTCTCCCATTTCCTTGAGCAGAGACAACTCAAGGCCAAGGGCTAACCAAGATTCTACCTAGACCACCAAACAATCGACCACATCCTTACTCTCCATGCGGTGATCGAGGAGGCTAGGCATCGATCCTCTAAAGTGTACTGCTGCTTTGTAGACTTCCGGAAGGCCTTTGACTCAATCCCGAGGGAAGATCTTTTCCAGAGGCTAAGAGAGATTGGCATTTCCTTGACTCTCCTGACAGTTACCATGCACCTCTATGAGGTCGTCCTTGGCCGTCTCTGCATAGTTGGAGGAATGTCAGATTTCATCCGAAGCACCATTGGAGTCAAGCAAGGATGCCCCATTTCTCCTACTTTATTTGGGATCTATATCGATGAGCTTGAGGCTTTCCTCCAGGAGGATATCCAGGATACAGATGGGTGTCTTCTTCACCAGTCCTGATTTCCATCCTCCTCTTTGCAGACGATATTGCCCTTATTTCCTCCTCCCAAGAAGGTCTTCAGAGACAGCGGGATGCTCTCACAGCTTTTTGTGACCGGAGGCATCTAACTGTGAACTTGGGTAAATCCAAAGTGATTATCTTCAATGGAGTCAAGAAAACCTCGGACTTCCACTTCCTATTTAAAGGAGAAGAGACCGAGATTGTCAGTACCTATACATATTTGGGAGTTCAGTTTTCAGGGCTCGCTTCAGCCTGCGGCCAGGCCTTCAGCCTCAAATCAACAAAGGGTATGGTTCCCTAGCCCTTCTGGAGAGGTAGTGTTTCCGGCACCATTTCCAAGACATCTTGTCCAAAATGAGCATCATGAACACTTTGATTTGCCCCACAGTGCTTTACGGCTCAGAGATTTGGGTTCCCTCTCTCCTAGAGTCAGATTGGGCTTCAGCGGAGCGGGTCCAAACCCTCCTTTTGTGTCGTTTCATTAGGTGCAACCAAACAGTTCCTCAGCACATCATTCTAGCAGAGTTCAGGGCTCAACCCTTCCATCTAGAGGTGATATTCAGGTTAGTGTTGCTCTTGCACAAGCTCCATCGCCTAGCAGACACGAGGAAGGGTCGTGACAGATACCCATATTTAGCATATTACTCCTCGGAGAACATCGCCCATATGCAGATAGGCCGATCCAAATGTTGGTACACCGGTGTGATAGAGCTTCTGGAGGCTTCAGGAATCCAAATTGACCATCTCCCTCCTTTTTAGTATTCTCTGAATGCTCCAGGCCACCTCCTTCCCAATCAACAAGAGCTGAATAAAATCATTAAGGAGGATATTTACAGACGATACATTCAGACTACATGGACCAATCCTCCCAATGGGTTGCGTCCAAAAATGGCCTTCTACGCGGAGCATTGCCTGGAGATCAGGGATGGGCTCATCATCAGACCCCAGTACATGTTCCAGCATTGGATGCTTGCCCTTAGAATCCCCCTCGGGCAGCTCAGAGTTGGGTCTCACAGATTCCGGGTGGAGACAGATCACCACATCGATAGAGCAGATAGGATTTGCCAGCTCTGTCACTTACAGGAGATAGAGACAGAGACACACTTCATCTTCGGATGCCCTACTTACTACAAGATTCGAGGTCGTTTCCATTGTCTCTTTAGGTCTTCTCAAACTTTGACCAACTTCCTCAGATATGTTGATCAGAGATGCCTTGCACTTTATCTCCAGGATGCCTTCAGATTTTGAGCCCGTCTTCTTTAGCCCCCCACCAGATCGGACACCACGCAGAAGAACACGGACTTCTTTAGGGTGCTACCATCAGCGCGAGGCACCAAAAGAACCATTGACCGACCCACAGACATTGAGACCAGATCAGTGTGGTCCCGAGGGGGCCGACCCACCAGACTGCACCAACGCTCCAGGATTGGATCCACCCCTGGGAGGCGCCCTAGAACCTCCAGGCAACAGCAGCGACAGCCCAGTATGCCCACACGACAACAATCTTTGACAAGTTTCTCTCAGTTTTCTTCTCTCAACCTCGGATGTTAGGAGTAGGAACTGGACAGGAGACTCCTTCCCCCTTCTTCTTCTTCTCCTTCTCTGCTTCATCACAATGCTTTGTTTCGTAGCCGACAGCTTCTAGCTTCTAAATTTACATTTACTTCGATTATAGATGTATTTTCTGCTTTTTAAAAGAAATGTTAAAGAGGACCGTCTGGTCCACCGACTTGGCATGATGTAATCATTGTAACTGACAGTCTCGTTGACCTCTTATGGCCATTTGTTGGACATTAATAAAATTATCTTATCTTATCTTATCTTATCTACCCAATATGCTTTGGATGAAAACTTGCCATTCATCCAAGATAAAAGAATGTTGAATGAATTAATTCACAAAGAGCAAACAGCTCAATGATAATACAAAGATATTTACAATAATAGAAACATCAGGTTTCTATGTACAAACAGTTTCATCTAAGAAACTGCTAAAAGAATAAAATTAGCAACAGCTAGAAGACTGAGCATTAAATACTAAATAGACATATTCTAATACCCTCCCTTAATGCTCAATCTATTTACAACACCAATAGACCCTCGGAATTTTACAAATTTATCAGGACCAAGCGGCTTGGTGAAAATGTCGGCGAGCTGCTCTGTTGTGGGAACATATTGCAACTGAACTGAGCCGTCTTCAACCAGCTGGCGAATGTAGTGGCAATGAGTTTCCACATGCTTTGTTCGTTCATGAAAGACTGGATTCTTGGCAAGTTTGAGTACGCCCTGATTATCACAAAACAAAGAAGTAGGCCCTGTCTGAAAAACATGCATATCTGCAAGCATACGGCGAAGCCAAACTGCCTCACAGGATGCCTTAACTGCTCCCCGATACTCTGCTTCTGTTGAGGAGAGAGCCACTGCCTGTTGCTTCTTACTAGTCCAAGTAACAGCACCAGATCCTAGACTAAACACATACCCAGCTGTAGATTTACGGTCATCAACCGAACCGGCCCAGTCAGAATCAGTGTAGCCACTGAGAATAGGATTGGAGCTGCGAGTATATAAGAGGCCATAATCAGAAGTACCACGCACATATCGTAGCACCCGCTTTGCAGCTATCCAATGATCAGCTTTAGGAGCTGACATAAAGCGAGAAATGTAGCTTACTGCAAAACTGATATCAGGTCTGGTAGCAGTAAGATAGATGAGACTGCCCACTAATTGCCTGAATAAAGTTTCATCCACAAGAGGAGAGGATGATTGTGCTGAAAGTTTGAGCCCTGGTTCCATAGGAGTCGTGGCTGGTTTGCAATCCTGCATTCTGAACCGTTCCACAAGATTGTTGGCATACTTGGACTGAGAGAGAAAAATCTGATTTTCAGTCTGCCAAACTTCAACCCCCAGACAGTAATGAAGAAGTCCCAAGTCTGTCATCTCAAAAGTTCTGCATAGATCTTGTTTGATCCCATGGATCAAATGTGCAGAGCTGCCAGTAATGATGAGATCGTCCACATAGACAACAACAAATAAGATATCAGCACCAGTATGCTTGATGTACAGGTTTGCATCAGATGGGCTCCGCTGAAAACCCTGATCTTTCAGATACTGATCAATTTTCATGTACCAAGCCCGAGGAGCTTGTTTCAATCCATAGAGTGCTTTAGCTAACCGGCACACTTTCTGTTCTTGACCAGCAACCTTGAATCCTGGAGGCTGCGTCATGTAGACTTCTTCCTGAAGATCACCATTTAGGAAAGCACTCTTTACATCCATCTGATGAACTTTCCAATTGAACTGAGCTGCTAGGGCAAGAACAAGCCTTATGGTACTCATCTTGGTTGTAGGAGCAAAAGTCTCCTCATAATCGATGCCTTCCTTCTGTGAGAACCCTCGAGCCACAAGACGAGCTTTATACTTGTCTATGGTTCCATCAGCTTTGTATTTTACTTTATACACCCATTTGCAGCCTATGGGCTTTTTTTCGGCAGGAAGATCAGAAAGAGTCCAGGTGTGATTCTTCTGAAGACTCTGGAATTCGGCTTCCATAGCCTGTTCCCACTCAGATGTACCCTTAGCCTCTGAATAGGTTTGAGGCTCAAAAATACTGTGAAGGTTAGCCATAAGAGCAAAATTGACTGTAGACTGTTGTCTGTTCTTATGCCTAGAAGTTCTACCTTCAAGGAGCTCATCATCCCGGAGATCACCTATGGTTTTAGCCCACCATTTAGGCCGAAGAGAAGAAGAACCAATATCAGGATTAGAGGAACCAATATCAGGAGGAAGAGAAGAAGGCTCAAGAGCAATAGGAACAGCAAGAGGAGGATTAGCTTCTGGAGGAAGCTCAGATAGAGTAGTATCAAATCCTGATGCTACATCATCCCTCCCATCAGGTGGACTGACTGGGAGAAGAACACTGTGAGGCGGATCCTCAGAACGCTGCTCAGAAGAAGAAGACTGAAAGAATCCTCTGTCTTCATCAAATACTACATCTCGACTGAAGCTAAGTCGACCAGTGGCTATATCTATCAGCCTATAGGCCTTGTGATGATCACTGTAACCTGTCATCATGAGTTTCTGACTTTTGGAATCCAACTTAGAGCGCTTAGCAGATGGAATCCAGACATATGCAACTGAGCCAAAAACTTTGAGATGACTGATCTTAGGCTTACGACCAGACCACACTTCTTCAAGAGTCTTCCCTTTAATAGCCTGAGTAGGGGATCTGTTAAGAAGGTAAACAGCAGTAAATACTGCTTCAGCCCAGAATTTGTTTGGAACACTCCGGTGTTGTAACATGGAACGAGCCATTTCAACAACCGTGCGGTTGTGACGCTCGACAACACTGTTCTGCTAGGGAGTGTAAGGTGTGGTTAATTGACGTTTGATGCCATGAATATCACAGAAGTTGGCAAAAGCTGAGGAACAAAATTCCCCCCCATTGTGCCATAAAGGCGTAAAAGGCAGAATCTGTCTGCTCGGAATGTTCTGCAACATTCGCTGTCTGATGTGGCCCTCCCTGTTTCTTTTGTTCAGAAGCAATCCTCTGTCGGCAATCCTTCTTCATGTGACCGAACCTGTGACAGTAATTACACTGTACACTTTTCTTCCTGGCAGGATCAAAAGACTGAGGCGAGCCTTTCTGCTGAAACGACTGAGAGGACTGATATTTTGCAGCAAATGCATTTTCCAAGGGCACTGATGAAGTACCACTACCAAACTGCTGTTTCCACCTATCTCGCTGCAGAAGTTTGGTACATAAATCTGGAAACTTCAAATCAACATTTGTGGTTGTAATGTTGAGAGTTTCGATGAAGTGTTCATAAGATTTCGGTAGACTTTTCAGAGTAATGACTACCATATCTTCTTCCTCCATGGTCCGACCAATAGCTTCGAGCTGATCTCGAATGTCTTTAATTTTGTTGAGATGTTCCTGTAAAGACATATGGTCATCCATCATGATGGAGAACAACTGATTTTTGAGAAAAAATGCTCTGCTTTTGTCAGATGTCTCATGCAGTTCTTTCAACTGTTGCCAGATTTCGGCAGCGGTCTTGCCAGAAGGAATCTGTGGTAACTGATCATCAGCGACAGAGAGCTTGAGAAGCATAACAGCCTCTCGATTTCGATCATCAAATTTATCTTGATCGGTCCCAGCTGTACCGGGACGAAGCTCTTTGCCCAAAATGAGCTGATCAAGACGCCTGTATTCAAAAATGATCAACATTCTTTGTTTCCAAATGTTATAGTTGCTGCCATTAAAACGTTGATTTCCTTCTAACATCAGATTGGTGAGCGTGGCCATTTTCTTAAAGAAAATACAGAAGTCTGATACACAAAAAGAATGTAGCTGCCTGTTTATCCTGATGTAAATCAAAACAGATTTTGTTCTGAAAAAAAAAAATTACCCAGCAAAAATATCTCTCCCTGTCTAAAAAATAGCAATACGGCTGTAGCTGTACCCTTCTTTAGGCAAATACCACAGGACAGAATTTTAATGAATGTAACAGGTCCAAATCATAAGATAAGGTAAGCACAGGTCTGACTGCTGCAATGTCCAGGCTATAAACAGGTAATTTTCCTTCAAATCTGAGTTGTAATGGAGGCTGTCAGGATCACTATGGAGAAAAAAATTCGCTGACTGGAAAACAACTGCCGGCAGACAAGACTGTTTGAAAATTAAATACGTAGATTGAAAAAAAGGAAATGGACCCACGTCTTCTTCACGTCCACAGTTCTACGGTATATCAGCTACGATTTTAATTTTTCACGGCTCACAAAACAACAAAAAAAATGGACCCACGTCTTCACGTCTCAGCTACGGTTTAATTTTTCACGGCTCATAACAAAAAATGAACCCACGTCTTCACTTCTGAACCCACGTTTAATTTGTGTTACGGCTTCACGTCCACAGTGCCGCGGTATATTAAATCGACAAGCAATTTCCTCTAAATCGAAGATCGAACAGCATAGACATGTGAAGTATATACTTACTTAAGATAGTTTGACCATGAAAATTGATGGGTTTGAGCATACCGAGGCGAGAATTGAAGCACTCGAAGCCGAGAACGCAGAGGTAAGAGCAAACGCTAGAAGCCGTGAGGGTTCAAATATCAATATACGAGAGCTTGATTGAATACCCGAGGTGTATCCACAGGTTCCACAACTTCGAAGAAAATAACCGGATTCGCCAGCCAAAAAAAATCCCGCTCCCACGAAGAAAATAACCGGATATGCGTGCGATTTCCAGATATCGTGACAGAAGAACACTGAGATGCCACGTTCCCGTGGTTATCGTCTCAGCTGAGGATTCACCGTGAAAACGCTGGTACGAGACTAGGGTTGAATACTGAGAATTCACGGGCCACAAAAATAAACAAGACTTCAAAACAGATAAACTGTTCAACCGACAAATCGACTGCTGCCCCCGGATTCACAATGCCGGATTTAATTTCAAGAGAATTTCACGATCCCGAGTACCGCCACAAAGTTAATTCCTCATAATAAAGATAATGCAGGAGAAGAATCCCTTTCTGTATCGAGATTGACGACTGTAAGCTTTTATCACAATGAGCAAAGCCGAAGCTAAGACTCAGTGAAGGCTACCTGGCTTACAGAGGGCTCGACCTTAGAAAGAAATGAAGAGGATAGCTGATCAAGAAATCTACAGACCCTGAGAGCAGTTTCGAAATGAACTCCTGAATTTTTCAAACTATGAAAAATTATTTCGAAAAAAATCCCTGTGCTCTGATACCATAAAAGAATGTTGAATGAATTAATTCACAAAGAGCAAACAGCTCAATGATAATACAAAGATATTTACAATAATAGAAACATCAGGTTTCTATGTACAAACAGTTTCATCTAAGAAACTGCTAAAAGAATAAAATTAGCAACAGCTAGAAGACTGAGCATTAAATACTAAATAGACATATTCTAATACAAGACTCCATTCAGGGCTATCCTCATCATCGCGGTCGGCTGAGGAGTGGACCCCACTGCAGCAAGTTGGTCTCTAGTGTCCTAAAGACGCTGAAGATAGAGGTTCACCCCTTCTCCTCTCTGCATCAAATTCCGCTGCAACTTCGGCTCCAAATACATCTTCCGCTATTCGAAAGAGCCTTCATACAGAGAAGACAAGGCTTCCCACATCTCTCGGGTTGTATCCTTGCCCTCCAAGTGTGAGACCACATGATCTTGAACTCCATCAAGAATAAGCCTCTTTGCCTTCCCCTACTCGATTTTGTACTTCTTCTTTTGATCGTTGTCAACAGGGACAGCTACAACACTATTGACGTAGGCCTCGAGATCATATTCCTCCATAAAAGTTTAGATTCTAGTCTTCCATATGACATAGTTGGAAGCACCTTCCAACTTGTCCTGATCTTTGAGCCCATGCGATGCCATCTCACCCAACTGTCGAACTGACTCCTCTAGTCACTGCTTAGCACTACTCAGCTGCTCAAAAAGTGATAAATTTCAACTTTCTAGCAAAAAGTTCTCTGAGGAGAAAATTCCCCTTCTATGTGTCTGCATTCTTTTCCAACGGATTTTTGCCTCGGCAGAAATTGCGCCCTTCAAGTACTGCGTTGAGGCTTTTGTGTCACTCCCTCTGCCTCTACAAACTCACGAACTAGAGATCGTACCTCTCTGTTGTCCAACTCAGAGAGAGCTTTCCTCGGATCTGCTTCTCGGCAAGGACTACGCAATCCCTTCAAGGGGATTCGAATTGCTGCCAAGTGCAACTTTCGCCCTCACTGCTCAGTACTAGATCTACTCTTCCTGTTTCAAAATTAAAGCTCTAATACCATGTGAAAATTCCTAGACTCGAAGGAACCCCTACTGCAACAAATTTGAATCTACTTCACCTGCTTGATTTCATAAATTACATCCATCAAGTTATTCTTCTGAATACTGAAGCAAATTACTTCTGCAATCTACACTAATTAAATATTTGATCTCATGAAACAGAAAACAGAGAAAAGAACAAGATACATAGGACACTTATTTTTGGACAGAATAGTCCCTGGAAAAACTCAATGCCGGATAACTAGTGCAGCAATTCTGAGAGTTTATTATTATGCAGGAGAAATATCTGAATACAAATCTAGGATGCTCATCTAGCAATCCTTTACAGAGAAAATACTAGCAGAAAATCTGAGTGAGTTTTACCTCACTTCACCCTGCAGAATTCCAGCAGATTTGGCACAAGACTAGCTAACCCCAGCTATTTATGCGCTGGCTCTGCGTCAGCCCTGCATCACCTTCTCTGCCCTCTGCATCAGCTCTCCCAACTGTTCTAGCAGTTTCGGTTGTTCCGACAGTTCTGGATTCTACATGACAGGCTACTTTTCTATGTCAACTCTCTCGACTATTGCACTGCCTCTGCATCAGCTCTCCTCGCTGTTCCAGCAGTTTTAGCAGTTCCGACAGTTCTGGATTCTACGTGACAAGCAACTTTCCTGCATCAGCTCTCCCGACTACTGTGTCGCCTCTACACCAGCGCTTTCGATTGTCTGTCAATATTCTCCGGAAAGTCCTCCTTCCAGATTCTCATTGCCCCTCTGCTGCGGAATGGTCATTTAGTTCAAAATCCTTAGCAAACCCTGCCCCAGGATGATCACTTAGTTCAAAATCCTTAGCAAACCCTGCCCTAGGAATCAAATTCTTGATCAATTCGTTCTCTCCATGTGTGTTCCCAAATGAACCCCAAGCCTCCATTTTATACTTTTCCTGTTGAGTCTTCAACGGCCAAGATTAAGTCTCGAATCAACGGCTAAGATTAAAACATGACTTGACCCACCTTCTAGATCATTCTCCCCCATATTTTGATTAATAAGAATTAATATTTTAATTTTCCCAAGTTTAGACTTAGGAACCCCATTAAAAATAATAATTATTTCAATAAAATAAAATCCGGGTGGAATTCACCAAACAGTTTCTAGGTTCTTTAGAACTCATGTGCCTTAGCCTCTCCACCAATTTTCAAGGCTAGAGCACTTCCAATGCTACCAAAAAACTAATAGCAAGATGGACCAGTGTCAGTTGGTGCAGAGGAGTGTCGAAGTGACGGTTGTAGTGGCTAGGAGTGCCAAAGACTAAGCAATGCAGAGCTAGAGTTGGCAGCAGTGCAGTTGGCACATAGCAGAGTCAGCAGCAGTGCAGAGGCTTCAGAGGGTCAGTGCAGAGACTAGTAGCAGTTAGAACTCCAGCAACAGATGCATCATGCTCAACACCAGTTTAGTAATTTTGGATGATTTTCCGTTGCTGATGTAGTAGCAGCAGCAGTTGGAGAAGGTTGAAGTGCAGATGTAGTGTTGGCAGTGGCAGTGCCAGCGGCAACACAGATGCAGAACTTATGAGGGTCGCAAAACAGATGTTGAGTTGGCAGTGGCATGGTCAGTTGTAGTACAGATGCAACACTTGCACAGTAGTTGGTGGGCAGCAATGTCAGACATCAGCAGTGTAGAGGGAGATGTTACAGATAAGGGTGATGCTTCAGCAGGTTTCATTACTAGAGCACATTCCTCGCTAAGAGGGACTGTTGATTTCTGATAGCATCGAATGTGCTCTAAGCCTCAAAATTTGTAGGTAGGCTTGGACACATGTATTCCACAATACCCAAAAATTGTTTTAGGAAATTCCACCTATAGACATTTTTATTAAAATAATTAATTATTTTTAATGGAGACCTATGTCTAAACTTAGGGAATTAAAATAATTAAAGGGTATTAATCTAGCTGTGGGTGAAACTTCTAGAAGAAGATGAGGATCAAGCCAAGATGATCTGAGCCATTGATTAGAATCTAATCTGGGTCATTGGTTCTCAACAGAAGGATTATAAGAGGTGGCTTGATGGGCATTTGGAAAACACATCAAGTGGAGATCAAAAGATCGAATTTCTAAAGTAAAACAGTTGTCGGGAAGAGAATTCGAAGTGATCTTTTGCAGTGAGGCGCAGGGATAGTTTCAATTAGAGATTTCTCCTGATTCGGGAATACTCAACAGAGGAGGCAGAGAGAGATCAAGGAGAGGCAGTGAAGAGGCTAACCTAGCCGGTGTAGGCTGACGCAGAGCCAACGTAGTGCCTTGAGGAGGTTCATACTTTTGTTGGAGGAATCGATTTCTGAAGTCGGAAGCCAGGGTGTGAGACCGGGAGGTGGAAATCGAAGTTCCTAGGAGGCAAATCGATCAGCAGAGGGAGTGACGTTGTCCCTAGATGTTGTGACGTTGGGCTAACGCAGTTACTGCGCAGAGACAGCACAGAGGCCGCAAGGTGCAAGCCATTCTATGGTTGGATTAGCCAGGATTTCCTTTAATAGTGTGAGGTACTTCTCACTATTCTTCTGTTAGTGATATTCTCTGTACTGGATAGTCAGCAAGGCATCCAGAGATTATATTCAGAAACTATTGCTTAATAATAAAAACCCTCAGCGATTGCACCGGTTTTCCCACATTGGGTTTTTCCAGGGACGTTTGTCCAAAAAAAACAGTGTAATGTGTTGTGTATTTCTTTCTTGCTCAGTTTCTTGTTTCCGCTTATAATCTGATTGGTGAAGACTGCAGTGTATTAGTTTCAGTTTTTACTGTAGGAAACAGTAAATAATTTGTTCAATCATCAACAAATAGAAGGAACTTAAGCAGTTGCTACAATGGTGATTCGAGTAATCGAATTTTCACAATATGCGTGGAGATTAAGGGGCCACCCCTTTCATTATTGTTATTGGAGCCCTCCCATTCATTATGGCCCGTGAGGGACATCATTTGGCCTTCAAACAACCCTACTAGCTACTATTCTATCATTTTGGCCCTCTTCAGAGGCTAATTATTCATATTTTTGAGTTGTTTGGTGGGCTTGTCACCAAAATTATGTTATTTTGCGTATTATTTTACTTTAGGATCACTATTCAACTAACTTAGGCTATTCGAATACCCTAAAGGCTCATATAAATGCATGAGAGCCTTGTGTATCAAACATCATCACTTGGATCTGGAATATATCTTTCTAAAGATTTTGGACCTACAATTTGTGGAATGATTTGGATGATTAAATGCATTTCGATGTGTGGAATATTTTTGATATCTCTCTTGCAGCTTCTATTTGGCAAGTTTATGGATGGATATACTCTTTTTGTCATGTAAGTTCTCTTTTCATGCAAACTCCATAATGTTTCAAGACTAATGTATGGAATGCTATCTCATGATTTTACTTGTGCCCTAAAAACTATTACAAATTTATGAAGCACTTGTAATCTTGGCTCCTTGCATATGTTATTCATCTTGGCAAGAAGAACGAATTTTCTTGGGGGTAGGTTGTGCACCTTTTACCTTGAAACTCCATCAAATATTGCATATCAAAGTATAAAAGTCTAAAGTTGCTGTGAAGTTGCGTCCACAGAGAGCATCGTTACTTCTTTAGGCCTCCTTGAAGATCCTAAATCTTGATCATTTTGACTCCAAACTTCCCAATAGCTAGGCACAGGTCCTAGATCCTTGGTGATCACATTAACTTAACGAAATATCATTCTTTCACCTCTTTTCTTGGTCCTCTAAGGATAAGGAGATTTTCTAGGGCTTGGTACGAAATTTTAGGGAGGAGGAATTTTAGCATTCTATCCTGACAAGTTTCTTCATTTATGTCTCCTCTAGGCATCCTCCAATTTTGAACGAATTTTGACGGTGGAATTTCAAATAAATTGATGCCCTAGAAATCACACCAAGAGGGAACCCTTGAAGCTGACTTGGGAATTTCTTGAAGGTTTGCACTTTGTAGTTCATCGTTTAAAACCTTTTCTCTTAATTATAGGTGATCATTGGATGAACCTTTACCACAGTATATCTCTCAACCCTTGGTCTCTTATAGTATTTCTCTCAAGGGGTTTTTTGTGGAAAGTCACCCTAGCTTCTCCCAAAGCTCACACTTTAATTAAATCTTTCCATTGAATGAGCCATCCTTGCCTCACTGAACTCTAGTATAAACACATCAATCACAAGTGAGGGATTTTGGAAGTTTTGATCTTAGGCATTCATCATTATTTAATATTCCTAAGCCCAAGGTCATCCTTCATAGGTCTTTCTTGGGGAGCCTTTCAGCTTTTCTTTAAGCACTTGAACCATTAATTGAGCCTCTCCTTCGAATGGGCCTTGGAAATCACATTATACCTTGCCATTGATCCCATCATTTAAGTGATTTCCTCCATACCGGGACTTCTCTCATCAGTGAAAGCCCGTAAAGAGCAGGGGACATTGACTGAGGTGACAGTTGGTCCTTGTACCATTGTTGCCTTTTGGTCTAGTAGTTGTCCGTTAGGTACTCTTGGGCCCCTGCTAGATAGAGTGGTAACAGTGGGGACGAGTTTATGTTGATTTTCCACGTCTTCCTCTCTTCAAGCTGAGAATGATTCCTTGTTGGCCATGGGCTTAGCATTTCCACTCAGGACGAGTTCAGCACTGGTTCCAAGACAGATATCCCATCTTTGCTCAAGAACGAGTTGGCTTCATTGGGTCGAGTTCTTTCTTGCTATAAGGGTGACAATATAATCACAAAAGGGGCCGAGTTCACATACATCTGTGGGCATTCTTCTAAGGACAAGTTTCTCTACGCATTGGGACATGTTTACTTCAACATAAGTTACACTTAAATATTCCATCACCAAGCCATGTCTCTGCTATGTATATTAGTCCTCTTGCACAGTGCTTTCAGTGTGATTCTATTGCTGGCTGAGAGTGGAAATTTAATGCTGTGGTGCTGAAGCATATTGTTGTGATGTCACATGATATTTTACTACTTATCCAACATCTTAAACTAATTCAACCTGCTATAAGAAACTTATTTGAAAATATCTAGCCAAAGATAATATCCTGCATATCCAAACTTACTCTAAGTTTCAAAGGTATCAAGTTTTGTAATTTGTTAGAGACAAATAATCATTCTTGTTGCAATTTTGGGTAGCACTAGATCACGATGTCTTCATATGTTCAAACTTTACATAAAGATCTACCCTAGAAAACTGGTTCTCTAGCTGAAGATTGTTACAATGTGCACATAAACTGAAAACAATTTCTATGCAACAGCATTTAATGTTGCAGTAACTTTTGTATTGAAGGAAAAGCAATTTCGAACTCAACAATGTAATCCATACCTCATCACTTACTGGGTGGCGAAAAGCAAGCCTATAAGCATGTAGATAGTAACCACAATCACCAGGAACAGGATTTAAAGGCTTTTGATATCCTCTGCCAAAACAAACATAAATAAAATATGGGAAATATTTGAATTTGTGTTGCTAAATCCATGCAAATAAACAGGTGCAATCCAATTCATAAAAAATGCATAATGATAAGAAGTATAAACCTTAAAGCCAAGTAAGAGTGATCACAGGGAGAAGCAATGGTGAAAAAAGAAGATGACCACGTAGATTAAAAAAATGAAAAACATGCTTCCAACTGAAATGAAATGCACTAGCAAAAGAATCCACCGGAGAAATTTACATGAATCATCTTTTTCCTAAGGTATAAAAATACTTGAATTTCCCAGTTTTAAAAATATCTATTTACACTTGAAAACCTAGAGGAACTGATGTTTCTTTTGGTTTATACTTAAGTTAGCAAACCCATTCATGCCTCGTGATTTTTCCCAAGTCAACTTGAAAATGCATAATTGTCTAGAAACTCGCAGGACCTATTTTGATAATATACAACAAAAAGAAAAAAATGAAAACAGAAAAGTAGTGAGAAAAAGGGAGGGAAAAGGAGGAAGTGAAGCCTTAAACCCTATAAAAAAAACCAAAAGCCTTGCCTTACTTCCATTTCATCATTTTAGCTTTAGAAAGGTGGCTTTCTAAATGAATGGGATTTAAGAAATATTTTTAGCAGACTGAGGTATTCTTGCATAGCGACCTCTTGGAGAATGTTTGTATTTGCTTGTTGGGGACTGAACCCAAGGTGCAGAGCCATTCAATTGCATTTTTTGATCTCTAGTTTTTCAGTGGCTTTCATGATTTCAGCCTACAGTTTCAAGTTCAAACTTTAGATTTCTTTGCCTTGAGTCTCCCTGAATCAAGCATAGGAACATGGTATCCAAATTAGGCCAATTGACGACAACAAGGTAAAGCATAAATATTGTAACCACCATATGAATGGGGCATCTACAAGCTCAAACACCACCTAGCACAAATAAAAGCCACAGATGTCATCATTTGTGATCAATGCATTGTGGAAGATACAACCCAAATGAAAGTCATTTTGGAGATATGCTAGGCATCCTCATAAATGGGAGTTGAAAGTTGAAACATTATCTATTTTAAGTTTTGTATTATGTCATGATTTTGTAATGTCCCCATTTTCAGTTTTCCTCTATAGTACAGACAGGATGGGTTTTCAGGGTATGTGATGGCTAGGTCACAGGGGCAGGATTATCTCATCAAGGGTCCCGGAGGGGTTTTGAGGAGTTTTATGGGGTTTGACGGCATTCATTTGGCATATTTCATCATCAGGGTCAGTTTCGCACAGCTTGCTTTTGATTCCATTGCATTCCAATAACTCTCGTAAAACGGGGTTATTATTGAAGCTTGATTAATTATGCTTAACATGGCATTCCAGGAGGAATATTTGAAGGAACACCTTTATGTAATGGCTTGTTGGAATTAGAACGAGAAGATCTACATGATGGGCTGATGAGAAGTGACTTATAGCAGCTAGAGAAAGTATGATGGGCGATTTACCATTTTCCCAAATTAAAATTGACCATAGGTCTAGGTGTGTCTCTCGTTGAACAAGAAGAATTTCTCTATGCAAACGGTTGTTGGGTTTTTCCCCTTGGTGGGTTTTCCCAGGGTAAATCTTGTCTTCCTTTGGGCATTGTGATCTCTATTATTCTATTGTTCTTTATGGTTGAATTTCTGAAGTATAAATGTTGAATGATATATTGGAATAATTTAAAAGAAGAATTATATCAAAAGTAATTATCAGAATTTCAAAAATATTGTGCTAATCTCTATTGCACTAAGAAAATCAACACAAGGCATGACAGATTGGCCATTGACTTACGTGGAAGATACGAAGTCAAGTTCAATTTTTGGTTTGGTTACATATATTACACAATGAGCATAAATGTAATCAAGCACAAACGGAGGTAGTGAAGAACTCATTTGTGTCACAATTTAAAATTCCGCAGAGTTAGTTGGAATACTCCTCATCCCAAATGCAAAGAGCAATCACTGTATGGTAAGCTACAACACATAAGCGCAGTAGGTATTGAACTTTGGCTGCAAAGGCAGAGTTTGAATATTGGCAACACTATTATACATCAGACTTGAGTAGTTGTTCAAATTCCAAGGCAAGTTCATGTTCTCTAAAGAGAGTTAACATCTGCAAAGTAGTTATGTGTATCGATGTAACAAATGGATTTATTGGTCGATCTTCTAACAACTAGTTACATCCCATTGAGATCTGAACAACACCAATTGTTAGAAGGAATCACAATGCTTGAAACTAAGCAATAGATCGAATAGTGACTGGTTATTCAAAACATCCAGATTGGCCACATATGTGAAGGTCAAAAGGTGACAATGTTGAATTTTATAACTATGGTCGATCTTCATAATGTATATTTGGTCACTTGATGTATTTATATTGATTATTGTAAAGCATATTCTAAATGCTAGAGTCAAAAGAAAATTACATTTTGAGTCAAGTCCCATTTGGACATTTGAAAGAAGAAAATTTGAAATTTTTGGCTCCAAGTTTGTCAAGTTTGTCTCCCTCCAAGTTGAGTCGACCCAGGCAAAGGACACACCCATTTGACCCAGTAGATCACTATATAAAGGAAGCTCGACCTCATTCTCTCACCCCCAATTCGCACTCTCTCAAGAAGACAGTTTTTGGGCATCCTAGTGAAGATTAAGAAAGACAAGAATGACAAAAAAGAAGGATGAATTGAATCTCTTCTCTCTCTCTCTCTCAAGCTCACACGTGTGGATTGAAATTTATGTGTGGTTGTTGGGGGCCAAAATTCTAGGATTCTGGAAGTTGTAGGAGGGCTGAAATTCTGGATCAGAGCAGGCAGAGTGAAGTGTTGGAGCAGTTTGGGTGGCTTCACTTGGAGGGTTCGACCAAGTGTGACCTAGTTGATGACTAGTAGGTCTACATGTGTCTCTTGTTAAACAAAAGAATTTCTCTATTGAAAAGGTTGTTTGGTTTTTCCTCTTGTGGCTTTTCCCACGATAAATCTTGTCTTCTCCTTTTGCATTGTTATCTCTATTGTTCTATTGTTCTTGTATGGTTGAAATGCTGAAGTATAATTGTTGAATGATATATTGGAATAATTAAAAGAAGATCAACCTCAAAAGTAATTATTAGTTTTTCAAAAATATGGTGTTAGTCTCTATTGCACTTAGAAAATCAACATGGAATCAGGGCTTTGGTAAAAGAAGGAACGCAGAGATCACCTTTGAAGAAACCCTACATTGAGATCACTCTTGTCTTAGTCCTTGTTGATTTGCATTCATGGCTTCTTTTATGAAATATGAGATCAAGTTGGAAGCAGCCTCAAATTTTAGGCCTTGGAAACTTAGAATTGACCTTATTCTTGCAAACAACAAATTTTTGGATATTGCGATACGGTAGGTTGTCAAACCAGCAGACATTGCACAATGCCTACATCTTGTGTCTCTTGTTTTGTGATCTTTATACACACATAATATGGTAATTACTTGATGAATGATAATATAATAAAGAAGTAAACAAAGCCAACATAACTCACGAGTAATTATCAAGTAAGGAGAATCAAACCCTAATCTATTTGCATTGAATTTCCTACATGGTATTGGAGCTAAGGTCAAGAAAAGTCAAAGATCACTTTGTTGGCATAGATTCTCCCTCTTTGATGAACTACATAAGAATGGGTATCAACACTGCTAGAAGTTGGATCAAGAAGATCCTCTACAACTTATTCAACAAGGTCAAAAGTCATGGATTCTCAGTTGCTCTTATAGGTTCTCTTAATGATGACAACGCATGGATCATTGATAGTGGAGCATCAAGACACATGACAAGAGAAAGTAAACTTCATAAACTATCAAAGGAACCATCTTCTCATGCAATGGAATTGAGTGACAATAAAATCTATGTTATTAGAGGCTTGGGATCGACACCGTTGAAGCTGGAAAATCGATCGAACCTGCACCTCAACAACATTCTATATGTTCCAGGTTTGAAAAGAATTTTCTTTGTATTTCTTGTTTAGAAGTTAAAGGGGAAAGAATTGCTTTTGTTGATGGAAAAGTATTGGTTTGGGGAAAAGACTCTAGCATTCATAAAGCTAGGGTTATTGGAGTTCGTGAAGGAAGCCTTTATAGAGTCATTACACCACCTCCTCAAGCTTTGGTTCATATGGAAATAACTCCCATTGAGCTATGGCATAGAAGGTGTCATCATCTACATTATAAGGTCATCCCTACTCTTAGTCAATTGGTTCATGGTATGTTGATTTGGGGTAGCATCGAATGTGCTCTAGCCACGAAAATTGGTGGAGAGGCTAAAGCACATGAGATCTCCAATACCTAGAAAGGGTTTGGGCATATTCTAAACAGTTTAGGAGATATTAAAATAATTAATATTTTTAATGGAGTCCCTAAGTCTAAACAAAGGGAAAATAAAATATTAATGTGTATTAATATAAAACTAATGGTCCAAAAGTCATTGATCAAGCCAGAATTAATCTTAGCCGTTGATTAGGGACTTAATCTCGGCCGTTAAATTGTGAACCAGAAAAGTATAAAAGAAAGCTTGAGGGTCACTTGGAGAACACAACAAGTTGATCAAGATTTCGATTTATGGGGCAGGGTTTGCTGAGGAAGTCGAAAGAGTGATCAGAGTTGTAGTTGAGGGGTAGTGAATACAGAAGCAGAGAGGCAGAGATAGTACCAGGGGGATCAGTGCAGAAGTCGAGAGAGAGGGATGCAGAGCCAGTCAGGGCTCACGCAGAGCCAGCCAGGAGTTGCGCAATGCCTCAGAGAGCCAGCATGGGTTACGCAGAGGCTCTAAGGGCCGACGCAATGCCTCCAGAGGCTGATGCAGGGCAATCTCGGGTGACGTTGGGCCAGAAAGGGCTGACGTAGTCCCTAGAGGCTGACGCTAGGGTTTTCGTGGGGCAGATTGGAGTTGAGGAGCTGTCAGAGTGTTTATCAGGGGTTCCAGTCGGAACATCTATCTCCGACTAAGAGGTACTACTGCCAAGATTATTCTTCGTTGGGTGAGACAGTTCTGGCACCCAGATTGTATTCTGAAACTACTTAATAATTAAAACCCTCAGATAGTTGCACCAGTTTTCCCGCATTGGGATTTTCCGGGGACATTCTTCAAAAAACAACAGTGTCACTTGTGTGCTTGTTTTGTTTCCTTCAGTTGATGATCTGTAATGTGTTGAGCATGTACTTGTATTTATTTTCAGTGTTTACATGGTAAATAACTTGTTAATTAATCAGAACAAGTAGGCAGAAATAAATCAGAAAGTACATGAAGGATTTCTAATGGGTTAGACTTAGAAATTCCAGCATGGTATCAGAGCCAGGTTGCAGATCACAAGAGAACTGAGGACATCAACCTAGCAAAGCAGCAGCAGCAGAAAACAGTTGTCCTGGGTGACAGAAGTTGTTCCTAGCAGAGAAGCAGCAAGGAAGGGGTGACATAGTGCTTGCATCATCAAGTTTGAGCGGGAAGAGAATTAGCGCAGTGGCAAAGGGGAGAGCAAACTCGACCTACGCATTGCCCAGTCATCTTTCTCAATCAGGAAGGATTAACACCCGTGGCCAGGAGGTGCGGATATGCGGTATCGGGATTGTGCAGAGCCTAGAAGCTCTAACCTTCAATTTGTTGGGGCTTAGGAGGCTGTGGATAAGTTGCAGAGTGAAGCTGGTGGGGTACTGTAGTCAGAACAGTACCTAATAGGGCAAGACCAAGGAGGAGGGAGTTGCTACCGAGGATTTTTAGCCAAGAAATCCGGATTAGTGGTGCAGCTACACTAACAATTGGAGTGGGGGCATCTCAACATTGGCAGAAGGGTTTCCAAGAGGGAAATCGAGGCTCAGAGGGAGTCACATCATGAACTTCCAGGAGGGAAGTAGAGGAGCATCGAGATGGCAGTGAACGGGGTAAGAGACCAAGACAGACTCGACGGAGCCTCAACCTTCGTAGTCTGGAAGGCCAGAATCTTGTCCTCTCTAGACAGGAATCATGTTAAGCACTTCGCCTTGAGGACAATAGCGATCCCAGTTGACCCAGCTGAGAACGACGAGTACGAGGAGGCAATGGCGAGGGCCAAGAGCATCGTCCTTGACAGGGTCAAGGACCATGTAGTACCACATATTGTCAAAAAGGACATAGCAAATGAGATGTGGGAGGCCCTAAATAAATTGTACCAGCACACTTCTGTGCAAAGAAGGATGATACTTGAAAATCAGCTGCAGTCATACCAGATGCAGAAAGGGGAACAGATTGACACCTTCCTCGGTCGATTGAAGGAGATCTGGGATCAGTCGACTTCCATAGGGGCCATGCCGGCTCAAGAATTGATGATGAGAACAGCCCTGAACGCAATCTCCGAAGACTAGGAGGTGTTTGTCCAGAGCATACAGGGCAGGGTGACCCTTTCAAATTGGGAGGAAATGTGGACGGCTCTTTGCCAAGAAGATATCAGAAGGATGAGCAAGGCGGGAAGCAGCGGCAAGAGGATCAGAATCAAGAAGGAGGAAGAGGAGGATGTTGCCCTAGCATCTGAGCGAAAGCAAGAGAAACAGAAGAAGAAGGACCTCTCCAAGGTAAAATGCTTCAACTATTGGGAACTGACTCACTATGCAAGCTAGTGTCTGAGGAAGAAGAGAAAAGGAGAGGCTTTCGAAACCAAGGTTGTGCCAGCAAGGGGGGAGAAGGAAGTGGAGACAGATGATGATTGTGCCATGAGTGCTCACACGCCACTTGAGAGGAAGTGGGGAGACATCAAACTATAGTCAGACAGACTACAGGCGATAAGGGACAAGATCTTTGAGGTACCTAGCCTCTTGGATTGTACCTTGCTACAGGAGCCCCGAAGAGGAGTAGTAGTACTAGCAGATGTCAGTAGAGACGGATGCAGATGGAGCGTCAGAGGGAGCTATAGTGCAGGATTCCTGTGACAACGTGAGGAAGTAGTGCAAGATGCATAGAGTTGTTGTAGCAACACAGAGGTCAGAGAGGGAGTACTTGTCAGCGACAGAGGGAGTTTCAGCATCAAGGGTGTCTCTAGCCTAACAGAGATGTCAGAGTTGGGAGATCAGTTAATTACTTCTCAGTAACTAAGTTCCAGTGTAGCAGTTAGCAGTGGCAGTGCTATGGGCAGCACAATGCAGCATGATGAGAGGGATTGCAGTGCAGATGCAGCAGTGGCAGTGATAGAGCCATGGGTAGCAGCACGGATGCAGAGGGAGTTGTTGTACAGATGCAACAGTGACAGTGGCAGGACCATGGGTAGCAGTACATGATGCAGCAACTTCAGAGGATGTTGGCCAGCAAGCCTAGCATCAGCATACGCCATGGGTAGTAGCACAAATGTAGAGGGAGTTGTTGTACAGATGCAAAAGTGGCAGTGGCAGGACCATGGGTAGCAGTACATGATGCAGCAGCTTCAGAGGATGTTGGGCAGCAGGCCTAGCATCATCATAAGGACTAATGCCGGATTATTAGGGTGATGCTCAGTTAGGTGTATTATTAGAGCACAGTCCTCGCTGAGAGGGAGTGTTGATTTCGGGTAGCATCGGATGTGCTCTAGCCACGAAAATTGGTGGAGAGGCTAAAGCACATGAGATATTCAATACCCAGAAATGGTTTGGGTAGATTCTAAACAGTTTGGGAGATATTAAAATAATTAATATTTTTAATGGAGTCCCTAAATCTAAACTTAGGGAAAATAAAATATTAATGTGTATCAATATAAAACTGTGTTAGAATGGTCCAAAAGTCATGGATCAAGCCAGAATTAATCTTAGCCGTTGATTAGGGACTTAATCTCGATAGTTGAATTTCAACGAGAAAAGTATAAAAGAAGGATTGAGGATCACTTGGAGAACACACCGAGTTGATCAAGATTTCGATTTTCTGGCGCAGGATTTGCTGAGGAAGTCGAAAGAGTGATCAGAGTTGCAGCGGAGGGGCGGTGAATACAGAAGCAGAGAGGCAGAGAAAGTACCAAGGGAATTAGTGCAAACATCGGGAGAAAGGGATGTAGAGCCAGCCAGAGGTTCATGCAGAGCCAGCCAGGGCTCACACAGAACCAGCCAAGAGTTGTGCAATGCCTCAGAGAGCCAACGTGGGTGATGCAAAGGCTCTAAGGGCTAACGCACTGCCTCCAGAGGCTGACGCAGGGCGAGCTAGGGTGACATTGGACAGACACTAGGCCAGAAAGGGTTGATGCAGTCCCTAGAGGTTGACGCTGGGGTTTTCGTGGGGCAAATTGGAGCTGGGAGTTGTCGGAGTGCTTATCGGGGGGTTTCAGCCGGAATGTCTATCTCCGACAAAGAGGTACTACTGCCGAGATTATCCTCTGTTGGTGAGCCGGTTTTGGCACCCAGATTGTATTCTGAAACTGCTTAATAATTAAAACCCTCAAATAGCTGCACTGGCTTTCCCGCATTGGATTTTTCCAGGAACATTGGTCCAAAAACAACGGTGTCACTTGTGTGCTTATTTTTTTTCCTTTAGTGATTTGTAATGTGTTGAGCATGTACTTGTATTTATTTTCAATATTTACATGGTAAATAACTTGTTAATTAATCAGAACAAGTAGGCAGAAATTAATCAGAAAGTACATGAAGGGTTTCCAATGGGTTAGACTTAGAAATTCCAACATGGTATTCGCAATATGAAGTTAGATCATGAAGGTCTGTGCAAGGGATGCTCTCTGGGAAAACATACAAAAAGCCATTTTTGAATAGTGAAACTAGGTCTAAAAAGATATTAGACCTCATCCATATTGATGTGTGTGGGTTTGTTACCACTCAAACCTGCAGGGGACCTAAAAGGGGTTCCTAAGAGGGCAACTATTAGGTTAAGGGAAACGGTGGAGGCTTAGCCCACTGTCACCACAGCTATGTCTCCCTACTCTTTACGAACTTTCACTGATGGGAGGAGTCATGGTAGTGTAGTGATCACTTGTAAAGTACATGTCAATGCATAGGTGGAAAGTCTTAGGATATTCTGACACATAGGAAATAGTTAAGTATAACTTGGGCTAGTGTAGAGTTAGGTAAAGTGTGTTTCTTTACTGTGTACTTTTGTAACTTACAATCCGATGGTCACAATATGTTCTAGACATGAAGTGATCTGACGGTTCATTCTCTCATCGATATTACCAACACTTGATCCGTGGCTTAACACCCGATTGGTCCATGATCTCTATTTAAAGAGTATGGAGGGTCATTTGTAGGGTGACTATTCATGAGAGAAGATTATGTAAATTTTCATTCTTTTATTAATAAATTGCATGAAGTGATCGCATTGGCTCAGGTCATGGACTGTTTCCCTCTTTGAGGCTTTTAACCACATAAAGAATATTAGTGTATTGATTTGTGATCTGTTTGTGAGCGTTTTCCTTTGGTGTTCTATCTGAGAAACTTACCCTATAAATTCCTACATGGTATCGAAGCTATTTGAGGGCCGCGTCTGTTGGTGATCCAAATCCGAAGTCGGTACAACTGCTTCCGACTACCATCTCCTAGATCTACTATTTTTGACCACTTTCGGGCCGAGAGGACTACTCTATTGTGTTAGGAGCATTTGTTCAAGGAACCGCTTTTGTTTCACACGAAAAGGTTTCCAATAGCCCTAGCTACGTCATTTTTAAGATCTGGAAGTATATAGTGTTTATTTGCAGTTTTAGTTATTTTCTCTCTATTTATTTCGGTTTATTTATCTCTCTGTTTTTTATTACCAGATCTATACCTTTTATTTATGCGTATGCTCTTTGCCCCGCGACCCTGTGTGATCTGGGCAAATCAAAAACAGAAAGGAAGGATTTTTCCCATGCGTATGCTCTTTTCTGTCGTGCCTTAGTGTGATCTCGAAAAATCAGAAACATTGAGGAAAATATTTAGTTTTCGGCAAAGCTAACTTAAAGCCATAAGGATTGGTTTTTTTTGTATGTCCGCATTGAGTTGTATGTCTTTTGTTTCGTAGGCAAAAAGAGCTTTTTCAACTAAGCATGCACCCCAAAGCTTCAGTGACTAAAAAAAAAAACCTTCCTCTTTTCCAAAAATTACTTACCTTTTAAACTAGCTCACTTGGTCCAAAGTTACTTTATGAGAATAGAGGTCTTGGGTTCAAGTCTTTCTTTTTGTTGAGTTACTTTTTCAAAAAGCATGTGTAACTTATGTTTTAAAGTTACTTTATGTAAAAATGTTCTCACCCATTATAAAAAGTGAGTCACTTATAATTCTAAAGTCTCTTTATCTTTTATTTAAGTTACAATTTAGTAGGTAGCTCATAAAGTACTATTGTAAAAGTGACTTTCACTTATTTACAAAAGTGGGTCACATAATTTTATTTTAAAGTGAGCTAATTACATTAAGTTTGGAAAGGGGGGGAGATTTTTTTTTAAATATAACATTATCATTCACATCCGCACATTCACGCAATTCGTCAACATCTTCAACAACTTTTCTTCAAAAAGCCATAACTCCCTCATCTGGAAGCCGTTTTTTTTTATCTGCCTAATTTTTCGAGATCTTTCTATTGGAACACTTCGTTTCAGCATCTACAGCTTTAGTTTCTGTTAAAATGGAAAGTCCATGCCAAGTTATTCTTGACAGCATCAACTACTTCCAATGGTGATCCTACATTGTGGATTTACTTAGAATTAAAGGTCTTTACAAAATAGCCTCAGGCTAAGAAACTAAACCTAAAGATGAAGATAAGGCAGTCAAATGGCAAAATAGGAAAAATCAAGCACGTGGGTTGATAGGGATGTCTATTTCTCCAAACCTTAGATTCCATATTGCAGAACTTGATACCCCTAATGAAGCAATGAAACAGCTTACTAAAGTTTTTGGAATTAAAAATGAAATTAGAGCCCATCAACTCAAAAATGAGTTGCTTATGTTGGACCCCAATAATTTTTCTTCCATTGAAGATTTTTTGTCTAAGTTCAAAACCCTTAGACTTCTCTTGGAAGGTGTTAAGGTTAAGAAAGAAGATGGTAGCCTTATCTATTCCATTCTTACTAAGTTGGGACCAACCTACTTTGTGTTTGTTTCCACCATCCATTCTACTAGAAAAGCCTTTATTTCTCAAAGACAAGACAACAAGTCCCCCTCTTTTGATGCCTTTTGTGATTCTTTAATAAGAGAACAAGAAAAACTCTTACACCTTGGTCTTTTTAATCTTAGAAACTCTTCTAAGAAAGCCTTAGATGCCCAGCAACAACCAAATTCAAAGAATCCTAAAAAGCGGTATCCTAAAAAGAATGGTCCTAAACCAAACAAGGGTCCTAAGAAATTTCATTCTCAAAATGAAAAATCAATTCAACAAAATGATAAGGCAAATAAAAGCAAATGGAAGAAGACTGATAAGCATTGCAACTTTTGTAATCGAGATGGCCACTTCGAATCCAGATGCTTTAAAAAGATGGAGCCTTGGAAGCAGCAATGAAGAAGCATAACATCCATTTGGAGCACTCTTCAACTTCAACTTCATCTTCAAGAATAGCACTTTCCACATGTGGTTGTCAAGCATCTCGGTTTGGTTATGCACTAAATGTATCTTCTTCTTCTCATTCTCATGAGTGGCTCATTGATTTTGGAGCTTCTTATCACATGGCCAAAAACAAAGCCATGTTTTCTTCTTTAAATGATTGTAACACCAAAAATATAGATGTTGGTGATGATAGATCTCTTAGTGTTGTAGGGACTGGAACTATTCATCTAGACAATGGTCAATTTAATGATGTACTATGTGTTCCAACCTTATCCTGCAACCTTCTATCTGTATATCTGATAACTCATTCAGTTGAAGGTAAAACCGTTGAATTTTCACCTCATGATGTTGTAATTAAGGACCTAATAGATCCTAGAGAGATTTTAGCTACTGGCATTGTTGATGATTCTACAAGGTTGTCTAAGTTTAACAACTTTGGGTCATCACCACTTCCCTCGGTATTTGTTGCTCATAATGATGAAGTGAGCAAACTTTGGAATGAGCGATTTGGTCACTTAAACTATCGCTCCCTTCAAAATCTATGTAAAAAAATATGGTGACAAGTCTTCCTATGGTATCTTGCAAAAATGGTGTTTGTTCCGGATGTGTACTTGGAAAACATCATCGAGATAGTTTTGAAAAACGTGCCTCTGGGCACTCCGCAGCCCCTTTACAACTTGTGCATAGTGATTTATGTGGTCCACTTCCAGTTGCTTCATTCTCTGGCTACAAGTATTTATTAACTTTCATTGATGATTTCTCCAAATGCACTTGGGTATACTTCTTAAAACTCAAGAGTGAAGTCTTTAACATGTTCTTGGCCTTTAAGGCCTTTGTTGAGAAACAATTTGGACATCAAATTCTTAAGCTAAGATCTGATAATGGCGGAGAATATGTTAACAACAAATTCATCAACTTTTGCACCGAGCATGGAATTCAAATGCAACATACTGTTCCATATAATCCACAACAAAATCGTGTAGTTGAAAGGAAGAATCGCACCTTTAAGGAAATGGATAATTGTATGCTTCAATCTAAAGGACTTAGTCTTAATTTTTGGGCAGATGCAATTAACTGTGCAAATGACATAGTAAATCGCACTCCTACTAAGGTTTTAAAGAATATCACTCCAGAAGAAGCATGGAACTCAATTAAACCAGATGTAAGTCACTTTCGTGTTTTCGGAAGTGAGACATGGGCCCATATTCCACATGAGAACCATAAAGCTTTAGAACTTAAGAGTGAAAAATGTAGTTTTGTGGGATATTATGAAGATGTCAAAGGATATAGACTTCTTTCACCTAAGTCCAAAAATGTTATCATTATAAGAGATGTAAAGTTTGCTGAAAATATAACGGCCTACGAGCCTAGTTTGGCGGATGTGCCACCTCTCTCTATCCCTTCTACTTCTGAAAATATTTCTTCTTCAGATGATGACAGCGAGGATGACAATCCTCCCCCACCTTCTCAGGATCCTCCTTCAGCTCCTCAGCTTCCAAAATGGGTCCGTGCTACTCGAGATGAAACAGGTGCTCCTGCCTGTGATCCTATAGATCAGCGACGTACACGTTCTCAGTTCGATAGAGCCTCTTCTTTACTGGCTCAAGCTTTAGCGAATTATGATCTTGACACCTTTGTAGAAGCTTCAGGCCATCCAGATTGGGATGCGGCTATGAATGAAGAATATCGTTCATTATTAGCAAATGATACATGGGATCTTGTCCCTCTTCCAAAGGAACGAAGACTTGTTAGATGCAAATGGGTTTACAGAACCAAGTTTGGACTAGATGGAAAAGTTGATAAACATAAAGCTTGTCTTGTTGCTAAGGGTTTTTCACAGGTTGAAGGCATTAACTATATTGAAACCTTCTCCCCTATTGCCAAAATGAACTCTATCTGCCTTCTTCATTCCCTTGCTACCTCTTTCAAATGGGAACTCCATCAGATGGCCGTTAAATCTGCCTTCTTGCATGGGGACTTGCATGAAGAAATCTATATGGAACAACATCCTGGCTTTATACAAACAGACTCCAGCCTTGTATGTCAGCTTAAGAAATCCCTTTATGGTCTCAAGCAAACCCCTCGAGCTTGGTATGCCAAAATGGATAGCTTTCTTTTAGATACTGGCTTTTCTAAGTGTCATTCTGACAATACTATCTACACCAAGTCTCTTATCATTCTTGTTCTTTGTGTTGATGATCTTATCCTTACTGGTAGTGATCCCAACCTTAGAACCATGTGAAGTCCAGCCTTAAAAAGCAGTTTGAAATGACAGACTTAGGACACTTGCATTATTTTCTTGGCCTTCAAGTCTTGCAATCCAAGGAAGGTATTTCCCTCTCCCAATCCAAGTATGCCTTTGATCTTATATGCCACTTTCACATGGAAGACTGTAAGCCAGCTCCTTCTCCCTTTAAGTCTAGAGCCAAACTTTCAATCACCTGTACTTCCCCTGAAGTTAATGCTACCTTATACCGTCAACTTGTAGGAAAACTTTTGTATCTGACCCATACCCATCCTGACCTTTCCTTTGTTGTTGGCCTTATTGCTCGGTTTATGCAAAACCCACATGAAAGTCATTGGAAAACAGCTAAAAGAATACTTTGTTATGTTCGAGGTACAGTTCAGTTTGGGATTCATTACAGTGCAGAAGCATCTCCTCTATTGGTTGGTTTCACTGATTCCGATTGGTCTGGTAACCCTAATGATCAGAAGTCTATTGCATGTTATGTCTACACTCTTGGTTCTGGACCTATTACATGGGCTTGCAAAAAACAAAGTGTCGTTTCTCTTTCTTCAGCAGAAGCAAAGTATCGTGGTGTCGCAGAAGCTAGTAAGGAAGCCTTGTGGCTTCGTCAGATCCTGTTAGAGTTTGACTTTCAACAGCAGCATCCAATGACACTTTGGTGTGATAATCAAAGTGCCAATCAACTATGCAAAGATCCAGTCCAACATCAGCGCAACAAACACATTGAACTACACATGCACTTCATTAGAAAGCTCATTCATGACCATGTTCTTCAAGTGCAATATTGTTCAACCGATGATCAAGTTGCAGACATCTTTACAAGGGCTCTCACAGAGCCGAAGTTTACTAAACTTCGTGTTGGAATTTCTAAGTCTAACCCATTAGAAACCCTTCATGTACCTTCTAATTTATTCCTACCTACTTGTTCTGTTAATTAACAAGTTATTTACCATGTAAATACTAGAAATAAATACAAGTACATGCTCAACACATTACAAATCATCAACTGAAGGAAACAAAACAAGCACACAAGTGACACTGTTGTTTTGGACCAATGTCCTTGGAAAAACCTAGTACGGGAAAACCGGTGCAGCTATCTGAGGGTTTTATTAGTATGCAGTTTCTGAATACAATCTAGGTGCCAAAACCGGCTCACCCAACAAAGAAAAATCTTGGCAGTAGTACCTCTCCTTTGGAGACAGATGCTCTGACTGAAACCCCGGACCAACAGCTCCTCAGCTCCAATCTGCCCCACAAAAAACCCCAACGTCAGCATCTAGGGACTGTGTTAGCCTCTTTTGCCCTCTGCGTCAACTTTCCCAGCAGTTCCAGCTTCTGCCCTCTGCATTAGCTTTCCCGGCTATTCTGGCAGTTCCCGACAGTTTTGGCTTCTGCCCTCTGCGTCAGCTTTCCCAGCTGTTCCTACAGTTCCCGACAGTTCCGGCTTCTACCTTCTACGTCAGCTTTCCTGGCTGCTGCGCTAATCCTCCCGGCATTATCTCTGCCTCTCTGCTTCTGTATTCACTGCCCCTCAGCTGCAACTCTAATCACTCTTTCGAATTCCTAAGCAAACCATGCCCCAGAATGTCGAAATCTTGATCAACTCGGTGTTCTCCAAGTGACCCTCAATCCTTCTTTTATACTTTTCTCGTTGACAATTCAACGGTCGAAATTAAGTCCCTAATCAACGGCTAAGATTAATTCTGGCTTGATACATGACTTTTGGACCATTCTAACACAATTTTATATTAATACACATTAATATTTTATTTTCCGTAAGTTTAGATTTAGGGACTCCATTAAAAATATTAATTATTTTAATATCTCCCAAACTATCTAGAATCTTCCCAAACCCTTTCTGGGTATTGGAGATCTCATGTGCCTTAGCCCCTCCACCAAATTTCGTGGCTAGAGCACATCTCATGCTACCCCAAATCAACACTCCCTCTTAGCAAGCACTGTGCTCTAACAATACTTCTCACTGAGTATTACTCTGATCATCTGGCATCGGTCCTTGATGCTAGGCTTGCTGCCCATCATCTGCACCGATGTATCTCGTACTGCCACCCATGGCTCTGCCACTGCCACTATTGCAGCTATATGACAACTCCCTTTGCATCCGTGATGCTACCCATGGCCCTGCCACTGCCACTGCTGCGTCTGCACTACATCCCCTCTCATCATGCTACATCGTGTTGCCCATAGCACTGCCACTGCTAACTGTTGCATTGCAACTCAGTTACTGAGAAGTAAGGAACTGATTTCCCAACTCTAACATCTCTGTCAGGCTAGAGACACTCCTGACGTTGAAGCTCCTTCTGTCACTGACAAGTGCTCCCTCTCTGACCTCTGCGTTGTTGTGACAACTCCCTGCATCTCGCACCGTTGCACACCTCTCTATGCCATCCTACACTAGTGCAACACTCCCGTGCCTCTCGCACTGTTGTAGCCTGCTAGCCTCGCACTGTCTTAGGAATCCTGCCTTACCGCTCCCTTTGTTGCTCCATCCTCATTTGTCTCTACCGACATCTACCAGTACTGCTACTCCTCATTGAGGTTCCCGTAGCAAGTTATAATCCAAGAGGTTGGGTACCTCAAGGATCCTGCCCCTCATCGCCTGTAGTCCACCTGAGTACAGCTCGATGTCTCCCCACTGATTCTCAAGTGGCACATGAGTACTCATGGCACAATCGTCATCCCTCAAGGCGAAGGCCTTGATACGCCGTTTATCTAGAGTGGACGGGATCCTGGCCTTCCAACCTACAAGGTCGGACGCTTCGTCCAGCCTATCCTGATCCCTCATCCCATTCATGGCCATCTCTCTACTCTTCTTTGTCGACTCCTCCGAGTCTCTCTACTTCCCGCCTGGAAGTTCTTGGTTCAACTCCTGCTGAGTCTCTCTACTTCCCATCTGGAAGTTCTCTGTTCAACTCCTCTGAGTCTCTCTACTTCCCGTCTGGAAGTTCTCTTCTGGACTCCCTCTGAGTCCCGATTTCCCTCCTGGAAATCCTTCTGCCAACCATCAAGTTGCCCCTCTCTGATCGTCTGTGCAACTGCACCACTGATCTGGATTCCTTGGCTAGAAATCCGCCTCAGCAGCAACTCCCTCCCTTTGGTCTTGCCCTGTTAGGTATTTTTCTGACTACAGTACCCCACCAGCGTCACTCTACAACGTACCCACAGCCTCCTATACCCCAGCAACTAAAGGATTAAGCCACTTGGCTTTGTGCAATCCTAACACCAGCAAATCAGCTCCCCAAGCCAACTGCGTCAGCCCTCCTAGCCTCTGCATGAGCCTGATTCTGCCTCCCTTAGCCTCTACACTGTCTTTCTCTAGCTTAGAATGATGACGCAATCCCTCTGCATCACTCCTTCCTCTGTCGCCTTCTGCAATGATCAGCTCTGTCACTCAAGATAGTTGATTTCTACCGCTCTGCTCGAGTGCTGTCCTTAGTTCTCATGTGCTCTGCAACCACACTCTGATACCATGTTGGAATTTCTAAGTCTAACACGTTAGAAACCCTTCATGTACTTTCTGATTTATTCCTACCTACTTGTTCTATTAATTAACAAGTTATTTACCATGTAAATACTAGAAATAAATACAAATACATGCTCAACACGTTACAGATCATCAACTGAAGCAAACAAAACAAGCACACAAGTGACACCGTTGTTTTTGGACCAATGTCCCCGGAAAAAACCAATGCGGGAAAATCGGTGCAGTTATCTGAGGGTTTTATTATTATGCAGTTTTTTAATACAATCTAGGCAGTAGTACCTCTCCTTCGGAGACAGATGCTCCGGCTGAAACCCCGGATAAACACTCCGGCAACTCCTCAACTCCAATTTGCCCCACGAAAAACCCCAATGTCAGCCTCTAGGGACTACGTCAGCCTCTTTTGCCCTCTGCATCAGCTTTCCCGGCTGTTCCAGCAGTTCCCAGCAGTTTTGGTTATTCACGGCAGTTACGGCTTTTGGCCTCTGCGTCAGCTTTCCCCGTTGTTCCAACAGTTCCGGTTTTTCCTAGCAGTTCCGACTTCTACCCTTTGTGTCAGCTTTCCCGGCTGTTCGGTAGTTCCCACTGTTACTGGCAGTTCCGGCTTCTGTCCTTTGTGTCAACTTTCCCGGCCGTTGCACTGATCCTCCCAGCACTATCTCTGCCTCTTTGCTTTTGTATTCACTACCCCTCAGCTACAACTCTGATCACTCTCTTGACTTCCTCGGGAAACCCTGCCCCAGAAAGTCGAAATCTTGATCAACTCGGTGTGTTCTCCAAGTGACCCTCAAGCCTCCTCTTATACTTTTCTCGTTGACAAATCAACGGCTGAAATTAAGTCCCTAATCAACGGCTAAGTTTAGGTCTGGCTTGATCCATGACTTTTGGACCATTCTAACACAGTTTTATATTAATTCACATTAATATTTTATTTTCCCTAAGTTTAGACTTAGGAACTCCATTAAAAATATTAATTATTTTAATATCTCCTAAACTGTTTAGAATCTACCCAAACCCCTTTTGGGTATTGGAAATCTCATGTGCCTTAGCCTCTCCACCAAATTTCGTGGCTACAGCACATCCGATGCTACCCCAAATCAACATTTCGATTTATGGTTGGAGTTCAAGAAGTTGTCACTAAGGGGGGATAGGCTCTAATGCCTCCTTCCTTCTCATATTGTGTCATATTTGTACATCCTTCAATCCTATCCCAAGTTGTTCTTAAGGGGGGAAGTTGGGATATTTCGACACATGGGAAATAGTTAAGTATAACTTGGTCTAGTGTAGAGTTAGGTAAAGCGTGTTTCTTTACTATTCATTTTTGTAACTTACAATCCAACGGTCACAATATGTTCTAGACATGAAATGATCCGATGGTTCATTCTCTCCTTGGTATGACCAACACTTGATCCGTGGCTTAGCACCCAATTGGTCCATGATCTCTATTTAAAGAGCATGGAGGGTCATTTATAGGGTGACCATTCATGAAAGAAGCTTATGTAAATTTTCATTCTTTTATTAATAAATTGCCTGAAGTGGCTGCGTTGGCTCAGGCCATGGACTGTTTCCCTCTTTGAGGGTATTAACCACATCAAGAATACTGGTGTATTGATCTGTGATCTGTTTGCCAGTAGTGTCCTTTGGTGTTCTATCTGAGGAACTTGCCCTGTAAACTCCTACAGAAAGTGACCCTGGAAACCCTTTCCCAAGGATGGAGTTGAAAAATGGAACTTGCTTGCTCTTTAAGCAAGGGACTTGGTCTTCCAGGGGTAAGGGGTGAGGATTGGAGGGTTGAGGGAGTGTTGAATTTTTAGCTTCGGAAGGTCTTCTGCATAGGCTTTTGTCTAGCATGCAGGGGAAGAAGTCCTCTTTAGGTGGTTGTTCAAGAGGAGCAACTAATATTATCTCCTTCCTGAGTTTTTAACTAATGAAAAAGCACATTGATTAACTATTTATTTATTGTTGACTTTGGACTAATATTTATCTAAGGATATATATTAAATTATTTAAGTGACTTAGATCTAATCTCCATTGTTGATCTAAGAAGGTTAGGATTTAATCTTAGCTATCTATCACTTTGGAGATTAGGGATTTGGCCCATGGAGAAATTATAAAGAGAACCTATGGGAGAGGATGAAGACACATTACATTGTTATTGTTGAGAGAGTGATTTTCTCAAGGAGTGAGAGACTCTAGGACTGAAGAGAAGGGAAAAGGATTGTAACGACGAAATTTCAGGAGGAAATTTCAAGGAGGCCGCGTCTAGGAGAGAGAAGTCAAATTGTTAAAGAGGGGGGTTGAGTTTTGGAGGGCAGAAATTTCCAGGGCCAACTTTCTCAAGAGCGGAGGGGATATACGAGGTGAGAAGAAGGGACCAAGTTTGCTGGTGAGAGAGGCCGGATTCTACAAGGCTGGAAATTTCAGGAGGGCCAAATTCCTTGAGGCTGATTCTCCAGAGGAGTCAATTTCCAAATTCCAAGCAGCTGTAATTTTTCTGTGTGTTCTTTGTGGATATAGGCCCTAATTTCCCTAAGCAATATAAAGTGAAGGAATATTGTTTTGGGCAGAACTTTCTACTCTTGTGCGATTGATTTCCTTATTTTTTTCCCATTGCAAATTTAATTAATTAAAATACCAGTGAGTTTATTTTCCAACAGTTTTCATATTTTATTGAGTAGATAATGTCTGGGTATAAAATAATTGTTGAGATATAAATAAATCAGATCTAGTATTGGATATTTAACATTTAGGTGAGCGGCCCCTACTTAGATCAATATCGCCTCTTTTTCTTATATCTAAACCTTCGTTATCTCAAATATCATATTAGTTGCTTGTGTATCTGCCATTACTTTGCCTTTATAGAAAAATGCACTGGTTGTAACTGGGTCCCATTGTATTCCGAGGCTATACTATCTGCATTTTGAGCATTCATCAGTGCCGTATGGATGCATTTGGGTACATATGCAGGTGTAAAAGAGTGTGCAAGAAGGGTTTAAACACATTAAACCAATTATGCAATAGTGTGGCAACATTCCCTTGCAAACCAAGAGGTCATCAAGGGACAGGTACAAGAGGTGTATGTATGGCTGATCCATGCATTCCAACCATATTAAAGCCAATATGGATTACTTAACCCCTTCATATACATCAGATTAATTTACTGTTTAGTAGACCAAATAATTAAACCTGTAGGCTGATTCCTTTTATGGTTGTAGAGATTCAACAATTCTCACAAAATAGAACCATTGTAATTTCGATAGATTAGCTTGTACTCCAAAATATAGCAGTTTTATGCTTTAACTCATGAAAAGGAATATTCAGTGTCAGAGGGTAAAATATTTTGTCTGAACTGAAACTGATACACAACTTTTTTTGATCAATCATTTCTGCTACACAAGCCTCCTTACTACTGGCTGTCTTAAAGATCAATATCAATGAAGATTTTTTGCTCAGAAAATGAAAAATGAGTAGATAAACAAATGACACAACTAAAAGACAGCAGGTGAATAAGATGCAAACAGCTCCATTTGTAGACCATCACCAACAATCAGTTTCAGGTCACTATACAAGTGAAACATATTCCATACCCATCCTCGGCGAAGTTGTCACCATCGCAGCTTTCACAGCAACTGTCAGACACAGTTATGGAAGGTCTACCACCAGCAACATACAGAGGATCCCCTGCTCAAGAAACAAATGCAATTCAACAGGAGCTTTGTTTCTCAACCATCCAAAAGTATGGTAACATCAAATATAAATATGCTTCGCTAAACTCTAATATATTAAACCTTCACATACAAATTAAGGCACAATCAGTTAATTGCTTCAGCCAGATCAATGATGGGCTTAGGTTGGAATGACCTCAAATAGAGATCATAGTAGGTAGTGTCTGGCTTCATATCACATCAAGGTATGCTTCTGCAAGGTTGTCATTTTCCAGTTCTGTCTCACGTGTTTAAACTTAGAGAACTGAAAGTTTGGTAAACCACAACGCTTGTATGTTGCCGTTTTTAACTTTGTTTACCAGTTCTTACATTCACTTAGATTAACTTTCTAAGCCTTGTTATAACTTCACAGATAGCGTCAAAAAGAAAATGATCGACTTGCAAGTAGTTTTAATCAATGTGGAAAAAGTCGAAGTCGGGATTAATTCGGCAAGGGTCCAAAAGTTGAAAAACTCGGCAAAGTCGGGAGTTTTTCGAAAAAGTCGGCAAAAAGTCGGCAAAATTAAAAAAATACAAAAATATTCATTTTTAAAAAAATCCGGACTTTTTCAATAAAATCCCGACTTTTTCAATAAAATCCCGATTTTTTCAATAAAATCCCGATTTTTTCAAAGAAAAAAAAAATCATTAAAGAAACTACCACGATTTTTTGGAAAAAGTCCCGATTTAATCCCGACTTTTTCGATTTAATCCCGATTTTTTCGTTTCTTAAAAAGTCGACAAAAAATCGGCCGATTTAATCCTTTTCTTGAAAAAATCGCGTTTTGGGGAATAAATCCCGATTTTATCGGGACTTTTTCTTGAAGCTAAACTTAGAATCATTTACCACTGCAAAACTAGGATTGTAGAACACGAAACATTTTGTTCTAAGTTGCACAAAAAGTGATAACTGGTAAAAGTTTCTAAAACAGGTACACCATGGAAACACAAGCACCCAAAATTTTGGATACACAGTATTTAAAATAATATAAATATAAATATTTCTAAACACAGTTTTTTGCATAATTATCTTGCAACTTTGATAGAATGATCAATGATCGAGAAATTTATATTGTGTTTAACAATTCACTCAATTTGTCATCGTTTTCATGTCAATGATTGAATGATGTTCATTTACAGTAAGGGTCCCTGGCTTATATACCGCCATTGGCACCCTTTGGGGAAAGAGCATGATCTTATGATCATGCCCTTTCGTCTAATTAACCTAAAATTAAATAATTTTTACATAACATTGCCTTCCTCTCAAAAGAATGCTTTGTCCTCAAAGCATACGTAACGACGGATGTTGTTGACAAAATGATTCATTCTCCCAAGAAGCTTCTTCTTCGGGTAAGTCCTTCCACTTGATCAGATATTCCTTGATTGTACGATGTCGAAGCTTTCTTTCTCTAGTAGATAAAATACCTTTTGGTTCTAGAATGACCCTTCCCTCATCATCCAGGGATGGAAGCGTTGTTTGCGTTGATTGATTGTCGCGTAGTGCCCTTTTAAGGTAAGAGAAATGGAAGATGTTGTGAACACAACTTTTCTCTGGAAGGCTTAAACCATATGCAACTTGGCTGATCTTTTTGTTGGTCTAATAAGGTCCATAGAACTTTGGTGCGAATTTGTTTTTTCCTTTTTGTTTTAAGGACAATTGTTTGTATGGTTGGAGCTTGATAAACACCCATTCTCTGACTTCAAACTCTCTTTCGGTTTTGTTTCGGTCTGCTTGTCACTTCATAAGATTCCTCGCATTATTCAAGTTTTCTTTCAATATTTGGACGATTTTTTGGGTTTCTTCTAGTTGATTTTTAACAACTGGTAGATTTGTCTGGACAATAGCTAGATCCTTCCATTTTGGGGGTCCATATCCATACAAAGCTTGAAATGGCGTCATTTTTGCTGACGTATGATAAGTAGAATTATACCACCACTCAGCGAAATGTAACCATTGAGCCCACTTATTTTGTTTTTCTATAGGATAGCAACGTAGGTACGCCTCCAAACATTTATTGACAACCTCTGTTTGTCCATCTGTTTGAGGATGATAAGCGAAACTCTAGGTTCCTATGTGGTTGAACAACTCCTTCCAAAAATTACCCTTGAATTTGGCATCTCTATCACTCACAATGACTTTCATAAAACCATGTAACTTATATGTATACTTTTGCAAAATATTTCAGCGATTACTTTCACTAAGTATGATTTCTTAATTGCCATAAAGTGAGCATATTTGGTGAGTCTGTCGACCACTACGAAAATCTTGTCCTTGCCTTCAGATACTATTAATCCTTCGATAAAGTCCATCGAAATTTCTTCCCATTTCTGATTTGGAATGTTTAAAGGGTGAAGTAATCCCGGTGTCGTAATATTTTCACTTTTATTCCTTTGACATGTGTCACCCTCTGCTACATACTTCTGAATATCGCGACTCATTCCTTTCCAAAAGAAGGATTGACATGCATTGTAGTAAGTCTTAAAGAATCCTACATGTCCAGCTGACGGTGAGTCATGTGACTCCTTGAGTACCTTAAATTTAAACTTGGAATTTTCATTTAGATAGATTCTTGCCTTGTACCATAGAATATCATTCTTGCACTGAAATTTTGAGTTGTTGGGAAGGTTATTGATTACTGTCGTTATTTCTAGATCCTTGGCATACTCACTTCAAATTTTGTTAAGCCATTCAAGAACAGCAACCGAGATTGCAAGTAGTGTTGGTTCTTCATCTTTCCTGGATAAGGCATTTGCTACTACATTGTCTTTTCCTCTTTTATGTAGTATTTCCATGTCAAAGGCAACAATTTTTTCAATCCATTTTTGTTGTTCTTTGGTAAGTGTTTTTTGTTGAAGGAGGTGTTGGAGACTATTATGGTCTGTTCGAATGGAAAACTTACTTCCCAAAAGATATTTCCTCCACTTAGCTAGTGCGTGCATAATAGCAAGCATTTCTTTGTTGTATGTGGACTTGAGGCGTTCTCTTTTATTGAGTTTCCTACTTTCAAAAGCTATTGGATGTCCTTCTTGCATTAACTCTGCACCTATACCAAATCCGGAAGCATCACACTCAATGATAAATGGTTTAGAAAAATTTGGTGTTGCCAATACGGGGGCATTAGACATAACTTCCTTTAATTTTTCAAAACACTTTCCTACTTCCTCATCCCATAGAAATGAATTCTTCTTTAAAAGGTTTGTCAAAAGGTGCAGTTATATGTGCATAGTTTTTAATAAACCTTCGGTAGTATCCAATCAAACCTAAAAACCCTCTTAGCTTGGATACATTAACAGGTTTGGTCCATTCTTTTATAGCTTTGATTTTGTTAGGGTCCACCTTTACGCCTTCATGGGATATAATGTGTCTAAGGTATTCTACTTCTTCCTTTCCGAAGGTGCATTTGGATTTTTTCATAAAATTGATGCTCTTTTAGTAGTGTAAGAACTTTATCCAGATGGTGTAAGTGCTCTTTCGAAGTTTTACTGTAAGTTAGAATATCGTCAAAGAATACTAATACAAACTTCCTAAGATGTGGACGAAATAATTCATTCATAGTTGCTTGAAACGTTGCTGGTGCATTGGTTAACCCAAACGGCATTACTTTAAATTCATAGTGACCTTCGTGTGTTCGGAATGTCGTTTTTGGTATGTCTTCCAATCTGATCCTGATTTGATAGTAGCCTGACCTTAAGTCCAATTTTGAGAAGTATTTTGCGCCATGTAGCTCATCCAACATTTCGTCGATAAATGGAATTGGGAACTTGTTTTTAATTGTTATTTTGTTCAATCCTCTATAATCAATGCATAGCCTGAATGAACCATCCTTCTTCCTTACCAATACCACTGGAGCAGCATACGGACTTTTACTTTTCGAGATGATCTCACACTTTAAAAGGTCTTGGATTAATCTCTCAAATTCCGTTTTTTGGTGATGTGGATATCGATATGGCTTAATGTTGACGGGCTCTGATCCTGCTTTGACTTCTATTGTATGCTCAATTTCCTTGTTAGGAGGCATTTTCATAGGTAGGTCTTGAAATACTTTTTCATACTTCTGAATTAGATCTTGGATCTCTGGTGACTCTTCATTGATCATAGTTGCAGATAACATTTCTAATTGGTGATATCGTACTACATAAGTGGGTGCTCCTTTTCGAATCATCTTCATTATCTAAGATGATGATACAATTTGATTCTCTGGTTCTTGGAATCCGTGTAATTTATACCTCTGGCCTCTCCATTTAAATCTTATGAATTGTACTTGATGATTGGCAGCATAAGTGCCTAGAGTTCGTAGCCATTGGATACCTAAGACTACATCTACTCCACCTAATGGTATCGTGAAGAACGGAGATTCTAAATTAAAGTCTTGAATATGCAATTTGACCTTATGGCATTTTCCCACTTTTTCAATCTTCTTATCGTCAGCTACCACCACCTTCATGTTTGGTAAGGGAAATGAAAAAATATTGAGTCTCTTTGACACGGTTGCATCTAAAAAATTGTGGGTGCTACCAGAGTCAATGAGAACCACTACGTTGTTCTTCTTTATATGTCCTTTCAACTTTAAAATTTGAGGTTGTGATATACCTATCATAACTGATAGTGACACTTGCGGAATACTTCCGTCATCTAATTCTGGTGAGAATTCTGGGCCATCTTCTATTTCTTCTATGTCAAAATCTTCACTGTTTGAATCATTAGTTGCTTCACAATTATATAGATTCTTTGGTTCTTTTCCTTTAGCACACCTATGTTTGGGGTCCCACTTCTCACCACAGCGTTTGCATTTGCCTTCTTTTATCCTTTGTATTTCTACATTAGATTTTTCACCTTCACGACGATGTGGTGGAACATATCTTGTATTGTTTGAGTCGACAAACTGGGGTACCCTTCGTCTTGAACATACTTTTTCCGATTTTGACCAAAATATTTGTTCAAATTTCTTCTCAGTAGTTTTTGCTTTTCGTCTTGCTACTTCTATTGACTTAATGTCATGAAGGTCAATTTTTACTTGTAAATGAGCTTTAAGTCCGAAGATGTAGGATTGAACTAGACGAGACTCTGATAACCCAGGTACTCGTGTCACTAAGGTTTCCCATTCTTGAGTATACTCATCCACACTTCCTTTTTGTCGTAATTTGATGAGTGATGAAAAAACCTCTTCTTCCCTTACACCTTGGAATCTTTTAAAGAATGCATCTTTAAATTTCCTCCAACTAATGGCGATTATCGTCTTCTTCCACCACATATACCAATTATATGCCTCTCCTTCCATTTTCATGGATCTGTGCCTAAGCCTTTCGTCATCATCGTTGATGTCATAAATCTCGAAGTATTCTTCTGCTTTATTTATCCATGCAACACTGTATTTTTCGTTTCCATCAAATTTAGGCATCTCGACTTTTGCCCTTTTTTGATATGTCGCTAATGGTTGAGCGAAAAAAGGATGTTGATTGGTAAATGTATCCCAGAGTTGCTTATTTGAAAAAGTCGCTTTACTATTTTCTTGGTGGGGCGTTGCTGATTTTTTTGGGGATTCAGCTTTTTCTTGAGAGTCTGTTGATTTTGTTGAGTCTGATGAGTTGTGCTCTTGATTTCCTTCATCTTCTTGTAGTAGTTGTGCAGGTATAATATTCATCTTTTTACACACGAGGTTCAGCAATGTTAAGGTCTCGTTTTGATTCACTTCTGATTGGATATGGTGCTGCCCCATCTGTAGTTCTATTCGATTTGTCGTATCCTGAAGCCTCTTGATATCGTCAGCGTGCCCATTAAACTTGTTCTGGAAATCAGCTAATTTTTTATTGACCTCATCGGTGTGGCTAGTAACCTTATTCTCCACTTCAATCAATCTTTTATTGAAATCGGCCATTGACATTGTCGACATTGAACGAGTTTGTGGGGGTGTATATTTATCTGCCAGCTTAATTTTTTTTTTAAATGATTAAATTAAATTAATTAATTTAATCTTATATATATAACTTATAACTTATAATTAAATTAAAGTTATGTATTATATATAACTTATATATAATTATATTATATATATATATATATATATATATATATATATATATATATATATATATTTATATATATATGTTATAATATATATATATACGTTAATTTATATATATATATATATATATATATATATATATATATATATCCACTACGGACAGTCACATCTGATCCGTTTGATCGTTCAAAAAACTTCGAGTGGATATCACCGCAGCCCACCGTAATGGAAAAGACCTGGAGTTCAGCGTATCACAGCAGATAAAAAACGATGGAACTTCCTAGGATTCAGTGTATCACCGCAGAGCCCACCCAAATGAAGAACGACGCAGGTAGGGTTTCATGGACAGGTAGGCAACGAGAGACAAGGACGCGGTGTGCAGGCATATGGTCAGTGGGTGACCTGTAGGTAGCAGCGGAATGTGAAGGAGGGCGTGTGACAATTCAACGGCAGTCGGAATCGACAGAGGGTTTAGTGGATTACAGTGGAACAGTAGTCGTATTAACACGGTGCTATGGACAGTGGAAGCAGCTGCGGCAGACAGCAGACGATGGGAAGACTGGCGTAGTTGCACAGTCAGACAGTGGGGTTAATGAATGAAGGAACGTGGCAGCAGAAGGAAATCGATGGCAGTAGATCAATATAGCCTAAGGAGCGAACGCGCTCTGATACCAGATGAAGTAAATAAACTTCATAATAAACAGTAATAAGTAAATATTTTATTAATGATTGAATGATGTTCGTTTACAGTAAGGGTCCCTGGCTTATATACCGCCATCGGCACCCTTTAGGGAAAGGGCATGATCTTATGATCGTGTCCTTTCGTCTAATTAACCTAAAATTAAATAATAAACCTAAAATTAAATAATTTTTACATAGCAAATTGATCAGTGAGAGGATTATAAGAAGAGGCTTGATGTGCACTTGGAGAATACACAAGGAGAAGATCAGAAGTTCGATTTTCTAAAGCAGAGCAACTGTCAGAGAGATTTTCGATAGTGATCTTTTGCAGAGAGTGGCAGGGATAGTATCCGAAGGGAAATCTTTCATGGTCGAAGAATAATTAGCAAAGAAGAGAGAGGGAGATCTAGTAGAGGCAGCGCACAACCAGAGACACTGATGCAGAGTCACGTAGAGGCAGCGTAGAAGCCTTGAGGGAGTCTGAAATTTGCTAGAGGGTTCGATTTCTGTAGCTGAAGCTGGGGTGTGAGACTGAGAGAGTAGCAGTCAAATCGATCAGCCGGGAAGAGTGATGCAAGCCCTAGACAGTGTGACGTTGGGCTGACACAAACATTGTGCAGAGGTAGCGCAGAGGCAGCCAGGGGTTGTTCATACAAGGGTTGGATCAGCCAAAACTTCCAGTGATAGTGTGAGGTAATCTCACAAATATCTCTTTCAGTGATATTCTCTATAACTAGATTGTCGGGAAGGCATCCAGAGATTGTATTCAGAAATTACTAGTCCTTAATAATAAAACTCTCAGAGTTGTTGCACCGGTTTTCCCGCATTGGGTTTTTCCGGGGACATTTGTCCAAAAATAACTGGGTAGATGTGTTGTATCTTTTTCCTGTTCAATTTCTTGTTTCCGTTTCTAATTTAAATGGTGTAGGTTGTAGTGTATTCGTTTCAGTGTTTACTGTATGAAACAGTAAATAATTTGCTTTAATAATTAACAAATAGGAGAAACGTAAGCAGTAGCTGCAATAGAAATTTGGGCATCCAAATTTTCACATGGTATCGGAGCTACAGATGAAACAAGAGAGCAGTGTTGGAAGAGCCTAGTGTTGAAGGAAGAAGGTTGTTTGAAATTCCTACAGAGCCAGAAAATCGAATCCCCAGAGGCATTGCACAGTTCAGGCCAAGAGGGAAAATATTTTCGAGGAAGGTCTCTCTCTGAGTGAGTCGACAAAGAGGTAAGACTCCCAGATCAAAGTTTGCCAGTGTCGGAGGGAGTAGCGTAGAAGCTTCAGCGAAGAGGAGGTTTCTAGTGGGACAAAGTTTTTTGCAAGCAGTTGTTGGGCAAAAAAGACATCAGAGGGAAGAGAGAGACACGGTTGGGGGAATTATTCCTCAGAGGACTTCCAGCCAAGGAGTCTGAATTCTCACTAGTTGAGTAGCAGCGGAGAGGGGCAGATCTACAAGCTCCAGAAGGGAGTGCGTAGGCCAGTCTAGTGTAATACGAAGAAGAGAGGAGGCTATTCAACTTTTCGATTGGCAGAGATGGCAACCAGTAAACTGAGAGATCAGGACAGGTTGGATGGGGCATCCAACTATTTGATCTGGAAGGCAAGGATGTCGTGCCTTTAGGATGAGCATTTTCTCAAAATCTACGTCGATAGCGTGGTCGCTGAACCCACAGATCCAGATCCGCTCAAGTAGTACAAGGGAGAAATGGCGTAGACAAAAAGAATGATCCTCGACGGAGTGAAGGATAATATAGTTTGTCACATCGCTGGCAAAAATACTGCCAAGGAGATGTGGGATGCATTGTCGACGTTGTATCAAGGATCTTCCGAGTAGCGGAAGATGTACTTGGAGCAGAAGATGAAATCTATGCAAATGTGGAAGAGGGAACGCATTGATTCGTTCCTTGCAAAGCTCCAAGAGACCCGAGATGAGTTGGCAGTTATGGGGTCAACACCTCAATGTTCTGAGATAGTAAAACTAACCCTAAATTCAGTATCTAAGGAGTGGCAAGTCTTTGTCCAGAGCATCCTGGGCAGGGCGACTTTGCCAAAATGGGATGAGATGTGGGCAGCTCTTAAGCAAGAGGAGATGAGAAGGGACTTGGTCAAGTGTAAACTTGACAGAAACAGCAGCAGTGGGACAAACCCCAAGGAGGAAGAAGAGAATGCAACCCTCGCATCCAAGGGGCAACAGGAGCAACAAAAGAAGAAGAAAGATGTTTCGAAGATCAAATGCTTCAAGTGTGGTGAACTCAGTCACTACAACACAGTGCCCTCTCAGAAAGGACAAAGATGAGAAGCATCACCCGAAAGTTGCAGCCGCAAAGATCGAGGAGGATGGGTTTGCCATGACAGTCGAAATACCTCCAGGAGGGAGGTGGGCTGATTTAGAGTTGTAGTTCGAAAGAGCTACAGACGGGCAGGATCCTTGAGGAGCCCACCTCTCAGATCAATTCCTTGCTACCAGAGCCCAAATCAAAAGTAGTAGGATTAAAGATCAGCAGTAGCGCAGAGACTTCAGAGGGTCAGTGTAGAGACTAGCAGCAATCAGACTCCAACAACAAGATGCATCATACTGAACACTTGTTCAGCAATTTGGGATGTTTTTCCATTGTTGATGCAGTAGCAACAGCAGTTGGAAAAGGTTGTAGTGCAGATGCAACTGGCAGTGGCAATGTCAGCAGTAGCATGGATGCAGAATTGAGAGGGAGTTGCAGTACAGATGCAGTGTTGATATTGGCAAGGTTATCAACATTTGCGCAGTAGTTGGTGGATAGGATGTCAGACATCAACAACGCAGAAGGAGATGTTACAGAACAGAGTGATGCTTCAGCAGGGTGCATTGCTAGAGCACATTCCTCGCTAAGAGGGAGTGTTGATTTTTGATAGCATTGGATGTGCTCTAAGTCTCAAATTTTGCAGGGATGCTTAGACACATGCATTCTCCAATACCCAAAAATTGTTTTGGGAAATTCCACCCAGAGACAGTTTTATTAAAATAATTAATTATTTTTAATGGGACACTAAGTCTAAAATTAGGAAATTCAAATAATTAATGGGTATTAATCCAAACTGTGGGTAAAACTTCTAGAAGAAAGCGAAGATCAAGTCAATATGATCCTAGCCATTGATTAGAATCTAATTTGGGTCATTGATTGATTAGCGAGAGGATTATAAGAAGGGGCTTGATGGGCACTTGGAGAACACACAGGGAGAAGATCAGAAGTTCGATTTTTTGAAGTAGAGCCGCTGCAAGAGAGATTTTTGATCGTGATTTTTTGCAGAGAGGGCCAGAGATAGTATCCGAAGGGAAATCTTTTCCAGTCAAAGAATACTCGGAAGATAAGAGAGAGAGATCGAATAGAAGCAGCATAGAGCTAGAGAGGCTAATGCAGAGCCACACAGAGGCAGCGTAGAAGCCTTGAGGGAATCCAAAATTTGCTGGAGGGTTTGATTTATGTAGTTGGCAGTCATGGTGTGAGACTAGGAGAGCAGAAGTCAGAATCTCAAAGGCAAAGATCAGCTGGGAAGAATGACGCAGGCCCTATACAGTGTGACATTGGGTTGACGCAGACACTGCACAGAGGCAGCTAAGGGTTATTCATTCAAAGGCTGGATCAACTAGCACTTCCAGTGATAGTGTGAGGTAATCTCACAAATCTCTCTTTCAGTGATATTCTCTGTAACTGGATTGTCGGGAAGGCATCCGGAGATTCTATTCAGAAATTACAACTCCTTAATAATAAAACCCTCAGAGCTGCTGCACCGGTTTTCCCGCATTGGGTTTTTCCGAGGACATTTGTCCAAAAATAACTGTGTAGATATGTTGTATCTTTTTCCTGTTCAGTTTCTTGTTTCCATTTATAATTTAAATGGTGTAGTGTTAAATTGGCAACTAGGGAAAAACTCCATGTGGGTCATCTTATTTATGGCAGATGATATTTTTCTTGGATCCCTCTCATCGAGAGGTGTAGGACTAATCTAAATATCATTCGATTCCAATAAGTATTCATGGAGATATGAATTTGTTTGTGTTATAAGACAATTCGTCAAGGTCAGTCAGCAACCAAATAATCCCCAGAAATGCTCAACGTTTTAGTATAAAAGGAGATGACTTGAGAGTCATTTCTCACACACTTCTATCTTGATTTCTCTCCACTTGCCTTGGGTTTTAGTGGAAGGGGAATCTAGGAGTGGAAGCCCTAGACGTTGGAGGAAAGAAGACTAAGGGAGTTGCCCTAGAGGAGATGCCCTAGCCCTAGACGTTGTCAAAGAAGAAGTCAAAAACGTTGTCAAGGAAGCATGCCCTAGCCGGAGTCTTGGAGGAGTCTTATCACAGCTAAGAGAGGCCCTCATGCTGTCCAAAAGGCATCCCTAGACGCAGTCTAAGAGAGGCCTCGGCACTATCCAAAAGGTAGCCCTAGACATAGTCTAAGAGCAGCCATAAACGTTGTCCAAAAGGCAGCCCTAGAAGCAGTCTAAGAGAAGCCCTAAATGCAAGCTAAAAGGCAGCCCTAAATGTTATCTAAAGGCAGCCCTAATGCAGTCTAAAGGGAGCCCTAACACTAACCTACGGTGCCCTAGGTGCGGCCTAATACGGCTGAAAAGGTGGGTTGTAGGTGACCCTCAAAACAAGGACAACTTGAGAGTTTGAAGACTCAAACATGCCCAAGACAGCAATGCTAATAATTGGGACAGCAACAAGACATGGTGCTGCACTAGCAATTGGGACAGCAATGACAATGATGGGACAGTAGCATACTATGATGGGACAGCAACATACTATGATGGGACATCAATGACATTGATGGGACAGCAACATACTATGATGGGACATCAATGACATTGATGGGACAGCAACATACTATGATGGGACAGCAGCATACTATGATGGGACAGTAATTGATCGGACAGCAGCATACTATGAGGGGACAGCAATGACATTGATGGGGCAACAACATATTATGATGGGACAGCAGCATGCTATGATGGGGCAGCAATAAAAACAATGGGACAGCAAGCTAACATGGAATAGCTATGTCACTAATAGTGGGACAACAGTATGCCACATAGGACAACAGTGGCTAGCATGGTGCAACAATGGCACATGGGACAGCAGTGCAGCATAAGGTGCAACAGTATGATGTGTACAACATGGTCATGAGGTCCAGCATTGTGATGATGGGTGCAGCACGGTGAGTTGCAGCGTGATGACGAGATGCATCACAATGATACGTGAAGGAGTCACCTTGGAGAATCAGTTGAAGCAGCATGTCTTCAACTGATCTCATGTATCATCTTCCTAGAGATGATCTATGCTCTTATCTAGATAAGTCAAAATGTTGACTTCTGTTGTAAATGTACTCTCTCTCTCTCTCTGTGCTGAACTATTGAAGAACATATAAGAAGAATTGATCAAGGGTTTCCCCACATTGGGGTTTGTCCCTAGCTAGCGCCACATCTTGTGTCCTCTTGTCTTGGCTTGTCTTTTGCGATTTATGTTTATGTTCTATCTGCAGTTTACTTTAATGTTGATGTGATTGCTAATCTAGAAAAGATATTGAGCTAACTATGAAAATTGAAATAAATTGCTCTAAGCATAGAACATACCTAAAATTAACATGTAGGCTATAGTGTATTCATTTCAATGTTTACTGTAGGAAACTGTAAATAATTTTCTTCAGTAATTAACAAATAGGAGAAACGTAATCAGTGGTTGCAGTAGAAATTTGGGCATCCAAATTTTCACATCAATACGATGGCTATGCCTAGATCAAGGCTTCCCAGGGAAAGGAGAATGATCTATATTATGGTCTTTGTAAGATGGTTTGTCGTATAATGAATGGGACCACAAAGAGACCAAGGATATTCGAACAAGGCCTAGGGTTTACGGTTATCTTCAGCCAAATGTCTATGTCAAGTAAGGGTGAAAGGTGGGATCAATGATAGATGAACTTCCATTGAGTTTTCAAGCACACTAGACCCCTTGAAATGTCGCTACCCTAAGGAGACCTAGACCAAACAGTTTTGGAGATAGGGATAGATGTTTCTTGAAAATTGACCGTGGGATTGTCTCCAAACTTGGGAGGACCAAAAGAGGAGACACCAACGGAGTTCTCCACCAACTCGCTCCTCAAGTGGATGGCTCTAAAGAAAATCGTTTCATGCCCTTCCTAGGTTGTCTACGGTTCGGGCCAAAAATTGTAAAAGGGGAAAAATGAAGTTTTAGGGGTTGATCACCAAGGGTTAGGATCAGTGCCTAGCCTATTGGGATAAATGGAGTCAAGATGTATTTTTGTTTGAATACTTTGCTCAATCAAGGAGTCCTATTACAACTTTGTCTAGCCCTAAAAGGCAGCAACTATGTCACAAAGGAGTTTACATTTCCTTTTGCACAATTTGTTGACTTTTCAAGGTAGCAATGGACAAAACCCACCCCTAGAAACATTCATTTGCAATACCATGACATGTAGCATATGCAATACTTCAAGAATCCAAATTTTCATAAATTTGTATCACATTTAGGGCACATTAGAAATTCCATACATTAATCATGCAACAAGAGAGAGATATAGCATCAATATGGCACTTACAAGGTAGAGCAACTATATCCAAATAACAAAATGGAAAAAGCGAAGCTCCAAGATTTAAAAGACAAGAATCCAAACATCGAAATGCATTAATTATCCTCCAATTCATCCATTAATAGCGTGTCCAAAGTATTTTTAGAGAGAACTAATCAAATCCAAGTGATGGTGGTTGTTACAATGAGGCTCTATTGTATCTATATGAGCCTTTGAGCAATTTGAATGGCCTAATTTAGCCTAATGATGCCCCTACAATAAAATAATGGGAAAAACAACATCACTTTGGTGACAAGCCCACAAAATAGCTCCAAAATGTGAATAATTAACCTCTCAAGAGGGTCAAAACTATAATACAATAGCTAGGAGAGCAGTTGGAAGGCCAAATGAAGTCCCTCATGTGCCATAGCAAATAGGAGGGCTCCAACAACAATGATGAAGGGGGTGGCCACTCAATCTCCAAGCAAACAACCTGTGGTACTCCCAAGTGGTTGTGGGGGCACAAAGTTTAATGTTCCCATTTGTATTTTCCTCCATGGTACAGCCAGAGTGGATTTCTAGGGCAGGTGATGGCGAGGTCAATGGGTAGGTTTATGTCATCAGGGATTTCGATGGAATTTTGAGGAGTTTTTATGGGATCTGATGGCATTCGCTTGGCATATTTCATCATCCGCACAGTTTGTCTTTCGTTCTGTCACATTCCGTAAACTTTCAAAAATTAGCATTATTATGGGGCCTAACTTAGTTAATTATGCTCGAGGCGGCATTCCGGGGAGATTAATTGATGGAAAACCTCAATGTAATAGCCCCTTGTAACTAGAACGAAAAGATCTACAGGATGGGATGCTAGGAAGTGACTTCCAATAGCCAAAGAGGATATGGTGGGCGATTCACCATTTTCTTAATTATAAATTACTTTAATTAGTCATTTAATTAAGGAAAAATAATTAATTGGAGGAAATGGGCCAAAAGTGATTTAAGTGAAATAAAATAAAATTAAAAGGTCACTTAAGATAAAGTCAATGGACAATCTTCTAGAATAATAATAAAATAATAAAATAAGATGCTTATAGAGGCTTGGAGATCTATCCATTAGATCTATAAAAGAGGAGGAGGAGGTCATTTGGAGACATCTTGGATTTGATATTGTTTCTAGTATGAGAGGTTGAAAATCTAGTTCTCTAATCCATTGGTAGCCCTAGGATGGAAACCCTCGGGTGATTTAATGAGATTGGGCGGGTACCCGTCTCCCTTGGTGAATTCATTCAGAATTCACAGGAGCTCTTATTGTTTCCAGTTTCATTTTGGAGAGGCCAGATCTAGTGCTATAGCAGACACATTTTGAGGCCGGATCTAGTTTGCAGTAGTTGCTTCAGTTTCTCAGCCATTTTCCAGCGATTTCATATTGCTATGTACTCGTATTTTTGGTTAATATAATAAAGCTGAGATTTCCTTCCGCTCATCATCGTTATTTGCATGTTCTATGTTGTTAAATTTTACATGGAAATCTTTTGTTTATGAGTGGAAATTTTATGTGAAGGGTTTGTTCCAAATTTATTTCATTTGGGGCATTATAGTGGTATCAGAGCTGGTTTTCCTGCAAGCCTAAGGGTTTTCTTATCAAAATCGTTGGACCATATTTACTGCAGGTGTTGGAGCAAAAAACCTGAAAAGAAACCCTCCATTTTCAAATAGAATCTCCAAACCAAGGGTTTATTATAGAAGGCCGAATTCATATAGAAGAAGGCCAAATTATTGCTTTGTTCAAGGGTTTGACTTTTATTGTTTGGAGCAAGCCGATTTCTCTAGAAACCAAATACGTATTTACCTGGAGATTGATTTACTCATTTAGTTGAGAGATCAAGTTGCTTAATTTGGGGAGGAAGATTTCTGGTCATCCATTGGAGGTCGAATTGTGAAAATTTCAAGACTAAATCGCTAAAGGATGCTGTGTAATATCCCTTATCAGGAATATTCCTCAAACGCAAGCAAACTCCAACCAAAGATGGACTGGGAGGGCATTTACCAAATATGTCGCCTCTGAAAAGAGGACGAGATCCAGAGGCTACCTAGCCCTTTCCAGACTCTGTCTAAGAGTATAGGGGAGAACACACAAGTGGTATAATAACCAAGAAGCTCAAAGATATAGAATAACAATGGTGCAACATATAACAATATAACCATAAGCAGATACTCAAGAAATGCAGAGAGAAATGCTAAGCCATTTTATTATACTGAGTAATAGAATGAGTACAAGAGGTGATCAAAAAGATGGCACCTCGACTTGCACAAGGCAAGTGAAGAAATACACTCAGAATAGCAAAAGAATGGCCCCTCTCTGAACTACGTCCAAGCTTCTGGAGAATTGTCACGCTGCTGCTACTAGAAATCAAATGAGGATTTGGGGCTGCTCCCCTTCTCAGAAAAGGCTAAAGCTCTAGAATCAAACTCTACTCAAGAAACCCAGAAAAACCCAGAAAGCTTTTCTGAAATGGCCGACCCCCGAAAATCATCCCCTTGGGGTTCTGCGCAGTCCCTCAATGCTCTGCACTGCCACTGAATGAAACCCTCCAGAAATCCACCTGAAATCTCTACCAAAACTCACCAATATGCAAGGGTTGATCCCCTGCTCAATCTCTCAGCACAAATCCTGTGGCAAACCATCAACCCAGACTCCTGCCCGAAAGAACTGCGTCACCTTCTCACTGCTGCGCAGTCCTCCAATACGCAAATGAAACTGTTGCTGAAATGTTGATGAAACTACTGCTGAAATGCTAATGGAAATACTTTGCCCGAGCAGGCACTCGAAGTCCCCCAGGGCTAAGGGTGAGATCTCCGAACAGAGACACTCAATGCACTAAACAGTGTTGCAGACTAGCTATACAGCGAGCGTGCTCTAAGTCGAAATGACTATCACAAATGCTCATAACGGAATGATCAAAATGAAGGGGCTCCTCTCTCCTTTATAGCCTTTGCCTCTCTCAATCCCAAGGCTCACCTCCTCCTGCGTGATTCCTCTCTTGCCACGTGTTTCTCCCCTTCTACGCAATCCCTCCATGTGTCTGCGTGGGCTCCATTTCTACATCCCCCTTTGGCCCCCTTGGCTCCCCTTTAAGTTACAATATTGTGCTACTAGGAAGTGACTTTTTATTCTAAAAGTGAATTATGTCCCCCTTCCTCACTTTTTTTATTTACAAATAACTATAGAAGGAAAAAATTGAACAAAATCGAATATTCTAATTAGCCATGGCTGATTAGGAATATTAGAGGCTGAGACATTGTTCCAGGTGATCGTTCTCCTGAAGTTGGAAATGCAGTACAAAGGTCAAATTGCATATATACAGGAGCCTTAGTGTTTGCTAACGCGATCAGAATGTTTTGAGTCGTCGTACATGCAATTTGAGGCCAATGAACATGTGTACACGTGCTTGTGTATCAAAGAGTGATATTGAATACTCCTGGTGCGATTCACATTAACGGAGCTAGCAGGCTCAATATATGCCTGTATGTACCTAAGGATCAAATAACAGGGGATGTGAAGCTTGCAGAGGAACCACGCTCATTTCCAGCATGAGGTGACTACACAGACAATCTAAGGGCCGATTTGATTAAGTCATTGTTGTCTAAGGTTGTGCATCATCATACAGTCTGAAGACGTCATTGAAGTCATCACTGACTTGTGGCGGCATTAGTTCAAAGAGGGGGTAGTTGACGTAAGTGGGACGGCAGAACCATAAGACTCTAGCTTTCGCTTAGGCGTGGCATCATTGTCAGCATTCTCAAGCATTCTTAAGCAAAAGCCAGATCCCTGCCAGGATAAGGAAGAACGATGCTACACACGCGACAGTGTAAAGTAGCCATGAGAAGGACAAGCTGTCAATCGAAGGGAAAATAGTGCAGTTGTATAAGGATCAAACTGTCAACGTGGGATCTTAGTCACCAGGTTCGAGTTCGAGTTCGAGTTCGGCGACCATGAAATTCGAATAAAGTTCGGCAACTAAAATTTTGTCGATAAAATTCGACATATAGAAATTCGAAAAAAAAAATGTATATATATATATATATATAATCAATTTAAAGTCAAATTCAAATAAATTTTTGGTGACCAGATTTTGGTGAGAGCAAATCGGAAAAGGGACAAAATGTTCGCACTTTATCCTGCTCCATTGAAAAAATACCAAACTTCCCATCAAACCTATTCCTGGCTAAAAAAATTGGATTGATGTGATCAGTCAAAATAATATGCAAAGTAAAACCAACTGCCTGCATACTGTCAGTCGAAAACAAAAACTAATAAAAGGCCTAATAATGAGAAAATCAAAATCATGAAAATTATTAGAGTTCACATGAAGACGAAATTCTTTCACTAAGAAACCATTAGACTATCAAAACCAAGCAAACGGTTTTTACGAATGCTCTCGAACATCCAGACACCGCTCAGCTGTGTTCTAAAAGAAAAAAAATAAGTAGTTTGGCGTCCCGAATACATGGGAATTAATAGGTTACTCGTGAATCTGCTGATCTGCTGAAAATGAGCCTAAACTAGTGTCGAGTGGCCCAATAGGGACGATCGTTATCACAAATTAGATTTTATTGACGAATAAATCATCAATTAAGGCATGCAGATTGAGCGTCCGACAAATAAATCATCCAGCTTTCGCAGAACATGAATTGAAAGTGTTTCAAGACATAGGAAACACGAGATGAAAAACAAAAGGCCATAAGGCAACACAAACTGTGGAAGATGAAACTGTTGGCACCAAAACACCATAAGAAAATAAACAATAAAGTCGTTGTATTTCCAATTGTGCCTGTCAAATCTCACAATTTCGAAATAGAGTTAGAACAGAAGGGCAGGTTCCAAAGTCCAGGCCCCCTTAAAACTCTAATCAAAAGGCAAGGGGAAAGAATTACCTCTCAAAAAATTGAAATCCAATGGAAAGCACAAAATAATATCAAGATCGTGAGGTAATATCAAGATATAATGTAGTAGCTTGATCTCCTCATATCAGAGCTCGTACAAAACCAGGAATCGAACCCTAGACATGAAAGGTAAAGAAGGAAACTAGGGATCCAAACAATGCAACAATGAAACCGGCGAGCAATAAAACCCACGCGCTAAAGCCTAAAACGCGCGAAAAAAAACGAAATTCATCGAACATCAGGCGAATTTAATCAAACTTCAAACGATTTTGTTCGGGGAAAATTCGAATTCGCCTTGAAATTCGAGTTCGCCATAAAATTCGGCGAACTCAAACGAATATATTCTTTTCTACTTAAAATTCGCCGAATTTCGAATTTAATCGTTGAAATTCGCCGAATCTGGTGATTGAGCGTGGGATTGATACAAGGTGCACGTGGGTACGCAATAAAATAATAGAGGACCGAATATCACCATAGAAGCGGCAATACTTATTCCAAGTGACGTTGAATAATCCAACAGCTTATCAACCAAGGATCGAGCAAGGCAAACAGGCAGGCCATTTACACCAGGTTTATCAAAGGAAATATTTTTAAAGCCCTAGATCTGAGCCGATAACGAGCTTTGGGAGCAAAAGATCGAACTGTTTTATTATGCAGTGACTGTTCGAAGGCAGAGTAGCTAAAGAAAATGTCTCACTTGTGCCCATATGTATACCTGTAGTGAATGAAGAATTGTATATTAATGTCGTGTTTGCAGAGGTTAATCCCTGTGGAGTTTTATATAGATAGCATATTTGTATTGCGGGTGTTTCATACTGAGGAGATTTATATATATGTTGCCCTCTAACGTTGAGTAAGCTTGATGCTATTTGTATTGGTCATTGGTGTATCGCTGTTGGAAGAGGCCAAGAGCATCACTCCAGGGGTGCGCACTAATTATTTGGTCTGTAGGGTGTGTGTAATTTCCTGAGCAGCGTCGAGATTAAAAAGGGTGGTATTCTGTTGGTATAGAAGACAGAACGTTGAAACCTTCATCACTGGAAAGAACTTAGTTTGCAGATTACACTCATTCTCTGAAGTCTAACTTGCTGGAGCAATTACCAGCACTGTGGAAGAGTCCTAGAACTTTGTGGATCTAATTAGAGCAAGAGTCGGAACATTGGGAACATCTACCTGAAAATTGCGCTACTGAAATCACATTGGAAGTTGAACAATATACTACAGGATGCCTTGCTGATTTTTATATCAGTGGTATTAGAAGAATCAAATTGGCAGCTTTCGTGAGCTAAGACTTCTTCCAGTGGTAAAATTGTTAATGAAGGCAAGTTCCAGGTTCCATTACTGCTTAGTATTTCTTAATTTCAGATTCTGTTTGCAGAGATCCATCTGTATGCTAGGCTTGTATGCTGGTTTATGGTATGAATGTCTAGTTCAGCTAAATGTAAAGAGAGGGTGCTTTTGACTGTGCTAGAACAGTGAGTCTATAAAGCTGCCTTGTACTGTTGTTGTTCATCTGTCATATTAAGTCAGAGTATTGTCATAGTCTCAAGGAGTGAGGCAGCATTGTATAACATCGCTAAGTGTTGAATTTTGTTGAAAAGTCTATCAGTCCAAGCCATTTTGATGAGGAGAGAGGGTTGAATAATCGTTGTTGAGAGTATTGTTGCTAGAATTGAGTGTGTCTTGCCACAAAGGGGTTGAATGCTTGATTGTTGAAGTGTTATGCCATGTCTGCTACTAGTCGAATGTGAGAGACCTATGTATTAGGACATCTATTGAGTCAAGTGTTATTGTATTATTGATGTATGTTAAATTATGGTATGTTCTATGCTTAGAGCAATTTACTTCTTTTCTTCTTATTAGACACAAATTAGCAATCATATATACATTAAGTAAAGTGCAGATAGAACATTAAACGATCGACAGAAAACAAGCCAAGATAAGAGACACAAGATGTGGTGGCTAGCCAGGGACAAACCCCAATGCAGTGAAACCCTTTGATCAAATTTTCTTTTATCTTCAATAGTTCAGCAGAGAAAAATAGTACAAAATCAGAATTCTGTAATTTTATATCAGCAGCAGCAAACTCTAGATCAGCAAAGTCAAACTTGGTCAAACAGCCCCAGATTGACTTCTAGTCAAATTGAAGAACTCAGTCTTCAACAGCAATAAGTAGCAGCCCAAAACTATCCTCCAAACATGGTCAAAGCAGCAGTCAATATATCAGCTCCTGCAGTCAGCCCTAACCAGTCAACGCTGCCCCAAAACAATGGTCAAACAGTGGTCAACAAGTCTGATCTAAATTGCGGCTAGCAAGAGAGAGACTCCCCACACAAATCCGCAGTCAAGGGGACCTATACGCTGGTCAACGCAGTCCTCTAGCACCCAAAACGTGTTGTACCTTCCTACATCCTCCTTCCACGTCACAGCTTGCTGCCCTAATTGCATCCTCTTTCTTCTTCCCACGTGAGAGAGTCTTCTTCCTCCTATGCATACACTAGGAAAGAGAAGAGATGTGGAGATGAGATGATGAGAAAATGAATCAACCTCTCTTGTATTTATATGATTCACTGGGCATGTGCGCCACACATTTACCTGTTGGCCGACCTTGACAACTTGTCAAGTAAATACAAATAAATTCATATCTCCATAAATACTTGTCAGAATCAGATGATCTTTAGATCAATCCTACACCACTCGACAAGAGAAATCTAGGAAAAATATCAGCTGCCATAAATGAGGTGACCCACATGGAGTTTGGCCCTAGTTGCCAATTTTAACACTCCCTCTCAACTAGGGAGAACTCAATCTGCAATCCATCTAACCGTCGCTACTATCCCAGCCATCAAATGCACTGCCCTGCACAGCTTGGCCCTACTCTGCTCTGTTCAAATTGTGAAGAAGAAGAAATGTTCGAGGAGTATCATACCATCCTCCACTGACCTGAATTCAATCTCAGAGTGTGTCATACCACTCTCACTGATCCCAGATCAATGGAGGTCATCCTAGCATAGGGAGTACGGTAGATACAACGATGCGTCCATCAATAGTACTACTAATGGTCCCTAACCCCATTTCCCTACTCATTGATCAGATGAGAGGTACTTCCCATGAGTCCCAGACTGCATGGGTAGGATGCCTCGACAGGAGAACTAATCATCCTGTCCACAGGAGAACGAATCATTTTGTCCAATAGTTGCCACAGGAGAACTAATCATCCTATTCTACAGTCGCCACGGAGAACTAATCATCCTGTCCTACAGTCGCCACGGAGAACTAATCATCCTGGCCCACAGGAGAACTAATCATCGTGTCCTACAGTCACCACGGGGTGTCACAAGGGAAGGTTGAACCTTCCACCCTGTACGCAGTGCACCACCAGGGGATGGTGAGTCGCCCTATGGTTGCATGTCGCTCCAAGAAGTACCCCGCACCCCCTGGAGCTCCCAAAGCTCAATACATCATACTCGACCCTCATAAGAGAGTCTCTGAACGACACCAAGTCATTCTCGGAAAGTCAAGAATTTGACCTTTCCCAGGGGCTTTGTCAAAATGTCAACGACCTGTCCATCTGTACCGATATGTTGGAGCCTTATTTCTTCCCGCTGCACCATATCCCCTATATAGTGGTACCTAATATTGATATGCTTGGAGCGATCATGAAATATGGGATTCTCTAATAAACAAATCTCGCTCTGGTTTTCACACAGGATCACGGTGGTATCCAATGTAAATCCAAACAGCTCACTGAAGAGATTTCGCAACCAAACCGCCTCACAAGAGGCCATACTAGCAGCAATGTACTCTGCTTCGACAGTGCTCAAAACCAACAACTTCTGTGTCCTGCTCATCCAGGATATCAAGGCACATCCCAAAGAGAAACAACACCCGGAAGTTCTCTTTCGATCCACCACACTACCTGCCCAATCAGCATCAGTATATCCAGGTAGTCTCACATCTCTGGCAGTGTATCCCAACCCATGAGTGATTGTGCCATGAAGATATCTCAATAGATTCTTGGCACCAATCCAATGTGTGTGGTGAGGCTCAACCATATGTTGACTCAACGTGTTGACTACAAAGCATATATCCGGATGGGAGCTCACCAAGAACATCAATGCTCCGACGAGTTGACGATACTCGGTAGCATTTCGTAAAATAGGTCCTGCAGCACTACCACTTAACTTCTTGAAGTCAAGCTCCATCGGAGTAGTTACAGGCTTGCGGTCCACCACACTGAATCTCTCCAATATCTTCACCACATATTTTCCTTGAGATAGGAAAATCTCCCCTGGCTTCGGCCAGACTTCCAGTCCTAGGAAATAGTGCATCGATCCTAGGTCCTTCATCTCAAACTCAGAAGCCAACTCCCTCTTACATTTGTGAATGAGAGGGTCTGCACCTATCAAAAAGAGGTCATCAACGTACAGCACCAGTATGAGAGGCTTGTCATCTTCAACCCTAAGTAAAGGTTAGGGTCAGCTTCACTCCTAGTGAATCCCAGCTTCATCAAGTAGCTATCGATCCTCTCGTACCACGCTCGGGGTGCTTGCTTCAGCCCATAGAGGGCTTTCTTCAACCTGCACACATGAGATTCTCGATCATGAATCTCAAATCCTTCGAGTTGCTCCATATAGAACTCCTCTTTCATCGAACCATGCAAGAAAGCAATCTTGACATCCATCTGATATAGGTTCCACCTTGCGAAGCAGCAAGGGCTATGATTGAGTGGATGGTGGTATATCGGGCAACAGGTGCAAATATCTCGTCATAGTCTATACCTTCCTTCTGAGAGAAGCCACAAGCGACAAGACGAGCCTTATACTTTTCTGCACTTCCATCAACTACATGCTTTATCTTGTAAAGCCATTTCGAAGTGACAACTGCTTTGTCCTGGGGTCTAGGGACCACATCCTAGACATCGTTTTTCATGATGGACTCATATTCCTCAGTCATAGCATCCTTCCATACTTGACGCTTGACAGCGTCAGCAAATGACGAAGGCTCATTTTGGATCATCGTGCTCACGATGGTCAAGTATCCCTGATACCTAGCCGGCTTCTTACTTTCTTGGAAGGTTCCCCTAGGTGCAACATGCCCTTCAGCATCATCAAGTGTCCCCCTAAGCCATGAAAGCCTCTTCCTAGAAGAGGATGGCTCTTGCGGAGGGGGATCAATAGGATCCATAGGTTCTTCCACATCGAGCATTGTCTCATCTTCCTTTTCCTTCGATTCCCTAGTGTCAGCTTCTTTAGATCCCCTTAGAGTAGGAAGATTGTCAACTTTGCTAAGAGCCATATCTTCGTCAAAGGTGACATCATGGCTAATCTCGACTTCCCTTTGAAAGCCACATAGATTCTATAGCCATTAGTATTTTCGCTATAACCCACGAAGATTCCTTTCTTTCCAGATGCACCCAATTTATTCCTTTTCTCCTTTGGCACATGAAAATATACAACACTTCCAAAAATTCTAAAATGACATACATTAGGTTTCTTACCAGTGAACATCTCTTCGATAGTCTTGGAACCCAATGCTTGATGAGGACATCGGTTTTGTACATATACGACAATATTTGCAGCTTTGGCCCATAGAAACTTTGGAAGTCTCTGATCATGGAGCATAGCACAGACAGCTTCCACAATCGTATGATTCTTCCTTTCCGCCACACCATTCTGCTCAGGAGTATATGGTGTAGTAGTCTCCCTCTTAATGCCAACCTCTTTGCAAAAGTCATGAAACTCACTAGATTCATACTCAATCCCATTATCAGTCCTTAAGATCTTGATCTTCTTTTCGGTTTGATTCTTGATCAAGGCTTTGAAGTGACGAAGCCAGGAGAACACTTCGTCCTTCTTTTTCAAGAAGTATATCCAAGTCTTGTGAGAATAATCATCTGTAAAAGTGAGGTAATATAAATATCCTTCTAAGGAGTTCACAGGCATCATATCAGATATGCCTGAGTGAACCAACTATAATATATCGAAAGTATTGCTTTGGCTTGAGGGGAATGGTCCCCTTTTGAGCTTTCCTTCGACACATCCCGGACATACACCTTCTTGCTCTAATCTGAACTCGGGCATCCCGGTCACCATTTTTCTCACATCGGGTAGAGCTTTATAATGAAGGTGAGCAAACCTCCGATGCCATAGTTCGGACTGAAGTGATGTGTCACAAGACATGACACCCAGTAGACTTCCTCCGACCTGATATAATGAATCAACTCGAAATCCAAGAGTGAAAGCATCTTTAAAGTTCTTTTGCCATACACGTACCTTGCCATCAATGAAGGCCACCTTGTAGCCTTTGTCTTCCATTGCAAAAATGGACACTAGGTTCTTTTTGAGATCAGGTACACATAATACTTCTTGTAAATGAATTGTATTTCCCTGATTCAATTGAAGAGTGACATTCCCTATGCCTTTCACGGGATATTTTGAGTTGTTCCCAAGAACAATTTCCAGGTTGGTCTCCTTCTCTATTAGATTAGAGAGAGCTTCTTTGTAACCAGTGAAGTTCCTTGAGGCACCAATATCAATAAGCCAATTTCCCAGCAAGTCCGAGGGAGCAGTAGTAGAGAGGGTCGCTGGTAGACAATATTCATCTTGCTTATTGTTAACAACATTAGATTCAGACCTGGAGTTTCTTGCCTTCTTGAAGGGTTGTCCTCTTCCTTGATTTCCGGTATTTCTTTTACCTCTACCAATGGACCTGCCATTCCTTTGATTGCCTTGAGAGTGATTTTGATCATCATCATCATGTGAGTCCCTTTTATCAGGGCACTCCCTCGCATAGTGGCCCATTTTGTTGCAATTGTAACATCGACCTTTTCTTCCACCTTTTGGTCCAGCCTTTCCTTTGGATTTAACCCCAGAATTGTTTTTTTTTTAGCATGAGAAGAAAAGGCAGAGGGATGGCCTTTAAGTGCGGGCATTTCTTGTTGTTCCATCCTTGTTTCTTCTTGAATGCATCTTGCCATCAATTCCTCAAATCCAAGAATTACATTATTGTTGAGAAGAGTAGTCCTGAATATATACCATTCAAGTGGCAGTCCTCCAAGAGTTGTGAGTGTCATTTCCCTGTCAGAAACTACTTCCCCAATAGATAGGAGATCATTCTTGATCTCGGTGATCCTTAAGAAATATGCTTGCATACTCTCATCTTTTCCCTTCTTAATTTCCTTCAGCTTATTTCTAAGGAACAAAACTTGATTTGCATCATTAACTTTAAATAAACTCACCAGTCTATCATAAGATTTCCTTGGAGGTGGTCAGCTCGGAACATAGGCCACCAGGCGCTTGTTGATAGAGTCCCGGATGATCTTCCTTGCTTTGACTTCTCCCTTGGTCCACTTGCTTCTAGCAGCAGTGGATGCATTTGATGGAGGCGCAACAATATTGCCTCTCACATGGTCCAACACTTCCTACTCTTCCAATGTTAGATCGAGAGACATCTTCCATCCGTGATAGTCAGACTTCTCACAGAGTTTGTCTTCAGTGGGGAAGCGTGCTGAGGACCCCATGACTTCTTTAAGATCGCTTCAACAACCTTCGGTGATTTCTCTTGCTCTTGCTCTTGCTTGGGCTTTGTCTTCACCTCAGCTCTGATACCATGTTAAATTATGGTATGTTCTATGCTTAGAGCAATTTACTTATTTTCTTCTTATTAGCCACAGATTAGCAATCATATATACATTAAGTAAAGTGCAGATAGAACATTAAATGATCGACAGAAAACAAGCCAAGACAAGAGACACAAGATGTGGCGGCTAGCCAGGGACAAACCACAATGCGGGGAAACCCTTTGATCAAATCTTCTTTTATCTTCAATAGCTCGGCAGAGAGAAATAGTACAATATCAGAATTCTATAATTTTATATCAGCAGCAGCAACCCTAGATCAACAAAGTCAAACTTGGTCAAACAGCCACAGATTGACTTCTAGTCAAATTGAAGAACTCGGTCTTCAACAGCAATAAGTAGCAGCCCAAAACGGTCCTCAAAACATGGTCAAAATAGCAGTCAATATATCAGCTCCTGCAGTGAGCCCTAACCAGTGAACGCTGCCCCAAAATAGTGGTCAAACAGAGGTCAACAAGGCTGATCTGAATTGTGGCTAGCAAGAGAGAGACTCCCCACACAAATCCGCAGTCAAGGGTGCCTATACGCTGGTCAACACAATCCTCTAGCACCCAAAACTTGTTGTTGTACCTTCTTGTGTCCTCCTCCTTCCACATCACAGCTTGCTGCCCTAACTGCATCCTCTTTCTTCTTCCCACATGAGAGAGTCTTCTTCCTCCTATGCATATACTAGGAGAGAGAAGAGATGTGGAGATGAGATGAGGAGAAAATGAATCAACCTCTCTTGTATTTATATGATTCACTGGGCATGTGTGCCACACATTTAACTATTGGCCGACCTTGACAATTTGTCAAGTAAATACAAATAAATTCATATCTCCATAAATACTTGTCGGAATCGGATGATCTTTAGAACAATTCTACACCTCTCAACAAGGGGAATCTAGGAAAAGTATCAGCTGCCATAAATGAGGTGACCCACATGGATTTTGGCCCTAGTTGCCAATTTTAACAATGTATTGAAACATGGATCAAACTTTCATAAATTCCCTCAATAAACTAGCAGCAGAAACTAGCAGATCTCTTTCCAAGAGAATACATACTATGTTACAGCAGGAGCAGTCACAAAAAGAGCATGAGTTGGGGCACAAAATATTTGCACTTGGGACAGATTTGAAGCACATGAGGGTCACATGGAAAATTCTTTTCAAACTTGATGAACTAGATGCACTCCTTTCCAAAGTAAGCCAGTTAGAAGTGAATAAACTAATATGGGCTCTAAAACTAGCGATGTTTGCTCTCATACAACACAAGTTCTTGGATGAACCTTGTGAAGGGGTTAGACTCCCAGTTGTATCTTGTCTCAGTAACATCATGAGACTAAACACCCCTATAGTTCCTTACAATGATGATGTTATGAGGAGAGTTTTCAGACTGGTGATAGAAACTTTCAGAGACTTGGACAACAGCGCAAGCTCTACCTTTGGGAAAAAACTTGAGATTTTAGAAGTTATGGCCATGACTAGGACTTATCAAATCATGCCTGATCTAGAGTGTGATAGTTTGTTCTTGCAAATGTCCCAATGCTTCTTCAGCATTAGGGAACATCATCTTGACACAGTTATAGAACACATGCACTCCATCTTATCATAACGTATGAGAGGTCGTGATGCCATTTGTTGGGAGTTGCAGTCTCGATTGTTGTCTGTTTGGAGGAGAGAGAAACTAGTCTCACCTGCTGCTTATGAGCTAGCTGAAAGGTTGGTTGAGTAGAACATTGGGTTGTTCAGGAGACAGTTGACCAGGGAGGAGCTACTCAGGTTTGGTGGATCATGCAGCAAGAATGAGCTGAGGAGGAAGGAGATTTGCTTCATCAACAAAGGACCTTGGGGACCTGACCACTCATGCTTAAGTGACACTGACGAGATGACAACGGTAGAGCAGGGAGTTATTCTTCATGTCAGTCAGAATGAGAACTCTTCATTGGACGAGTCCATGGGTTCATATGATGATACCTCTAAGGAGCACGAGCAGTCATATGGAGTCGATCAGAGAGGCAGAGATAGTGCCAGAGAGACAGCATAAAGCCTGGAGAGGTTGACGCAGAGGCAGCTGAGTGCTACGCAGAGGCTGAAGAGGCTAGCGTGGGTGATGCAGAGGATCTGCGCGCTGACGCAGAGGGTCTGAGAGCTACGCAGAGGCTAACAGAGCTGACGCAGGGCCAAGAGGCAGCGTCGGAAGAATTTTTCGTGGGGCAGACTGAGTGCTAGTGAGCCGGGAAGGGCGACGCAGTCCCGGCAGAGTGACGCAGAGCAGCAGAGAAGCTTGGAGCAGCTTTCGTTGTCCAGTTAAGGAGCTGCCATTGTTGCTGTGGGATCATTCATCCGGTGATTAATCAACCAGAACATTTGTCTCCGAGGAGAGGTACTACTACTAAGGGCATTCTCTATTGGGTGAGCCATTTATGGCACCTTAGATGTATTTAGAAACTGCATAATAATAAAACCCTCATATCTGTTGCACTGGTTTTCCTGCATTGGGTTTTTCCGGGGATGATTGTCCAAAAATAACAATGTCCCTTATGGGTTTGTCTCAGTTATTTCAGTTGTTGGTTTGTATATGAGTTAAAGCTGCATTTGTGTTTATTTCAGTATTTATATTTATAAATTACTTGTTAATGGAATAAACAAGTAGGAGAAATTAAACCAAATAATGCAGTAGGGATTTCTAATGTGTCAGACTTAGAAATTTCAACAAAGGGGATCAGGGAGCAGATGAGCAACTAATATTCAGCATAGAGAACACATAGAGGAGCATGAGTCAGATGATACACATAGAGTGTGGGATGGGACATTTTTGGAGAGTCAGCTAGTGGCTCATGTTGAGCCCATGATGTTGGATGAGCAGACACCCTTGGGGCCACCCATCAGAGTGGAGCAGACGGATGTGCGGGCAACATCCAAGGAGGAGGTATTTGCAGACGCTTGTCCTCAGGAGGTGTTGAAGATTGAGAAGGTGGTCTTGCAGAAGGCTAGTAGACGGCAAAAGTTGTTGGAGATGTTGGTGCATCCATCTTTGGGTCAACCCACTGATGAGGTGTGGGTAGATGCGCAGGCAATTGGTAGAGCTACAGGACTTTCAGGGAGCATCCCTCTCCTAGAGTACATAGATAGGGCTCGCTGCACAGTGTGCCCATTTTTTCCCATTACAGTGAGAGAGGAAGGATTTCTCGGACATGTTTTCATTGGTTAGGTAGAGCATCAGGACTTAAGCATGGACCAGTATCAGCATAGCAGATGTATCCCTTGCACAGGTGTCCATACATTAGATTGGCATGAGATCATGAGTTGGTATCCTATTGATGATGTGATATCCTTAGTCAGGGGCATAGTAGAGCGGAGACCCCAAACATGTCAGAGACTACATGCTCCAGTTAGTTGTGGGATACAGGTTGACAACTCTTCAGCATTCCTTCCCAGCATCAGTAGAGTTGGATTAGCGGTGGATTGAGTCAGGGGTTGGACTGGAGAGAGGTGATGAGTTGGTACGCAGTTGGTGGGGCAGCATTCACAGCTGGAGTTATAGCACAGCAAGAGTCGTGGAGCATTGATGCTCCTTCTTGGTGGCATTGGGATCCAGGAGCATTTGTCGATCACAAGTTCAGTTGGAGATTGGTCTGGGATCCAGGCATTGAGGGATCCGTTCATGGTGAGATGACACAGGGGCAAAGCATCACCGAGCGATTCGTATGGGATCCTGGCATTGCGTCTCAATTACGTTGGGCCACCAGATTGGTCCATAGATTTGAATTTCTTGAGGGCGAGCAATCTTGAGGCGAGAGGAATGTAATCTCCCCATTTGTATTTTCCTCCATGGTACAACTGGAGTGGATTTCTAGGATAGTTGATGGCCAAGTCAATGGAGCAGGTTTATGTCATTAGGGGTTTCGATGGAGTTTTAAGGGGTTATATGGGATTTGATGGCAATTGCTTGGCATATTTCATCATCCGCACAATTTGTCTTCCATTCCATCGCATTCCAACAACTTTCAAAATTAGCATTACTATGGGGCCTAACTTAATTAATTATGCTCGTGGTGGCATTCCGAGGAGATTAATTGATGGAACACCTCAATGTAATAACTCGTTGGAACCGGAATGAAAAATTACTTTAATTAGTCATTTAATTAAGGAAAAATAATTCATCAGAGGAAATGGGTCAAAAGTGACTTAAGTGAAATAAAATAAAATTAAAAGGTCATTTAAGATAAATTCAATGGAGGAGCTTCTAGAATAATAATAAAATAATAAAATAAGATGCTTCTAGAGGCTTGGAGATCTATAAAAGAGGAGGAGGAGGCCATTTAAAGACATCTTGGATTTGATATTGTTTCTGATATGAGAGGTTGAGAACCTAGTTCTCTACTCCATTGGTAGCCCCAGGAAGGAAACCCTCAGGTGATTCGATGAGATTGGGCAAGTACCCATCTCCCTTGGTGAATTCATTCAGAATTCACAAGAGCTCTTATTGTTTACAGTTTCAATTTGGAGAGGCCAAATCCAGTGCTATAGCAGACACATTTTGAAGCTGGATCTAGTTTGCAGTAGTTGTTTGAGTTTCTTAGCCATTTTCCAGCTATTTCATATTGCTATGTACTCTTATTTTTGGTTAATATAATAAAGTTGAGATTTCCTTCTGCTCATCACTATTATTTGCATGTTCTATGTTGTTAAATTTCACATGGCAAACTTATGTTTATGAGAGGAAATTCTATGTGAAGGGTTTGTTCAAAATTTATTTCATTTAGGACATTACACAAAGAATATCCGCATGGGTCTCCAACTAGATCAAGCAAGCATGTGCTCTATCTTAAAGGACTAGAGTGATGGCACAATCCCTCCCTTGTCTCCCTAGGTGAGCCAAAACCCCGTCTAGGCCCTGGATCAACTGCCACATGTGTGGTACAAGTATGTTGTTAGCTCGACAATGTGGTCCAAGTCCATCATCATCGTGCTGAAGGATCCCTTGGTGTGGCTATGTACTCTCTGCTATGGTGGAGGCCCATGGCTCTCAACACTCACCCTACAAATGCCAATATCACCCTAGAGGGCTTGGACCCCATATAGGGAGACCAAACCCCAAGATAAAGACCCACTTCCAATCCTGTATAAGATCCAATGTGTCCCCTCACCTTCCAATACAACAATTCATGAGTGCAATTGAGCAAATGAGTTTACAAGTCATGGAACCAAGTGGGCACTTCATAGCAAGGTTGCTTGAGAGCGAGAGTGGGAGCGAAAGTGGGAGCGGGGAGCAACATTTTCAAAAGCTCCTGGTTCGGGAGCAAATTTTTATATAATATATATTTTTATATATTTTGATGCATATATGTCAACAAAAGCATGTAGAATGATGAATTAGATATAAAAGCATTAAAACATTCATTGAACCATATAACATCAATCATCTAGAAGTTATAATCTTCATCAACGATGTCCACAAGTTAGTAACATACAACATATCGAGTCTCATGATTCATCAATCTTAAAGTTTCAAGCTTTCAAAATTTGATATATAACATTTATCATCATTGATCACTAAAGTTGTAACTTGTACTTGTAACCATTACCATTACCAAGTAACCAAACGATAACAAAGAATATCTAACATGAAATGAAATGTTTCAACTTTCAACTTTCACGAAGCATCATATTCATAATTCATTACCAATGAGTTATAATTACCAACTTCAAACTTAAATTGTCATATATTGTTTATGTGAAAATTCTATCACTGCAGCAACTAATTTATTTTTCCGATGTATTCCATAAAAAGTTATTTATGAAATTACTTCAATAAACATTAAAATAAATATTGTTGCAGATATCACACCGTAATACAGAAACAAACATATGCACAAGTATTAACACATTGACACAGATATTTTGGACAACTGTCCCCAGAAAAACCCAATGTGGGAAAACCAGTGCAGCAAGGGAGGATTTTATTATTCAGCAATTCTTCAGTACAATAGGGTGCCAAACTGGCTTACCCATAGAGAGATATAATTCTCCAGCACTTCTCCCAATCCTCACGTCAGCCCGACTGACCTCTGCGTGGCTCTCAAACCCTCTGCGTCAGACCTGGGCCTCTCTAAGTCACCCACGCAGGCCCAACTAGTGATTGCGCAGTCTTCTGTTGCCTCTGTGTCTACCTGAAAAGCCCTACGTCTGCCTCTCCTACCTCAACGCTGATCTCCAGTGGTTGATCCTGCCTCTCTGCTCCGTACTTGCTACCTCTTGACTGCTCACCAGACCACTGGTTCAATTTCTCAGTTAACCCCGCTCCAGAAATTCAACTAACTGGTCTCCCTCAGTGAGTTCTCCAAGTGACCCTCAAGCCTCCTCCTACACTTTTCTCGTTGACGAATCAACAACCAAGATTAAGTCCCTAATCAACGACTAAGATTAGATCTGGCTTGATCCATGACTTTTGGACCCTTCTAACACAGTTTTATATTAATTCACATTAATATTTTATTTTCCCTAAGTTTATACTTAGGGACTCTATTAAAATATTAATTATTTTAATATCTCCCAAACTGTTTAGAATATGCCCAAACCCTTTCTAGATATTGGAGATTTCATGTGCCTTAGTCTCTCCACCAATTTTTGTGGCTAAAGCACATCCGCTAGTACCCCAAATCAACACTCCCTCTTAGAGAGGATTGTGCTCTAGTAATACTCATCACTGAGTATCACCCTGATCATCTACCATTGGTCCCTGTGTTGATGCTAAGCCTCCCTGCCCAACATTCTCTGCACTGTTGCATCATGTATTGTTGCCCATGGCTCTGCTACTGCCATTGTTGCATCTGTACAACAACTCCCTCTGCATCTGTGCTATTTTTGGTCCTTTCTCCCAACACTGCATCTGCACTGCAACTCCCTCTACATCCTTGCTGTTATCACTCCCATTTCTGCTACCGAAACGGGTTCTTTACCATCCCCATCTTTACCCTGAAGTAGTCAAACTTTGTCTTTCCAAGGGTCTTGGTGAGGATGTCCGCCACCTGTTCTCCTATAGGAGTGTAGCTCAACTATAAAGCTCCTTGTTGGACACAGTCCCTGACAAAGTGACACCAGATATCAATATGCTTCGACCTATAATGAAAAACAGGATTCTCAGAGAGCTTGATGCAACTTTGATTATCGCACATGATCCTGGTCGCCTCCATATTCCTTCTAAATATGTTCACAAGCAGTTTTCTAAGCCATATGGCCTCACACGAAGTTGTGCTTGTCGCCATATAATATTCCTTAGATGAACTCAGAGCCACAGACTTTTGTTTCCTACTGCACCAGGAGGTCATTCCTGATCCAATGTTGAAACAGTATCTAGAGGTACTTTTCCGATCCACTAACCTTCCTGCCCAATATGCATCAGTAAATCCACTCAATCTGATATCCTTACTCCTAGTGTACAAGAGTCCATAATCTGGCCTGGTATTGACCAAATACATCAGGGACCCTATGAGCTGCCTGTATAGTGTGGGATTGACATCCTTGTCTTTTGATGCATCAATCTTCTTCCAGTTGGTGATCATTGGCGTAGCCATAGGTCTACAATCCTCCATCCTGAATCTTTTCAAGATTTCTGTAGCATACCTCCTTTGCCCAAGGAAGATTTCTCCCTTCTACTGCCAAACTTCCAACCCTAGGAGATAGTGCATTCGTCCCAAACCGTTCATATCGAATTTTGTGGCTTGATTCTTCTTGCAGTGCCCAATGAGTCTGGATGATCCTGTCAGAAAGAGATCATCCACATATAATACTAAGATTAGCGGCTCGTTCTCTACAACCAGATAGTAGAGATTCGGATCCGCATCACTCTTGACAAACCCCATCTTCTGCAAGTAGCCATCTATTTGACCATACCATGCTCTCGGTGCCTATTTCAGCCCATATAAGACATTCTTCAATCTGCATATATGAGACTTCTTCTCATGAGTCTCAAATCCTTTTAGTTGTCAATGTATACCTCCTCTTCTGTTAACCTGTTCAGAAATGTCGTTTTGACATCCATTTGATGGATCTCCCATCCCATCTGGGCTGCAAGAGATATCACGGTCCTAATAGATGTATACCTAGCTACCGAGGTGAAGGTCTCCTCATAGTCAATCCCTTCTTTTTGAGCATACCCCTTAGCCACAAACCTGGCCTTGTATTTCTCAACACTACTGTCTGCAACGTATTTGATCTTGTAGATCCACCTTGAACCTACCACTGATCTGTCCTGAGGTCTTAGCACCACTTCCCAGACATCATTTACCATTATGGAGTTGTATTCCTCTACCATCGCATCTAGCCAAACCTGATGTTGAGTTGCCTCCATGAAACTAGCAGGCTCCCCATCCTGAGCTACTAATGCCTGATATCTATCTGGTTGTTTTCGCTCCCTCTTATTGTTTCTTGGCACACCGATGAAGTCCTCTGCATCTCGCAGAATCTGATGAAGTTCCCTGCTAGTTCTTCCTCTGCCAGCAAGTGCTTATGTTCGCTCCTCCTCCTCATCCTGAGAATCTTCTTGTCCTGAGGAAGAATTCTTTACTTATGTTGGTTGAAGAGGTTTAACCAATGGCTCCTCTTTCGACTGCTCCTCGGAAGGCATCTCGCGAGATCTTCTGAAAGCCCTGTCCTCCATGAACTTTACATCTCGTCGTACTACTACCTTCCTACTCCCTGGAAGATAGATTCTGTATGCCTTAGCATTCTCGCTATATCCTACTAGATATCCCTTTTCCGCAGTCTGATCCAGCTTCTTCCTCTTTTCTTCGGGTATGAAGCAATATGCTAGACTCCCAAATATCCTGAAATGACTAACTTCAGGTGTCTTCCCTGTGAAGACCTTCTCTAGAGTAATCTTGCCTACTGCCCGATGAGGAGTCCTGTTCTGAAAATAGATTGTTGTGCTGCATGCTTCTACCCACAAGAATTTTGGCATATCCTAATCATACATCATGGCCCTAGTTGCTTCTACAATAGTCATTTTCTTTCTTTCTGCCACCCCATTCTACTCCGAATTATATGGAGTTGTCCACTCTCTTTTGATGCCCTCTTTAGCGCAAAAATTAGCGAGGTCCTCATCGACATATTCTCCATTGTTATCTGAGCGCAAAACTTTTATTTTCTTCCCAGTCAGATTTTCCACCAAAGCCTTGAACTCCTTGAATCGACAGAAAACCTCATCCTTGTTTTTCAGAAAATAAATCCAAGTTTTCCTTGAGTGGTCATTAATGAAGGTAAAGAAATACTCGGCACCACTGAGAGCTTTGACAGACATAGGTCCGCAAATATCAGAGTCTATCAATCCTAGTACACTCTTGGCCCTGTGTTTGCTCCTAGGAAATGTTGTCATGGCATACTTTCCTAGAGCACATATCTTGCATACATCATCTCGTTCCGTACTCAGATCCGAAACTCCTATTATAGTACTCATGAGAATTCTCAGAGCTCCATGGTGCAAGTGACCCATTCTTTTGTGCCAAAGTTCATTTAAGTCCTTGTCTCCAAGACTGCCTGTTAGTGCCATTGGTGATTCTAGTTGAAATATATACAACCGATTACTTTTGATCCCGATCTACACTTTCTCTTTCTAGCTCGGATGTTTGACATATACCTTCTCTTTGATGAAGTAGCGGTCATAGCCCTTGCCTTGTAGTTGCGCCACAGAAAGTAAATTCATCCACAATCCTGGTACATGCAGCACATTTGTAGCACAGAACCGGTCTTCGGATTCTATTTGAAAAACTATGGCACCCTTCCCTACTGGAGTACACTTTGCCTTGTTCCCAATGGTGATCTAAAAGTTCATATTCTCTTCTCAATATTCTGAGAAACACTCCTTGATTCCCGTCATATGCCACAAAGCTCCACCGTCTATATACCATACTTTTGATGATGCAGCACTAGTCATACATGCCACTTCTTCTTCTAGCTTGGAAGCCAACACAATGTTGCACGAAGCGGAGGCGAAGCGGAAGCGTTTTTTGGAAGCGGGGATGCGGAAGCGTCATTTTCCAAAAATCTAGGAAGCGAAGCGTCCGTGGAAGCGTCTGCTATATATATATATATATATATATTGCATTTATACCCAAAACAAACATCCCAAATACCAAATTAATTGTAGAAGACATGAAAACATGCATATTTTTGCATAAATCAAGATAGATATAACATCGATTGTACATTAATGATTAATTATTCGAGCATCAACCATTTAGATGCATCAATCATCTAGAATCTAGATTCTTCTCCTCTTGTCTAGCCTTTGCCTCTACCTCGTTTGTCTAGGGATATTAGTCAAGACTCAACATTGCCTAATTTTGATCAAACTACCAATTCAAGACTTAAAATATGGTAGAAAATGCTTAACATGCTTGATCGATGATTTTGACTTGATTGAAAGGTAATTTTTTGCTAAGGGCGTGCTGCGTGACAGAGGAGTTCAACAATTAACACCACCAACACTAGGTTACATATAGGGCTTGGTGCTCTTGATTAAATGCTAATCACATACCTTCATACTTGATATAATCTAATGAAATGCCACAATCCCATTGATCCTGAATTCCTGAAAACTGTTAAGTCTGCTGAATTTTGAATAGGATATGAAATTCTATTTTCTCCATATGAAGTCCAATGAGGCTAGAACCACTCTCAAACATCCTGAGTCATTTCATGGTAATGTTAAAAATTTAGGTAAAAGGATGAAAATGAAAAATAAAGGAGAATGTCACTTTTACTTTAAGAATTTAACATTACCATGAGGGAGCATCTGCTATATTTATATTTTTTTTGCCTTCATTTGTCACCCTAACCCAAGGTGGACCCACCCCCAACAAGCAAACTCACCTAAAATTAAAAAAAAATTGAAAAAAAAAAACGAAGATGTTAAAAAAACAAAGATTTCCACCTTTGTGTGAGCAAATGGTGTCATGATATTAACCATGAAGATGTTAAAATGAAACTTTTCATCTTTTCATTAAATCGAAATGTAATGGATTGGTTCATAGAATTACCTGCTAACAGTTTTGATTCTCTAGAATCAATCATTGACACCTTTGAAGAAAAATATGGAGATGAAAGAAAGATCAAAGTGAAAACAAATGAGAATGGTAAGGATCTCATCAAGGAGTTGACTCAAATGATTAAGGATATGCAACTCAACCAAGCTCAACTCATTAAGACCCTGGAGGTAAATCATGCACAAGCAATAAAGACCATGGAAGTCAATCATTCTAATTAGATGACCTCTATTCAAAACAAGTTGCTCGCCATGGAAGAAAAACAAGTGCAATTAATCAACACCATGGAAACGAATCATGTCAACGAAATAAGTGTTATGAAGGCTAATCAAGTCACTTTTCAGAATAGGTTGGATGAAATGGAAGGACTACAAGTACAAAAATTCCAACTTAGGTTAAATGACGAATGGGAAGAGAACAAAGAAACAAATCATAAGCCTCCCGATCCACTGAAGCAATCTTCGTCTCATTATGAGGAGGTTATTTACTCCATTGAAAAATGGCTAATTGATGGAGACTTGGACAGCAAGGAAACTAAGGAGAATCAGGTTTACACTTATCAAATTGATCCATCACCCATGTTAGAGCATAAGCAGAATGGACAAAGGAAAGTCAAAGAAGTCTTGGATACTTCAAATTTTCCATCAGATCGTCTTCAAAATTGGACAAAAAGGTTTACTTTGATCACCTCAACATCAACATCACAATCTATTAAGAAGAAAAGAAAAAAAAGGAAAGGATTTGGTAAATCTAATGGCCATGTTCAACACAGTGTTGGGATTGATCAAAGTCCTCAAATATTCAGAATTGGACAGGGATCTGCCTGAAAGTAATCAGGTTCTCAGCATGAACTTCATTAAGGGCATCTGATGCTATGGGCATCTTTTTGTATCATATTTCTAACCTTATCCCTCATCATTTTTGTTTAATTAGTTTTATTTCATAAATAAATTGTCATTTGTACTCTTGAAATAAATTTCTATTAGTTTGTTTATGTACTCTATTTCATTTGATGATATTTTGAATGGATACTGCTGATATATGTCTTTTGTCAATGGATGCAAATTCCAAGTTCTTGCACACTATCACTTTGTATCTAACATGCATTCCCATATGGTGTCAAATGTTAACCACTAGAGTGGCACCTGATGATTATATGAAGACTCCATACCCAAGGATGATCCAGAGAACACTTGTACCATCAGATATCATCAGTCAACAAAGTTTTTTAACTCTACTTCTATCTTCGTATCATCTTTCTTGTACCCAGATTCCACACCCTACAAGGAATTGTAATAAGTGATACTAATAATGATGAGTTTTGATTATGTAACAGGCCTAGGATGTTGGGACTCGATCAGCAAATGAATACACCTTGGAATGTTTTTTTTATCTGGTTAATTATCGTTTCTTCATCAGAGGTGGCTAATTTTCCGAGTTTTTACACTCACATTTTACCCCAAAGCTGGGGTGACAGTTTGAAGGTTGAGCCCCTAACGCAACTTAGTGTCTAGAGTCGATGTATATTACCATACTAGATCACACAAAAAAACCATGGAATTTGGTTAGGTCAAGGTAGTCATTTTTTAATTTTTACATTTCCTGCAGATCAAAAACTGCAAATAAAATTGTACTTGTAATGTAATAAATGATGTCTGAGAAGTTGTATGGGGTATGAGTAATGAAATTTACACCTCTCACCCTCAACATTCTACTATGACACACTTTGATGGGTTAAAAACGTATTTTGAACCCTCAAAACCCACTTTTCATAAGTTTAGTGGGAAATCCGGCAATTAATTAAGCCAAAAATTAAATAAATGGAGAAAAATAAATATCCACACATGCTAAATGTTGTGGAAATGAGGTGGAAAATTATGGGGGAGTTAAAGTGAAGTCCCAAAGTGATGTGGACTCCTAAAATCAATGAAAGGACATATGCTCAAATAAAATCAAATTTCTGTCATTAAAGGAGAAAGCTACTTACTTGGAAATTCGAGTCTGTGAAGTTACTGCACATTTGGGAGGATTTGGGAGAATATTTGGTGGAGATTTTTGTGCGAAATTGTCCCCACATGGGTTACCACCCATATACACTTGTCATTCTATCATAAAATTCGAATTTGGCACACAAGGGAAGAAGAAAATGATGTCCACTTGCCAAAATTCGATTTTTACACTTGGCATTGGAGCTCCATCCAACAAATTCGAATTTCTCTTTGGGATTATCACCTCACGCCACTTGTTTAATCACTTCTACATTGGGATTGACTCCAATGCCATTTTTCATTGTCATTCTTCATTGGGATTTGCTCCCAACTCTCTATATAATAGAGCCACGGGCTCTCACATTGTATCAGGTAACACGAGCTATTGTGCTTAAGGAGACTCTGCGGGATTGTATTCACTACTTGTAATATAATACAACAGTCTTTGGGGTAAAGCGTGATGGTGTTCTTCTCCTTGCATGTGTGGTAAATTCTTGATTTGTTGTCATGCTTCTATTTATTTCCTCATGTCATTATTTCTTTCATGCTTGTTTCAAGTTATGTTAGTATGCAACTATCTCATATTAGCATAAGAATTAATTATTTGCTATAGGAAAAGAAATCTTGTAGTGGATAATAAATTATCTCTAGAAGTTCTTTCCACTGCACTTATTTAATTTCATGTCGATTTAATGATTTGTGGTGAAGTTTTGTAGATGAATCATTATTTGTTCAAGCTTTTCAAGCGTAAGGGGAAATTCTCAGAGGAATCAACCCATTCTTGAAAAATATTCAAGGAGAACCTGCATGTTTTGAATTCCAAGGTCTCATCTATATCTTATTTGTGTCTTGCAGGGATTCTTTCAAGTTTCTTAAAGCTTTTATTTCTTGCATCAAAATATCAAACTTGGAAAAATTTATTTTTTACGTAGTGTACTTCATTTTTCAATATCTGGCTATTTCAAAGAGCTAAGGCATAGCTAGTCAAAGAGGAGAGTTTCCTCATACTCTTTGGCCTAGCCTCTTGTAGATTATTTTTGTAACATACTTTGTTGTCATCTTGGTCTAACATTTCAGTTATTTTTGTATCATTTTGAGCAAGATAGTTTCCAACTTTCCATGCTTTGATTTGTAGACTTATTCATCTTGAAAGAATTTATAATATCTTGTGCTAACAATTTAGTGTTTCACTCTTCAAGTTTATTTTGGCTTTCCATTTGAAAGCATTTCACTTCATTTTAAACAAAATACAATTTCATTTCTTAAAGAGCAAATACTTGGAAGGCACTGGTTGTGTATGTATTTGATGCTTATCTTATGATGGTTATTGCTCATATCATTTTTTTGCTTATAAATCTTAAAAAGATAATCTATTTAACTCTAACAATTCTCCTAGAAACTCACATCTCTTTAACTTAAATTTTCATTATGGACCACCCCCCTTAGCTAACCTAGGGGATAGCTCAAACAGAGAGAGTCGGGATTAGTTTGACAACCCCTTCTCTAAGTTCATTGCCACCAACCACACGTTATGGGGTTGAAGGTTTTTCTCACTGACTTGTAGGTAGGTGTAGGTGGCAAGGTCAACAAGCTCAAGAGATTCTTATGGAATCCATCAAGGATTCCCTCGTAGCAGGATTAGAGACATCAAAGGAGATATATGATAAGCTGGTAAAAATATTCTCTGAAGATGTTATAAAGAAGGTCACATCACTTAGATCTAACCTACACAAATTGAAAAGTATCAAAGGATAAAGCGTTATCTTCATAAGATCTCAATTGCAAGATCTAGGAGAGATAATCCTCATTGTTCTAAATACACTAACTGATGAACAAGGTAACAAATGTCTATGAGGATAAGAAGGCTATCCCATTCAACAACGTGTCGTCTCTTTGCAAGATAAGAGAAGACAGGTTGAGGGCAAAAAGAATTCAGACATTTGTCGAAAGGAAAGAAGGGCATAGCTAAGATTCAATACTATGAGCATTATAGGAAAGATTGTCCTAAGCTTAAGAAGAGTAATAAAAAGGATGATAGAGAAGCAGTCCATTTCACCAAAGAAGTGGGGGAAGCAGAAAGAAGAAAAGCATTAGAAGAGCGAGCTTGTGACATCACCATAGGAAACATGAAGGATGTCTGGAACAAAATCTATGGCAGTCAACTATGAGGGATATAGCTTTTGGGAACCTCATTGAAAACTTAAGGAAAGGAAGAAGTCATCCAGGACAAGGCTCATCATACATCAAAAGGGTAACATTTCCTGGATAGGCATATGCAAGATCCTCAAGATTCTCTAATGGAATCTTCATCAAAAGGTTCACCAATCTAGAGAGGAAGCAAGTGTTGGGATGATGGTATGATGACATAAGAGATGAAGTAAATCAAGGGTTAAATCTCTTTTCAATCAATTAAGTCGTTGGAAAAAGCCTAGATGACCTAAAGGCAAATGAGGTGTGTATGCTTGTATTCAATATTATAAAGTCATGTTGTATGGTTGCAGGTAACATGGATCACCGCTCTATCTTCAGAAGCATGATCAAAGGAAAGGAATCTCCTCCAATGAAAGGATGTCGGAAGGCATGGGTCATACTAGACGAAATCAACATAATATGTCTTCATATGAAAATGAGGTGCTTGAAAGTAATTAGAGGAAATTTGATTGAATGTTCCTGGGAATGATATATGTGAAAAAAGAAAGGAAGAAATCATAGACTATGAAACCATTGAAGGAGGCATTCAACATCCGAGACCAAGAAGATTTGACTAGGAGATCTCCCAGAAAGATATGAAGACTCTGATGGAAGTCTGAAAAAGATGGAGACACTTGACAATGGATATATTAGGGAGATATGTCAACACGTATGCAAGATGTTGATGCAAACAGTTAGATGTCAGGATGAAACACCATCACAAAGGTAATTTTGATTTAAGTGTTCATTTCTTATTTTTGAACAAATATCTAGATGGGCTTATGCAGGATTGCCAAAGAAGAACTTTGGATGTCTTCCAAGAGGACCATATAGAAGGATGTTAAGATCCTTCCGGAAAATATGGCATGAAGAAAGCAGCAAGTCATGAAGCAAGGCTAGATGTAGACTAATGGATCTCTTTCTGATGAAAAAAATGATGACATGACTAACTCATGGATGAAAGTGATGAATGGTCTATGCCCTATGAAGAAGTCCCAAAAGATGAAGACTCTATGACGAAGGAATTCATGACATCTAAGGAAGGAGTTCTTCAAGCAGCTAAGGAGTATTTTTTTTTGGTAGCACCGAATGTGCTCTAAGTCTCAAATTTTGCAGGGAGGCTTGGACACATGCATTCTCCAATACCCAGAAATCGTTTTGGGAAATTCCACCTGAAGACAATTTTATTAAAATAATTAATTATTTTTTATGGGTCCCTAAGTCCAAACTTAAGAAATTTAAATAATTAATGGGTATTAATCTAAACTATGGATGAAACTTCTAGAAGAAGGCAGAGATCAAGTCAATAGTATTTCTATTTTGCATGGTTCAATTATTGGTTCCAAATCATTTTTGGGGTGAGAGTAGGTAGCTATCATAGTTACCTGTCAAAAATTCTGCTACTATATTGATTCAACCAAACCTAAAAATAAGAAATCGGAAGTCTCGCACCAAGAGAAGAATGAAGGGGAGGAATAGCTAATTCATGAACACGGAAAACACTTTATTATTCTGTTTCAATATGATCACAGCCATTGATTAGGATCTAATATGGGTTGTTGATTGATCAACGAGAGGATTATAAAAGAAGGCTTGATGGGCACTTGGAGAGGACACCAGAGGCAGAGACTCAGTTACCTGAGTAACATCAATTTTCTCACTGGTCAAAGTTCGGCAAGAGAAAATCAAATCAGAGAGAGTTGCAGGTGAGAAAGAGAGAGAGGTATCAGTATCAGTTGGGAGTGCAAGGAAAGAAGACGCAGAGCAGAGGGAGGACAACATAGAAGTTGTGACGTAGAGAGAGATAGCGCGGGGCAGTTTGACATTGGGACAACATGGGAAGGTTGACACTAGGATGCAGTGAGACGCAGAGGGAAGAGAAGCACTTCTCTTGGATCAGAAACTTGTTAGGAAGCATCTGTAAATTTTCTCATAGAGAATCCTCTTTTGTTTGGCTGGTTGTATCTTGTACATGAGATTTTTGCTGAAGTATAATAAAGAAACCCTCATTTGTTGCACCAGTTTTCTCACATTGGGTTTTTCTGGGGACGAATGTCCAAAAATAACTATCATCGTGATTATATTTGTGCCAATGTTTTTCTTTGCATTTACTTTATGCAGTTTTTTAATTATGAAAGTTGCAGTAGAATTTATTTCGATATTTGCCGTAAGAACACTATGAATGACTTATTTCTGAGTTAATAAGTAGAAGAAATAATATTAATCACTACAGTTGGATTTCAATTTAGAAATTTTGACATGGTATCAGAGCTAAGCTGAAGCAAGAAGAAAAGAGTCGGAAGGCCCAACGTTGAAGGAAGAAAGGAATTCGAAATTCCTGCAAAGGCAATAATTCGAATCCCTAGAGAGTTTGCGCAATTCAGGCCTGGAGGACTAGATTTTCATGGTAAAAGCTCTCTCTGAGTGAGTCGGCAGAGAGATAACATTTCCAATCGAAGTCTGTAAACAAAAAAAGGAACAACACAGCAAAAGATTCAGCGAAGAGGGGTTGGATGCAGTTTTTCCTACAACAGTTGTTGGGGTAGGGTAGCGTCTTAAATCGGTTGAAAATAGTGCAAAGATGGATACTCAAAGTGTCTCAAAATTGTCTTCCAAATTAGAAGAAGAATTCGCATGCTTAGCAAATTCAACGTCAACAGATGTTTGGTACATTGATAGCAGGGCTTCAGCTCATATGACTGGAGTACGAGAACATTTCTCGAGCTATCAAGAAGAACAAATGGACTTCCAGATTAATATGGGAAACAGAACGAACTGTACTCCAGTAGGGAGAGGCACCATAGCATTTCAAACAAAAGCAGGGACCAGCATCCGAGCCACCAATGTTCTTAATAGGCTAGGATTAGGAATGAATCTGATTTCAGTGTCCCAATTACAGGACAAGGGATATGATGTCTACTTCATAGGAAAGAAAGTATACGTCAAGCATCCAAGCTGGAAGAACAAGAGACAAATTGGGACTCAAAGAAACAAATTGTGTAGCTTGCAGTTTGAGTCTCCAATGGCACTGATAGGTAGCAACTATAATGGTGAAAAGGAATGAAATGAATTATGGCATAAGCGAATCGAACACTTAGACCATGGAGCATTGAGAATGCTGCGAGAGACTATTCCAGGAGTACAAACCCTTAGTAGTGAGCATAAAGAGGATTCGTGCTAGGGAAGTACGCTAAAGCAGCTTTTTCCAGAAGTAACAATAGAGAAAATTGTGTATTGGGATTGATACACTCAGATATCTGTGGTCCAATGTCCACAAGAGCTCTTAGTGGTGGCAAATACTTCGTCACCTTTATTGATGATCACTCTAGAAAAACCTAGATCTATTTCTTAAAGACCAAGCATGAGGTCTTTGATTGATTCAAAGAGTTTAAGGCTCACGTTGAAGATATGATAGGGAAAAAGATTAAGGTATTGCATTTAGATAATGATGGAGAATATACAGACAGAGACTTCACAGATTTCTGCAAAAAAGAGAATAGACAGCTCTATATAATCTGGAGCATAATGGAGTAGCAGAGCGGAAAAATAGAACTATTGTTGGGGCAGCCAAAGCTATGTTGTATGATCAGGATCTACCTAAGTTCTTATGGGCAAAATCTTGCAAAATGGCGGTGTATATCCAGAATAGAACTCCTCATAGAGCATTGGGGAAGAAAACACCCAAAGGAGTCTTCATAGGGAAGAAGTCAGAAGTCAATGATCTCAGGATATTTCTAAGTGCAGCATATTGTCACATTCTAGACGAGAAGCGCAGTAAACTGGATCAGACTGTAGAAAAGGGGTATCTCGTAGGATATATCGAGACCTCAAAGGCATACAAAATCTACATTCCTAGTAGCAGGAAGATTGTAGTGGGACGGGATGCAAAATTCATGGTGGATAGAGCTTTTAGGAAATCTCAAGAGATGCTAACAAAAGGTCAGTCAGTACATGTTCCATTAGTCTAGCAGCAGCAGGGGCAGCAAGGAGGACAGACACCTAGATTGAGTACAATGACCAGTACTAGTGTTTCCTCATAGGAAGGAAATCCAGATAGTTCTCAGCAAATGGAACGACATGATCAGGAAGAGGAGTTGATTGAGCCTCCCACCACTAGTGGTAGAACCAGCAGGGAAGTACGAAAGACACTGAGGGACACAAAGGAGTTTTTGGAGCTCCTAGAAATAAGAAAAGGCAGCGTACACAACCTAACAGATATCAGGCATTGGTAGCTCAGGTTGAAGAACCCTCTAGCTTTTAGAGAGCTGTTCAACACCAAGTTTGGGTGGATGCCATGGTAGAAAAGTACAATTCTATCATGACATACGATGTCTGGGAAGTAGTACCTAGACCAAAGGATAGATCAGTTGTAGGATCAAGATGGATCTACAAGATCAAGTATGTTGTAGATAGCAGTATAGAGAAATACAAGGCTAGGTTCATGCCATAGGGGTATGCACAAAAGGAAGGAATAGACTATGAAGAGACCTTCGCCCCATTTGCCCATTATACCTCTATCAGATCCGTTATATCCCTAGCAGCTCAAATGGGATGGGAGATTCACCAAATGGATGTCAAGACAACATTCTTAAACGGGGTGATGGAAGAGGAGGTTTATATAGAACAACCCGAAGGCTTCGAAACTCATGAGAAGAGAACTCATGTATGCAGATTAAAGAAAGCCTTGTATGGGCTCAAGCAAGCACCCAAAGCATGGTATGGTCAGATTGATAGTTACTTGCAACAGTTGGGATTTGTCAAGAGTGTTGTTGATCCCAATCTCTACTATTTCATGGTAGACAAATGGTAGAGAATGAGCCACTTATTCTGGTATTATATGTGGATGACTTGTTTTTAATAGGGTCATCTAGGCTCATACAGAACTGCAAGAAGAATCTTGAAGCTGAATTCGACATGAAGGATATGGGGCTGATGCATTATTTTCTAGGGTTGGAAGTTTGGCAGAAAAATGGGGAGATCTTCCTTGGGCAAGGAAGATATGCTTCAGATATTCTGAAGAGATTTAGAATGCAGGATCGTCGACCCATGGCTACTCCCATGATCACCAACTGAAAGAAAATTGAGGCATCAGGAGACAAGGGAGTGGACCCCACCTTGTACAGACAGCTCATTGGGTCACTCATGTATTTGGTCAACACTAGGCAAGACATTTGCTTTGTTGTCAACTCTCTTAGTCAAATCATGGTGGCACTGAAAAGGGTGCATTGGGAAGCAGCTAAACACATTCTTAGGAACGGGCATGGAACAGTCAGATATGGGTTGAAATACTCCCTAGGGGAGGATGTCATATTGAATGGGTTCATAGATGCAGATTGGGCAGGTAGTTCAGTAGACCAAAAAAGTACCTCTAAGGTACTACTTCAGTGTTGGATCAGGAATGATCTCTTGGTGCAGCAGGAAGCAGAAGTTGGTAGCTCTTAGCTCAATAGAAGCTAAATATATGGCAACCAACACAGCCACGTGCGACGCTATATGGCTTAGAAAACTACTTGTGAGTTTGTTTAGAAAAAGGATGGAAGTGACCACGGTTTACTATGATAATCAGAGTTGTATCCAACTCTCTAAGAATCCAATATTTCATGATCGATCGAAACACAATGATATCAAATGTCATTTTCTCAGAGACTGTGTTCAACATGGGGCAGTACAGCTGTAGTATGTCCCCACAGGAGATCAAGTAGCAAACATACTCAAAAAGGCTCTAGGAAGAGCTAAGTTCATTCAATTCAGAGAGCAAATGGGTATGGTAGAGAATCTGTTTCAGAAGCAGAAACAAGTGATTTTTCACTTACAGTGGCAGAGGGAGTTGTAGTACAGATGCAGCGTTGACAAGTGGCAGGGTCAGCAGCAATATAGATGCAGCATTTGCGTAATAGTTGGTGGGCAAGATGTCAGACATCAACAAGCATAGAGGGAGATGTTACAGAACAGAGTGATGCTTTAGCAGGTTGCATTACTAGAGCACATTCCTCGCTAAGAGGGAGTGTGGATTTCTGGTAGCATCGGATGTGCTCTAAGTCTCAAATTTTGCAGGGAGCCTTGGACACACGCATTCTCCAATACCCATAGTTGTTTTGGGAAATTCCACCCAGAGATAGTTTTAGTAAAATAATTAATTATTTTTAATGGGTCCCTAAGTCTAAACTTTGGAAATTTAAATAATTAATGGGTATTAATCTAAACTGTGGGTGAAACTTCTATAAGAAGACAAAGATCAAGTCAATATGATCCTAGCCATTGATTAGGATCTAATCTGGGTCGTTGATTGATCAACAAGAGGATGCTGAAATCACCTTCATCTAGCATATTCCCAATAAAATAAGTGAAGAAATCAACTTTGAACTCACTAAAGAAGTCGATGAGAATGAGATCCAATCAACTGTGTGGGACCTTCATCTGGACAAAGCACCTGGCCCCGATGGATTTTCCATTGCATTCTATCGTTACAATTGGCACATTATCAAAAAAGATTTTATAAGAATGATAAGAAATGTTTTTAGGAAAAAGAAGTTAGGAGGTTTCACCAACTCTTCTTACCTTGCTCTTGTCCCAAAAGAGGTAAGGCCCTCCACATTTAGTCGATTCCGACCAATCTCCTTGTGTAATTCCTCTTATAAAATAATCACAAAAATCCTAGCCAATCGAATAAAGCCTCTCCTCCCTGATCTAATCTCAAAAAACCAAGGAGGATTCGTGCCTAACAGACAGATCCTGGACAATATTATGATAGTCCAAGAAGCATTGCACTCAAGTGTATCAAGGAAAGAGCAGGGCATCATTATAAAATTAGATATGGCAAATGCATTTGATAGAGTTAATATATCCTTCCTATCAGCAATCCTCAAGAAATTTGGATTCTCAAGTGAGATAATAGAAGTAATCAGAGCTTGCACAGTAGGACCATGGATCGCCCCTCTGATCAATGGAAGGCCGAGTGAGTTCTTCCAAAGTTCTCGGGGATTGAGACAAGGATGCCCCTTATCTCCATTTCTTTATATAATAATGGCAGACTCGTTGAGTAGAACTCTTGAAAAGTGCAGAAGAGAACGCACATTAACTGGCCTCTCTATAACCTCTGGAGTCAAAAGCATCAATCACTCATTATTTGCAGATGATACACTAATGATGGGAGGGGCTTCTTGCATAGTAGCCCGAAGGATAAAAAAAGTGTTGAATAATTTCATGGAGGTTTCAGGAGGACTCCTAAACAACAAAAAATGTAGAATCTATGGTTGGAATGTGCCTCCACACACTCTTCAATGAATATCTCAGATTTTGGACATTCCCTTTCAAGCAAGATGGAGTCATTTCCTCTATCTAGGCCTCCCTATATCTAAAGAAAGCCTGAAGACAAAACTGTGGAACAACCACATTGAGAAAATGAAAAAAAAGATACAAAATTGGGGGATGAATTGGCTCAATTTAGCAGGCAGAGTGATCTTAATTAAGTCAATGCTCACAGCTCTCCCAATCTATCAATTTGCAGCAATTTTAGCACCAACTAGCATACACAAGAAAATAGAGTTAATAATAAGGGGATTTCTATGGCAAGGAGGGAAATCTGAATAAAAAAAGTTCAACTTAGTAAAATGGGATCAAGTAACCTTGCCATATGAAAAAGGAGGTCTGTCCATAAGACTCCTTGCTCATTTGAATTTGGCTCTAGGGGCAAAAATAGCATGGAGGCTTATCACAGGGAAGGACTGCTGGTGGAAGCAAGTCTTGGAATCTAAGTATATGAATCATGCTCGATCTCTCCTTCTAGTAGAAGGCACCTCGATCAGGCCATGCTCTCAAGTTTGGAAACTAGTCAAAAAAGTCCTCCCTCTCATCAAGGAGCACACATCTAAACTCCCTAGGAATGGCAAAGGTACTAAATTATGGGAAGATAGAATAATGGGGAACCCTCCCCTAGCCACTCATTCAAATCTCCAAAATTTAAGAAGATGGATGAGCTCAAAGGGAATAAGCACACTGGAAGCAATCTCTCTTTGGCAAAACAGTAATTGGGCAGATTGGAAGATCCCCATCCTCCCTCAAAACCTCAAAAAACAATGGGACTCTTTAATCATCCTTCTCAAGGGAGCTGCTCCAATTAATCAAGATTCATTTATATGGGATCCTAATGGAGGAGAGTATTTGGTGAAATCAGGATATTTGACTATTCAAGCACAACAAGATAAACAGGATTGGGCACCTTGGAGAACGGTGTGGAAAACTGAAATCTTGCCAAAGGTAAAAATATTCATCTGGACTCTACTAAAAGGCAAAGTCCTAACTGTGGATAATCTAAAAAAAAGGGATTTTCAGGGCCCTCCAAGTGCCCTTTGTGCTTAATGGCTGAAGAAAGCATTCAACACCTCTTTCTCGATTGTCCCTTTGCAAAAGAATGTTGGAACCTCCTAGTAAGTCCCCTGGAGATCGATCTGAATCTATCCCGACCTTTTAATGGCTTAAGGAATTTAGACTTCTGTGATCCATAGCATTGTTTAGATAATCTTCGGCAAAATCACATAACCAATCTTTTGTCGACGCGTTTCGAACCAACCAGTGTGGTTCATCGTCAGGACAAGTTGAAAAACCAATCCGGCTTAGCTTGTTTAAATAGAGTGTGCAGAGACTCCAACGGTTGTATTGCCAACGGCTAATTAGACCTAATGATCCTAGTCAAACCAATATTATTTTTAGAAAATAGCTAAAACAGGTAAATAATATATTAAAAGGATTCATTTGTTAATTCCAATAATATATAATTTATTATTTTAAAAATTAGCTAAATCAAGTAACTTATAAATTAAAAGAATTTATTTGACTAATATAAATATTTATATAATCCATATTTATTATTTATAATGATCATTAAATTAAATTAATAAATTATACTAGTATACTTATTATTATTTAAATACAAACAAATAGTATTACTATTATTCTTAGAATTTAGTTACATTAGGTAATTGTATATTTATTTAATAATAATTATTTAAATCCTGGCTTCTTTACAGCTTGGGAAAGGGAATATCCCTACTCTCTTAAAAAAAAGCACTCCATCAAAAGGTATTGGACAAGTCTCCCTTCCTTCCTGTGCTAGCAGCTTTGGTTAGCAAGAAACCAACAAATTTTCAATGACCGCCCTCCAGTCATCGAAAAAGTATTGTCTAGGAATTGGGGTCTTACATCTGAATTTCTATCTTCAAAAAGAATGAAACCAATTGACACTAATCAGCTACAGCTGTGAAAATTCCAATGTTGCAGTAATCGTTATCGAGATATTATCGGCGAGGGGAAAAATCAGAAGAAAAAAAAATCATAAAAATCGGAAGAAAATCGGTAAAAATCGGGAAAAAATTGTAACATACAAAAATATTCATTTTTTTTCAATTTTTTTAATATCTAAAGCATCTACAACATAAAATAAATACATTGACACATACATATGATAAAAGAACTAATATATAAGATGTGTAATATCATTTCTAGTGCTACATCACACATAACAGTGAATCATGTCCTGAATAGTAATTCCTGACTCCTGAGTCCCAACTCAGCCTCAAAATATCAACAAAAAAATATAATAACGTATCTCATATCATGAGTCATAATGTCATATACAATGAAATGAACCAAATAACTAAAGTCTAATACTATTGATTTCCTCTACCCCTCTAGATGTAGGCGCTGGTGGAGTTGGCAGTGGACTCTGTTGTGCTCTAGAAGCTGAAGAACTAGGAGCTACAGGAGGTAGAACACGTCCTCTACTAGTGACAGGGGTAGCTTGGGTAGGTTGTGTCACCTCCTCCTCCTGTTGCTCCTCCTCCTCATCAAAAAATTGGAGAAATTTTTTTTTCCAAAGATTTTTTCCCAAAAAATCGCTATTTTTTTAAGTTATCGCAATTTTTTCGCTATTTTTTGTGAAAAAGATAGTGTAAAAATCGGGCGATAATATCGCCAAACTCAAAAAATCGTGATTTTCCGATATTATCACGATAATATCGCGATTTTCGCAACACTATAAAATTCTATCACTACAACAACTGATTTATTTTACCTACTTATTTCCCGATAAGTTATTTATGAATATCCTTCAGTAAACATTAAAATAAATTCTGCAACAGATATCACATCATAATACAGAAACAAACACATGTACAAGAATTAACACATCGACACAAATATTTTGGACAATCAGTCCCCGGAAAAACCCAATGTGGGAAAATCGGTGTAGCAAGGGAGGATTTTATTATTCAGCAATTCTTCAGTACAACTGGGTGCCAAACTGGCTTACCCAACAGAGAGAAAATTCTTCAGCACTTTCCCTAATCTCAGCACCAACCTGATTGACCTCTGTGTAGCTCCCAAACCCTTTGCGTCAGCCCCTGCCTCTCTGTGTTAGCACTGGACCTCTCTGCGTCACCCACGCAGACCCTCCAGTGACTGCGCAGTCTTGCAACCTCTTCGTCTGCCTGAGAGGCTTTGTGTCTGCCTCTCCAGCCTTTGCATTGTTCCCCTGGTGTTGTTCTCGTCTCTATGTTCTGTACTTGCTGCCTCCTGCTGCTCTCCAGACCACTAGTTTGAATTTCTCAGCTAACCCCGCTCCAGAAATCGAACTGACTGGTCTCCCCCGGTGTGTTCTCCAACTGACCCTCAAGCCTCTTCTTATACTTTCCTTGTTGGTCCATCAATGGCCGAGATTAAATCTCGAATCAACGACTAAGATTAGAATTGGCTTGATCCATGACTTTTGGAACCTTCTAACCCAGTTTTATATTAATACCCATTAATATTTTATTTTTCCCAAGTTTAGAATTAGGAGCTCCATTAAAAATATTAATTATTTTAATATTTCCCAAACCAATTAGAATATGCCAAAACCATTTCTGGGTCTTAAAGATCTCATGTGCTTTAGCCTCTCCACAAATTTTCATGGCTAGAGCACATCCGATGCTACCCCAAATCAACACTCCCTCTTAGCGAGGACTCTGCTCTAGTAATACTCCACACTGAGCATTACTCTGATCATATGGCATCAGTACCTGTGCTAATGCTAAGCCTCCCTGCCCAACATCCTCTACATTGTTGCATCCTGTACTGCTACCCATGGCTCTATCACTGCCACTGCTACATCTGTACTACAACTCCCTCTGCATCTGTGTTGCTGCTAGTCCATCTTCCCAACACTGCATCTACACTGCAACTCCCTCTGCATTCGTGCTGCTACTGGTCCTTCTCATTATGTTTCATCGTAATACTGTTGACTGCCACTGCACTTCAACATCATACCAATTTTTGCTACTGAAATGGATTCTTTATCATCCCCATCTTCTCCCTGAAATTATCAAACTTGGTTCTTCCAAGGGCCTTGGTAAGGATGTCTGCCACTTGTTCTCCTGTAGGAGTGTAGCTCAACTGTACAGCTCCTCGTTGGCTACAGTCTCTGACAAAGTGACACCGGATATCGATATGCTTTGACCGCTCTGAAACTGGATTCTCAGAGAGCTTGATGCAACTCTAATTATCACACATGATCCTAGTTGCCTCCATCTTTCTTCTGAATAGGTTCACAAGCAATTTTCTAAGCCATATGGCCTTGCACGAAGGTGTGCTTGTGGCCATATATTTTGTCTCAATAGAGCTCAGAGCCACGGATTTTTGTTTCCTACTGCAGCAGGAGGTCATTCCTAATCCAATGTCGAAACAGTACCTAGAGGTACTTTTCCAATGCACTGAACTTACTGCCCAATCAGCATCAGTAAACCCACTCAATCTGATATCCTTACCCCTGGTGTACAAGAGTCCATAATTGACTATTCCCTGTAAATATCTGAGAACATGCTTGGCTACTACCCAGTGCGCCCTCTTCGGCTCCACCATGAACTTACTATGGATGTTGACAGCGTAGCAAATGTCTGGCCTCGTATTGACCAGATACATCAAGGACCCTATGAGCTACCTGTATAAGGTGGGATCAACATCTTTGTCTTCTTATGCATCAATCTTCTTCGAGATGGTTATCATTGGAGTAGCCATGGGTCTACAGTCCTCCATCCTGAATATCTTCAGGATTTCTATAGCATATATCCCTTGCCCAAGGAAGATCTCCCCCTTTCGCTGCAAAACTTCCAACCCCAGTAAATAATGCATTCGTCCCAAGTCTTTCATGTCGAACTCTGTGGCTAGATTCTTCTTGCAGTGCCCTATGAGCCTGGATGATCCTGTCAGGAAGAGATCGTCCACATATAATAGTAAGATCAGAGGCTCATTTTCTACAACCAAATAGTAGAGATTTGGATCTACGTCACTCTTGACAAATCCCATTTTCTGCGAGTAGCCATCAATTCGCCCATACCACGCTTTAGGTGCCTGTTTCAGCCCATACAAGGCTTTCTTCAATCTGCATACATGAGACTTCTTCTCATGTGTCTCAAAGCCCTCTGGTTGTTCAATGTATACCTCTTCTTCTATCACACCGTTCAGAAATGTCGTTTTGACATCCATCTGATGAATCTCCCACCCCATCTGTGCTACAAGAGATATCACGTTTCTAATAGATGTATACCTGGCTACTAGGGCAAAGGTCTCTTCGTAGTCAATTCCTTCCTTCTGAGCATACCCCTTAGCCACAAACCTGGCTTTGTATTTCTCAAAGTTGTCGTCTGCAACGTATTTAATCTTGTAGATCTATCTCGCACCTACCACTAATCCGTCTTGAGGCCTTGGCACCAGTGTTGATAATATCGCCGATATTTCGGCGATATTCGTAAATATCGCGCGATTTTCATGAAAACGAAATTTCGGCTGGCAAAAATCGCGATATTTTCTCATTTTGAAAATCTCGCGAGAAATCCGAGATTTCGGCGATATTTTTATAAAAATCGCGCGACGATGGTGAATATCGCCGGCAGAGTTTATAAATTAGGTTTTTGTTTACCGTAAGGGCGTCATTTGATTTTCGTGAGCTGGAGAGTCGAGACGCTGCGAGTGCGAACAGTGCGGAGGGTTTGAAGTTGAACTTTGGCTGCGAAGGAGGGTTTACAGCGGCCAGCCTACAGGTATGCACGTCATTCTATATGCATGTGCCATGGAGAGTCGAGACTATATACGCAGTACGCACAGTCTATAACTTATTACAGTGATCGCATGGTTTGTCTTCTACAGTCATCGCAGATTCGCATCTATATTTTGTGGCTTGTATTATATGTGTTGTATTCATATATGTTATATGCAAAGTCTTCTAAAAATCTGCACGTGATATCCTAATCCTGGTGACTTAGCTTTTCCAGCCTTTGCCGTTATGCTTTTCCACAAAGCTATGTTCAGAACTGGCTTTTCATGTCATATTTGGTCCTCCCATTAGCGAAGTCCTTCTAGCTCATTAGATATTTAAGGGTATAGCTCTTGTTGCTAAGCTGAGACTTGTGACAAACACTTGCAAAGACAAGCAATTTAGTAAGGGTTACAGAGAGCAGATCCTTGGTCAATATCTTTTCACACAACAATAAACTTTTGACATATAATTATTAATATCTACTATGTACATTATTCAATCTTTTGATTAAAGACGAGATACCTTAAGTTTGAAAGGAAGGGCAGATACTGATTCCTGGCACTCTCAAGTTAATACTACCATAATCCTCACAGCCATAGGGTTTATCTATATACCACACAACCATAAGGTTTCTCTGCACATGTAAAAGGGTCCTTTGCATTCAGATATATCTGCTATACTGTCCAGACTCCAAACATATCAAGGTTACTGTTAGCAAGATCACTGTCTGTATGGTAATAACAAGGTCACTGTCATGTCACAACAACTATCATTACAGTCATCAGGTCACTATGTCAAGATTACTGCTGTCATGCTGCCATTAATTACTTTCATCAAGATCTTGTTATAGAAGGTTGCTACCCAGTTCACAGGTCACTGACATAATCCTTCATCAAGGACTCTTGCCATGAACACAATCATGCCTTCAAGTCACCAACACAACGCCAAAGTCACCGTCAAAGGTAACTGCCTTATGAGGTTACTGTCACACTGTCATGACTCATGAGTCTCAACATGCATGTAACCAACAGAATTTGGTCAAACCCTGTAGCATCCAACCCAACATCAACAAATCTGTTCTCAGTTCTTGAAAACACTAATCCTTTTTTGGGGGCTTAAAAGTTAACACGTCATGTTTTGCCAGTACTCTTTCCTGATGCCTTCTTGTATTGGACCATGTAAAGCAGCCTCCAATATCATGATGTTTATGGCTGCAATTCACATTAAAAACTTGATGTGTTGATTTTATTTTACATCAACTCTTATTTCACCTCCTACAATTACTTGTCTACCTTATTAAAATCCCCTCTCAACACTCATTTAGCCTCAGAAAGATTGTTAGTGAACCAATATTAGAAGAATAGATGGAGCATAATCCCATGTTTTGGCCTGAGATTAGGAAAGTTGCCTTCCCACTCTACCATATTGAAATCTTTCACAACAGTTGCCCTCCCACTCTACCATATTGAAATCTTTCCCAACAGTTGCTTATCCTCAGAAGATAGCATATAAGCCAACATTAGAAGCATAAATATAAATGCTTTTATTATCCTCAATGTATACACTGCCTGTAGCAGCCAAATCGCAGTCCTCTAACGCTGTTATTGAATACATTTATATTTTATGATTTTAATGTCTTTTGACTCTTTTCTACATAGCTTGACTAGGGTCCTTTGTGTGAAGATTGCAGATTGTAGAACTTTGTTAAAGTTTAGTCCATTTGTCTTTGAAGAATGAGGATTTGATATTGAGACCTGCACCCATGGAATTTCGTAAATTCGTATTACTTATTAAGTTATTAAGTTACTAATTCCAAATTTTTTTTGGTGCTGTAGGTTTCCTTTTGAGTTAGCCCACTACAAAATACAAATATGCCAAAAAACTTGGACCCATTTTGGGAGTATGGGATCCCTGATGGTGGGACAAATCGTGCATATCTTTCATGCAAATTGTGTGGGGACAAGATGACATGTGGGGTTACACGACTGAAATACCATCTTGCTAGACTCCCTGGACATGATGTTGGCATTTGTAAAGTTTCTAGTCCGGAGCTTATACAAAAAGCTCTTGAGGCAATTGAAGAAAAGGACAGAAAGAAGGAAGAGGCGGAAAGAAACAAAGCTGAACGTGCAGGTAGATCTTTTGGGATATCTTCTCCTGATTTTGATGTTCAGGGTAGTGGCCCTACTGGCCCTAGTGGGAGGGGCTCCACAACTGGCACACCATCACATGCTAGCGCTACTGCTAGTGTGAATGCGAGGTCATCATTTTTTGTTCCACGAACAGGAGCTGGAGCACAACCTGGCATAAAATCGCTTTATAAAAAAAAGGAGAAGGAAGAAGCAGATAGAGTCATGGGGAGGTGTATTTTTTGGAGCGACTTACCTCTCAGCATCACAAAAACCAATCCATTTTGGCAACCAATGTGTGATGCTATTGCTGTTGTGGGCCCAGGGTACAAAAGTGCCACATATGAGGAGTTGCGGGGGCCAATTCTTCAAGCAGAAAAACAGGACATCAACTCTAGATTGGTGGAGTTGAAACAGACATGGGAAGTCACTGGATGCACAGTGATGTCTGATGGTTGGACAGATAGGAAGGGTAGGACCCTTCTAAATTTCTTGGTACATTGTCCTAAAGGTAGCATGTTTATTAAATCGTTGGATGCATCAGAACATATCAAAGATGCAGCAACGATATGTGAGTTGTTAGATGGGTTCATTCAGGAGATTGGTGTGCAGAATGTGGTGCAAGTCGTAACAGACAATGCAGCTAATTATGTGTCTGCCGGCAGAATGCTTATGGAGAGGCATCCCACATTGTTCTGGACTCCATGTGCAGCGCATTGTCTTGATTTGTTGCTTGAGGATATGGGGAAACTCTCCTTCATCAAGGAGGCAGTTGATATGGCTAGGAGCATCCCCAAGTTTATTTATAACCATGCTTTTGTTCTTAGCCTTATGAGGAGGTACACTAAAAACAAGGAGTTGCGGCGTCCTGCCATCACACGTTTTGCCACAACCTTTATTACTCTCCAGTCTTTGCTTCGATGTCAGTTCGAGTTGAAGCAAATGTTTGTGTCTGATGATTGGCGTGGTTGTAGATACAGCAGGAGACCTGATGGGAGAGCCATTGAAAAAATGGTGTACTCTGAGACATTTTGGCGTGGAGTACAAGAAGCATGTGCAGTTAGCGAACCTATAGTAAAGGTTCTTAGATTGGTGGATGGAGAGCAGCCTGCAATGCCTTATTTGTATGAGGGCATGGATAGGGCCAAGGAGGCCATTCGTTCCTATTATGCAGACAAGGGTTCTGCTGGCCTTAATAGGCAAATGATGTTATGGGATGTGATCGATAGTCGGTGGACAGGGATGCTTCATCGACCCATTCATGCAGCAGCACTCTTCCTCAACCCTGCATTTGCATACAAATGCAAATTTCGTTTTGATGGCGAGGTGATGGAAGGGCTCCATTCCTGTATTGAGAGGATGGTACTTGATTCTGAGCTTCGTCGCAAAATCATCCGCGAGATACATAGTTATCAGGATTGTGTTGGCCTATTTGGCTTTGATGATGCCATTAAGGGAAGGGACCTCTTCATGCCACGTAAGTGACAAGTCATCATTCATTAGAAATTAGAAATTTGAATTTAATTATGTTTTAACTTTTAACTTTTAACTTTAAAGTTTTTGAATTTTTTATTTCATTATTTTGTTGTAGATCTTTGGTGGCGAAGCTATGGTGCAAGGGTACCAAATTTGCAAAATTTGGCTATACGAATCTTGAGTCAAACATGTAGCTCTTCAGGGTGTGAGCGCAATTGGAGTGTATTTGAGAAAATACACGCCAAAAAGCGCAACAGGTATAACTTTGAACTCAAGCCTTCAGTTGAGCAATTACACTTATTGTAATTTTTAATTTTTAATTTATGACCTTCAAGTGTCAAGAGTCAAGAGTCAAGACTCATTACTTTTTTTGACACTCTTACAGGTTGGAGTTCGCACGCCTCAACGATTTGGTGTATGTGCATTACAACATCCGACTTCGAGTGAGGCAAATAGAATCACCAGTGGATCCAGATGCCATTTCCTTAGACAATATTGATGTATTGTCTCCGTGGAGGGTGGAGTCTCAGGAGCCCATATTGGAGGAGTCACCTTCATGGTTGGAGGAGCCAGTGGCAGATGATCCATTAGAGCAGGGGCAGCAAGAGGAGGACTCGGAGTCAGAGGAGCAGCAGCACTTAGAGGAGGAGCAGGAGGAGCTGGAGGAGGACACTGCGGGAGCATCAGCATCAACACCATCTGCTATAGATATAGGAGAGCATAGCTCCATGCCTATCACTCATTATTTGACATTAGGTGCAGAGGCAGTGTCAGGGCCTTCTACTACTAGGGGCAGGCCTGACAAACAGCCCATCATGTTTTCCCGTAAAAGGGGGAGAGGGCAGTAGATAGATAGCTGCTAGTTTTATTTGTTATGCTACATGTAACTCATGATGATGAGATACTTTTATTATTATAAATTTATATGTGATGTTATTTTGTATTGGTTCTCCACATTTGAGTCCTTGAATGGACAATTATCAGGGATTAGCACGATTTGGTATCGCCTTTGATATATCATTTCTATTTGACATCATATATATCAGTGTTTTCTTCATATTTATGTGCCAATGTGTTTATTTCATGTTGTTATTGCTTTATATGTTTAAAAATCTGAAAAAAATGAATATATTATGCATTTTTTATGCTTGCTTTTGTTGTTTAAATTCTGAACATGAAGATGTTGCTTTAAAAATTAAAATAGTTTCTTGAGTGTTTGCTGGGCACTGTATAGTTATACTCATTTAATGCCAATTTTTTGTTTTTTTTGTGCCCTAGGTTTGAATTAGTTCACTACAAATGTCAAATATGCCAAAAGCTTTGGACCCATTTTGGGAGTATGGGGAGGCTGTTGGTGGGGCAAATCAGGCATATATATCATGCAACTTGTGTGGGACCAAGATGTCAGGAGGGATTACACGATTGAAATACCATCTGGCTAAACTCTCTGCATATGATGCAGATGTCATGCCTTGTATGGTTTCTAGTGCAGAGGTTATACAAAAAGCTCGTGAAGCAATTGCTGAACAAGACAGAAAGAAAGCTGCTAGGGAGAGGCCAATGGTCTCAGATAGATAGCTGCTAGTTTTATTTGTTTTGCAACTTTTGCTACATATAAGTTTATAACTCATGATGATGAAATACTTTTAAAGTTTTATATATGTGATGTTGTTTCGTTTGAGTCCTTGATTGGACAATTATCACTATCAGGGATCAGCAGGATGTGTGATGTTATTTTAATTTTTGTTTGAGTCCTTGATTGGACAATTATCAATTTATCACTATCAGGGATCAGCAGGATTTGGTATCGCCTTTGAAGTTTGATGTATCATTTCTATTTGACATCATATATATCAGTGTTTTCTTCATATTTATGTGCCAATGTGTTTAGTTCATGTTGTTATTGCTTTATATGTTTAGAAATCTGAAAAAAAATGAATATATTATGCATTTTTTATGCTTGCCGATATTTGCCGATATTTTGCCGATATTTTCGCCGATATTTCCGATAAGATATTTTCCGGACCCTCGCCGATATTTTCCCGATACCGATATTATCAACACTGCTTGGCACTACCTCCCAGACATCGTTCACCATTATGGAGTTGTACTCCTCTAGCATCGCATCCAGCCAAACCTGATGGTGAGCTACCTCCTGAAAACTGGCAGGCTCCCCATCTTGAGCTACTAATGCCTGATATCTATCTGGATGTTTTCACTCCCTCTTATTGTTCCTTGGCACACCAACGAAGTCCTCTACATCTCACAAAATCTGACGAAGTTCCCTACTCGTTTTTCCTCTGCCAGAAGGTGCTTCTGTTAGCTCCTCCTCATCATGTGATTCTTCCTGAGCCAAGGAAGAATTATTTTCTTTCGTTGGTTGAAGAAGTTTGACCAACGATTCGTCTTTTGACTGCTCCTCAGAAGGCATTTCTCGAGATTTTCTGAAAGCCCTGTCCTCCATGAACTTCACATCTCGTCGAACTACTACCTTCTTGCTCCCTGGAAGATAGATTCTGTATGCCTTAGCGTTCTCGCTATATCCCACTAGATATCCTTTTTCTGTAGTTTGATCCAGTTTCTTCCTCTTTTCCTCTGGTATGTGGCAATATGCTAAGCTCCCAAATATCCTAAAATGACTGACTTTAGGCGTCTTCCCTGTGAAAACTTTCTCTAGAGTGATCTTGCCCGATGAGGAGTTCTATTCTGAACATACTCTGTTGTGTTGCATGCTTCTACCCAAAGGAATTTTGGCATATCCTGATCATACATCATGGCCCTAGATGCTTCTACAATAGTCCTGTTCGTTTTTTCTGCTACTCCATTCTGCTCCGGATTGTACGGAGTTGTCCACTCTCTTCTGATGCCTCCTTAGCGCAAAAATCAGTGAAGTCCTTATCGACATACTCTCCACCATTATTTGAGCGCAAAACTTTTATTTTCCTCCCAACCAGATTCTCCACTAGAGCCTTGAACTTTTTGAATCAATAGAAAACCTCGTCCTTGGTTTTCAGAAAATAAATCCAAGTTTTCCTTGAGTGGTCATCAATGAAGGTAAGGAAGTACTCGGCACCACTAACAGCTTTAGTGGACATGGGTCCGCAAATATCTGAGTGTATCAACCCTAGTACACTCTTAGCCTTGTTTTTACTTCTAGGAAATGATGCCTTGGCATACTTTCCTAGAGCACATCCTCTGCACACATCATCTCATTCAGTACTAAGATCCGGAACTCCTGTTACAGTGCTCCTGAGAATTCTCAGAGCCCCATGGTGCAAATGTCCCATTCTTCTGTGCCATAGTTTGTCCAAATCCTTGTCTCCATGACTGCCTATTAGTGCCATTGGTGATTCTAGTTGTAGTCTGTACAATCTGTTCCTTTTGATCCCGATTTGCACTTTCTTTTTCCAGCTCAGGTGTTTGACATATACTTTCTCCTTGATGAAGAAAACATCATAGCCTTTGCCAAGTTGCGACACGGAAAGTAAGTTCATCCCCAATCCTGGTACATGCAACACATTGGTAGCACAAAACCGCTCTCCCGTTTCTGTTTGAATAACTATGGTACCCCTCCCTATTGGAGTACAATTTTCCTTGTTCCCCATGGTGATATGAAGGTTCATCTTCTCCTCTCGATAATCTGAGAAACATTCCCAGATTCCCGTCATATGCCAAGAGGCCCCACTGTCTATATTCCATACTCTGATGATGTAGAGCTTGTCACACAAGCCACTTCTTCTTCCAGCCTAGAAGCCAACATAGAGAAATCGAAATCACTTTCTTGTGCAATTTTCTAAAAATCTGTGCGAGTCTCCTAGCGTAGATGCCTCTGCATCATGGTCTCGACCCATAATTGATTTTCCCTTCCTGTCTCTGGTTACTTGCTCTAATACCATGTGAAAATTATATCACTGCAACAACTGATTTATTTTACCTACTTATTTCCCGATAAGTTATTTATGAATATCCTTCAGTAAACATTAAAATAAAACCTGATGCAGATATCACATCATAATACAGAAACAAACACATGCACAAGAATTAACACATCAACACAAATATTTTGGACAATCAGTCCTCGAAAAAACCCAATGTGGGAAAACCGGTGCAGCAAGGGAGGATTTTATTATTCAGCAATTCTTCAGTACACTTGGGTGCCAAACTAGCTTACCCAACAGAGAGAAAATTCTTCAGCACTTCCCCCAGTCTCAGAGTCAGCGTGGCTGACCTCTGCGAAGCTCCCAAACCCTTTGCGTCAGCCCCTACCTCTCTGTGTCAGCATTGGGCCTCTCTGCGTCACCCACACAGGCCCTCCAGTGACTGCGCAGTCTTGCAGCCTTTGCATTTGCTTGAGAGGCTCTGTGTCTACCTCTCCAACCTCTGCATTGTTCCCCTGGTGCTATTCCCAACTCTTTGTTTCATACTAGCTGCCTCCTACTGCTCTCCAGACCACTAGTTCGAATTTCTCAGCTAACCTGGCTCTAGAAATCGAACTGACTGGTCTCCTTCCGTGTGTTCTCCAACTGACCCTCAAGCCTCTTCTTATACTTTTCTCATTGGTCCATCAATAGTCGAGATTAAATCTCTAATCAACGGCTAAGATTAAATTTGACTTGATCCATGACTTTTGGAACCTTCTAACCTAGTTTTATATTAATACCCATTAATATTTTATTTTTCCTAAGTTTAGACTTAGAAACTCCATTAAAAATATTAATTATTTTAATATCTCCCAAACCAGTTAGAATTTGCCCAAACCATTTCTGGGTCTTGGAGATCTCGTGTGCTTTAGCCTGTCCACCAATTTTCATGGCTAGAGCACATCAGATGCTACCCCAAATCAACAACAGCAAGAGGAGAGAGGTTGGATCAGCTATGCAATTTGCAGGCCTAATTGGCCAAGCACCCCCAATTTAAAGCCAACACTTCAGAATTGGAAAACTTGGCTAAAAAATGAGGAATTCATCCTCTGGATGAAAAATTTAAATAGACCCTACATTTTTTTATGGCACTTCAAAGGCAAATACAGGAAAAGCAGGAGCTGGTGGCATCCTCCTAGAACCAAGTGGAATTAACCCTATCACCTATGAATGGGGACTTGGAAAAAACACAAACAACAGGGCAAAGGCCTACGGTTTGTTGTTGGGCACAATGATCCTCAAAAAAAGGAATATTCAGAATCCAATCATAATGGGTGACTCGGCTATAATCATTCAAGCTATGGTTAAAAGAAGGAATCCAACAAATGCTACTCTGTGCCAATCCATAACAAGAATCAGACAAAATCTGTTAAATTTGGGCCAAGTTTCCTTCAAGCACATTCTGAGAGAAAACAACAACTCAGTTGACACCCAGGCCAACTTGGCAATGGCACGCCCTCTTGGTGAATCTCGTATTCTTCATGACATTATACATATTCCAATTCCATAAAATTGTGAAAATTCCTCTACCAGAATTGCTACTGTAGCAAACTGATGTTACTTCCCCTACTTGTTAATTCATACAAGCTATTTACTGTGTGCTATGGTAAATATCGAAGTAAATACTACTGCAGCCTTCACTTAATTAAATTATATGTGGAAGCACGAGACTTAGCAAGAAATAAAATACAACACAGTTGACACCATTATTTTTGGACAAATGTCCCCGAAAAAACCCAATGCGGGAAAACCGATGCAACAGATCTGAGGGTTTTATTATTATGCAGGAGAGAATCTGAGTACAATTCTCGGATGCTCAACCAGCAATTTGATACAGAGAAAAACTGGACAAAATGAATGGTGAAATGATCTCACCCTCTCACTGGGAGAATCTAAGTTTGATCACGCTGAATTGGAGCCTCTGCGTACCATCTGCACAGAACTGTGTCCTCCTACGCAGTTCCTGCATCACCCCTACTAGGTATCATGTTGCTCCTTCTCTAGAACCTCTGCTAGCTGGAAAAGCCAAATCTCTGCGTACTGGTCTCACACCCCAGCTCCTGGCTACTAAAACTTGATTTCCTCAGCGGGAATTTGATCCCCCTCTAAAACCTGCACTGCCACTGCGTCAGCTCTTCGTGGGCCAGTGTCTGCCTCTCTCTGGACATCGTTCTGCGCTCTCTCTGCCTCATACTCTGGCCCAAGAGAACTTCCTTCTTCCGAATACTCACTACCCCTCTTTGCAAGAAATCTCCTCGATCAAAATTTCCTCCTGAGAACTTCTCACTTCAGAAATTTGATCTCTTAATCTCTCAGTGTGTTTTCCAGATGACCCTCAAGCTCCCTTAAATAATCTTGTCGTTGACATTCAATAGTCCATATTAAAAGCTAATCAGTGGCTAAGATCATTTTAGCTTGATCCTCGTCTTCTTCTAGAAGTTGCCCCTTGTTGCTGCTCAGCTCTAGAGAATTTGAATTCCTTGGCTAGGAATTCTCTGAAGAAGAAATTCCCTCAGTCATGCTTCCCCTCTTTCTTCTAACGATTTTCTGCCGAGCAAAACTACCGCAAAAACATCTGCGTCCCACCAGCTCTCCTTACGCTGAGGCTTCAGCGCTGCTCCCTCTGCCCGACAAAAATTCGAACTAGGAGTCCTTCTCTCCGTCGACTCACTCAAAGAGATCGCCTCGAAATTTCAACGCTCCGGCTAAGAACTACGCAAACCCTCTGGGGTTTCAAATTGCTGCCTCCTGCAGCTTTTCGATCACCCTCTTCTACTCAGCGCTGGATCCACAGGCTCTACTCTTCTTGTTTCACCTACACCTCTAATACCATGTGAAAATTCCTTAACCAGAATTCCTACTGCAGCAAACTGATGTTACTTCTCCTACTTGTTAATTCATACAAGTTATTTACTGTGTGCTACAATAAATATCGAAGTAAATACTATTGGAGCCTTCACTTAATTAAATTATATGCGGAAGCAAGAGACTGAGCAAGAAAGAAAATACAACACAACTGACACCATTATTTTGGGACAAATGTCCCCAGAAAAACCCAATGCGGGAAAATCGTTGCAGCAGATCTAAGGGTTTTATTATTATGTAGGAGAAAATCTAGGTACAATTCTTGGATGCTCAACTAGAAATCCGATACAGAGAGAAACTGGACAAAATGAATGGTGAAATGATCTCACCCTGTCACTGGGAGAATTTGAGTTTAATCACGCTAAACTGGAGCCTCTGTGTAGCCTCTGCACAGAACTGCATCACTCCTACGTAGTTCCTGCATCACCCCTGCTGGGTATCACGTTGCTCCTTCTCTGGACCCTTTGTTGGCTGGAAAATCCGAATCTCTGCCTCCCAATCTCACACCCTGACTCTCGGCTACTGAAACTCGATTTCCTCAGCAAGAATTTGATCTCCCTCTAAGGCCTACGTTGCCACTATGTCAGCTTTGCGTGGGCCAACGTCTGCCTCTCTCTGGACGTCGTTCTGCCCTCTCTCTGCCTCGTACTCTCTGGCCCAGGAAAACTTCCTTCTTCCAGATACTCACTGCCCCTCTCTGCAAGAAATCTCCTCGATCAGAATTTCCTCCTGAGAACTTCTCACTTCAAAAATTCGATCTCTTGATCTCTCGGTGTGTTTTCCAAATGACCCTCAAGCTCCCTTAAATAATCTTCTCGTTGACATTCAACCAATGTGGAAAAAGTCTGCAAAAAATCGAGATTAAATCCTAAAATTGCGATTTTTTCAACAAAACGATTTAATCCTCCGATTTTTTGCAGACTTTTCAAAAACAAAAAAAATTGCAATTTATTCGTTATATGCCCGATTTTATTGGGAGTCGATCAAAAAAGTCGGCCATCTCTGCTGAATGTGGGATATGACAGTGGTGTTTAAGGGCTATCATATAGTGATTTGATAAGCAAAATTACTATGAGTTTCCACTGTTGTTAGAGCTGTTATACAATGAATTTGATGAGGCAAATTTGTTGTGAGGAGGTTGAACAATAAGGGGTTTGGACAACTAGTATTCAGTGTCTTGGAAGGGCCAAACCATTGGTGAGTTGATGATATACTTTGACACTGATTGTACAGTGATTTGGTGGTCAAATCCACTTGAGAAGTAGATCTGGTTAGGGCCGAGTATATTGTGTATTTTGGAGCAGCAAATACTCAGTGATTGAGGCAAAGGACCTGCCAGGTGTCAAGGACAAAAAATGCAAAAAGGGTTGATCTAGATTGGCTACTTCAACAAGTAAGCTATATGTTTGTTCTTGTCTATTTCTCATTGGTTAGATTGCAGATTTGATGTTGCAAACTACAAGCCCTAATGGATTGTGGATACTCTAGATGTTAAAAAAATAAAAATAAATGAATATTTTTTTGTTCTTTTTAATTTTGCCGACTTTTTCAAAAAACTCCCGACTTTAACGAGTTTTTCAACTTTTCGACCCTGGCTAATTTAATCTCGACGTCGACTTTTTCCACATTGCATTCAACGGCACAAATTAAAAGTTAATCAATGGCTAAGATCATTTTAGATTGATCATTGTCTTCTTCTAGAAGTGACACCCACAATTAGATTAATACCCATTAATATTTTTAATTTCCTAAGTTTAGACTTAGGGTCCCATTAAAATATATTAATTATTTTAATAAAATTGTCTCTTTGTGGAATTTCCCAAAATGCTTTCTGGGTTCTTTGGAATACATGTGCCCAAGTGCCCAAGCCTCCCTGCAAAATTTGAGGCCTAGAGCACATTCGATGCTACCCCAAATCAACAAAAATATCCTTCAGACCAATCATGTCATTGTCACATCGATATATGGATAGGAATTTGACTAAAACTATAAATAATCCTCCTTCTCTGAAAACAGATCTCTCTCAAATCCTTCTCGTACCCCTCTCCTGCTCCTGCTCGATTTCCAAGTCTGATAAGCTCCCTCAGTTTTCTCGTGACTCCTCATCGACCTTATCCTCTCCTCAACCTATCCTTTGTTTTCTCCTTTATATTTGCCTCTTTTTCGCTCCATCCTTCATCTTCTGTCGTGGCTTCCTCTCCCCCTTCAGTTATGATTTCTCCCCTTCATCTGTGTATCCCATTGCGCATCGGCCTCCCTTTGCTTCTTTGTTTTCCTTTCACTCCCTCTCCCGCAGGCCTGCTTTCCATCTATCCAGCATCCCTCGCGTTCTTCTGCTTGTCTCATCGCCTCCAAGCTGCTCTCTGCCTCATCTCTCATCCTTTGTCATCTTATTCAATATCTACCAACAGGGAGCACTCTCTGCAGATCTCTCATCCTCCTCCCTATCAAAGCGATCCCTTGTTATCTCCAGACATCAGAGAAGAGCTAAGCCATCCCTCTGCTCAACAATGGAAATGAATCCTCTTGATAGAGCTTCCCAAAATGACAAGTGCATAGTATGTAGAGAAAATAAATTTATGATAGATCAGCTCTGCAAAACAGTGAAGGATATAAGGCAGCAATCGAAGTCAGAGAATTCTTTTCTGAAAAGGCAGCTTAATGATCAGAATACTGAAATTGCTTCACTCAAGAACAAGTGCTCACACCTTGAGGAATCAATCAACTATCTCAAGGGACTCATCATAAACCAAACTGGCGAGAACTCAAACTACTAGGGCAGCAGGATCAAGTCTCAGCAAGAACCATCAGTCAATCAGTTCTAGAAGATCACAGCAGTGATACTAATGCAGCATTCTCGGCAATTATCATAAGTTTTTCACATGTTATGTAAATGTAAATTTTTGCTTAATCAGTTTGTAAGACAATATAAGCATAATGTAGTAGAAAATCTGGGCAATTTTGGATCTAATGCTTGGGGTAATCGGGATTGCACTCCCTCTTCTGCCTCTAAAATCGACTTAATCTCCAAAAAGCTATCTGTAATGGGAGCTTGTTCGATTTTCCTTTTGGAATGGAAATCTCAATATCCGAACTTGTTAAAAAAAGGAATTCCACTTGAGATGGGACTCATTGTTTAGAAGAATGATGGTGTGATAACAAAGGAATGTAGCAAGTCAAAGATGAATGAAGCACTCTCAAACAAGGACAGGTAGTTGTTGAAGGAAATCTAGATGACCAAAAAAGAAAAGAGGTGTGTATGCATATATTCAATGAGTCAAGTCATGTCATAGTTGCAGATAGTAAGAATGCATAAGCATTATCAAGGGAAAAGGATCTCTTTCATTAAAAAGGATGCATAAAGGCATGGGTCACATATTAACTAGTGAAATCAACATAATATGTCCTCATATGAAATATGAAATGGTTGACAAAATAAAGGAACTATGATTGGGATTTCCTAGCGAATAAAGAGAAAGGAAGAGATCGTGAAAAATGCAACTATGGAATAGGCAATCAACATCCTAAGACTAGAAGAATTGACTATGATATCTCCATGGGAAAGATATGAAGACCTTGGAAAAGTACGAAAAGGAAAAAGACCCTTAACAAATGAATATCTTTAGATGTGTCAATATGAATGCAGTATGTCGATGTCGTAGCAAGCAAATATCATGACTAAGGGCCATCACAAAAGTAATTTTTTATTTCATGTGCATTTCCGATTTTTTAACAATATCTAGATGGGTTGATACAGGGCTACCAAAAGAAAGGTGTGGATGTCATCTACAACTGATGCTCATGTGGCGAGATGAAAGATCTTAAAGAATACATGATGTGGAAAAGGTAGTTGTATGAGACCAAGCTAGATATGGTCTAATAGATCACTCTCCGATAAAAGAAAGAAAGAGATGACTACACTAATTTGAGAAGGAAAGTGATGGATGGTCAATGCCCTACAAAGAAGTCCCAAAGATGAAGGCTCCATAATGTTTAAAATGAAATTCATGACATCGAATGAAGGAGCACTACAAGCAATTGAAGGTCCCATGATCTCCAACAATGAAGAAAGAGATGTTGTTGGAAACGGGTCCCTAATTAAGAGGGAGCCTAGAAGCAAGTTTCTAATTAAGAAGAAACTTGGAAGAAAGTCCCTAGATAATAGGGAGCTTGGACAAGTCCCTGGTTAAGATGGAGCTTGGGTACATTATAAGAATGAGTACATTCCTTCACTAGAATGGGTATATCCCCCCTAGTTGAGAGGGAGACATAGACAAATCATTCTTGTCTTCACTTGGGAAGAAAAGAATGGAGGATGGGATAAGCATCTGGCATCCGATACTCTTTGAGGATGTGGTAGGGCATCCAAGATAAGAGTAGTCGTAGAGGACCAATATTCTTTGAGGACTAGGAATCCAAGATAAAAATAGTCCTGGAGGACATACCCTATGAACACCCGGGTGGGGTATGCTCCTGGAAAGACAATGATGAAGGTGTTTATAAATCATTGGTCTCGCCAGCATTGTGCTCTGATCTTGTGGAGAGATACAGTTCTTAGTCAAGACCTTGCTATGTGACAATGTTGGATGATATGATGTTATACAGATGGGTTACCAATCCGAATCTTCTTATCAGAATTCTTCAAGATTGAGAATGTCCAAGTACTGGTATGGATTATGAATAACTCCCTAGTTAAGAGGAAGTGTTGAAATATGTAACTAGGTTTGGTCTTCATAATGACAGATGTAATCATGATTTTATGTATTTAATGGAAAGAGAAAAATAAATTTATTATTGTGAGTCTTGAGGCATGGGTTTCATGATCAAGAGAATTTATTTTTAGAGGTCAAAAGACTCAAAACACCCATTAAGTGCTTCTAGGTTTCTTATAAAGTCATTGAGTCATTGTCATGTATGAATGAATGACCCATTTGGGCATGTTACATATTGTAAGAAGAATTATTTGAGTCAAATTAGAGTCAAAAGACCCTCCAAGACCATGTCAAATATGCAAGCAAAAATTCGGCCTAAGGACACTTCAAGTCAGCCTAAAAGGATGTGTCAAGAAGCCTATATATAGAGTCATCAACCTCATTTGAAGAGCACTCATTCAAGCGTAAGAAAGTTCGATCAAGGGAGAAGAAGCCTCCTATCCTAGAGAAGGAAGAAGAAGGAAGTACTAAATTGTTTAGGTTTGTTTTAGGGTGAAAATCCCTCATACGTGCGAGGAAGATTGGGTACTATCTGTTGTTGCCGAAGCCGAGTCATTACAGTCATCTAAGAGGGCCAAAACAAGGAGGAAATCAAGACACATTTCAAGCTGAATTGCAAAAGAAGGAATCTCCATCCAAGCAAAGAGGAATCAAGGGATAAATCTTTGTCTATCTCTCACACGTGTTGCAACTAGGGTTTCTAAAGAGGCTGAAATATTGCAAGTCTATAACAAGAGGTCGAAATTCCAGAGAAGCCGAAACCAGAGGTGTAGAAGTTAGTTTGACTAGCATTGACTTGCAAAAGAAGAGTTGCTCAAGGAAGCCTTGTGACTTGATCTTGGACAGGTTCTTAGGTCAAGAGTCTTGGTCTTGGAATTCATCAATTGAAATTCTACAAGAAGAAGAATTTGGTAAGTTTTCCTCTCAAGCTTGGAGAGGTTTTGGCCCTGGATAATAGCCTATATCTGGTGTCCTTTGTCTCATTGTTATTTATATTTGATAGCTTTTTGATAATAGAAAATACTAATAATAAACAAGACAAAAGAAGAAGCTAACTAAGTGAAGTAAAAATATATCACAAGCAAATATCAAGCGAGAGAAATCATCTTATCTACCTGCCCTAGATTTCTCAACGGTTGAGAGGAGACATCATGTTGAGGATCCAAGGAAACCCAACAATATAGATGTTGATGGACCTCCTAGAGAATATACCACAATATTGATTGATTTTGTTGAGCCTATGATGGAAAGTGCCTTAGATATCACATCATCAACTGCGAATAAGAGACGAAAGTGAAAGAGATTTGACTGGCCTATACAATATAGTGTGGAAACCCTTCATCAACCTAAGAGAACCAAGATTCAACAAGGAACATTAGAGAAGCAGCCAATGGATCCACTTGAGAGAAGATAGCTTCTTCATATTGGAATTCAAAAATGACATTTGATGCCATATGGCATCCTTTGTATTGTATCTCTAACCCTATTCTTCTAGATTAGTTTTCATTTCTGTCATTAGAATAGTTTTAATTTCAGCATTTATGTTTTATGTTTTCTATTCCAGCAGTTGATGATGTATATGATGATTTTGATTTGTATTTGAATAGATATCTACTGATGTTAATTTGTTTTCTTAAAAGCAAATTATGGATTCTCACATTCCTTCGATGAAGCAACGTGTCCCCAAGTAGAGCCAGATGTTGACCATGTACACGTCAACAGTTCCGAGAAGCAAAGTATAAAGCATTGATTAAAATATTTTAGTCATTGTCATCATTGTAATACCAAATTCTACTAATTTATTGTAAAAATGATTCTAGTATGACTATGAAGCCATGTAACAAACCCTAGCTAAGCCTATGATTCTTCTCAAAGGCTTTCACTCTAAAGAGTTTGTTAACCTCTCCAAATTATTTGTGTTTGTAAACACAAATAATTGGCAGAGTTTTTCTCCCAAACATACCCCAAAGCTAAGGTGGAACTCATTGATAAGGTCTTAGGTGAGTCCTAGTGTTATCAATCGATATATTTTATCATACTAGATCATGTGTCTTGTGTCAAAAAATTTGGTTGAGTCTTAAGAGGTTGTGTCTAAAATTCCCCTTCTAAGGGTTGATTATTGTAATATCTTGATGTAAAAAGTGTGTCTAGGAATATTTTTGGTGAATGGTTCCTCATAATTAGAACACCATTGCCAAAACATTTTTTAGACCCACTTAGAGGGTGGAAAAATATTTTCTCCCCTCTTAAGTCTTTTTATTTATTTTTTGGAAAAAATAAAAGAAATTAATTAGCCACAAATTGTCAAAAATCAAATGAAGGGAAAAATTAATTACCCTCCAAGTGGAAAAATTATTCAAAAAAATTATTGAGGCTATTTTAAAAGGAAAAAATTCAAGTCAAAAATAAAAAGCCTCATTTCAAACGCAGGATGACCCATTCAAAAAATTCGTTGAACCCAGAAAGGCTATTTTCCCAGCAATTCAAATTTTTAGACCAAGCAGTTGATTTATTTTGCACAAATAACAATAATTCTATTTTTGGAGATTCTCTTGTGCTCCAAAAGTCAAAGTTTGATCCCTCTAGCCTAGTAAACAAGGAAGATCGAATTCTTTCAGAGATTTGTGTCAGTGTATCAAGGGTTCGAATTTTTTGGAGAAGGATCAAGCCCTAAATCGAGCTACTAGCTATTATTTTCCACTTGGAGGGGTTGATCCCTCTCATTTTCTATATAAGGAAGCTCTTTAGCTCCTCATTGTAACTTCAACTTATGATGTATTGAGCTAAGCTTTGTTAGATTTCTTTTGATAATAAAGCATAAGTCTTTGGGGTTTCAATTCAAGGTGTCTCTCTCTCAATGATTTATGGTATGTGTTGAATGATTTTAATGCTCTAATTGTGTAATATTGAATATTGTTGTTTCAATAGCCAATGGTTGGATCATCTATTAGCACAGGTATCTTGCTTTAGGTGTTGGGTTCTAGAGAAGCATTTTCTGCTCACTCGATCTAGCAAGTATCTCTAGATCTTGAGGGTTTGAAGTGTGTATCTAAACCCCTTTTGAAACTAACAATTTATCTTCCAAAGTGTGTAGAGATCTTCAAGTGATTCAACCCTTGGGAAACCCCCAAGTACATAGACTTTGAGGAGATCTTCATCTTGTTTGGCTTCTCGGCTTGATCTAATGATTTGTGTTGTAGGGTTCTGGCCAGTATATTAAAAATAAAATATTCCTTCTCTTATTTTCAAACTTCTACTTTGGGCTATAAATGATTCATCTGTAATTAGAGCTTAAATTTTCTCGTAGATATTTTGTAATTTGTAAATAAATTTTCTAACTCTTGTTTTTTATTTATTTTTCAATTTGTAAACAATTATTGAGGGTTATATTTTCAAATTATTTCTAGATTTTGTGGACGACTCTTTTTATATAACTTGCAAGTGTCAAGGATCAAAATTTCAAAAAGAAATTCGAATTTAGAGGATCCTAGCCCTCACCTAACCTAGACAGCTAGGATTTGGGTATTATTTAGCTTTTGGAAAGGTCGTCTAGCCCAAAGGAGGGGAGCATTCAGCCAAGGAAGGTGGGTCTAGCGTCTAGAGGCCCTGATTTGCAAGACCCATATGACACATTTGCAACACCATGCCTTCCAGAGGGAGCTGCTAGGGCTAAAATCACTCCAAAATCAACATTTCTTGGCAAAGAATTATCATCTAAGGTTTTTGCAGGCAAATTTCTTGGATTTAATCACATTCTTGTGGCTAATATTTGATTAGGTGGCCACAGGGGCTTTCAAGTTTCAACCACATTAGGCTTAGCCGCAGGGGTTTTTGGCCTCATTAGGCTTGGCCGCAGGCCTAATAGGCCTTTCTAGCCTAGTCGCAGGCTTAAGAGGGCCTAATAACCCTATCCACAACCCTTGTTGGTTGGATAATCTCTTCATTATTGATATTTGGCACTAACTCTTGGTGTTTGTAGGCTTAATCACAAATTTGGCAAGGATTTGAAGTGGGTTCTCATTGAGTATTGTCATTGATCCATAAGGATTTGAGTTTTCTTTGCTAAATATTGCTTTTCCAGGGCTACAATCAATTTTGAAGGAGTTTTGTGGTCTCAAATTCGCCTTTAGGCCTAGCCACAAGCCTAGAAGGCTCTTGTTCACTTAGCCACAAAGGTATTAAGGGCTAGTATCCCTATTCATGGCCTCTTAAAGGGCTTGATTCATCATTGTAATTCGTCTTTGGCTAATATCTTGTGGTTGCAAAGCTTTCAAGGAGTTTTGATGCTTGAATGAGGACTAGATCTCAGCATTTTGGGGTTTGAACTTGTCACTTTCACTCTCTAGCCCTAGCCGCATGCCTAAGAGGCCTCATTTGCCCTAGCCGTGAGGGTTTGAAGGCCTTTTCCTTTTGTTTTCAAGCTAATGATTTGTGGCTGCAGGTGTTGAAAGGCCTACATTGCATCTTTCAAGCTTTGACCCTCGTGCAAAGAGATAGAAGATGCCCACGAATAAATGAAGGAGAGAGGGTCACGAACCAAGCCACAGAGAAACCCTTGCATGGAACTTAGCCACGAAACCATGGTTTATTTTGTGCTCATCCTACACTCAAACACTTTGTACAAGGTTTGCCAAGTTACGGAGGGAAGATTTTGACATTGATCACATAGTTTTCTTTCATATATAACCTCTCAGGCACATCGGTTCTGATCAGTCTGAATTCACCAATTGATTCACTACAATTTTTTCTTTAATCTACACATTTGAAAACCTTATTTTTTATCCTGTAGTGATTTGGTTTGTTAAAATCAAAATATCATAAGACAATATATTTTATTACAAGGCCATAAACATCTTCACACACTCTTGACTTATTTCCCTTACATATAAAAGGTATCACAAACTAATGCCATCTAGTTAAATGATATTTTGGGACTATAATTTCACAGGTTTGAAAGCTTAAGAATTGATTTCGAATTAAATGCACCACACATCAGACACAAAGCATACAACGATTATTTTTTCGAGTTCCTAAAGGGTAAATATCTATCCATGATCATCCTTGGTTTGATAAATAGAAAACTTGGATCCCATGGTACCAAAGTCTTAAAACAATATTGGTTTTCATCATACTTTTAAACCTCAGAAGTCAAACTTAAAAGTAAACATTAATGACAATATTCTGCATTTTTTTAATGTTGTTGATCTTTGGACCACATATCTCGCATTGTTACTAGGTCATATTTGCATATGTTTAAACATGTCCAGCACTTTCCATGAAATAATTTATGTTAGTGAATAATGTTGAAACGCTAGATGCGAATTCACAATTGAAGACATAAGTTGGTCAATGATTTCCTTTAATTTTTTGGAACACATATAGTTTGCTTGGCAGTGGAATAAAATTTTGTGGTTCACAATAATTGCATAAAATTGTTTATATAGTTCTTGGCCACAAATACGCTCCATTTTGCTGTTCATTTCTATGGGATCATCATGATTCATATTGCATTGTTTTTGGTGGATCTGGCATCTAAAATACCTCTCAAACTAAATTGATGCTACAAGTCCCAATGACTTAACATATAGTGCTACCAATTCCCATACCCTTTGAAGGTTTAAGCACTGTTTCTGCAGAATTTATGGTTTCTTCATGATCTTAAATAACATTCACCGTGACCTCAGTGGTTAGTCGTTTCATTGTGGGTAAGCTCTGTTTACACTTCAGTTATCTTGACCAGCGTTTGGGGTACTGTGCATCATTGTCTGATGGTAACACAGTTGACAAAGCTTTGAATCCTAACATATATTATCTTTCTTTAAACTTCACTGTGGATGCCTTTGTTCACTATCTATTTCATGCAGTTTTGTCAGTTGGAGCATTGCAAGATTAGCCATTGGACTGTGGTTTGAATGTTGGTGTCTTGACTTTGTTTAGAGCACTATAGGCATGCTGATTGGCTGCTAACTTTATCATATCACTCTATTATCACATGATCTCATCATTGTTTGACAATAGACCTCTGGCATGTCACGCTGGTGCATTTCATTCAATTGTAAGTACTGTTCACTGCTCCCTGAATCTACCTTTCACTGCTCGAAATTCATCATTACATCACTGACTAATTGTGGTGATTACACTCTTGATAACATACTATTCATGGTAACAATTTGTCCTAGATTACTGTGGTAAATGTGCTTGTATCAGTTCACTGCTCACTCATGTCATTGATTACAAATCTGCTCTTGAATTATTGTGGTAAAATGAGCCTTAAGGCTGGTATATTTCCCCAATATTTAAGTGTTGTGGATATACCATTACTCACTGCCCATTCACTGTCTGGAAATATTTCATGATTATAACATAAGTGCTGCCTTTATTTGCCTGTTTTATGATTGAAATGATAAATTTATGTTCTATGATTCATCGTTCAATTCTGCCATCTTTGATGTCCTCAAATGATGCACTATGACCTTTGTTGAATGACACTTTGATGATATAATTCTGCCACAGGCCTGCTGTCCTCTCTATTTATAATAGCAGCAGTACACTTTCAGGTTTATTATCGCAAATCCTTGCTATATAATCTCTTGTTGATGACAGTAATAATCGATGCTATGATATGATGAATGTTCAATGGATAACTCAATGAATGATCTTACAGATAGTGAATGCTATGCTCTAATCTGTTGACATATGTTTCACTCTATCACTAGCATTTCATGGCATATCGTTTACTAAGCAAGACATGTCCTTTACTTTCCAAGCACAATATTGAATAAACACTTGTCTAAATTTTTGAGCTAGTTCATAATTGGCAATTTGATCTACTACCTTGAGAGTGGGCAGTATCGAATTGTATTAGTCAAAAGCAACTCAAAGAGCTCCTCTTCACACTCAATAATCTGACTTAGTTTGCCCTTTAGGGATTCCCCCCTTGACTAGGACCCTTTCCATAGTCTAAAGAGTGGGGCAAGCCCACCATGGTGACAGTGGGTGGCTTGCCCGAGTTTTGCATCTTGGCTCCCCCACTGAGGTTAGGACTTTTCCTCCTAGGTGAGAGTTTGGGCCACAACAATGAGTAAAGATTTTGATATCACTGATCTAGACCTCCTACATTACTGCCTAGGTGTAGAAGTTTGGCAAATAGGTAGCTGCACTTTTGTCTCACAAACAAAATATGCCACGAGTTCACTCGACAAGCTCAAAATGATGGATTACAAAATTTCATCTACACCTATGGGAAAAGGATTGAAGCTTTCAGCCAAGACCAACTCTAAGGCAGATAAGGAGTTTGTCTACAAGCACCTAGTGGGGAGCTTGATATACCTTACAACCACTAAGCCTCATTTCAGCTACTCTATCAGTTTTGTTTCCAAATACATGACAGAACTGAAAGTAGAACGTTGGTCTACAGAAAAGACAGCATTGAGATATGTCCCAAGGGAACACATTGGAATATAGCAAGGAGATTACTTAGCAATATCAAAAGTACTTCACAATTTCATATCGTAGTTGCGAAAAATTAAAACTTCATGTTGCAATTTTTTTCAAATGCAAACTGGGAAGGTGATAAAGATGAAAGAAAAACTACAGTCAGTGTGCTTTTACCAAGTAAAAATCAACTTTCAGTACCTCTTTCCAGAATAGAAGCAGAATACAGAGTACCAGGTGGAGCAACATGAGAATCAGAGTAGATAAATAGAATTTTATGTGATTTGAAGCTTGCATTTTGAAAATTGGCAGCTGAGGGAGCAATTCCCTCCTTGGGGAAGCCCAGCAAACCCTAAGGAGACCGCTCTTGCATTTAATTTGCACATGGTAAAATACTAGTTTTAATGCTGGTCCATGTCTCCTCAAAAAGTACAAGTTGGACTAAAGGAGAAATTCATCCACCTAGACCACATATAAATACACCTCACTTGGCATCACTTGGAGGCATCATATCACACATTCATTTCTTCTTCATTGGTTTGATCTGGTCTGAAATTGCAGGGTCTGAACTCACACATTCAAACAGGAGAGAGGGAAATTCTGTTGACCGAATTTGACTTCTGTTTTGGCACCTTTGACCAGTGTTGACTTTGGGTGATTGGGCTTGGCTTGACTTGGGTTTTGGGTCTATTCTTGGAGGCCAAACTCAGGAAAGAGAAGACCGAAATTTTCCGGGCATTTTGACCAGCGTTGACCGCAGATGTACAGATAGGGTCTCTGAAGGGTTGACTTGACTTTGCCCGATTTCTGAGGCAGATTTGTGGACCGTTTTGACTGGGTTTGACAAAGCAAGGAAGGCCAAGTTTGTTGCTGCTTTGACGGAACTGTTTGGAGCTGATTTGACCATTGACTTTGGACTGGTTAGTGCTGCGTTGATTGCTGTTGACTTTGACTGTGACAGTTGGAAATTGCAGAATTATTATTTGACCAGATTTGACTATATTGCTCATATTTGATTGGATATTGGATTAGTTGACTTGAAGTTAAGGCTTTGACCTTTGACTAATTGTTGATGTACTTGGACTATGCATCTCTCTGCTGAACATTTGATGAACATCTAATAGAAGAAGAATCTGGTTAGGGTTTCTCCCCTTGTGGGGTTTTTCCCTGGTCTTTGACCAAAAATCTGTGTCTCTATTGATCTTGGCTGTCTTCTATTGTGCATACTGTTTATTGTTCTATCTACAATTGCTCACTGTCATTGGGAGATTGAAATTAATTGGAAAAAGTGATTGCTACTAAAAGAAGAATTTGTTAAAGTGATTGTTACAGCATAGAACATTGGAAAATTAACATTGCGTAAATACAGCCAACAACTTTACATTGTGACAATTAAAGTCTCATCAAGATGACAAAGAATCCAGTTTATTATTTATCATTTGAAAATGAAACATGTCAGCCATATTTTACTTTGAAATCATGAGAGATGCTAATAAGTCAGCCATCCTTTACATCAAAATCATGAGGAACGAAGATGGTTTCTATTCATAGCCAAATTCTAAAATAACAATGAAAAATAATCTAATATGAAGCAAATGAAGATAGTATTAACAGAGGAATTTACCTAAAAGAGGATGTCCTATAAAGGACAAGTGAATCCTTATTTGGTGAGGCCTGCCTGAGTATATCTCAACCTACATCAAATGTCACAACATACCAAAGAAAAATTGTTAGAAAGTTACCCATGAGCCAATCAGCCAAACAACTTTCTATTGCATGCCAAGTTATTCCATGGTTCCCATTTTTATCAATTATTAAAACAACATTTTCAATGTATATCAACCAAATGACAATAACCAACAAATAAATTGAGCAGACAAACAACCTTTCGTTGTACAATGCTGCAAAGATTGGTTGAAACTTGTTAAATTGGCAACTAGGGCCAAACTCCATGTGGGTCAGCTTATTTATGGCAGCTGACATTTTTATTGGATCGCTCTCGTTGAGAGGTGTAAGATTGATCCAAAGATCATCCAATTCCGATATGTATTTATGGAGATATGAATTTATTTAGATTATGGTTTTATTATCTAGCCGACCAGCTCTTACGTAGGCTCAAGAAGCCCAAACGTCATGACTATTCATCATATATGTTTTACTATAAATATAGAGGACTTGAAGTCATTTCAACACACATTCTTGATGTGATCTCCTCTCCACATCTTGGGGTTTTGGAGGAGAGTCACAAAAAGGAATTCGTTGACCTAGTTGGATGATGCCCTAAATCCAACACAGTCATAAGCTTATACATTGTTCATGGTGAAGCCACAGATGGAAGGAACCCTACAATAGTTATATGCAAGGCATAAAGACTCCTCATCTATACACAGGTCATGAGGATGAGACCTTACGTAGAAGATATAGGTAACGTTGTTCTGGAAGATACAACACAATCAATGGAGCTATCCAAGACCTCGCAGTTCTTGAAGACTCCTTACACGCAGTTCTTGAAGACTCCTTACCCGTGAAGACACTTACACGCAGTTCTTATACGCTCTCGGATGAAGGAACGGAAGATACGCATTACTATGAGCTAGGGTATCCGCTAACAGTAACTCAAATTCTTTCGTGTGGATATTAGCAGATCCGCACTATATGAAGGTTCATATTAACGTGATGGGAGCCGCAGTGAATTAACATAGTGGAACCCGCTGAAGCACGCAGGCATGAAAGCACACTCGGCCGCTGTCATATAATAGAGCCGAAATTTCAGGATCCTGTGCACTGGCCGAAATGTATTTGTGGACAGAAATATGACGTCTATCACAGGTATGTGCTTGTCTTTTCTAATGATGAATTTGCCAGATATTATGGTCCAGATTAAACAGTTTGCAATTCTGGTATAATGGGCTGTATGAAGATGCTTGGTAAAGCTCCAAGTATAGTCCCTTGAGAGGGACAACAAGGGTTGTTAAAAGGCAGATGATTTGGAATCATAAAAATGGATATATGGAAGAGCTTAAGGGTAGACCCCATCTTCTGTACGTATGACAGTGAAATATGACAATATGACAAAGTTTTTTGACAGTGATCTTCTGCGCTTATTGTAGTGTCACTTACTCTTATGAAAGTTATGCATAGCAGTGATATTGTTCTCTTGACAAGTGATGAATGGAGATAATATATGGAAGAGATATTTGTTCCTATGACAATAATGTTTGGGCAGCGACTTTAGTGATATTTGGACAATGTGTCTTGATGTGCTATGAAATGTTGAAAAGAATATCTCAGTATCCTACAACATGATGAATGAGATCATGTGCATAATGATCAAGGGAAACATGATGATGAACCAGATCATGGTCATGGATAGCATCATGATGAATGTAATAATAAGCATGGGCAGCTTGATGATAAATGAGATCATGGACATAAAGGGCAGCATGAGATCATGGACATATAGGACAGCATGATGATGATGAATAGGCAGCATTATAAGATCATGAACATGAAGGGCAGCAGCATGATAAGATCATGGACATGGGCAGCATGATGATAATCACAACTATTGCAGCATGACGTCATATGTAGTGATGCAGCAAGTGGACCTGGATTTAGTACTATGATAGGTGAAGCTGTCACCTTGGAGAATCAGTTGAAGCAGAATGTCTTCCACTGATCTCATCGTTATACGAAATGATCTATGCTAGATCTAGATAAGTCAAAGTGTTGACGTCTATCGTAAATGTACTATCTCTCTCTCTCTCTCTCTTTCTCTGCTGAACTTTGAAGAACATAAAAGAAGAATTGATCAAGGGTTTCCCCACACATTGTGGGGTTTGTCCCTGGCTAGCGCCACATCTTGTGTCCTCTTGTCTTGGCTTGTTTTCTGCGATTTATATTTATGTTCTATCTACAGTTTACTTTATGCTGATGTGATTGCTAATATGGAAAAGAAATTAAACAAATTTCTCTAGCATAGAACATACCAAAAATTAACATGGTATCGGAGCTGAGGTGAAGACAATGCCCAGCAAGAGTGAAAGAGCAATCACCGAAGATAGTTGGGACAAGACAGAAGGATCAATCAGTTCCTCATAATTCACCTAGAGTGAAGTTGAAGCAGAGAATGTTATCAGAATGACGCAGCGGAAGTTTCTGATGGCATACCTAAAGATCACTTCATTGGGAAGTTCAGATCAAAGGGCGGATGGAAAGGTAGATGTCTTGGTTATGAGTTCGGCCCTTATGCGAAGGAGTGTCTGAATGACAGAGATGCCCTTCATCAAAGACACGGCCGACTCTTCAAGGAAGCAAGGAACCCCAGGGAAGAAGAATCAAATATTGTTTTTGATAAAGAAGTGTTATCTTGTATTGGCCCTCTCCTTCAGATTCTTTGGGAATCTGGCATATTGATTGTAGTGCTTCAAGGCACTTCATCAGATAGAAGGGTACACTCTCTAATTTGGATCGATGTGTTCTCCATGGTGATTGTAGCAGGATTGAAGTGTTCTCCTGTGAGGCCTGGATTGATGTGTTCTCTGTGGTGATTGTAGCAGGATTGATGTGTTCTCTTGTGAGGCCTGGATCGATGTGTTCTCCATGGCGATTGTAGCAGGATTGAAGTGTTCTCCTGTGAGGCCTGGATTGATGTGTTCTCTGTGGCAATTGTAGTAGGATTGATGTGTTCTCCTGTGTGCCCTGGATTGATGTGTTCTCCATGGCGATTGTAGCAGGATTGAAGTGTTCTCCTGTGAGGCCTGGATTGATGTGTTCTTTGTGGCGATTGTAGCAGGATTGATGTGTTCTCCTGTGAGGCCTGGATCGATGTGTTCTCCATGGCGATTGTAGCAGGATTGATGTGTTCTCCTATGAGGACAGGATTGATTAGTTCTCCTGTTGAGGCATCCTACCCATGCAGTTTGGGACTCATGGGAAGTACTCTCATCTGAGCAATGAGTAGGGAAATGAAGTTAGGGACCATAGTAGTACCGATAGGCACATTGTTGTATCTACCGTACTCCCTACACTAGGATGACCTCCATTGATCTCGGATCAATGATACTGGTCTGGGACCAGTGGTAGGAGTTGTACCATACTATGACGCTGACTTCGGGTCAGTTGAGACTGGTCTGGGACCAGTGGTACATACTCTGAGACTAACTTCGTGTTAGTGCAGGACTGGTCTGGGACCAGTGAGAGTGGTACATGCTATGACGCTGACTTCGGGTCGGTTGAGACTGGTCTGGGACCAATGGTACACTCTCTGAGCCTGCGATACTGGTCTGGGACCAATGGTAGGAGTTGTACCATACTATGACGCTGACTTCGGGTCAGTTGAGACTGGTCTGGGACTAGTGGTACATACTCTGAGACTGACTTTGTGTCAGTGTAGGACTGCTCTAGGAACAGTGAGAGTGGTACATAGTACATACTATGACGTTGACTTTCGGTCGGTTGAGACTGGTCTGGGACCAGTGGTACACTCTTTGAGCCTGCGATACTGGTCTGGGACCAGTCATAGGAGTAGTACCCACTATGACACTGACTTTGGGTCTGTTGAGACTAGGCTAGGACCAGTGGTACGCACTCTGAGACTGACTTCAGGTCAATGGAGAATGGTATGAGACATTCTCGATCAATTCTTCTTCTTCATAGTTCAGCAAAGCTAAGTTGAGCAGAGCAAAGCAGAGCTAGCAGAGCCAGCTGAGCCAGCAGAGCTGAGCAAAGCAGTGCAGGGCACTGATGGCAAAGATAGTACAGCCGAGCATATGGATCAGCAAATGGAGTTCTCCCTAGTTGAGAGGGAGTGTTAAATTGGCAACTAGGGCCAAACTCCTTGTGGGTCAGCTTATTTATGACAGCTGATATTTTTATTGGATCCCTCTCGTCGAGAGGTGTAGGATTGATCCAAAGATCATCCAATTCCGATATGTATTTATCGAGATATGAATTTATTTAGATTATGGTTTTATTATCTAGCCGACCAGCGCTTACGTAGGCTCAAGAAGCCCAAACATCATGACTATTCATCATATATGTTTTAGTATAAAAATAGAGGACTTGAATTCATTTCAACCCACATCCTCGATGTGATCTCCTCTCCACGTCTTGGGTTTTTGGAGAAAGAGAGTCACAAAAAGGAATTCGTTGACCTAGTTTGATGATGCCCTAAATCCAACACGGTCATAAGCTTATACACTGTTCATGGTGAAGCCGCAGATGGAAGGAGCCCTACCATAGTTATATGCAAGGCATAAAGACTCCTCATCTATACATAGGTCATGAGGATGAGACCTTACACAGAAGATATAGGTAACGCTGTTCTGGAAGATACAACACAGTCAATGGAGCTATCCAAGACCTCGCAGTTCTTGAAGACTCCTTACACACAGTTCTTGAAGACTCCTTACCCGTGAAGACACTTACACGCAGTTCTTGAAGACTCCTTACCCGTGAAGACACTTACACGCAGTTCTTATACGCTCTCGGATGAAGGAACGGAAGATACGCATTACTGTGAGCTAGGGTATCCGCTAACAGCAACTCAAATTCTTTCATGTGGATATTAGCAGATCCGCACTATATGAAGGTTCATATTAACGTGATGGGAGCCGTAGTGAATTAACATAGTGGAACCCGCTGAAGCACGCAGGCATAAAAGCACACTCGGCTGCTGTCATATGATAGAGCTGAAATTTCAGGATCCTGTGCACTGGCCGAAATGTATTTGTGGACAAAAATATGACGTCTATCACAGGTATGTGCTTGTCTTTTCTAATGATGAATTTTCCAAATATTATGGTCCAGATTAGAAAGTTTGCAATTCTCGTATAATGGGCTGTATGAAGATGCTTGGTAAAGCTCCAAGTATAGTCCCTTGAGAGGGACAACAAGGGCTGTTAAAAGGCAGATGATTTGGAATCATAAAAATGGATATATGGAAGAGCTTAAGGGCAGACCCCGTCTTCTGTACGTATGACAGTGAAATATGACAATATGACAAAGTTTTCTGACAGTGATCTTCTGCGCTTATTGTAGTGTCACTTACTCTTATGACAGTTATGCATAGCAGTGATATGTTCTCTTGACAAGTGATGAATGGAGATAATATATGGAAACGATATTTGTTCCTATGACAATAATGTTTGCGCAGCGACTTTAGTGATATTTGGACAATGTGTCTTGATGTGCTATGAAATGTTGAAAAGAATATCTCAGTATCCTACAACATGATGAATGAGATCATGTGCATAATGATCAAGGGCAGCATGATGATGAACCAGATCATGGTCATGGACAGCATCATGATGAATGTAATAATAAGCATGGGCAGCTTGATGATAAATGAGATCATGGACATAAAGGGCAGCATGAGATCATGGACATATAGGACAGCATGATGATGATGAATAGGCAGCATTATAAGATCATGAACATGAAGGGCAGCAGCATGATGAGATCATGGACATGGGCAGCATGATGATAATCACAACTATTGCAGCATGACGTCATATGTAGTGATGCAGCACGTGGACCTGGATTTAGTACTATGATAGGTGAAGCTGTCACCTTGGAGAATCAGTTGAAGCAGAATGTCTTCAACTGACCTCATCGTTATACGAAATGATCTATGCTAGATCTAGATAAGTCAAAGTGTTGACGTCTATTGTAAATGTACAATCTCTCTCTCTCTCTCTCTTTCTCTGCTGAACTTTGAAGAACATAAAAGAAGAATTGATCAAGGGTTTCCCCACACAATGTGGGGTTTGTTCCTGGCTAGCACCACATCTTGTGTCCTCTTGTCTTGGCTTGTCTTCTGCGATTTATATTTATGTTCTATCTGCAGTTTAATTTATGCTGAAGTGATTGCTAATATGGAAAATAAATTAAATAAATTGCTCTAGCACAGAACATACCAAAAATTAACAAAACTCCACATAAGATTGCACAGAAATAATATGTGTGTGCATGTGTGCACAAATAAATAAACTGTGTTGCACGGGTACCCGCACCCGGGGGTGGGGTTCTCGAACCCGCACCGGGTTCCCGCACCCAAGTCTCGGAAACGGGTACGGGTTCTTCTCAGACGCACCCAGAAGAACCGGGTTCTTCTGTGAAGAACCGGGTTCTTCAAAAAAAAAATTTGGGTTCTTAGCCTTTGACGGGTTCTTGGGTTCTTGGGTTCTTCGGGTGCTTGGGTTCTTGGGTTCTTCGGGTTCTTCAAGTTGGGTTCTTCGGGTTCTTCAATAAAAAACTAATGGGTTCTTCATAAAATTTTTTTTTTTTTTTTATTGAAACAATGAAATTTAAAAAATAATTTAAAACACCCTAAATCTTAAAGGCAAATATCATTGTTTAAAACATAAGTGAAACGCTATACGCATTGTTCTTGGCGGCATAGCAGTTGGCAGCATAGCAGTTGGCAGCTTCAGCTTGGACCGTGGGCAGCTTGCTCAGCGTGGACCGTGGGCAGCTTCCGGCAGCAGTGGGCAGTGGAGCGTTGCAGTGAGTGCGTATTTACTATTTAGTAATGTCTGATTCATTTGTTTAATGTGAGAGTTTGGTCTCCGTCTGTTTAATGTTACAGTGCGATTCTTTATTAAACACTGTGTATTTTTACAGTATAACATCATTAAAGGAATATTGGTGGAAACCTGGTATGTTACAGGAGTTCCCTCGTATCTCTGAATGATCTCGGGGATTTTGTCATCGTAGCCACGACACCTTTTAGTTGGACCAAAGTGAAGAAATTCCTTATACTAGATTAACTTACCATTCAAACTACTTAGTTATTGGAGACTACAGTTAAACCTATAAAAGCTCAGGATAAATGTCAGACTAATACGGTTTTAAAAATTAAAATTTATGAAAGCTGAAGCATAAATCATTGAAGTCATTGAAACTAGTATTACGGTTACCAGAGGGTTTCACCGATAGAGTGAGAGTACAGGGTTTTCTTGAAGACAATAAAAAATTCAAATTGATCTTAAGAGGGTTTTCCGCGTGTTTCCATCGTAAAATTTGCAGATCTGCCAGTGTTTCCTTTGCAGGGTGGAAAGAGGCTACTTGGGTGACCTATTTCCCTTTAGCCGTGAGTCTAGGGGCTTGCTTGTAGTAGCTGGTGTGACGGGATTTATTAGGCCTGCAATCACTTAAATATTTGCTACAGATTCTGAAAGAGACCAGTCACCAGACAAATTTGCTTTGAAATTCTAATTAAAATTCAACTCATATTTGAGAGAATAGGTGTGAGATTTCAGCTTATTTACCTCCTAATTGTAAGCAGATTTTAGGACTGATATTTCTGTTTTGCAGAGGTAGTTAGCATTGAGTCAAAATGTATATCATTAGGTCTTCTTGAAGACAATAAAAATATATAACATTGAGTCTCTTGTAAAACATTGAGAAGTATTAGACTAAGACATTAATGCATTAGCATAAATAAGGATTAAGCATAATTTCTTATGTTTTGTATGCGTATTGGTATTGCAGAATTGGTAACCTTTCATAATCATCACTCGATTAGAAAATGTGGCAAGTAGCTTCTATATCTACTGGTAAACCAAGGTTGGTTTAGTATATCTAGCTAGGTATATGTCCTCGTGTGCAAGACAGCACACCGTTGAGACTCGAAACATCACGTTGTAAAACGAGACTAGCATTAATGCTCTTGCAATCTTGCAAAGATTCCTGAATCATCAATATTTCTAAACGCCATTTTTCCTCTTTAGCTAGAGACACATCCTCCTTGTAGACTCTGCACTGAATTAAGACAACAGATGTTCCATATTTCGTGACAGTGAGTGTAAGGAAAAGGGTCACAGAAACATGGATAGTTTCCAAGGGCGTGCTAGAGAATCACAGGAGAGCTCGAGGGAAGCATGTCAATGCTGAATGTTCAATGATGTGCAATGTTTAAATGATTATCATTAAAGTTTTCTTGTTTAAAGTTGAAAAAATATACAAATTGTCAAATTCAAATTTCACATATATTATTAATTATAAATTATAATTTATAAATTTATAAAATTTAATTATTAAAATTTAATATTATTATATTACCCGACGAACCCACGCACCCTGTTTCCAAAAATGCCGTCCCCGTCCCCGTCCCCGCACCCACGTTTCCTGGCAACATAGTAAATAAATAAAAATGAAATAGGAATATTCATGATACAAGAAAGAAACATTTAGATAGATGGATAGACGTGAAGACAAATACATATATATTCAAATGACTAGGAAACAAAATATGCTTCCCTTAAACATTTTTGAAATAGAAAATCAGATCCATGAAACAACTAGAACATGACATTATTCACCATTGATATATTTTATCTATATACATTAATAATTGGTTTCTATCAATTATTCAACCAGTTATGACTCCAATGGGGGTATATATGGGGTTTGTTTCTCTCTGAAATTGCAGGAGTTTTTCACATTTTCATGAGATTTCCTCACTCGCAGCACAACGGAAGATCTTTGGAGTTTCGTAGCAGTTATAGGTTGTGGGAAGAGACCTTGAAGTTATGCCCCTTGTTCTGTCTTGCCTTAACACCACAATCATTCAAGGCAAGGACAAAGGTGTGGAGGTGTATTTGTAATTATAGATGAATGCAGTCATTCAAAATAACCTTTGCTATATGTTGGCCTAGAAGTCCTAGTTTTTCAATGGCTATGAAAATTATGGGCTGCCATTTCTCCTAAATTTCGGTGCTATATTATTTTTATGCTCATGTTGGACCTTATGAAGTGGGTATATTCCATCTCAAAAGGTGTTCCTTTATTATGTGAATATTTTATTTTCTAAGCATTTGAGCAACCATAGTTAAATGCTAATATTTTTATTTGTTATTGATTTTAGGGTTTTATTACATTTATCTTGAATAATTTTAATAATGAGAAGTTCCCTTCAATTTAGAGGTGAAGTAGTAGTATTATTAATAACTATTAATAATACAGGAGGATTTCACTTAAACTATTTGAGAAAACAAATAGCTTAGAATCTGTGAACTGCTTCTTATTAAAATTATACAAGGAGCAGTTCCCTTCAATTAACAATAGCGTATAGATTAAGAAGGTTCCTACTCTTCCCATTTGTCCAACCATCAAACATCAACTGCATCTAGCGGACTCCCATCACTTCTCTAGGTCCTCCAATCTAATATTGATGTCATTTTTTTCCTATTGTAGAATTGGCCACTACAACTCCTCAAGAAACCGTTAATTACCAAAATTATGCAAGGCATTCATATTATTCACTATGAACAAGATGAATAATATGGAATAGACAATATTAATAAAAAAATTCTCTTTAGAGTGCCACCATATTAATTAACAATAGCATATAGATTAAAAAGGTTCCTACTCTTCCCATTTGTCCAACCATCAAACATCAAATGCATCTAGCGGACTCCCATCACTTCTCTAGGTCCTCCAATCTAATATTGATGTCATTTTTTTCCTATTGTAGAATTGGCCACTGCAACTCCTCAAGAAACCGTTAATTACCAAAACTATGCAAGGCATTCATATTATTCACTATGAACAAGATGAATAATATGGAAGAGACAATATTAATAAAAAAATTCTCTTTAGAGTGCCACCATATTATTCACTATGGAGTATTTTTATCGTTATTTCTTATTTAATAGTAAAAAAATTTGACTTTGTTTTTAACTTATCTGTTATTTGTTTAAAGTTGTTACTTAGAATAATAACTTTATTCGACCCCAATTTTTCTTCAATTTATTTTTTATTATTAAAATAATAACAAAAATTATACAAGGCATGCATACATTGTTCAATTGAGATTAATTACTGCTATCGTAACACTTTCCCTAAGTAACTGCCTTTTGTTGGGCATATGTGCGAGTCTACTTGTTGAAGTTGTAACTTGGTTCAGTCTTCATAATTGTCATTGTATCATGATGTATTTTATGTAAAAACAAAGGAAGAAAAAATTATTATTTCCTGGCATGTTCTCCATGCTTTATTTTGGTCAAAAGAAAAACATAAAAGGGAATGTTCTTCCTGACCCTTGTAAAAGAAGCAAATTTGAATTTTTGAAAAAGCTTCATTTGTCCTCCAATCTAACAAGTCAGCCCTCCAGAAAACAACTCGGCCTGCCCAAAAGATGTGTCCTTTCGGATGCAGGAACAACTATAGATTGGCACCTATCCTCCACCATTTGCCAAGCTAGTTCAGATATCATCTGTGGAAGACAATTCGGATATGTAGCATCAAATCTGAGCATACATATATGAAGGTTCTGAGGATTCTATTGTTTGTAATACACAAAGATCTAAGGCTCTTTCTGATGTGAATTTTCTGTGACATATTCCCCTATGATGATATGAGTTACTGTGATGTGATTCTCTGTGCAAATGTGAGTTTCAGAGGCACGTTCTACTGTGATAATGCGAGTTTCAGAATTACATATTGATGTAAGTTTCAAAGGCACATTCTATTGTGATAATTGGAGTTTCAGAATTACATATTGATTTGAGTTTCAGAAGCACATTCTACCATGATGATGTGAGTTTCAAAGGTACTTGATGACGCAATTTTCAGAGGCATTTAAGGACAGACATGGCTGATTGGAGGACTATCTTATGGATTAAACATGGCAGAGTTTGGAGGGCTGACTTGGCACATGGATCATTAGTTAGTTTGACTTGGATTTCTCTTGCTGATGAAGAATCTATAAGGATTGATGGGTTTTCAACTTTTCCCCTTGTGGGTTTTGCCCTGGCCTCTGGCCTAATCTCTTGCAACTCTTGATTCTTGTGCACTATGATCTCTATTTTCTTGTATTTGAATGGTAATTGTTTGATGAATAAAAAAGAAAAACTAAGAAGAACACTAAAACATCTTTGTCATCTTGATGAGACTTTGATTGTCACAATGTAAAGTTGTTGGCTGTATTTACGCAATGTTAATTTTCCAATGTTCTATGCTGTAACAATCACTTTAACAAATTCTTCTTTTAGTAGCAATCACTTTTTCCAATTAATTTCAATCTCCCAATGACACAATAAGAGGGGAGACATGGTTTTGATCATGAACGAAAGCTAGACATGATTTTCTTTAAGCATTACAATTTGGGCAAGTCAGGGACTTCCAAGTCGAGAATAATAATAGAGAGCAAATCAAGATTTTTTCCCAAAAAATCGTGGATTAAATCGCTTCAATTTAATCGTTTCAGCGAAAAATCGCGATTTTGGCAACACTGCTTGAAAGATTTGGGATGGCGGACTACAAGTCCGTGACTACTCCGATGGAACTTAACTTCAAGAAGTTATGCGGAAGTGCTGCTTGGCCCGATTTGGGAAATCCTTCTGAGTATCGTCCACTGCTACTCTCTTTACTAGTGGTATATAGCTACAACATATGTTAAGGGAGCTTTCCAAGACTTCGAAATTTGTTGTTGAAGACATTTGGCCAAGCTGTTGAATTTCCAAATTACTATCTTATCTTCTAAAGCTCCTATGCATATGGTCTCTTCTTACACCTGTGGACACCATAGACCTCCTGATCCTTGGGTGGTGTCTCATGATTTTATGGAAATTGATCAAGCTAGTGAGCTATGGCTTGATCTTAGTCTATTTTTCTCTAGAATGGGTGTCATTACTTCAGCCTGAATAGATTGTACTCAAGCCTATTAATTTGAGGGCCCCACAAATGAGGAGGTGGATAGATCATATGGCCCAACATTTTTTCGAGAGGACCAAAATTGACCAAAATATCACCCAATTTGGTCAAGAGGAAGTTCATTTTTTAATTATTTGCGTCATACATGTATTATGGAATGGGTCAGCACAAACCACTTAGGAAGGAGTCTTTCTGCCAACAGGTATGTGAGGACCCCACCATGCAAATTTTAGTTTTCCACTATCCATGTGAGTTTCAAAGGTACATGATGACGCAATTTTCAGAGGCATTTAAGGACAGACATGGCTGATTGGAGGACTATCTTATGGATTAAACATGGCAGAGTTTGGAGGGCTGACTTGGCACATGGATCATTAGTTAGTTTGACTTGCATTTCTCTTGCTGACGAAGAATCTATAAGGATTGATGGGTTTTCAACTTTTCCCCTTGTGGGTTTTGCCCTGGCCTCTGGCCTAATCTCTTGCAACTCTTGATTCTTGTGCACTATGATCTCTATTTTCTTGTATTTGAATGGTAATTGTTTGATGAATAAAAAAGAAAAACTAAGAAGAACACTAAAACATCTTCACAAGTAATTATCATGACTAGAAATTTAATCTTACAACTGAATTTCAACACTACTATCAGAGCTAGGATTAAGGAGCAGCATTGGCTCATTGAATTTGCTCTGTCCTCAAGATCTGGAAGGGCCGAATTGAAGATACAGTCACGAAATTCAATGCGAATTTTCTTTGTGGCACTTATCCTCTATGAAAACTGTGGACCTGCAGCATTTACGACCTGTGGAAAGTTGTTACCTGAGACACCTAACTTTTGTGTAAATATGCTAACCCAGAAAGACTTGTTGTGAAAATTCTATCACTGCAACAACTGATTTACTTTACCTACTTATTTTCCAATAAGTTATTTATGAAATTCCTTCAATAAACATTAAAATAAATTCTGCTGCAGATATCACACCATAATACAGAAACAAACACATGCACAAGAATCAACACATCGACACAGATATTTTGGACAACAGTCCCCGGAAAAACCCAATGTGGGAAAACCGGTGCAGCAAGGGAGGATTTTATTATTTAGCAATTCTTCAGTACAACAGGGTGCCAAATTGGCTTACCCAACAGAGAGAAAAAATCTCCAGCACTTCTCCCAGTCTCTGTGTCAACCTGGCTGACCTCTATGTAGCTCCCACACACTCTGCGTCAGCCCCTACCTCTCTGCGTCACCCACGCAAGCGCTCCAGTGATTGCGCAGTCTGTTGTTGCCTCTGAATTTGCCTCTCCAACCTCTGCCCTGGTCTTCTGGTGTTGTTCCCGACTCTGTTCTGTACTCGCTGCCTTCTGCTGCACTCCAGACCACTAGTTTGAATTTCTCAGCTAACCCCGCTCCAGAAATCAAACGGACCTATCTCCCTCAGTGTGTCCTCCAACTGACCCTCAAGCCTCTTCTTATACTTTTCTCGTTGGTCCATCAACAACAGAGATTAAATCTCTAATCAACAGCTAAGGTTAGATTTGGCTTGATCCATGACTTTTGGCCCCTTCTAACCCAGGTTTATATTAATACCTATTAATATTTTATTTTTCCTAAGTTTAGACTTAGGAACTTCATTAAAAATATTAATTATTTTAATATCTCCCAAATCGCTTAGAATCTGCCAAAACCATTTTTGGGTCTTGGAGATCCCATGTGCTTTAGCCTTTCCACCAATTTTCATGGCTAGAGCACATCCGATGCTACCCCAAATCAACACTTGTGAGGTATCTAATTCTCTATAGAAACTATACGAACCTAAGGCTCTCTACTAGTCTTGACTCCATGCGAACCTGAGGGCATATATGACTGTGGTACTATTACCCACCACCTATGGGTGATATCCATAGGGGAAAATTTTTCTCCCAGATGGTCCTCAGCTGGCAGCCAGCAACCCCTTGCAGCCACCATCTAGCCCGATGTGCCACCATCTCGGCCACCTGAGCCAGCCATTGTGCTCCCTCGCCCATATGTTATGATCGTATGTTTGAAGGTGGGCCGCCAACCCTAAAGGTATGGCTTTCATTATGTAGTTGGGTATTTTTGCTTACTTATCATGGACACTTTTGGGCATGGATTAGTGGGGGGATTTGGCAGAAAGAATGGGCTTGGTTTGCACTCTTGTATCCTCTATCCAACTTGGTCGTTAACCTTGTATCCAAGTCTCGTGGGATCTCCTTTATTGGCTACTAGCTTTAGGAGTGCTGCTACATGGGAAATCCTAATTTTGGTTGTGTGGTCCTGCTTCCCGACACGATATACATCACTCCCCTCCGCTCATTATAATTTATAACCCCTTTTCATATATTTCCCATCTAGGTCCACATTTGCCCATCGGGTCCACAAGGTGTTAGCCTTCCCTTCCCCTTGTGCACACTCTGGGTCAGGCCTGGAACGATAACCCTAAGGTTGATGCGGCTAAAAAGAAAGTAAAAATCATAATTTGGCCACTATCAACAAGAAATGTACCACAAAATGAAAAAGATGGTCGGGACATACAAATTTAGCACGTGGGCAAAACCCGACATGAGCTCTACCCTCTATCAATATGGCCATCACCCTAGTTCCTAGGGCCCCTATATGAGCCCCGTAAATCACTAAGGAACCCATGATTATCCCAACCCCTGGTGGGCGATGAAATGCTCAACCTTAAAGGGGTATTCACTGTTATATCATGAACATCATGCTCTCATCCTCTGGAGCCTCAAGCAGTTATAAAAACAAAAATCAGTAAGGCAAAAGGCATATGAAAAAGGGTGGAAAAACAAAGGTCGGGGTAACTCATATACCACAATTGCTCCCTCCTACATCTATACACCCAAATGTGGGCTTCCCTTATCACAGCTACACTTGTACTGTGGCATGTGACCTGGAGCCTTCCCCTAATGCCCTGCTTTGTTCCATCATTTATTCACATGACACCTACCTCTTGATGGATGCACTATGGACTTGTCACTCCCTTAGAGGTTGAAACCAACCTAATAGGGTCGTTGGTTAACCTTCTTCTTGAACTTGGAGACACTTGCACCCTCTTTACCATTATGGAAGGGCATGCCACTATGAAGTTTCCACTTGGTTTTATGATTTGTAAGCTCATTTACTCAATTGCACTAATGATTTGTTGAACTAGAAGGCGAGGAGACGCATTGGCTCTTATACAGGATTGCAGGTGGGTCTTCATATGGGGTTTGGTCTCCCTATATGGGGTCCAAGCCCCCTAGAGGGTCATATTAGCATTTGTAGGGTGAGTGTGAGCCATGGACCTCCATTATAGCAGAGAGCAGATTGCCACATCATGGGATCCATCAGTACCATCCATTGCCCATTTGTTTCCCACTTATTTCATGATGATGATGCATCTGGACCACCTTGCCTAGTCGGCTACACTCTTGCACCACACACTTGGCAGCTGATCCAGGGCCCAAATGAGGTTATGTCTCACCATGGGAGGCAAAGGGAGGGCTTGCATCACTCTTCCAGCCATTACACATGGGATACAGGTTAGTTCAATCTATTTTGAGACCCATGAGGATGTTTTGTGCCCCAATAGGCACTTGAGAGCACCACAGGTCATTCGCTTGGAGATCAAGGGGCCACTCCCCTTGTCACTATATTTGGAGCCCTTCCACTCATTTTGGCACATATTGGACTCCATTAGGCCTTCCAATGGCCCTTCGACCTATTGTATCTATCATTTTAGCCCTCTTGAGAGGCATATTTCCATGTTATGGAGCTATCTTGGTGAGCTTGTCACCAAGTAATGTTATTTTGTACATTATTTTATTAGTTGGGGCATCATTAGGCCTAATTAGGCAAATTGAACCCTTGGAGGATGATATAAATAAATGAGAGGCTTATTCTCTTATCATCATCACTTGAATTTGGATCTTTATTTTTTCTGGAATTTCGCTATACCTATTGGAGGATGAATTGGATAGTCTTTGATGCATTTTGACATTTATAAATCTTGTCTTGGTCTTGGAGCTTCGATTTTGTCTCTCTTTGATGGTTAGATATATTATCTATACTTGTAAGTGCTTTTTCATGGGTCTATTCTCTATTTAATGTCACGTGTATAATGTATGGAATTTTTGCGTCAAATCTATGTTTCTACCCTAATTGAAGTGTGAATTTGATTTTGTGATGGTTTTGCATATGTTACATATCTAGTATAGTGAATCAATGTTCCTAAGGGTATATTATCTATATAATTGCCTTGATAAGTCATCAAATTGCAGTAATAAGAAGTGTAAATTTCTTTGGTAACCTAGTTACTGTCTTTAGGGCTATACGAAGTGTGAAAATTTGGATGCCCAAATTCCTACTACAACAACTAATAATATTTCTCCTACTTGTTAATTTACATGAACAAGTTATTTGCAGTTTTCTACGACAAACATTGAAATACATAAATTGCAGCCTACACCAATTAAATTTATAAGCAGAAAAAAGAAACTGAACAGGGAATACATCCAACACAATGACACTGTTATTTTTGGACAAATGTCCCCGGAAAAACCCAAAGCGGTAAAACTGGTGCAGCAACTCCAAGGTTTTATTATTATGCAGTAGTAAATCTGAATACAAACTCTGGATGCCTTACTGGCTATCCAGTATAAAGAATATCACTCGACAAAAGAAATTAGTGAGATTGCCTCACTCTACACTACAAGTCCTGGCTAATCCAACAACTGAAACAACGAGTCCCTAGCTACTTTTGCGTTGTCCTTACGCAATCACAGAATGGGCCTACGTCACTGCCTCGGAGGAACTGCATCACTTCCTCCACTGGATCAATTTGCTCTCAGGAGCCTCGACTTTAGCCCTCCCTGCTCAGAACATCGAACTCCCAGCTAAATTTCGGACCTCTGCACTAAAGACATTGCACTACTCTGCGTGAGCCCTTCGTGGCTCTATGTCACCCTCACTAAGCACTACATTGCCTCCTCTGCATATTTCTCTGCCTCTCTGCTAAGTATTCTTGGCTCATGAGAAGATTCTCCAACCAAACTATCTCTGCCCCTCTCTACGTGATCACCATGAAATCACTGCGCTACTCTAGCCTCAGCAATTCGATCTGACTGATCAACTCTCAGTGTGTTCTCGAAGTGCCCAGATTAGATTCTAACAAATGGCTAGGATCATATTGACTTGATTTCGCCGCCTTCTAGAATTCACCCACAGTTTATATTAATACCCTTTAATTATTTAATTTCCTAAGTTTAGATTTAGGGTCCCATTAAAAATAATTAATTATTTTAATAAAACTGTCTCCGGGTAAAATTTCCCAAAACGATTTCTGGGCATTGGAGAATGCGTGTATCTAAGCCTCCCTGCAAAATTTGAGACTTAGAGCACATCTGATGCTACCAGAAATCAACACTCCCTCTTAGCAAGGAATGTGCTCTAGCAATGCAACCTGCTGAAGCATCACTCTGTTCTGTAACATCTCCTTCTGCGCTGTTGATGTCTGACATCCTGTCCACCAACTACTGCACAAATGTTGCATTTGTACTGCTGTTAACCCTGCCACTGTCAACACTGCATCCGTACTACAACTCCCTCTCAATTCTGCATTCGTGTTGCTGCTAGCACTGCCACTGCCAACTGCATTTGCACTACAACCTTCTCCAACTGTTGTTGCTACTGCATCAGCAACGGAAAAGCATCCCAAATTACTGAACTGGTGTTCAGTATGATGCATCTCACTGCTGGAGTCTGACTACTGCTAATCTCTACACTGACTCTCTGAAGCCTTTGCGTTGTTGCTGACCACTACTCTGTGCCATTTGCACTGCTGCCAACTCTGCTCTCCATTGCTCAATCTTCGGCGCTACCAGCCACTGCAACTTTCACTCCTACACTCCTCTGAATCAACTGGCCCAGCCCATCCTGCCAGCTCTGTTCTAGGCTCCCGTAGCAAGGAATTAATCCATGAGGTGGGCTCCTCAAGGATCCTGCCCATTTGTAGCTCTTTCGAACTACAGCTCTAAATCAGCCCACCTCCCTCCTGGAGGTATCTCGGCTATCATAGAAAACTCATCCTCCTCAATCTTCGCGGCTGCAACCTTCGGATCATGCTTCTCATCTTTGTCCTCCTTCCTGAGAGGAAACTATGTTGCGTAGTGACCGAGTTCACCACACCTGAAGCATTTGATCTTCAAGACATCCTTCTTCTGCCTCTGCTGCTCCTGTTGCCCCTTGGATGCAAGGGTTGCATTTACTTCCTCCTCCTTGGGCTTCCACGCACTGCTGCTTCTTGTTGGAATTTCTAAGTCTAACTGTTAGAAACTCTTCATGTACTTCTCTGATTTATTTCTGCCTACTTGTTCTGATTAATTAACAAGTTATTTACCATGTAAATACTGAAAATAAATACAAGTACATGTTCAACACATTACAAATCATCAATTAAAGGAAACAAAACAAGCACACAAGAGACACCATTGTTTTTTGATCAATGTCCCCAGAAAAACCCAATGCGGGAAAACCAGTGTAGCTATCTGAAGGTTTTATTATTACGCAATTTCTGAATACAATCTGGGTACCAAAACCAGCTCAACCAACAGAGAATAATCTCGACAGTAGTACCTCTCTATTTGGAAGCGGATATTCCAGTTGAAACCTCAGATAAAAACTCTAACAGCTTCACAACTCCAATCTTCCCCACAAAACTCCAGCGTCAACCTCTAGGGACAGCGTTAGCCCTTTCTGGCCCAGTGTTTTCCCAACGTCACTCTACCTTGGCTTGCGTCAGCCTCTGGAGGCACTGCGTCACCCCTCTAGCCCTCTGCGTCACCCACACTGGCCCTCTGAAGCACTGTGCAGCTCCTAGCTAGCTCTGCGTGAATCCTAGCTGGCTTTGCGTGAACCCCTGGCTGGTTCTGCGTCCCTCACTCTTGGCTACTGCGCTGATCTTCCTGGTGCTATCTCTGCCTCTCTGTTTCTATATTCACTGCCCCTCAGCTGCAACTCTGATCACTCTCTCGACTTCCTCAGCAAACCCAACCCCAGAAAGTCGTTATCTTGATCAACTCAGTGTGTTCTCCAAGTGACCCCCAAGCCTCCTCTTATACCTTTCTCGTTGATAAATCAACAGCCAACAATAGGTCCCTAATCAACGACTAAGATTAGATCTAGCTTGATCCATAACTTTTGGATCATTCTAACAAAGTTTTATATTAATTCACATTAATATTTTATTTTCCCTAAGTTTAGACTTAGGGACTCCATTACAAATATTAATTATTTTAATCTCTCTCAAACTGTTTAGAATCTGCCCAAATCCTTTCTTGGTATTGGAGATCTCATGTGCCTTAGCCTCTCTACCAATTTTCATATCTAGAGCACATCCAATGCTACCCCAAATCAACACTTCTTTCGTCAAGTTCACACTTGACCAAGTCCCTTCTCAGCTCCTCTTGCTTAAGAATTGCCCACATTTTGTCCTAGTTTAGCAAAGTCGCTCCGACCAGGATGCTCTGGACAAAGACTTACCACTCCTCTGAGACAGAGTTGAGGGCCAGTTTAACCATCTCGAAACCTTGAGGTGTTGACCCCATAGCTATTGATTCATCTTGGGTCTCTTGAAGCTTCGTGAGGAACGGATCAATGTGTTCCCACTTCTGCATCTGTGTAGATCTCATCTTCTACTCAAGGTACATCTTCCGCTACTCAAAAGATCCCTGATACAGCGTAGACAATGCATCCCCCATCTCCTTAACAGTCCCTCTGCTAGCGATGTGACAGACTACATGATCCTTCACCCCATCTAGGACCATCCTCTTCGTCATTGCCATATCTCCCTTGTACTTCTTGAGCAGATCTGTATCCGTGAGCTCAGCGAACACGCTGTTGACATAGACTTTGAGAAAATGCTTATCCAGAAGGCACGACATCATTGCCTTCTAGATCACATAGTTGGATGCCCCACCCAACTTGTCCTGATCTTTCAGTCCATTCGCTGCCATCTCTACCAAATAGAAAGTCCAATGACCTCCTCTCTCCTCTCCGCTTTTGTTGGGCTAGCCTACGCACTCTCAGTTGGAGTCAGTAGATCTGTTGCACCTCGCTACTACTCAGCTCGTGAGAATTTGAATTCCTTGGCTAGGAATTCTCTGAAATTCCCTCAACCGTGTCTAACTCTTCCCTCTAACGTCTTTTCTACCCAGCAACTGCCTGTAGAAAACTGCGTCCCACCAGAAAGAAAACCCCTCTTCGTTGGATCTATTGTGCTGCTCCCTCTGACGCTAGTAAACTTCAACCTATAAGTCTTACCTCTCTGTTAACTCACTTAGAGAGAGACTTACCTTGGAAATCTTTGCCCTCCGGTCTGGACTGCGCAATTCCTCTAGGGGGATTTGAATTGTTGCCTCTGCAGGAATTTCAAATTCCCTTTTTCCTTCAGCACTGGGTCTTCCGGCTCTGTCCTTCTTGCTTCACCTGCAACTCTGATTCCATGTGAAAATTTGGATGCCCAAATTCCTACTGCAGCAACTGACAATATTTCTTCTACTTGTTAATTTACATGAACAAGTTATTTGCAGTTTTCTATGGCGCACACTGAAATACACACTGCAGCCTACACCATTTAAATTTATAAGCGAAAACAAGAAACTAAACAAGAAATAGATCCAACACAATGACACCGTTATTTTTGGACAAATGTCCCCAGAAAACCCAATGTAGGAAAACCGATGCAGCAGTTCTGAGGGTTTTATTGTTATGCAGTAGTAAATCTGAATACAAACTTTGGATGCGTTGTTGGCTATCCAGTATAGAGAATATCACTCGGCAGAAAAAATTAGTGAGATTTGTTGATTTGGGGTAGCATCGGATGTGCTCTAGAAACAAAATTTGGTGGAGAGGTTAGGGCACATGAGATCTCCAATACCCAGAAATGGTTTGGGTAGATTCTAAACAATTTGGGAGATATTAAAATAATTAATATTTTTAATGGAGTCCCTAAATCTAAACTTAGCGAAATTAAAATATTAATGTGAATTAATATAAAATTGTGTTAGAATGGTCCAAAAGACATGGATCAAGCCAGATCTAATCTTAGTCGTCGATTAGAGACTTAATCTCGGTCGTTGATATGTCAACGAGAAAAGTATAAGAAGAGGCTTAAGGGTCACTTGGAGAACACACTAGAGTGATCAATCATTCTATCTCTAGAGGTTTGCCAAGAGAGATAGAATCAGTGATCAGTTGCAATGAGGGACAGTGAGTACGAGGCAGAGAGGCAGGGACAGTGCCAAGAGACCAATGCAGAAGCAGAGAGAGGAAGACGCAGGGCCAGAGGGAGCCACGCAGAGGCAGCAGAGACTGCACAAAGCCAAAAGGGCCTGCGTCAACCACGTAAAGGCTGTAGGAGTGATGCAGAGAGCCAGAGAGGCTGCGCAGAACCTCAGTAGGCTGATTAAGAGGGCTAACGCAGAGGCCAGCAGGGCTAGCGCTGAGCTTCAGATTGTGTTGGAGAGGGATTTCGTGGAGCCAGCTTTCTGAATACCTGTTTCCGAAGAAAGGTATTACTGCCGGATCTTTCATCTCTGTCGGGTTAGCCAGTTTGGCACTCAGTGTACTTAGAAAAGAGTTGCTTAATAATAAAACCCTCAGATAGTTGCACTAGTTTTCCCGCATTGGGTTTTTCCAGGGATATTAGTCCAAAAATAACGGTGTCATTTGTGTGCTTGTTTCTGTTTCCTTCAGTTGATGATCTTTAATGTGTTGAGCAAGGACTTATATTTATTTTCAATATTTACATGGTAAATAACTTGTTAATTAACAGAACAAGTAGGTAGGAATAAATCAGTAAAGTGCATGGAGGGTTTCTAACGAGTTAGACTTAGAAATTCCAACATGGTATCAGAGCGTCGTTGCAAATCACAGAAGAACTGAGGACATCAGCAGAGCAAAGTAGCAACAGCAGAAAACAGTTGTCCCGAGTGACAGAAGTTGTTCCTAGCAGCAAAGCAGCAAGGAAGGGGTGACATAGTGCCTGCGTCACCAAGTTCGAGCCAAGAAGAGGTTGCGCAGAGGCTAAAGGAGGCAAAGACAAGCTCACGCAGAGGCCAGGAGGGCTAACGCAGTTGGCTGAGGGAGCTAGTTTACCGATGCCAGGACTGCGCAGAACCTAGGAGCTCTCACCTTCAGGTTGCTAAGGTTTAGGAGGCTCTAGGTAACTTGCAGAGTGGAGTTGGTGGGGTATTGTAGTCAGAACAGTACCTAACAGGGCAAGGCCAAGGAAGAGGGAGTTGCTACCTGTTGATCCCTCGAAAATCGCTGCAACAACATCGGGGAAAACCACCCAGTCCGGACCTTAAAGGCAGCTCCTTTTCTGTTTGGTGTGGTGGCTCCGATTGGAAATAATGGGACCAGTTTCCCAATGATTGGTAAATAGGATGGATAAATGGTTGATTCTCTAACATCTAATGATAATGGATGAATGATTTAATCTAAAAGTAGAATTATAAACAACGATCCTATCCCGGGAAATTTCTGTTTTAGTATAACTTTTGATGATCTTTATCCATAAACAGGAATATAGATGACTCTATTGGTAAACAAAGACATTCATTCGTATGATAATTACTTTGTTCAAGTAGTTGAACAAAGTAATCAAGAAAACATTATTATACTATTCTTCATATATATCATAGACATAAATATGATTGAAAGAATAACACTCCGTAGACATTCAATAGTGATAAGTATAAGGATTGTTGTTAAAACACATACATATATCCAATGATAGCAAGATTAAATAAATGTTGATTCACATGTAAGAATGAAACAATAGCATAGATAATAGTACCATATGTTATTTGAATCACTCTTGATATCAATCGAATTCAAATTCCTTTTTCTAACTTGGAAACATTTCCATAATAAAGCAATAGTGCACATGTCATCAAAGCTTTTTTCGTTAAAATTCAAAATACTGGCCCAGTCTTCATAAAAAATAGCTCAGAAGCACAATAGTGTGACTTACTGATATGAGTTTATACAAAAACTGAGGACCCTTTCTAAATGCATGAAAGGGCCTATAAATACTAATTAGGCTAACTAATTACAAAATAAAAACGCTATTAATTGGTACAACTACATTATGAGTATCTCCTCAAAATCGGCTTGTTCGCAGTCGGCAGCATGATTCATTGTTTCGGATGATCTCCCTTTGGCTTGAACTGGCAGATATCAAGCATCGGTTGCAATTCCGGAGGACGACTTAGACGAGAATGCAGTTGGGCTGAGTATGTGGCATCATGGATTTCGGGAATCATACAACCGATCGCATCGGTTAAACATTTGAGTGCAGCCCTTTGACTGTATGGTTTAATTAAGAAAAACCAAAAGGTATCCCAAGTTAAACTTTGGATGCCGGCAATTAATCTTCCATTCTTTTCCAATTCTTGATTGCATGTTTGTTCCAAGGCTTTGGCTGACGTCAATTTACCTGGAGTGCACTGTGAAATCATGTTAGACAGATAAAGAGTGTCATTGATTAACTCAATTAAATTACTGGTAGATACTCGGCATCTTGAGGTTTCTCTCTCTGCTTTCATCAGTTGTGACTGCCATTCTAGGAAAAGGATGTCTTTGTGTGACTCTAGAATTTTGGGCAGATTCGCGGCTTGTCCTTCACTTGTGTCTTGCCAAGCAAGAAAGTTGGTTAAAGTCTCATCGGCCTGTTCTAAATCCTGCCTGGCATCGACTGATTTATCAACTATTGATGCAGTAATCTCACAAAGGGGCTCAACCAGAGAAATGTTATGACATAGCAGTTTTAGCTGTGTAATCAATGCTTTATTGATTTGGAGAGCTTCGGTTCTGAACTCTGTTGGTTGAGGAAGACTCTTGAACTTTTCTACTTCTTGTGACAGTTGAGCGATTTGCTCATCTTTCGTCTTATTCATTTGTTCATTCATCGTCTTCAATCTGGCCAATGCTTCGGACAATTCCTTTTGTTTCTGTACTGCGCTTAAGTCTATCCTCTGCTTCTCCTTGAGCAATTGCTCATTTAATTGATTGTTTATCTGCTGCTGTGTTGATAGTTGTTGTTCTAACTGTTCTATTTTCCGTTGTGCTTCGGGCACCTGTGACTACAATGAAACAATTGTTTGGTCTCTTTCCTTAAATAGATTGCTTACTTCCGAGGCTTTATCCATGGTGGCTGCTGAATAGGCTCCTGCATACTAAGAAAGTTTTGTAAGGTCATCGGAAGGGTTAAATTCCTCCTTCCACACCACATTAGCCATCTCTGTTTGTTCTGGTAAAAGGGAAGATTGATCAAGTCTCCTCCTTTTCCTTTGTCTTTTCACCACAGCGCTGTGTTTGGGACTGTAAAAGACATCTAATGGTGGTATGTCTTCTATCTGCAAAACAATCTGATCGGATGGATCTTTAGGAATTATTTCTACATCTTTGATGACGGATAGGTCGCTGGTCCTTTCAATTGGAACCGTAGTTGTTGTTGTCTCTTGACTGACCGTTACTTGAGGTGTGCCGAACCCTTGTGAAGTCTCGGGATTGCTTATAATAGAGTCAAATTGTTGCCACTCTTTGAAGAGTTTGGGATCAATTTGAGTTTCTAGATCAATATATTCATTGTCTTGCTTTTTCTCTTTCTCCTGCTCTGTTTCTTGTTCTGGCTCTTTTCCCTTTTTGGGAATTTTCTCTATAGCAGGAGATTTGTCAATAATTTTCTGTTTAGGCTCGCTTGACTTAGTTGTTGGTGTAGTAGCTAATAAGTCCAGAGGCAGAGTTTGCAACCTCTGTTCTCTGAGCCTATTGAATTCTACCAGTCCTTCATCTTTATATTTCATTTTGGCCAATGTTTTCACTTGAAATAATGATTCTGCTGAAGAAAACAGTTCGTCGAATTCATCCTTTTCATGGTCAAACTTTGTAAGTTTGGCTTGTTCAAGCACATTATAGGTAACTTTTCTTGGATCAAATTCCCTGTTAGGAATGGTTGGAAGATTGAGCAAATTTATTTTTCCTGCCTCCTTTTCCGCATGCTTGTAATCATGTAAAGTATAAACACCGCATCTCAAAGGAAATATAAGCCATGATTGCTTTTTAGAAGTCCTAAGAGTTTTGGATGTTCCGGCTGTTGTTATTTGGTAGGCCAAATCTCAAGCTAATAGCTTATCAGGTACATACAAAGGAAGGACATGGGGTCTTGCAAGGCTACCAAAAACTCTTATATATGTGAACCTGTCCTCCCCGAACCAATTTCCTACAGCAGCCAAGTCAATCTCTGCCTCCTCAGAAATCTTTGAGGCAGGCTTATCAAAAATGGCATAATAGATAGGCAACATGAAACCATTACAGATTTGATACAAGTGGTCTTTATAGTGCGCCTTCCATAACATTTGATGATAAATGTGGATTGGCTTAGGGTCTTGTGGCGTCCATCTCCATCCAAGTACCGGGTATTCGGAATTAAAGCAAAGCATATCCATAACATAAGCACTGTAATAGAAAGGGGGAATGGTCCTGGTGGTTTTACGTGAATTTGATCTAAAATCAAGAATTGCAGAGGCTAATTTATCAGACAATATGTTAGCCCAATCCATCACATAACTGTTAACAGCCGCTTCCATTAAAGGAACCATTTCAATAGTAAACTTTGTTGAATCATGCATTCCCCATATCCTACACATCATTGCACCAACGTAACAGTAAGGAGATGATAATGAATCCACGGAGTACTTACCCAATGATTCATGTTTGTGCTTTGCGAGATTCTGTCTCCATGGCTTAATCGGGGCCAATTCCATCTCGTTCTCCGCTGCGAATTTCTCCAAAAAGGCTTTGTTGTATTTCTTTTCAGGTTCAAGCAAATGATACATCTTCCTTAAGTCATTAGGCTGAAATGAACCAAAAATTCTTCCATCAACTGTGCAAAACGTTCTATTTGAAACTGGAATTTCTTCAACCACCCATCTGACTACATCAGTGTATGGAAGAATTTTCTCCCGAGCTGCTATCCTGTGCAAATATGAGTCGGCTAAATCTTTCAGAGAGGCTTCTGATTTATTAGTTGAATCCGCAGTAGCTTCTTCTGACACTTCCTCAGGCTCCTCTGCTTCAATTAAATTATAGATGCTTTGCCAGCTTGTATTTCCAAGGCCGAGACATGTAGTGTCTGAGATTAGGCCTTTTTTACTTGGTCCTGGATCACTGGTCGGCTGCACTGTTACTGTAGGGGCTGCTGCTGCCGCGGATCTCTTGGATTTCTTTCCCATTTGCTTAAAACTTGTTATTTCGGCGGAATACTGCACAAGGAATGAAACCAGCATGATACAGGGAAATAGGTAGCATGAGCCAATATGAAAGAGTTATATCTATTAGCGAATAATCAAAGATTATAGTGAAATTGCCGCAGATAGAATCTAAGTGGAACATTTCGGCATAACTGCTTCATTAATTGGCCGCTTCACCTGTCAATCATGATAAGGGAGCTTTTAAATACCCATCATAAAGTTTATATGGTGAATGATCGATTCAAGCGTGGCTTAGATTTTTTGGCGGATAATCGCATTTGATGATTGGTGACGTGAACGGGAAGGTTTTAATACATCACCAAAAGGTGATACAATACATGCAAGCCTTTCAAATATGTTTCGAAACACGCGCCTTGATTTAATGTATCACAATCGGGAATGGGCTCGGGTCATATTACTTATGCCATTGCGAAATCACCGATCGCTGATGGCAATATGCCTTATCGCATCGAAAGATTTGAAGGTGTGACAATTCATATGCAGGGTTGTTAAGGTCGATTGCCAATGGCGATGCCTTTTATCGCATCGGACGAATGGGAGAGGTGCTTTATATATACGATGTGTTTTTGCCTTTCCCCGATATCCGATGGCGATCTCCTTTTTTGGATCGAGTAGTTAATGGGTCTTTTATATATGTTTTTCTTATTATTACGATATGCGATCTTGCGATCGCTTTATCGTAATAATAAAGGACTTTGCAATTATTTAAAAGACCTATTGTATTATTCTTCAAAAGGTTTATAATATATCATTTCCCTTAGACCTTTTGATGAGGATTTTCAAATGATGAGTTAATACCAATTTATTCACACATCTAAGTTTAAAAGGGACCCATTTCATATTATGTTTTTTCAAGAAAATTTTATGAAATGGGGGGTTGTTATATAGCACAACACTACCGAGGGTTTCTAGCGGAGAAATCCGTATGAATGGTGCAATTGCACAGATGATCAGAGTAGGGGGCATCTCGACATCGGCAGAAGGGTTTCTAGGAGGGAAATCAAGGCTCAGAGGGAGTCACATCGAGAACTTCCAGGAGGGAAGTAGAAGAGCAGCATGGCACTACACGGAGTAAGAGACCAGGACAGACTGGACGGAGCCTCAAACTTCGCAATCTGGAAGGCCAGAATCTTATCCGTACTTGACAAAAATCGTGTCAAGCACTTCGCCTTGAGGACAATAGCGATCCCAGTTGACCCAACTGATAACGACAAGTACGAGGAGGCAATGGCGAGAGCCAAGAGCATCATCCTTGACGGGGTCAAAGACCATGTAGTACCACACATTGCCGAGAAGGAAACGGAAAATGAGATGTGGAAGGCCCTAAAGAAATTGTACCAACATACCTCTGTGCAGAGAAGGATGTTACTAGAAAATTAGTTGCGGTCATACTAGATGAAGAAGGGAGAACCGATCGACACCTTCTTGGGTCGACTGAATGAGATCTGGGATCAACTGAGTTCCATAGGGGCCACGCCGGATCAAGAATTGATGGTGAGAACAGCCTTGAACGCAATCTCAGAAGACTGGGAGGTATTTGCCCAGAGCATAGTGGGTAGAGCGACCCTTCCACATTGGGAGGAAATGTGGGCAACTTTTCGCCAAGAAGAGATCAGAAGACTAAGCAAAACGAGAAGCAGCGGCAAGGGGATTAGAGTCAAGCAAGAGGAGGATGTTGCCCTAGCATCTGAGGGAAAGCAAGAGAAACAGAAGAAGAAAGACCTCTCCCAGATCAAAGGCTTCCACTGTGGGGAGCTGGGTCATTATGCAACCCAGTGTCCAAGGTAAAAGACAAGGGAAAGGCCTCCGAGACCAAGGCAGCGCTAGCAAGGGCAGAGCAGGAAGTGGAGACAAACGATGACTATGCCATGAGTGCACACATGCCACTTGAGCAGGTGTGAGCATACATCAAGCTGTAGTCAGACGGACTACAAGCGATGAAGGGCAAGATCCACGAGGTACCCATCCTCTTGGATTATACTTTGCTACAGGCGCCCCGAAGAGGAGTAGTAGGACTGGCGGATGTGGGTAGAGACAGATGTGGATAAAGCGACAGAGAGAGCTACAGTGCAGAATTCCAAGGACAGTGCGAGGCTAGCAAGATGCAACAGTGCGAGAGGCATGGGAGCGTTGCACCAGTGCAGGATGGCACAGAGAGGTGTGCAACAATGCGAGATGCAGGGATTTGTTGCAAAAGTGCAGAGGTCAAAGAGGGAGCACTTGTCAGTGGCAGAGGGAGCTTCAGCATCAGGAGTACTCTAGCCTGACAGAGAGGTCAGAGTTGGGAGATCAATTACTTACTTCTCAGTAACTAAGTTGTAGTGCAGCAATTAGCAGTGGTAGTGCTATGGGCAGCACGATGCAGCATGATGAGAAGAGATGCAGTGCAGATGCAACAGTGGCAGGGCCATGGGCAGCAGCACAGATGCAGAAGGAGTTGTCGTACAGATGCAGCAATGGCAGTGGCAGAGCTATGGGCAACAATACATTATGCAAAGGATGTTGGGCAACAAGCCTAGCATCAGCACAGCGACCAATTCTGGATGATCAGGGTAATACTCAGTGAGGAGTATTGCTAGAGCACAGTCCTCGCTAAGAGGGAGTGTTGATTTGGGGTAGCATCGGATGTGCTCTAGCCACGAAATTTGGTGGAGAGGTTAGGGCACATGAGATCTCCAATACCCAAAAAGGGTTTGGGCAGATTCTAAATTGTTTGGGATATATTAAAATAATTAATATTTTTAATGTAGTCCCTAAGTCTAAACTTAGGGAAATTAAAATATTAATGTGAATTAATATAAAACTGTGTTAGAATGGTCCAAAAGACGTGGATCAAGCCAGATCTAATCTTAGCTGTTAGGGACTTAATCTCGGCCATTGATATGTCAACGAAAAAAGTATAAGAGGAGGCTTGACTCTTGAGGGTCACTTGGAGAACACACCAGAGTGATCAGTCATTCTATTCTCTAGAGAGGGGTTTGCTAAGAGAGATAGAATCAGTGATCAGTTGCAGTGAGGGGCAGTGAGTACGAGGCAGAGAGGCAGGGACAGTGCCAAGAGACCAGCGCAGAAGCAGAGAGAGGCAGATGCAGAGCCAGAGGAAGCCACGTAGAGGCAGCAAAGACTGCGCAGAGCCAGAAGTGCCTGTGTCAACCATGCAGAGGCTACAGGAGTGACGCAGAGAGCCAGGAGGCTGCGCAGAACCTCAGTAGGTTGACGCAGAGGGTTTCAGGCTGATGCAAAGGCCAGCAGGGTTGACGCTGAGCTTCAGATTGTGCTAGAGAGGGATTTCGTGGAGCAGGCTTTCTGAATACCTATTTCCGAAGAGAGGTATTTCTACCAGATTTTTTATCTTTGTCGAGTTAGCCAGTTTGGCACCCAGTGTACTCAGAAAAGAGTTGCTTAATAATAAAACCCTAAGATAGCTGCATCGGTTTCCCCGCATTGGGTCTTTCCGAGGACATTAGTCCAAAAATAACGATGTCATTTGTGTGCTTGTTTCTATTTCCTTCAGTTGATGATCTGTAATGTGTTGAGCATGCACTTGTGTTTATTTTCAGTATTTACATGGTAAATAACTTGTTAATTAACAGAACAAGTAGCTAGGAATAAATCAGTAAAGTGCATGGAGGATTTCTAACGAGTTAGACTTAGAAATTCCATGTCAAAATTTGGATGCCCAAATTCCTATTGCAACAACTGATAATATTTCTTCTATTTGTTAATTTACATGAACAAGTTATTTGCAGTTTCCTACGGCACACATTGAAATACACAATGCAGGCTACACCATTTAAATTTACAAGCGGAAACAAGAAACTGAACAAGAAATAGATCCAACACAATTACACCATTATTTTTGGACAAATGTCCTCGAAAAAACCCAATGTGGGAAAACCGGTGCAGCAGTTCTGAGGGTTTTATTGTTATGCATTAGTAAATCTGAATACAAACTATGAATGCATTGCCGGCTATCCAGTATTGAGAATATCACTTGGCAGAAGAAATTAGCGAGATTATCTCACTCTACACTGCAAGTCCCGGCTGATCCAGCAACTAAAACAACAAGTCCACGGCTACTTCTGCGTTGTCCCCACGCAATCACTGCGTGGGCCTACATCACTGCCTCTGAGAAAATGCGTCACTTCCTCTATTGGATCGATTTTCTCTCAGGAGCCTCGACTTTAGCCCTCCCAGCTCAGAACATCGAACCTCCAGCTAAATTTCGAACTTTTGCACTAAAGACATTGCGTTGCTCTACATCACCCTCAATGGGCACTACACTGCCTCCTTTGTGTCTTTCTCGGCCTCTCTACTGTGTATTCTTAGCTCAGGAGAATATTCTCCAACCAAAAACTATCTATGCCCCTCTCTGCATGATCACCACAAAATCACTACACTACTCTAGCCTCAGTAATTCGAATTGACGAATCAACTCTTGGTGTGTTCTCCAAGTGCCCATCAAGCCTTCTCTTATAATCCTCTTGTTAATCAATCAACGGCCCAGATTAGATTCTAATCAATGGCTAGGATCATATTGACTTGATCTCCTCCTTCTTCTAGAAGTTTCACCCACAGTTTATATTAATACCCTTTCATTATTTTAATTTCCTAAGTTTAGACTTAGAGTCCCATTAAAAATAATTAATTATTTTAATAAAACTGTCTCCGAGTGGAATTTCCCAAAACGATTTCTGGGTATTGGAGAATGCATGTGTCTAAGCCTCCCTGCAAATTTTGAGACTTAGACCACATCTCATGCTACCAAAAATCAACACGAAGTTGTTGGGGAAAAGAAACTCCAAAGATTGAAATTTCATTGACTCCATTTTCCCAATAGACTAGGCACTGGTCTAATCCTTGGTGATCACTTCAACAAACATTTTTTCACCTCCCTCTCCCTCTTTTCTAAAGCCCTAACCCTAGTGTCTCTCTCAGGGCATCACACAAAATTTATTGCAGTAATCCATTTGGTAAGCGAGTTGGACTACAACTGCGTTGTGGTGTCCTCTAGGCGTCCACAAATTTTGAAACAATTCTCATGGCTAGATTTGGAATTATCTCAAGCCCTAGCTCCAATTTTTGTTGTTAGCCCTAGGTTTCATTGGTTAGTGGCTTCATTAAGGATCATTGTATTGAAAACTCAAGACAAATCTAATTTCTTTGATCCTTTTCTCATCCCTTACTTGGTCAAGACCTTTTGTTTGAAGTTTCATCTCAAGCCTTTGGCCTTGTTTGGGTCCACTAGGGCACCTTTGTGGTCCCACACCTTTCGTACTCTAACTTCACAAGGGTCATTTTTAAGAGCCCTATTCTCTTAGGATTTCTAGGTCTAGGCTATCCCTTATCAAGATATATCCTTAATCCCTAGGTCTAGGCTTCCTCCAAGGTCTTTCTTGGGGAACCCTACACTATCATGTCCCCATTTTTATTCTTCTTCATAGTACAGCCAAGGTGGATTTCCAGGGCAGGAGATGGCCAGGTCAGTGGGGCAAGTTTATGTCATCAAGGGTTCCGATGGGGTTTTGAGGAGTTTTTATGGGATTTGATGGCATTCGTTAGGCATATTCCATCATCTGCATAGTTTTCCTTTCGTTCTGTCGCATTTCGACAACTTTCAGAAATCAGTGTTATTATTGGGCATAACTTAATTAATTATGCTCGAGGTGGCATTTCGAGGAAATTAATTGATGGAACACCTTAGTGTAATAGCTTGTTGGAACCGGAACAAGAAGATATACAGGATGGGATGCTGCAAGCGTCGGAATGATGCCCTAAGGCAATGAGCACGAGAAAATTGCTCAACAAAACAGTGTAAGACAATGAATGGAATACAGAGACGACAGCCTGTAGAATAGCGTAGATAGCGCTGAGAAGGAGCGTTTCACTGTCCGATGCACAGTAATGAAATAGGAAAACACAACAATATATACCTTATATATAATAAAAAAAAACAGGAGTGGATTCAAATAGTGGCAACGTATAAGCAAACGGTGGTATGGGATTGTGGTATTGCGATATTGTGCTATTGTTATACTAGCAGTATTATATATTTTGCAACGGAGGGACCAAGCGAGAGGACCAGAGTCGTGAGGAGCGGACTGTGGTATGCGGGCAGTGGAATACCATGTCAGGCCATATGTCATATAAAACTGACTGTTAAATAACATAACAGCATGGAGCGTGAATTTCCTGAAGGTGCAGTAGACATGTTTTGGGACAAATTATGAGGTTAAAGAAATCCATTTCATTCTTCATATACCAAAGAACAACGAATTGTGGGCCTGTAAGGTCGAAAAGGGTTTGAACAACCCTCTGATACCATGTGTAATAACCATATGCAATAACCAAAACTGAAATACAGGAAGCGTAAAGAATTTAAATTTGTACTTACCTTAACTGCTACTGAACTGGTGTCGTTGATGATGTTGTGGCTATTTTGATCCAATTTCCGGGAGACCAATACCACCCAGCCAAACTGAGCAGAGCCTGGCTGCTCAATCCAAAAAGCTTCTCAACAGAAGCTCACTGTCCCCCGTGCCCAGAACCTCAGACTGCTTAAAGCTCTTCCAATGGTCAATTTTCTTCCTCCTGGTTTTCTCCTGCTGATTTTCTGCTTCTGGTTTTCTCCTGCTCTCTTCTTTTTCCCGCCCCCGTTCTCAGCCCATTATCCGCGGTTTTATAGCTGGGTTTAGCGGTGGCCGCCCTATACACCAACGACTCCACCGCTTTCTCCCGCGGTGACAGCTTCCTCAAGGGCGTGAGTCATCCTTCCGTTACAGGTGTTCATATGCAGCATTAAGGTTTTATAATGTTTAACCCTCATATATGTGTTATGGTTATTATAATATTATTACACCTCTATATAACCATATACGTATCCTTTTATAACTTTATAACACTGATATGTACCTTATCATATTCGTTGTCTCTTTGCCCTTTTTATATTCATGTATACCTTTACTTTATTTATGTTTGTTTTTAATATTTACTTTATTTATGTTTGTTTTTAATATAAACTTTAGAACTTTAGATTAAGTAATTATTGATACTAATACTTAATTTTTATTCTATTTATTTATTTTTATTTATTTTTTAGGAGCATATAATATGTGTATTTAAAGATGGGTTGTTACACGGATGCCAAATCATTACACAATCCTCCATTCTGTCTTCCCAAGTGAAGACCAGAACAACATGTCTATCTCTCCCTTTCAAGCCAGGAGGACAAATTCCATTAAAGGAGTGTACTCATTCCTATCACACTGGAATGTACCTAAGCTTCTTGCTTAGGAATATTTTCAAGTTTCTTCCAAGTAAGAAACTTCTTTTCAGGCTCCCTCTTAGCTGGGGACCTACCGCAGCTCCTCATGTGGAGATCCTGGAACAATCAGCTGCTTGAAGAGCTCCTTCCTTCGGTGTCATGAATTTCTTCTTTGTCGGGGAGTCTTCATCTTTTGGGGACTTCTACATAGGGCACAGATCATCCATCACTTTTATCCATGAGTCAGTAATGTCCTCAACGTCCTCAACTCATTAGAAAGTGATCCATCAGATTTTCCACCTAGCTTTTCTTCATGTCATTTTACTTTCATGCCATATTTCTCGGAAGGACATTACATCCTTCTATATGGTCTGCTTGTAAGTCATCCATAGATTTCCCTTTGGCAGTCCTACATAAGCCCATCCAAATATTAGTTCAAAAATTAATGAACACTTTTAAATCAAAATTACCTTTGTAATGATCTTTCACCATGACATCTTCCTATAGGTATCAGCATCCTGCATGTAGATTGACACATCTCCCACTGATATCCATTGTCAAGGGTCTCTATCTTTTTCTGTCTTCCATCAAAGTCTTCACATCCTTCTGAGAGATCTTCTAGTCAAATTTTCTTGGACTTCGGATGTTGAGTGCCTTCTACCTTCGTTGCATATTATCACAATCTCTTCCTATCTTTTCTCACACACTTCATTCCCAGGAGCTTCCAATCAGAGTTCCTTAATTGTAGTCAGCTTCCTTATGATTCATATGAGAACATATTATGTTGATTTCATCTAGTGCGACTTATGTTTTGCTGCAATCTTTCGGAGGAGGAGATTCTTTCTTCTTTTGATCATATTTCCCTAGATGGGAAGAGTGATCCATATTATCTACAACCATATGATATGACTTTCATAATAATCTATGTAAGCATACATACCTCATCTCCCTTTTGGTCATCCAGACTTCCTGTAGCGGCTTCATTCGAAAGGACTTTATCCTTCAGACTTGCTTTCTTGTTCTATCATCATACCATCATTCCTTGAATCCCACGAGTTGGAATTCCTAATGAAAATCTTTGCTTCCTTTCTCGATCGGTGAATCCTTTGATGAGGATCCAATCAGATAGACTTGAGGATCTTTCAAATCCTCACCCGACAGAGGTTTCCTTATTGACCCTGATGATCCTAGTCAATGATGACCTCTGCTTCCATAAGAGCTTCCTATTCTTTGTAGTTAGTGGAATTTGCACCAGATATACTTTTTGCTTCCCATGCCATGAGCACTTACTTCGAATGCTTCTATTATGATGCTACCTCCTAATCAGATGCATCCTACATTGTTTTCTATCTATAAATTTACAAGTGAAAAGTACCTTTCAATGAAGAAGATCATCTCAATCATAGTAGAGAGCTTTTACATCTTCATTCTTACATTTCTTTGACTCAAGCTCTTTCACTTCTTCAGTAATGTGGGCTTCTTTCATTTAGGATAATCCCTTCTATAGTGCCCAAGTTCTCGACATCCATAGCATCTTACTTTATCCGTGTTCCTCTTTTTCTTTTGTGGACTAAACTTTCCAAATTTCCCTTTTCTTCTTGTCATAGCAGCATATGCTTGATTCTGCTCATTTGGTACAACATCAACGTTTGCCTTAAGTCTGGTTTCTTCAATTTTACAAAGTGACCATAGATCTTGAAAAGGAGTAGTCTCTTTCTTCCCATATAAGCTTGAAGTGAAGTTACCCCATTCTTCCAGTAGTGCATTTAGTACCACTGTGGTCATCTCTCTATCAAACATGGCTTCTCCTAGTTCTTGTAGTTGATCTCGAATTTTTGATATCCTCATGAAGTATGAGGCTATTCCATCTTCCTTGGATATCTTTAGTTTGTAGAGTTCTTGCCTTAATGAGATTACTTCTCTTGCAGTACTCACGGAAAACAACTCTACAAATTTGTCATATATAGCTTTTGAATTTTCCAACTTTGATACATATGGGATTAGAGAATCTTTTATAGATTCTATAAGAATCCTTTGGGCTCTCACTTCTCCCTTCATGTATCTAGCATGTGCTTGAGTATCTTCCTTCAGACGTTGGGTCAGTGATCCCTTGATGTGCTCCATGACCTCATTTTCAATAGGATTTAGGTATGTCCTTTTCTTCCATGCAAAGTAATTTACAGACCCAACCAATTTATTGCTTTCCTTGCAAAAAGACATTTTTATATTATCAGATATAGTCATAGACTTACTCGAGTGATTGTTGCTTGCTTCATCTTTAATCTTGATGTTGATAAAGGATCTACTTCTTCAATGATTAAAGAGGGAGAGCTTGATTCACGATCTTTCTTAAATGTTCTAGATTTCCTTCTTTCTTGAAGAGCTTCTACTTCTTTGATGATGTATAAGTGATGATCTCTGAAGTGCTTCTAGGGTTTTCGATCTTCCTTCCTGAAGATGCCTTCAATATAGTAGATGTAGATCAAGGGTTTCGGATTGATGAAGATCTAGATTTCTTGCTTGGAGTACTTTGACTTGCTTCGATCCTTCTTTAAAGTTTGTCTCTTGTGTGTGTTGTCGCATAGATTGTCATGACAACGCTCAGACCGGGGGCTGTCGCTCTGATCCCCGATCTCTCCGTTTAAGCTTGTCTCCCGCGGCTAAGGGGGGTAGACCCTATGAGATGATGAAGACCAACTGTGGACCAGATGGGTTGGGAGACACGAAGAAACAAGCACTAAATTGATTTTGTTAAGCTTAATAGACCAGTGCCTTATGGAGTTAATGATTAAATGATTAGATGTTGCAGAAATATGAACCATGTAAAACAAACATTTATCATCAAATAACCCAAGCAATGCAAGATATCCAGTAAATTCACAATGCTTTAACGATGATCCAGCAATTAAACTTAAAGAAAAATTAAATGCTTTAAATGATCATAAAATTTAGATGCTGAATCAGATACCACTTTCACATAGCTAACTTCAAGATAAACATTAAGTGCACTTAGCTATAGGAAAATACCACAAACGATGAAATTTCAGTTTTTTTCTTTTTTTTAAAGCTTTTTCAAAATATTTTTTAATTTTTAAATTATTATTATTTATTTATTTTTTATTTTTTTTTAATTTTTAAATAAAGATTTTCTAGCTTAAAATGAAATACAACTAAAATCTAAATAAATCCAAAACTAATTAAAATCTAAACTAAAATTTATTTTAAAAAAACAAACAAAAAGGAGCTTTTTATGATTTTTTATGATTTAAATCAAAAGTCTAATAAAAATGAACTTTTTAACTTTTTTAATTTTTTTTTAAATTTTTTATTGATTTGTTTAAAATCAAAACTTACAAAAATAAAAATAAAAAATTAAATCTAAAACTTTAAACAAATCTAAGTCCTAAAAAAAAACTAAAACAAAAATTTAATGAATGAACGGCTAAACCAAAAATAAACTAAACTCTAATCTAAACTAAGATCAAAAAAAAAATTGAAAAGGAACCTTTTTTATTTTTTTAAAACATTTATGATTTTTTATATCTTTTATATATTTTTTAAATTTTAAATTCAAACACACTATAACTAAAGACTATAAGTTAAATAAATAAAAAAATTAAAACCATGATCAAAAATCAAAAGCATAAACTATACAACAAAACCTAAAATCTAAATCTAAAATCTAACCGAAATGAAACTCATGTTTAAAATAAAGACACAACGTAAAAAAAATCTAAAAATGAATTAACATATATACATAAAAAAAATTCTGAAACTAAACTAAGATATAAATCAAAACAAAATCTAACATAGCAAAAAAAAATCGAATTCATGTCTCTGATTTGCTAGGCAGGTGTTTAACGGCAGAAGGACAATACCCAGGTGATGGAGTGACTGCGTGCAGAGGGCAGCTTGGTGAGGAACGATGCAAGGACGCGTAAGTAAAAGAAGAATAAGGTTGCGCATCAAGGACGTAGATTTATTGATTTGCTGCTTTGTTATTGCAGGTTCTGAACAGCGGCAGCATGCAAGGGTGAACCAGTTTGATGCATTTTGCAGGTTAAGGGGAAGGGAGGTAACAACGTATGGTTGACTGGATACAGCCACAGGGGTGGATAGAAACGATTATATATGGCTGCGTGGAGTTGGATGGAGGCAAAAAAATGAAGAAATGCAGTGATCCCCTTGCAGCGTACAGGTTGAGAGCAAAAATGAAACAGAAAAAGTTTGTGGTGGTAGCGTGGGATGGGCTGCGTGGTTTGACAGCAGCAAAAGAGACCAACGTGGGGGGGTTTGATGGAGAAATATGGAGCTTGGAACTTTTTCTGGCAAATTTTTTTTTTAATTCCCTTGCTTTTGATGGAAACCCTGCAACAATTCTCTGGATCTGAAGATGACTGAATTTGAAACCCTTTATCAACAAAACAATGTCCCTGTAGAAAACTGGTTGTGAGGCTAGATCTTGCCCCAAGGCCTAGATCTGGCTTCCAACGAGAAATCTCTTCCTACAACCTGCAAAAGAACAAAGAAACCAGAGACAAAATATACAAGGATAAAACCCAAAATTTAATAGATTAATTACAGTTTTAACAGATAAATGACTCTAAACAGCCAGATTCATCAATAATCCACAGACATGTTATCAAAATTCCAGATTTACTGTGAAAAGCTTCAGAAATCTCTCATGCATTCGCCAAAACAAACTTAAATGATAAACCCAGGATCGAAACTGGCGTGGCTCTATAAGAGAATGCTTGCGGGAGTTGGCTGATTCAGTCGAGAACTTCCCCAAACGCCCATTGATCTTCTTCAATAAGGATTTCCTGCACAACTCACTTCAACCATCAATAAAGAGAGAAAAACAGTACTAGATCTCAGATGCAATGGAGATACCTGCCATTATTTCAGAAATTCTAATACCATTCAAACCCTAGTAAGTGAACAAGATACTTGTGTTCAACAATACTCTACAATAAGCTGTTACTAATGGCTGAAAATTAAAATATGCAGAAAATAAAATAGCTCACAGCACTTCAAGAGAGTAACACCAGCAAGATTTCAACCCCAAAGTCTTTCTTTATTAGCACTAGAAAAAGTTTACAAGAGAGCTTCTTTAGCACAAGACTCAGATCTCATCTTCTCTCAAATGACCCCTAGCACCCTATTTAAAGGAAAAATTCCCAACGGCTAGTTCGAGTGATCCACGTCAAAATGATCTCGACCGTCGATGAGGATCAAGACATCTCTTAATCTCATCCGTCGAATTTTTTAATGCATTAAAAATTGAAATTCTGCATTTATTTACTCAAAAATATTATTATTTTATTATTTTTAGCCTTTTACTCTATTTTATTATTTTTTATTTTTATTTAAATTTTTTTATTTATTTTTTATTTATTTTAAAATTTATTTTTAAAATTTTATTATTTTTTATTTTTTTTAAATTTTTATTTTTCAGTTATTTTTTTTAGTTTTTTAATTTATTTTTAAATGGATCCTCGAACTTAGCCTTTGGAAAAATCACCTAGGACCTAGGACTTAGGACTTATGAGGGGATTAAAACATTTTCTAACCCTCAAGACACTTTACATCATGACTTTTACAACTTTACATCTCAAGGGTGAGAACCCATTTGACATAGACCCTCATAAACCACCCAGTTCTGCGACACAACTATAATCTAGCAGATTAACACACTAGGATTCTCCTAAGATTCTAATGACAAAATTCATTCTGGCTTTGGGGTTAGGCTGAAGGAAAACTCTGCCGATCATAGATCGGTGAGACAAAAAACCTTCCGGAACGTAGATTATCACTAGGAAATTAGGTCCACCTAGGCAATTTTACATACATGACTCATATCTGCTAAGATTATTTACAATTCACGCATGCAGACTGGGTTTACAACATAATATGATCAAGTCGACGATGACTGTCAAATGGCATGGACATGTTGATCAAGCGCTATCCCTTTTTGTGAAGAAAAGGGGGTGTACTGCTATGGGTAGTTGACACGTAGTGGTCAACAGTGTGCTCACTTGCCTTGACTGTCCTTTCTTGTCTTCCGCACCTAAGCTCTGATTACATGTTTAGAAATCTAGGGCATTCAATAAATGACAATTTCTCTTCTTGATAATTGCTTGTGATGCTCTTTTTCTTCTTAATCTTATATTCAATTCTTCGTTAGCTTATTAAAGTGTTCTTTCATCAAGACAAATACCAATATTCAATAATAAAAGAGATAAGTGACACAGAATATAGGCTTCTCTAGCCAAGGCCAAAACTTCTCACCTCTTGAGAGGAAAACCCGATCAAAATTCTTCTTCTCATATCTTCAATTGATAAGTACCAAGACCATGACATAAACCTTGACTCTCGATTCCTTCCAAGAACCTTGTCAAAAACCTAGATACTCCACCTCTTCCTTTGCTCTGCCTTTCTCACATTGCTTCCTTTGGCTCCTTCTAAAGAACTCAATCTCTATCCTTCTTACTGCTTCTCTTTGGCTTTCCCTAGAGAATCTCGGTCTCTAGGTCTTTCCTGGCTTCCTCTAGAGAGACTCGGTCTCTAGGTCTCTACTTTGACCTCCCAGAAGGTTCCTTCTTTTGCTATCCTAACTTCGCACTTCTCAGAAGATTCTGCTACCCAGACTTTGCACTACCCCAGAAGATTCTACAGCCCAGACTTCGCATTGCCCCAGAAGAAATTCTTTTCGCTAGCACAAAAGAAAACCTAATTTTGTATTACCCTTTAGAACCCTCTTTCTTTCTTCGCACTTCTCCTTCTCTTCCTTCTTCGTACTACTGCTTCTCTTCCTTCTTTCGCACTTCTTCTAGTCTCAAGTAAGTCAAGTTTCTTGTCTTCAAATGGAGGACGAGTTAGGCTATATATACACCTCCTTCGCTGCCCTTTAGGCCAACTTGACAGCTAGAGTTAGGCTGACTTGATCTAGCAACTTCCTCATCGTTTGTAGGTCGACTTGAAGAGTTTTGGTGACAAGTTCTTGGAGGATAGTTTACATAGATAATATTGACCTTTTACAACCTGTAACATGACTTCATTTACATGATAACGACTCTTACATTTTATGACTAGATGAAAAATAAATCCTAAAGACTCTTAATTGGAGCCTTGACTCAAAAACAAAAACCCTTGCCCATGAAACCCATGAATAATTTCATTTTTCTTTATTTACATCTTATTTGATAAAACCATATTTACATGTCATTATGAAGACCGAACCTAGTTACACTTTTCAACACAACCAAACCCTACATCAACACAACCTATCTAACTATATAGCCACAGTGTAAAGATCAGAGAGAGCCCTTTCTAGATTGAAGGGGCTAGCCTTCAATCTATAAGTTGGATTGAAAAGGTTTCCTTGGAAACTTCTCTCCTATAGCCAAGAGAAAACTTTCTAAGTACTAACAGAACCTTTCCTGGGACCCCTACTAGATTAAGCAGTAACGGGTACTAAGCGAATTATCATTGGAATTAAAGTCAAATCTATGTATGATTTGTGATTCGTGCACTATACAAACACATCTTTTTGGAATCTTATTTGAACCCTGTAACACCTCTCATACAAGCCCTGTGGCGTTATTTGTATACAAATTCAGTAATCTGAGTTTTGTGTTGGTGTATTGGTGTACGATGATCCGAGTTTGCAACTGTGATGACATATGAGTTATATATCCAAAGTGTGATTCGATTTTCCTGTGGTGATTAAAGCCTATTACATCTACAATGTTCAATTTGAAAGAAGCTCTGAATCACATCATCTCTCAGTGACATGACTGTGTTACCCCCGTGAATCAAAGCTAAGATTATGATCCTTGTGTGTAAAGCCAAGTATGTGTGGTAAATTAAAGATTTGTAGATGATGTTTGAAGTAGAATTTGTTGCGTCTTGGTATTGTTCAAGTGCAAGTCGCCTCCTTCCTAAACATATCTAAAGTTCAAAGTCTGTATCCTTGAAGTGAAGTATGTTTGAAGGACTTAAGCTACTCTTTGTGAATAACTCGAAGGTCGATGTTTGGACCTCTTGAAGACCTAGTGGTAGAACTCCTATGGACAAGAAACGAAAGGAATTCTTATGGACAGAATTGAATGAGAAGTTTGAATTTGTTGTAAGCATATCTCTTTGAACCGGCCCAAGGAAGTTATAATATGGTACCATACTCGAAGGAAATAATAGAGAACAAAGTTGAACAGGTAAGGCTGAAGAGGTATGTATAATATCTTGTTATCATAACTCAAGAACCAAGCATAGATCTAGACTGTAAGTCCATTTCAAGTTCTCCTGCAACTAATGACTCCCAAGTTTATCTAGAGCATGATCTCAAAGATTTCTAATCTTACAAGTCTATCATATTGCATGGATTTGTGCTACAATGGGTGTGTCTCTTGTCTTGCGGATAAAGACATAATCAATGTGATTAGTGCTTTATTATGTCCTTGCATATGTTAATTTTTAGGGCTAGAATGTTCTCTACTGAAGATAATTGTATTTTTAAACTTTTCAACATTTTCATATTACATTCACCCCATAACACCATAACATCATTAGCAATTATGTAGAGAGAACAATAACATCAACAATGCAGTGGAACAGTAAGGAACAACAGAAGAAAAACATACACAATAGAGACACCAGGATTTTGGTTGAAGACCAAGGCAAAACCCCACAAGGGGGAAAACCCATAATTAATTCTTCTTCTTCTATTAGATATTCATCAATGTTCAGCTAAGATACAAAGTACAATAAGAATGAGACATATGTCTTTCATCATCAATCACATTAGACCACCTAGGACCAATCCTGCAGCAAACTTACCTCTCAAGCAGGTATTCACAAGCCCTATTATCCTTGTAACAAGAATTGTTGTTAACACTATCATAAGCACCATTGTCATAGGCATTGTCACATCTATCATAGAGGTACTGCCACACATCACTATCATAGAGGTACTATCACAATTGTCATAGAGACATTGTCCCAACTGTCATAGAGGCACTATCACAACTATCATAGAGGCACTTGCCACTGTTACAACTATCATAGAGCCACTATCCCAACTATCATAGAACACTGTCACAATTTCCATAGAGGCAATATCACAACTGTCATAGAGGCACTGTTACAATTGTCACATCAAAGTCATAAGGATATGGTCATACATCACGTCATCGTCATCATCATAAGCCCAAATGTCACTGAATCAAGGATCATTGTTACTCATCTTAGCAAGGATCACTGTCATATATTTCTAAACAAGGATCACTATAGTACATCAAGGTCACTGTCATACATCAATAAGTCACTGTCATATAGATCATTGGCATATATAAAGGTCATTGTCATAAGCACTGTTATCCATCTTAGGCATATCATATGCCACTACCATAAGGATTTCCATATATCACAGTCATATGCACTGAAGATTAGGTCACACAGGCATCATTCTAACTTCGAAGGATTAGGGTCATTAGGGCCGTAACAAAATAAGTCAAATGAACAGCATATGAAGCCCACTAAACCACATTGGAACAGGTCACACATTCACAGAAAAAACCACATATAAATAGGACATGGAAGCTGCATATACTCACATAAAGGAGTGCATATTATCATAGAGGAAGGTTGCATATATTGGTTGAGGTAGGCCGCATTAGGCCATGGACATTTCCAAGAGAAGATTGCATTCAACCACAGAGATAGGCACAGAAATAAGTCGTATATACTACTGAGGTAAGCACGGAAATATGTCGCATATATTCCATTGTATTAGGCTGCATATGTCACCAAAAGAAACCAATATAAACACTGAGTTAGGCCGCACAAACCACAAAGGATAGGCCCAAAGATAGTTCGCATATACCAGTGAGATAAGCACAGAAATAGATCACATACACTCCACTCTATGTGAAAATTCTATCACTACAGCAACTGATTTACTTTTCCTACTTATTTCATCATAAGTTATTCATGAAATTACTTCAACAAACATTAAAATAAATACTACTGCAGATATCACATCATAATACAGAAACAAAATATGCACACATTGACAGATATTTTGGGCTAATGTCCCCGGAAAAACCCAATGTGGGAAAACCGATGCAGCAAGGGAGGATTTTATTATTCAGCAATTTTCTTGTACAATAGGGTGCCAAACTGGCTTACCCACAGATAGACAAACTTCCATCACTTTCCTAAACCCTCTGCGTCAGCCTACTGAGGCTCTGTGCAGCTTCCCTGGGCTTCTGCGTCACTCCTGCAGCCTCTGCGTGGATGACGCAAGCCCTTCTGGCTCTGCGCAGTCTCTGCTGCCTCTGCGTGGCTTCCTCTGGCTCTGTGTCTGCCTCTTCTACGTTGATCTCCCGTCTCTCTGTTCCGTACTTCCTGCCTCCTGACTACTCTCCAGACCACTGGTTCAATTTATCAGCAAACCCCGCTCCAGAAATTGAACTGACTGGTCTCCCTCAGTGTATTCTCCAAGCGCCCCTCAAGCCTCCTCTTATACTTTTTTCTATTGACATCTCAACGGCCGAGATTAAGTCCCTAATCAACGGCTAAGATTAGATCTGGCTTGATCCATGTCTTTTGGACCATTCTAGCACAGATTCATATTAATACACATTAATATTTTATTTTCCCTAAGTTTAGACTTAGAAACTCCATTAAAAATATTAATTATTTTAATATCTCCTTATTTATTTATAATCTGCCCAAACCTTTTCTAGGTATTGGAGATCTCGTGTGCCCCAACCTCTCCACCAAATTTCGTGGCTAGAGCACATCTGATGCTACCCCAAATCAACACTCCCTCTTAGCGAGGACTGTGCTCTAGCAATACTCCTCACTGAGTATTACTCTAATCATCCGGCATCGGTACCTATGCTGATGCTAGGCCTTCCTGCCCAACATCCTTTGGACTGCTGCCTCCTGTACTGCTACCCATGGTTCTGCCACTGCCACTGCTACATATGTATGACAACTCCCTCTACATTCGTGTTGTTGCTGGTCCTTTCTCCCAGCACTGCATCTGCATTGCACCTTCCGCCCCATCTATGCTATTGTTGGTCCTTTCTCCTAACACTGCATATGCACTGCAACTCCCTCTGCATCTGCGTTGTTGTTGGTCCTCTCTCCCAACACTGCATCTGTGCTGTTGTTGGTCCTTTCTCCCAACACTACATCTGCACTGCAACTCCCTCTTCATTTGTGTTGCTAACACACTACTTCTAAAAGGGGTTCTTTACCATCCCCATCTTTTCCCTGAAGTAGTCAAATTTTGACTTTCCAAGGGCCTTGGTGAGGATATCTGCCACTTGTTCCCCTGTAGGAGTGTAGCCCAACTGTACAACTCCACGTTGGACACAATCTCTGACAAAGTGACACCGGATATCAATATGCATTGACCTATCATTAAATACAGGATTCTCAAAGAGTTTGATGCAACTCTGATTATCACACATGATCCTGGTCGCCTCCATATTTTTTCTAAATAGGTGTACCAGCAATTTTCTAAGCGATATGGCCTCACACAAAGTTGTGCTTGTTTCCATATATTTTGCCTCAGACGACATCAGAGCCACGAAGTTCTGTTTCCTACTGCACCAGGAGGTTATTCCTAATCCAATGTTGAAACAGTACCCAGAGGTACTTTTCTTATCCACTGAACTTCCTGCCCAATCTGCATCCGTAAATCCACTCAACCTGATATCCTTCCCCTTGTTGTACAAGAGCCCATAATCAAATGTTCCCTGTAAATACCTGAAAACGTGCTTGGTTGTTGCCCAATGAGCCCTCTTTGGTTCCACGATGAACTGACAGAGGGTGTTGATAGCGTAGCAAATATCTGGCCTGGTATTGACTAGATACATCAGGGACCCTATGAGTTGTCGGTATAGGGTGGGATCGACATCTTTGTCTTCTGATGCATCAACCTTCTTATAGTTGGTGATCATTGGCATAGCCATAAGTCTACAGTCTCCCATCCCGAATCTTTTCAGAATTTTTGTAGCATACCTTCCTTGCCCAAGGAAGATTTCTCCTTTTTGTTGCCAAACTTCCAACCCTAGAAAATAGTGCATTCGTCCCAGATCCTTCATATCGAACACTGTGGCTAGATTCTTCTTGCAATCTTCAATGAGTCTGGATGATCCTGTTAGGAAGAAATCATCCACATATAATACTAAGATAAGTGGCTCGCTCTCTACGACCAGATAGCAGAGATTCGGATCCGCATCACTCTTGACAAACCCCATCTTCTACAAGTAGCCATCTATTCGACCATACCACACTCTTGGTGCCTGCTTCAGCCCATACAAGGTTTTCTTCAGTGTGCATACATGAGACTTCTTCTCATAAGTTTCAAAGCCTTCTGGTTGTTCAATGTATACTTCTTCTATTACCCCGTTCAGAAATGTTGTCTTGACGTCCATCTGATGGATCTCCCATTCCATCTAGGTTGCAAGAGATATCACGGTCCTAATAGATGTATACCTGGCTACCAGGGCAAAGGTTTCCTCATAGTCAATCCCTTCCTTTTGAGCATACCCCTTAGCCACAAACATGGCCTTGTATTTTTCAATACTGTCGTCCGCAGCATATTTGATCTTGTAGATCCATCTTGAACCTACCATAGATCTGTCTTGAGACCTTGACACCACCTCCCAGACATCGTTTACCATTATGGAGTTATACTCCACCCTCGCATCTAGCCAGACCTAATGCTGAGTTGCCTCCTTGAAGCTGGCAGGCTCTCCATCCTGAGCTACTAACGCCTGATACCCGTCTGCCTGTTTTTGCTCCCTTTTACTGTTCCTTGGCTCTCCGATGAAGTTCTGTGCATCACGCAGAATCTGACGAAGTTCCCTGTTGGTTCTTCCTCTGCCAACAGGTTCTTTTATTTGCTCCTCTTCCCCATCTTGAGAATCTTCTTGATCTGAGGAAGGATTCTTCACTTTCGTTGGTTGAGGAGGCATGACCAACGGATCCTTCTTTCGACTGCTCCTTGGAAGGCATTTCGCGAGATCTTCTGAAAGCTTCGTCTTCCATGAACTTTACATCTCGTCGTATTACTACCTTCCTGCTCCCTCAAAGATAGATAGTGTATGCCTTAGCGTTCTCGCTATATCCTACCAGATACCCCTTTTCTGCAGTCTGATCCAGCTTCTTCCTCTTTTCTTCGGGTATGCGACAATATGCCACACTCCCAAATATCCTGAAATGACTGACTTCAGGTGTCTTCCCAATGAAGACTTTCTCTGGAGTAATCTTGCCCAATGCCCGATGAGGAGTCCTGTTCTGAACGTAGACAGCTGTGTTGCATGCTTCTTCCCACAAGAATTCTGGCATATCCTGATCATACAGCATGGCCCTAGCTACTTCTACAATAGTCTTGTTTTTCCTTCCTACCACCCCATTCTGCTCCGGATTGTAGGGAGTTGTCCACTCTCTTCTGATGCCCTCCTTAGCACAATAATCAGCGAAGTCCTTATCGACATATTCTCCACCATTATCTGAGCGCAAGACTTTTATTTGCTTCCCAAACAGATTCTCCACCAAAGCCTAGAACTCCTTGAATCGACAGAAAACCTCATCCTTGGTTTTCAGAAAATACATCCAAGTTTTCCTCGAGTGGTCATCGATGAAGGTAAGGAAACACTCGGCACTGCTGAGAGCTTTGACGGACATAGGTCCGCAGATATCTGAGTGTATCAATCCTAGTACACTCTTGGCCCTGTGTTTGCTCCTAGGAAATGCCGCCTTGGCATACTTTCCTAGAGCGCATCCCCTGCATACATCATCTCATTCCGTACTCAGATCCGGAACTCCTGTCACAGTGCTCTTGAGAAGTCTCAGAGCTCCATGGTGCAAGTGACCCATCCTTCTGTGCCATAGTTCATTCAAGTCTTTGTCCCCATGACTACCTATTAGTGCCATTGGAGATTCTAGTTGTAATCTGCACAACCGATTACTTTTGATCCCGATCTGCACTTTCTTTTTCCAGCTCGGGTGTTTGACGTATACCTTTTCCTTGAAGAAGTAGACGTCATAGCCCTTGCCTTGTAATTGTGACACGGAAAGTAAGTTCATCCCCAATCCTGGCACATGCAACACATTTGTGGCACAGAACCACTCTCCCAATTCTATCTGAAAAACTATGGTACCCTTTCCCACTGGAGTACACTTTGCCTTGTTCCCCATGGTGATCTGAAAGTTCATCTTCTCTTCTCAAAATTCTAAGAAACACTCCCTGATTCCTGTCATATGCCACGAGGCTCCACTCTCTATATACCATACTTCTAATGATGCAGCACTAGATGTACGCCACTTCTTCTTCCAACCTGGAAGCCAACATAGATAAATCGAAACCTCTCTCTCTTGTGCAATCTTTTGAAAATCTGCGTGAGTCCCCTGAGGTCGATGCCTCTACATCGTGGTCTCGACCCATAACTAATTTTCCCTTTCTATCTCTAATTACTTGCTCTGATACCATGTCAAAATTCTATCACTGCAGCAACTGATTTACTTTTCCTACTTATTTCATCATAAGTTATTCATGAAATTACTTCAACAAACATTAAAATAAATATTGCTGCAGATATCACATCGTAATACAAAAACAAAATATGCACACATTGACACTATTATTTTGGACTAATGTCCCCGGAAAAACCCAATGTGGGAAAACCGGTGTAGCAAGTGAGGATTTTATTATTCAGCAATTTTCTTGTACAATAGGGTGCCAAACTGGCTTACCCAAAAATAGACAAACTTCCAGCACTTTCCTAAACCCTCTGCGTCAGCCTGAAACCCTCTGTGTCAGCCTACTGAGGCTCTGTGCAGTCTCTGTTGCCTTTGTGTCGCTTCCTTTAGCTCTTCGTCTGCCTCTTCTGCGCAGATCTCCCGTCTCTTTGTTCCGTACTTGCTGCCTCTTGACTACTCTCTCTAGACTGCTAGTTCAATTTCTCAGCAAACCCCACTCCAGAAATTGAACTGACTAGTCTCCCTCAGTGTATTCTCCAAGTGCCCCTCAATCCTCCTCTTATACTTTTTCTGTTGACATCTCAACGGCCGATATTAAGTCCCTAATCAACGGCTAAGATTAGATCTGGCTTGATCCATGTCTTTTGGACCATTCTAACACAGATTCATATTAATACACATTAATAGTTTATTTTCCCTAAGTTTAGACTTAGGGACTCCATTAAAAATATTAATTATTTTAATATCTCCTGATCTATTTAGAATTTGCCCAAACCCTTTCTAGGTATTGGAGATCTCATGTGCCCCAACCTCTCCACCAAATTTCGTGGCTAGAGCACATCCAATGCTACTCCAAATCAACACTCTATTAGGCCACATTAATTGCCATCATTAGGCCATATTAGAATGCCATAGGTAGGCGCATTGGATCTGAGGTTAGGTCGAAGAAAGTCGCTGAACTAGACCGCAGATGATGCCATGATTAGGCCGTGGGAGTATGCCACACAAGGTCGCAAAAGTATGCCACACAAGGTCATAGAGATGCCTTAGATAAGCCACATTGAAAAGCCACAAAGAAGTCTAAATTCATGTGCCAAATGGAGGAGAATAGACGCCTATTTATAGTTGTTTCCACCTATGAAGAATCACATCCCTTGTGTAGGCCAACATGAATGTATATGAGGTCGACGTGAATTTTTGGAGGGAAACATAAATTCAATTTTTCTTTTGAAAATATTTAAATATATTTTCCACATGATTTGAGGATTACTTGCCCAAGTAGATTTGATATATCGAATAAAAATGAGAGAGTGCCATGACGATTTGAACATATCAATAATAAATTTTCTTTTATCCAATTTGATTTCATCTTTGGGACAACATGGGCTTCTTTTGGGTTAGATAGGTTTCTCATGCAGAATTCATCCCATGGCTGCCCCAAATTTCAACATATATAGGTCAAAGTTTTGTGCTACCATTCGAATAAGACAATTAAAATATCAATGAGCTCCATCTCTAATATAGAAGGCTTATAAATGGCATTTTAGCGTCTGTAACTAACACATCAGTATACATGTAGAACTTGCAATTTGAAAGTTGACAAGTCTTGAAGACTTTTGAAGCATCTAGAGTTTGTCTGAAAACCCTAGCAACAAAACCTTAGGACGAATTGTTTCCGTTGAAAGAAGCCCTAGCTCTTGAAAATGACAAAATTAACATCATGTTGATATGAGGGCTAGGATGATTACAAGAAGTATTAAATTAAGCGGGAGTTGATTGTTGATTTGTGGTAGCATCGGATGTGCTCTAGCCATGAAAATTGGTGGAGGGGCTAAAGCACATCAGATCTCCAAAACCCAGAAATGGATTGGGGAAATTCCACTTGGTTAAAGAGATATTAAAATAATTAATATTTTTAATAGAGTTCCTAAGTCTAAACTTAGGAAAATTAAAATATTAATGGGTATTAATATAAAACTGAGTGAGAATGTTCTAAATGACATGGATCAAGCCAAATCTAATCTTAGCCGTTGATTAGAGACTTAATCTCAGCCATTGAAGACTCAATAGAAAAAAGTCTAAGAGGAGGCTTGAGAGTCAATTAGAGATACACCAAGATTGATCAGTCAATTCAATTTTCTGGTGCTGAAAAAATTCGAACAAGTGATCTGTTGTAGCGAGGGGCAGTGAGTACATAGCAGAGAGGCAGAGAGAGTGACAAAGGGTCAGCGCAGTGACCAAAGAGGTTGACACAGAGACAACCAGAGCTACGTAGAGGCAGCAGGAGCCACGCAGAGGCAACAGGAGCCACACAGAGGCGACTAGAGATTGTGTAGAGGCTGAGAGACCTGCGTGGGTGATGCAAAAGGCCAGAGAGTTGACGCAGAGAAGCAGAAGGCTGACGCAAAGGGTTCTAGAGCTACGCTAAGGCTAGCAGGATTGACGCAGAGGGTTCTAGAGCTACGCTAAGGCTAGCAGGGCTGACGCAGAGCCTTGGAAAAGCGTCGGAAGGATTTTCGTGGGGCAGACTTGCTGAATATCTGTCTCTGAGAAGAGGTATTACTGCCGTGTAAAAATCTTTGTTGCGTGAGCTAGTTTGGCACCCTAGTTGTACTCAAGAAATCTGCATAATAATAAAACCCTCAAAACTACTACACCGCATTGGGTTTTTCTGGGGACGATTGTTCAAAAATAACGATGTCCCTTGTGTGTTTGTCTAGTATTTCAGTTGTTGATCTGTATATGAGTTAAGGCTGCATTTGTGTTTATTTCTAGTATTTATATGTATAAATAACTTGTTAATGGAATAAACAAGCAGGTGAAATAAACCAGATAATGCAATAGGAATTTCTGACGTGTCAAACTTAGAAATTTCAACATGGTATTAGAGGGTTGCAAAATCACGGGAGGACTGAAAGCACCAACAATATCAGAAATTTGTAGCAATAGCAGCTATCCCGAGAGACATGGCTGCTCCTAAGCAGAAGGCAACAGAGGAGTAATGCAGAGGGCCTGCATCATCATTTCGAGCCTGAGAGAGGGCCAGTGCAAAGGCAGAGAGAGGCAAAAGAGGCTCATGAAGAGCCACATCATCCTACTCAGCCAGGAAGGCTTGATGCAATTGGCCAGAAGAGTGATTCAACCTTTGTCGGGATTGCCCAAAGCTCAAAGGCTGGGTTTCTTCAGTTGTCGAGGCCTAGGGAGTCGTCGGAAAATTGTGGAATGGAAAGTTGGTGGGATGTTGTTTCTGTCGAAGCAGAACAGTACCTAACGGGACAAAACCAAGGTAGAGGGAGTCGTTGCGTTGATGGATTTCTAGCCAAGAAATCCAGATCTAAGTTGCAGTTGCAAAGAGGATTGGAGAGGAGCGGATTGACAGTTGGCAGGAAGATTTCCAGCGGGAAAATCAGGACTTAGAGGGAGATTTCCAAGAGGGAAGTCGAATCTCAGAGGAAGTCCAGAAGAGGAGTGGAGATGGCAATGAACGGGTTGAGGCATCAAGGCAGGTTGGACAAGGCTTCCAACTTTGTCATCTGAAAGGCCGGGATCCTGTCAGTCCTAGATAGACATCGCATCAAGGGCTTTGCCTTGAGAACTGTGGCTATCCCAGTAGACCCTGTTGATAATGAGAAGTATGAGGATGAAATGGCGAAGGCAAAGTGCATAATCCTTGATGGGGTCAAGGATCATGTCGTACCGCATATTGCTGAAAAGAACACGGCAAAGGAGATGTGGGATACTTTGATGACATTGTATCACGGCACTTCCGTGCAGCAGAAGATGTTATTAATGAATCAGCTGCGATCGTATTAGATGCAGAAAGGGGAGTAGATAGATCTATACCTCCTCAGATTGCAAGAGATTTGCGACCAACTTACTTCCATAGGGGCCATGCCAGATTAGGAGTTCATGGTGAGGACCGCCCTGAATGCAGTCTCTGAGGAGTGGGAGACATTTGTCTAAGGCATTTTGGGCAGAGCTACTCTTCCAGGATGGGAAGAGATGTGGGCAGCTCTTCGCCAAGAAGAGATCAGACGGTTGACCAAGGCGGGGAGTAGCAGCAAAGGAGGTCGAATCAAGAAAGAGGAGGAGGATGCGGCTCTGGCATCTGCGGGACAGCAGGGGAAGAGGAAGAAGAAGGACAACTCCAAGGTAAAGTGCTTCCATTGCGGGGTGCTCGGTCATTATGCAACCCAGTGTCCGAAGAAGAAGAACAAGGGAGAGGCTTCTGACTCCAAGGCAGCTCCACTTTAGACTGATGAAGATTGTGCCATGATTGCTCATGCACCTCTAGAGAAGAGGTGGGGAGACATCGAGCTGTAGTCAGGAAGACTACAGAAGATGAGGGGCAGGATCCTTGAGGTGCTCAAACTCTTGGATCATATCCAGCTACGAGAGCCCCGAATGACAGTAGCAGGATGACAGATGTCGAGAAGAAGCAAGATGCGATGGAGCGACAAGGCAGTGCTAGAGTGTAGAGGTATGTAGCAACGCAGTGGAGGTCGCAGCAGTGCGAGAGGCACAGAGGTGTTTGCAGCAGTGCAAAGGCAGCAGAGGGAGCACACGATAGCATCAGAGATAGCTTCAACATCTAGAGGCTTCCGAACTGACAAGGATGTCAGGAGTTGGGTAGATCAATAACTGAGTTGCAGTGCAGCAGTTAGCATTGGTAGTGCTATGGGCAGCATGACGCAGCATGTTGACAGGGAGTTGTGGTATAGATGTAGCAGTGGCAGTGGCACATCCATGGGCAGCAGTACAAGAAGCAGCGGTGCAGTGGATGTTGGGCAGCAAGCCAAGCATCCGCACAGGTATCGATGCAGAAGGATCAGTGTGATGTTCAGTGGTGGAGCATTACTAGAGCACATTCCTCGCTAAGAGGGAGTGTTGATTTGCAGTAGCATCGGATGTGCTCTAGCCATGAAAATTGGTGGAGAGTGTTGGAATTTCTAATTCTAACCCTTTAGAAATTCTTCCTGTATTATCTGGTTTATTTCTTCCTACTTGTTTAATTACTTAACAAGTTATTTACCATGTAAATATTGAAAATAAACACAAGTACAGTATCAACATCTACATATCATCAACTGAAAGAAAACAAGCACACAAGTGACATCATTATTTTTGGACCAATGTCCCTAGAAAAACCCAATGCGGGAAAGCCGATGCAGCTATTCAGAGGGTTTTATTATTATGCAATTTTCAAAATACAACTAGGGTACCAGAAATGGCTCACCCAACAAAGAATTCCCTCGACAGTAGCAACTCTCCTCAGAGACAGATATTTCGATTGATCAATCACTGGGTGAACGATCCCATAGCAACAATTGCATTTTCCACTGCTCTACGTCACTCTGATAGAGACTGTGTCACCCTTCTCGACTCACTAGCACCCAGTCTGCCCTGCGAAAATCTTCCCAACGTTGCCTCTTGGCCCTACGTCAACTCTGCTAGCCTCTACGTAGCTATTAAAGCCTCTGCATTAGCCCTTAGACCCTCTACGTCACCCATGCTGGCTTTGCTCAACTCCCAGTTGTCTCTGTGTAGCCCCCAGCTGCCTCTGCATCAACCTCTCCCGGCTCTGTGTTGTCTCTCTAGTACCAACTTTGCCTCTCTGCTATGTATTCACTGCCCCTCGCTGTTGATCACTGATTCTATCTCTCTTAGCAAACCCTGCTCTAGAGAATAGAATGACTAATCACTCTAGTATATTCTCCAACTGACCCTCAAGCCTCCTCTTATACTTCTCTCATTGCTCCATCAACGGTCAAGATTAAATCTCTAATCAATGGCTAAGATTAGATTTGGCTTGATCCATGACTTTTGGAACATTCTAACACAGTTTTATATTAATACCCATTAATATTTTATTTTTCCTAATTTTAGACTTAGGAACTCCACTAAAAATATTAATTATTTTAATATCTCCCAAACCGGTTAGAATCTGCCCAAAACATATCTGAGTCTTGAAGATCTCATGTGCTTTAGCCTCTCCACCAATTTTCAGGGCTAGAGCACATCCGATGCTACCCCAAATCAACACTCCCTCTTAGAGAGGACTGTGCTCTAGTAATACTCCACAGTGAGTATCACTCTGATTATCCAGCACCGATATCTGTGTTGATGCTAGGCCTCCCTACCCAACATCCTCTGCATTGCCGCATCCTGTACTACTGCCCATGGCCCTGCCACTGCCACTGCTGCATCTATATGATAGCTCCCTCTGCATCCGTGCTGCTGCTAGCCCATACTCCCAGCACTGCATCCCCCTCTCATCATGTTGCATCATGCTGCCCATAGCACTGCCACTGCTAACTGCTGCACTGCAACTCAGTTACCGAGAAGTAAGTAACTGATCCACCTAACTCTGACATCCCTGTCAGGCTAGAGACATTCCCGATGTTGAAGCTCCCTCTGCCACTAACGCTGCTGCAACAACTCCCTACATCTCGCACCATTGCACACCTCTCTGTGCCATCCCGCACTGGCGCGACATTCCCGTGCCTCTTGCACTGTTGCAACCTGCTAGCCTCGTGTTGTCCCGAGACTCCTGCACTATAGCACTCATTGTCGCTCCATTAGCGTCCGTCTCTACTGACATCCACTATTCCTGCTACTCCTGTTCAGACCTCCCGTAGCAAGGTATAATCCAAGAGGTTGGGTACCTCAAGGATCCTGCCCCTTATCGCATGTAATCCATTTGACTATAGCTCAATGTCTCCCCACTTCTTCTCGAGTGGTACATGAGCACTCATGGCACAATCGTCATCCTCCTCAACTTCTTTTTCCTCCTTCGCTAGCGCTGCCTAGGTCTCAGAAGCCTCTCCCTTACTCTTCTTCCTAGGACACTAGTTCGCAAAATGACCTAGTTCCCCACAATGGAAGAACTTGACCTTGGAGAGGTCCTTCTTTCTTTTCTCCTGCTTTCCCGCAGATGCTAGAGCCGCATCCTCTTCTTCCTCCTCCTTGATTCTAACCCCTTTGCCACTATTCCCCACCTTGGTCACTCGTCTGATCTCTTCTTAACGAAGAACCACCCACAGTTCCTCCCAATCCGGAAGGCTCATCCTGCCCAGTATGTTCTGGACAAATACCTCCCAATCCTCTGAGGCTGCGTTCAATGCGGTCCTCACCATCAATTCCTGATCTGGTGTGGGCCCTATGGAAGTTAGTTGGTCACGGGTCTCCTTCAATCGACCGAGGAAGAAATCTATCTGCTCTCCCTTCTCCATCTGGGATGACCGCAACTGATTTTCAAGTAACATCTTCCTCTGCACAGAAGTATGATGGTACAATTTCTTCAGGGCCTCCCACATCTCATTTGCTATGTCCTTTTCGGCAATATGCGGCACCACATGATCCTTGACCCCATCAAGGATGATGCACTTTGCCCTGGCCATTGCCTCCTCGTACTTCACATTTTGAGCTGGGTCAACTGGGATCACTATTATTTTCAAGGCGAAGTCCTTGATGTGATATCTGTCTAGAATGGACAAGATCCTGGCCTTCCAAACCACGAAGTTGGATGCACCATCCAACCTATCCTGATCTCTCAGTCCATTCATGGCAATCTCGCTGCTCTTCTTTCGACTCCTCCGAGTCTCTCAACTTCCCGTCTAGAAGTTATTGGTTTGACGCCCTCTGAGTCTCGATTTCCCTTCTGGAAATCCTTTTTCCAACATCAAGTTGCCCCACTCCGATCGTATGACACTGATCAGGATTCCTTGGGTAGAAATCTGCCTTGGCAGCAACTCCCTCCACCTTGGTCTTGCCTTGTTAGGTATTGTTCTGACCACAGTACCCCACCAGCTTCGCTCTGCAAATTACTCGCATCCTCCTATACCCCAGCAACTGAAGGATTGAGCCACTTGCCTCTGCGCAATCCTGGCACCGACAAATTAGCTCCCCTAGTCAACTGCGTCAGCTCTCCTGGCCTCTGTGTGGCTCTGCATGACCCTGATTCTGCCTCCCTTAGCCTCTGCACTCCCTTTCTGTGGCCCATAATGACGATGCAGCCTCTCCGTGTCACTCCTTTTGTCGCCTTCTGCACGAATCAACTTTGTCACTCGAGACAACTAAATCTGCTGCTACTGCTCTGCTAGCTGATGCCTTCAAATATCCTGCGATCTGTAACCTCGCTCTGATACCATGTTGGAATTTCTAATTTTGATCTGTTAGAAATTCTTCCTGTACTATCTGGTTTATTTCTTCTTACTTGTTTAATTACTTAACAAGTTATTTACCATGTAAATACTGAAAATAAACATAAGTACAGTATCAACATCTAAGCTCATCAGTTGAAAGAAAACAAGTGACACCGTTATTGTTGGACCAATGTCCCCGGAAAAACCAAATGCGAGAAAACCAGTGCAGCTATTCAGAGGGTTTTATTATTATGCAGTTTTCATAATACAACTAGTGTGCCAAAAATGGCTCACCCAATAGAGAATTCCCTCGACAGTTGTACCTCTCCTCGGAGACAGATATTTTGGCTGATCAATCACTGGATGAACAATCCCACAGCAACAATTGCAGTTTCCACTGCTTTGCATCACTCTAATAGGGACTGTGTCACCCTTCCCGGCTCACCATCACCCAGTCTGCCCCAAGAAAATCTTCCCAGCACTACCTCTTGGTCCTGCATCAGCTTTGCTAGCCTCTGCGTAGCTACTGAAACCTTTGTGTCGCCCACACTGGCCTCTCTTGGCTCTGTGCAACTCCCAGCTGCCTCTGCGTAGCCCCCAGCTGCCTCTACGTCAACCTCTCCCGACTTTGCGCTCTCTCTGGTACCAACTTTGCCTCTTTACTATGTATTCACTGCCCCTCGCTGCTGATCACTCATTCTATCTCTCTTAGCAAACCCCACTCTAAAGAATAGAATGACTGATCACTCTGGTGTATTCTTCAACTGATCCTCAAGCCTCCTCTTATACTTTTCTCTTTGGTCCATCAATAGCCGCTATTAAATATCTAATCAACGGCTAAGATTAGATTTGGCTTGATGCATGACTTTTGGAACATTCTAACGCAGTTTTATATTAATACCCATTAATACTTTATTTTTCCTAAATTTAGACTTAGGAACGCCATTAAAAATATTAATTAATTTACTATCTCCTAAATTGGTTAGAATCTGCCCAAACCATATCTGGGCCTTGAAGATCTCATGTGCTTTAGCCTCTCCACCAATTGTCATGGCTAGTACACATCCGATGCTACCCCAAATCAACAGAGAGACTAAAGCACATGAGATCTCCAAGACCCAGAAATGGTTTGGGGAAATTCTACCCAGTTAGAAAGATATTCAAATAATTAATATTTTTAATGGAGTTCCTAAGTCTAAACTTAGAAAAAAATAAAATATTAATGGGTATTAATATAAAACTGGGTGAGAATGTTCTAAATGACATGGATCAAGCCAAATCTAATCTTAATCGTTGATTAGAGACTTAATTTCGGCCATTGAAGACTCAACAGAAAATGTATAAGAGGAGGCTTAAGGGTCAGTTAGAGATACACCAAGATTGATCAGTGAATTTGATTTTCTGGAGCGGGGTTTGTTGAGAAAATTCGAGCAAGTGATCTGTTGCAGCGAGGGACAGTGAGAACATAGCAGAGAGGCAGAGATAGTGCCAGAGGGTCAACGCAGTGACCAAAGAGGTTGACGTAGAGACAGCCAGAGCTACGCAGAGGCAGCAAGAGCCACGTAGAGGCAGCGAGAGACTGTGCAGACGCTGAGGGGCCTGCGTGGGTGATGCAAAAGGCCAGAGAGCTGACGCAGAGAGGCAGTTGCTAACTCAGAGGGTTCTAGAGCTACATTGAGGCTAGTAGGGTTGAAGCAGAGCCTTGGAGAAGCGCCGGAAGGATTTTCGTGGGGTAGACTTGCTGAATATCTGTCTCCGAGAATAGGTATTACTACCGTGTAAAAATATCTATTGGGTGAACTAGTTTGGCATCGTAGTTGTACTCAAGAAATCTGCATAATAATAAAACCCTCAGAACTGCTACACCGGTTTTCCCGCATTGGATTTTTCCAGGGACGATTGTCCAAAAATAACAGTGTCCCTTGTGTGTTTGTCTAGTATTTCAGTTGTTGATCTATATATGAATTAAGGATGCATTTGTGTTTATTTTCAGTATTTATATGTATAAATAACTTGTTAATGGAATAAACAAGTAGGTGAAACAAACCAGATAATGCAGTAGGAATTTCTGACGTGTCAGAGTTAAAATTTCAACATTGATTCACTTCTTAAAAGATAAGTACTCTACATCTCCTTTCTTTGATTATTATTGTTGCTATCATCTTTGGATAATCCTTTACACTTTGCTTAATCATATTTATTCTTCCATAGCTTCCTAGTAAAGTTTGCAAGTCGATGATAAGACCTGATAGCAGATTTGGAAGAGCGTAGCAAAGCACAAGGACTTTCTTGAATCACAAAAGACGTGAATGCAGAAGGAGAGAGTAGTTTGAAATATGCATTAGAGAAGTCAAAAATCTAACATGCACCAAATGGCAGCTTGTAAGAAAGAAGGTTCTCCAAATAAGAGGGAAAGGATCATGTTTAGACAATTGCCTCAGGTAGAAGAGTTATCCCAGGATTTTAAAAAGGAGCCTTATGATTAAAGAAGACCTCATACTTCAGAAAAGAAGGACTCGCGAGTCAAAGGAAGAAATATTGACTTCAAAGGGAACTAGAAGCAGAAGTTGACATAAAGGATCTTACACTACAACCTCGGACTTGAGGATACATCATTTGGCTTGGCAGTGTTAATAATGAATTGAGATACTATAGATAGTTGGATCTGGTATGGTTTTGTGAAAGAGCATGAAGAAGGACTTTGTTGCATTGCAGAGGTAGAAGATATGGCATTGAAGTAGTTTGGCTCCATAAAAATATTTGTTTGATCGACTGTTTGATGGCATGCTGGACTCGACAATGATATTTTGTAATGATCGGAGCAATATGAAGATTGTCAAGAACCAAGTTTACATAGAAGGTTGAAGAACATCATGATTCGTGACTTGATGCAGAATGGAGCCATGAAGCTACAGTATATCTCCACTGACGACTAGGTAGTCAATGCATTGATGAAGTTCCTTCCTAAGGGAAAGGATGAGTATTTTTAAATTTTGAGACAAGTTTAGGCTTGTGGATATCTCCTCCCTATTTGAGAGAGAGTGAGGATGGACACTGTGTTCTCCATGTGTCATGTAAAATGGCCAAGACTAAGGGCTGTAATTCTAGTACATGAACAAGGATAGGCAGAATGGTGGATTGGATAAGCATCAAGGACGAACATTCTTGAGATCGTGTACTGTGACCAGGGCTAACAATCGTAAGTCAAGTACATGGACTTGGTTAAAGAATGGTCTGGTGGACGAACATTTCCTTGGGATTAGGAGGAAATGGTCCTGTGAGGATATACCTTAGTGAACCTAAGTGGGGTATGTGCCTTGAGAGGTGGTGGTGTCCTATTGAATGCCTCCCAGCATTGTGCTCTGATCTAGTGGAGAGATAGAGCTTACATGTCAAGGCCTTAGCATTTGACAATGTTGGTTATGATGATGTTATCATCACTGATGCTTATCAATCAGGATCCTTACTTATAGAAGTCTTCAACTTCAGAATATCTCGATGGGTCATTATGAATACCTCCCTAGTTAAAAGGGAGTGTTGAAGTTGTAACTAGGTTCAGTCTTCATAATTGTCATTATATCATTATGTATTTTATGTAAAAAAAAGAAGAAAAAATTAATATTTTCTAGCATGCAATTCATGTTGTATTTTGGTCAAAAGAAAAATGTAAAAGGGCATGTTCTTCATGACCCTTGTAAAAGAAGCAAATTTGAATTTTTGAAAAAGCGTCATTTTTCCTCCAATCTGCCAAGTTGGTCCTCTAGAAGACAAGTCGACCTGCCCAAAAGATGTGTCCTTTCAGATGCAGGAACAACTATATATTGGCACCTATCCTCCACCTTTTGCCAAGCTAGTTTGGATATCATCTGTAGAAGACAATTCAAATCCGAAGCATTAAATCTGAGCATACATATACAAAGGTTTTGAGGCTCCTATTGTTTGTAACACACGAATATCTAAGGCTCTCGGTGATGCCAATTTTCTGTGACATATTCCTCTATGATCATGTGAGTTCCTGTGGTATGATTCTCTGTGTAAATGCAAGTTTCAGATGCACGTTCTACTATGATAATGCGAGTTTCAGAAGTACATATTGATGCAAGTTTCAAAGGCGCATTCTACTGTGATAATGCGAGTTTCATAAGTACATATTAATGCAAGTTTCAGAAGCACATTCTACTGTGATGATGCGAGTTTCAGAGCTACATGATGATGCAAGTTTCAGAGGCATTTAAGGACTGACATATGGCTGATTGGTGGACTATCTTATGGATTAAACATGGCAGAGCTGGGAGGGTTGACTTGGCACTTGGATCATTGGTTAGGTTGACTTGGATTTCTCTTGTTGACGAAAAATTTACAAGGAAAGGATTGATGGGTTTTCCCCTTGTGGATTTTTCCTTGGCTTCTGGCCAAATCTCTGGTGTCTCTTGTCTCTTGTGCACTTTGATCTCTATTTTCTTGTGTTTGAATGGTAATTTCTTAATAAACATTAAAGAAAAACTAAGAAGAACACTAAAACATCTTCACAAGTTATTATCATGACTAGAAATTCAATCCTCCAATTGAATTTCAACACTACTATGCATCAACAAGCAACCTAGTTTATTGTTGAAACCATCACTATGGCCTTCATAACTTATGCCTACATCAATGTCAACTTTGGAAAAAATGAAATGATTGAAATGAATAATAAGTTTGTTTGGCAAAGAAAACTACCAAAAGACAAAACTCAAAGTGAATACTAACACAACGGTAAAAGAAATCCAAAGGTTGAGAAACCTGGAACACTAAAAGAGATAAAGGGAATAGAGGGGATCAAAATGTCCCATAAACAATACGTTGTCAAACAGTATCATTTTCCTCACAAATAGACCATTGGAAGAAGGATAGAAAAATGAACATAATTGGAAGAACCTGCAACTTAGCAAAGCAAAATTGAGAAAACAACAATTACGCTACTATTGTGAAGCAAATGTAATGTGTGTTTTTCCTCATAGCCTAGAATATGGCTTAAACAAACTTTGAATATTTACAACAAGCACAGTAAGAATCATGCAACATGCAACCTTAAAACAAAATAGACTATGACCAAGATTTTTACGGTGTGCATTTTAATGTAGCCTGTTGCATGAAATAATAATACCCATTCGACAGTCCTCGGTCTAAATTATCAACAAAGATTCGATCTCATATAAGGAATACATATTTGCAACTCTTATTCCACAGAATGACCTACAATCATATGAAACTCATTCAAAACACACCTCAACTAAGGTGCAGTTCCTATTTTTGTCTCGACTCAAAACTGTTATTCTGCTCTCAGCTGGTTTTCCTGCAAAATAAGAAACATGATATAAGATAAAATGCCCTCCAAAAGAAATAATAAAGACCTATAACTTTATATTTGGAACTAATTATCCAAAACTTCATAAAATAGTGAGCACCACGAACAGAAATCCAAAAGTGATAAACATTGTGTTGACAATGATCAGCACCCAGCATATTTGCCATGCCAATTGTTCTCTTCATTAAAAAATTCAAGATCTGATCTCAATGGTCTATCATGGAACCTTTCAATATTGCAAAATTATAACAATGAATTTGATAATGCTAATAGAAATATAAGCAGCCAAAAATATGGACTAAAAGAAGAAGCAGGATGACCCATGGGAGAAGCAACATAAAGTCCAGATTGTACTCCAGGATATCGCATTTTCCCAATTGGCTGTTTAATCGTAATCTGCAAGAAATATTATTTCCAAGACATACAACATGTTAAATTTTAGATTATGATAAGCACCTTAGTTTAATCATAATCTGAAAAAAATATTATTTCCAAGACATACAACATGTTAAATTTTGGATCATGGTAAGCAGATTCTGCATTCAGAATTTAAACCCTAAGAACTAAGAAATTTCAAAACCTAAACACCAATCAAAACAGTAAATCCTGAATGTTGTAAACTACAAACATATCACCCTGAAAATATTAACAGAAAGTACACAAATCTGATCTCACAAGCCTACATCTTTATACTATTGACTGAAGAAATACAATAGCTCAAAAACCCTAACTGTTAATCACTAGATCTGTAACAAAAAACTGTATGAATACAATCACGCACTCTGCCTTTTTTCATAGATGACGAACTCATGGGTTTTACAAACTTAGAAACCCTAAATTTAGCCTCAGATAGTGCACCCAAAATAGCTGGAGAAGGCTACTTGGACAGGAGAACCCAACTCCTGGAGTAATTAGCACAAAAAACCATGTGCAACCTCATAGAGATAGACTCCCTCCACCTAGAATAGAAAAACACAGGAAAAAACAAAACTATCATACTCTGGAAAACAGTTACCTATGCAAAAGCATTTTTTCTAAAAAACAGAAAAGCAAGTCTAGAAAATAGAAATTGTCTAAGGCTGAAAACAGCCTCAACTCCTGTCTATATCTACTGGGCCTTAGAGGCTCTTGCTACTGCTACCGCACCCTCGTTTTGTTCACAGAACCAGTAGAGGTGTAAAATACTGCTGGAAACACAGCCAACAAGCAACAAGAAAAATTATAATACCTTGCAAAAAAGTTGTTCACCATCAAGCCCAATGTCTCCCTCAGCATCTCAAACTTCCCCTTCACCAGGAGCTCCAAAATATCTGTCATGTCCCTTCTCAAATACATTTGTAACAGGGTGCTGCTACACAATTTTGCACAATTTTGGCTAAGGAAAAGAACCCATCATTTTCAATTGAAGGACTTAGGAGGCAATTCAACTTTATTTGGTTGCTAATGGAATGTGGGGGCCACCCACATGAGAAGTCGAATTGGGCCATTCGAATGGCTTGGAGGGAAGTCGAATACGTGGATGGAGGGATCCACATGAGACAAGAGAGTCCCAAGGAGTCATAAGGGGGGAGCAGCTCTCATTTAGGAATTCATTCTTACATCTTGAAAACAAATTACTTGATTGTTCGCTCTGCCGTTTAGCTGAGTCAACCGGCTGTTTAGCCACGAATTCAGCGCAAAGCAAGGAGTGTGTATTTCTAGGCAGCGGGGAATTACGTAGAGGGAGTCTGGAGCCATCAGAGAACAAGTGTTTGTCGGCAGAGTTAGTGGATTGAGAAAGCCGCAATAGGCCAGCACTCTTGGTGAGTTTTTGAGCCAGCATTCCAGCAATTCGAATTGCTGGGCTTGGGGATAGCGCAGAGACCATTCCAGCAGTTTTTGTGGAGCTTGGGAGCAGGTGCCATACGCTGAAAGCCCATCCAGGAAGTCAGGGATTTGATAGTAGAGGTCAGCTCAGCATTTTGTGAACACTTCCGAGAGGATTTACAGGTAGTTTCCAGCAGGCCGAGTTTTGCAGTTGCAGCTGAAGTTGGACTCCAAGGGGGTCAAATTTCTGAAGTCTGAACCAGCCAAAATCCTTCGTGGGTTTTTCTGGGTTTAGGCCAAGGAGTCCAGGATTAAAAGGACATAATTTTCTGGGAATTACAAGTGCAAATTCTAGCCATTCGAACTGCAGCAGAAAGGCAGTTTTCTAGGCAGTGCAGTGCAGATTGGTGCAGCAGTTGGACAGCCTTCAATTCAGCCATTTTCTCACCTAGGTTTGGTCATGCTTGTCCATTGAGACAAGCCTAGGTGCACCATCTTATTATCCAGTGTATTTTGCCTTCAGAAAAGTAATAAAATGGCTTATCAGTTCCTTATTTGCAGCTTTTCCATCGGTGTTTAATGCGTATTTCGTTTTTATAATTTGTTGCACAAATTATTTGCTTAATATCACTTGTATTCCTATTTAGGATATTTACACTGGTATCAGAGCCTAGTTCTTGGCTCAGTTGTGGGGATTGTCTCCTATGAGAGAAGGGGACCAGCAGAACATCACCTACCAAAGGCAGAGGTACCAGAGCAAAGAGAGAGAGCTGGAGATTACTCCAGACATGGAGGACAGAGGGAAAGCAGTGGTAGAAGAGGAGGACATGGTCGAACTCAAGAGCACGAAAGAGATGGCTTTCGACAACCTCTGAGGGCCCTGAATGACTTAGGCAAGGGTCAAAAAGATACGCTGGAGGAGATCAAGTCGCAGAACAGAGAGAGGACCACTCTTAGAGGGATTTTGTTTCGGGAAACTTCTGGGGCCTTTCAGCCATTCAAACATCCCTCACCAGCAGCGCAACACCCATCAGCCAGTGGGCCAACTCGTGCTGCACTACCTTCTTTTGTACCAATGGCACAAATTGAACCTGCAAAGGGTGAAGACCCCATTCAGATGGGAGACTATTTCAGAGAGTGGCAGTCTATGGATGCAGACTTTAAGGAAGCCCTCTCTTTCAGATATTTCTGCAAGCTCAAGTAGAGTGAGAAGAGCAAGGGTTATCGATGACAGGGAACCCAAAACAAAGAGCTGCAGAGGACCATAGGGAGGATGTACTTCCCTACTTTCGATGGCACTGCCAAGTGCACGGCTAGGGCTTGGGTTGAGAAGATCATCACCTACTTCCAACTCAACCAGATGACAGAACAGGAAGCCATCAAGATGGCCACGTCGCACATGGAGGGGGAAGCCCATGACTAGTGGTTTCATGGCTTGACCACCCTAGGGCATGCCAATGTGGCTTCTTATGAGGAATTCACCAAGAGGGTGGTGGATCATTTTGACTAGAGATATCCAGAGGCCCATTTTAGAGCGCTGATCCAACTGCGCCAAACAGGCAACCCGAAGTAGTACATCTCAGAGTTTCTGCAAGTATCAGTGATGGTTTCGTATCTATCCGAGGCTAGGAGGGTGTATACCTTCATTGAGGGCTTGCTTGAGCCCCTGTGTGGACCAGTGAAGTCACGCAGACCCTCCACGTTGCAGGAAGTAGTCTTGTGCCCAGAGATCTACAGGGGGACATCCCCAAGACTAGAGCCCCTTTCCCCGCACGGACCCATTTTCCACAAAAGGGGCATGAAACTAGACCTCCACCTCAGAGGACCACACAAGGTAGGGGGCAATTAGATGATGAGACACGAAAGGACCTCAGGAGGAGGAAGTTGTGCTTCACATGCAAGGAGCCCTAGGCACCAGGCCATCGGTGCACTACCGGTAGAGCACACTATATTGAGGTTTTTTCTGACAGTGACCAAGAGGACGAGGTGGAGCAGGATTGTGGTGTGGGAGATGGTGAGAGTCTGGCAAATAGAGGGCCAACACCACCACCTCCACAGGGTGGGGCATCCCTTGCCCCAGCTAGGGGAGTCCTTGCTTCCTTATGCGAGATTCCCAAATTTTTTACACTAAGGATCAAAGGCACTGTACAAGGGCGAAAGGTGTTAGTCCTAGTTGACAGTGGGGCTACCCACAATTTCATAGATGCCTAGTTGGTTCAGAGGAGGGGCCTCACCACGGCTGAGTTCGAGGGCTTTTCAGTCCTAGTACCAGGTGACCGTACCATACAATGCACTAGATATGTGCCTTCCTTGACAGTAGTTATGGGGAACTACTCGATGACGGACCATTTCTTTGTGGTCGATGTGCCAGACACCAACATGGTGATGGGTGTCGTGGTTGTATTCCCTTAGGAAAGTCACGACAAATTGGAGGAAGCCAGAGATGGAGTTCATTGGGCCGGATGGAAAACTGGTAGTTTTGAGAGGCATGCAGTCTTATCCACCTCAAACAGTTTCGGCCCACAGGATGGAGGCAGATCTGCGACATGGGGACATTGCATGGGCAATTGAGCTGAGGATTTCAGAGGCTGGGAGACAGGCTTAGCCACCACCACCAGACATACAGGCTTTGCTGGACAGATACGCAGTGGTGTTTGGGGACATTCCACCAAGGCAGCCACCATACAAGAGATTTGAGCACACTATTGAGTTGGAGCCGGGCGTGCAAGCGGTGATCACCACCCCTTATAGGCATCCCAAAGGCTATAGGGACAAGATTGAGAAGGCCATCTAGGAGTTGCTAGCATTGGGCCATATCAAACCAAGTTCCAGTCCCTTCGCTTCTTCAGTGATACTGGTGAAGAAGAAGGATGGAACCCTTCGGATGTGCATTGACTACCAGGCCCTCAACCAAAAGACCCATTCCCCACATAGATGAGCTGATGGATGAGCTTAGAGGAGCCAAGTACTTCTCTAAGATCGATTTGCGTTCAGGGTACCACCAGATTAGGGTGAGGGATCAGGATATCCCTAAGACAACTTTTCGGTGCCACTATGGGCACTTTGAGTTCCTGGTCATGCCATTTGCGCTGACCCACGCTCCAGCCACTTTCCAGTCATTCATGAACCATGTTTTCTAGGGACAGTTGAGGAGGTCCATGCTAGTTTTCTTCGATGGCATTCTGATTTATACAGCCGGACATGGGAGGAGCACCTCCAACACTTGGAGGAGGTACTACACATTCTGGAGGAGCAGCAGTTTTATGCCAAGCTCTCCAAGTGCGAGTTTGGTTTGACAGAGATGCTCTACCTAGGGCATATCATTGGTGTTGATGGGGTGAAGGTCCATGAGGAGAAGATTCGGGCCATCCGGGACTGCCCAGTACCCCGAGATGTGACTGCGCCAAGAGGATTCTTAGGCATTTGCACCTATAAGGGGTTCTCACAGCTGGCAACACCCCCGACCAACTTGACCAAGAGAGGGGCTTTCACATGGATTGATGGAGCACAAGTTGCCTTCGACCGCCTCAAGGAGGTGATGAGCAGTTGCCCGGTCTTGGCACTTTCAGATTTTTCCCAGCCATTCACCGTGGAGTGTGATGCATCCGAGGTAGGAGTTGGAGCAGTATTGTCACAAGAGGGGCATCCCATTGCTTTCGAGAGTCGGAAGCTCCTACCACATGAGCTATCATATTCCATATATGACAAAGAGATGCTGGCCATCATGCATGCATTGGCCAAATTCCTTCAATACTTGGTGGGCAAAAGGTTTCGATTGAAGATTGATCACAACATTCTTCGTCACTTCATCGGGCAGCAGGGCCTCAATGACAAGTAGTAGAGATGAGTTAGCAAGGTGCAGGCCTATGACTTCGATATAGAGTATGTGCAGGGGAAGCACAATGTGGTGGCCGATGCTCTATCTTAAAGACCAGTTGGGTTATCCCTCATGAGCATCTGCCATGATTGGAAGGCTCAGTTATTGGTGGAGTACTCCAAGGATGGGAGGGCATGCGAGGTAATGGAGGGTACCCATGCAGATGATCGTTACTGAGTGATGGATTAGGTCATCTATTACAAGGGGCACATTTTCTTAGTACCCAACTCGCAGTTGAGAGAGACGATGCTCCAAGCAGCACATGATTCACCATTATCCAGGCACCAGGGGTTCCGCAAAACTTATATGGCAATCAGGGAGAGATTCATGTGGAAGGGCCTCAAGGGGGACGTGTTGCAGCACGTACGAGAGTGTGAGGCATGTCAGAGGAACAAGGGGGAAATGATCCACCCCACAAGATTACTACAGCCACTTCCCATCCCCGAAGGGAAATGGGAAAGTATCCCTATGGATTTCATAACAGGGCTCCCCACAGTGCAGGGGAAGGACAACATCTACATAGTGGTCGACAGATTGACCAAATATGCCCACTTTTTCGCCATCCCCACCAAATACACGACTGCACAGGTCACAAAACTGTTCTTTCGGGAGATTGCATGGACTCCCTAGAATATTGTGAGTGACAGGGACAACAGAGTCGTGGGAGACTTCTGGCAGGAACTTTTCAGATTGGTCGGGACTGAGCTCACTCCTAGCACCAGCTATCATCCTCAGACAGATGGCCAGACCGAGAGGGTTAATCAGTGGCTGGAGGGGTGCTTGAGGAACTATGTGACTAGTCAGCAGAGGGCTTGGACTCGATGGTTGCATCTAGGCGAGTACTGCTACAACACCACCCACCACATGTCCATTGGTATGACTCCTTTCTGTGCTTTATATGTATATGATGCATTATCTTTTGTTGGCATTGTTTTTGGAGACAGTCTGGCCCCAAAGGCCAAGGACTGGGTCCAGGAGAGCCATGACATCCTCAAGGCTCTCAAGGATAACTTAGTGACAGCTCAAAAGCAGCAAAAGGTATACGCAAATCGGCACAGGACGAAGAGGCATTTCGAGGAAAAATTTGCAAATAACTATAGAAGGAAAAATTTGAACAAAAACGAATATTCCAATTAGCCATAGCTAATTAGGAATATTACAGTCTCCCCCGGCAGAATGTTGCTTGTCCTCAAGCAACTGAAGTGATGGATGCTGCAAGATCCTCTCACTCTCCCAAGTCGCATCCTCATCCGGCAAATTCTTCCACCTCACCAAGAATTCCCGGACTGTCCTGCTCCATAGCTGCCTCTCCCTAGTATCAATGATAGCCTCCGGCTGCAATACCAAATGCCCCTCATCATCCATGGGTGGTAGCTCATCTGTCACTATCACTTGCTGCCCCAATGCCTTTTTCAGGCATGATACATGAAAAACGTTATGAATCTTGCTGCCTTAGGGCAGCTCCAGCTCCTATGCAACCCGTCAAACCCTGTGTATCACCCTGTACCCCATAAAAGTGGGGCTTGAGCTTCTCAAACCCCTTCTGCTTTAGTGACGATTGTCGGTATGGCTGTAGTCGTAGGTAGACCATGTCCCCTACCTCGAACTGTCTCTCCACATGACCCCTGTCGACATACAGCTTCTGTTGATTCTGTGCTATAGCCATGTTATCCTTGAGAGCTCAGAGAATATCTTGACTCTCTTGGATCCAAATCTTGGCTCTAGAAGCCTTGTTATCAACAAACATCACGTCAGCAAAAGATAAAAGATGATACCCATATAAGGCATAGAATGGTGACATACCAATGGACATGTGATGTGTAGTATTGTAGCAATACTCCCCTAGATGTAGCCACCTCAACCATGCTCGCTATTGCCCACTGACATAGTTACGCAAGTAGCCCTCTAGCCACTTGTTAACTATCTCTATCTGCCCATCCGTCTGTGGGTGATAGCTGGTGCTCGGTGTCAACTCCGTCCCCACCAACTGGAAAAGCTCCTGCCAAAACCCGCCCATGAAACAGTTGTCCCTATCACTGACGATGGTCTTAGGAAGACCATGTAGCCTGAAGATCTCTCTGAAGAACAGCTTGGCCACCTGTGCTACTGTATAATGTGCGAATATGGAAAAGAAATGTGCGTACTTTGTCAGTCGATCAACAACGACAAAGATACAATCCTTGCCCTGTACCATGGGCAACCCTGTGATGAAGTCCATCGAAATACTCTCCCATTTCCCCTCCACAATGGGAAGAGGCTGCAATAATCTCGCGGGATGGCTCATCTCCCCTTGTTCCTCTGGGAAACATCGGACTCCCTGCCATGCTGGAGTACGTCCTCCTTGAGGCCCTTCCATGAGAACCTCTCTCTGATGGCCCTATAGGTTTTGGTAAACCCCTGATGGCCTGCCAATGGTGAGTCATGTGATGCCCGGAGTATCTTCTTCTTGAGCTGAGACCCCTTAGTCAAGAAGATTCGATCCCTGTAATAGATGATCTCATCGATCACCCTGTACCTGTTAACTGCCACCTGTCCGTCCAGAATCTCACATGCAAACCTGTCATTGGACTACTGTACTAAGAGTCGAGCCCTCCAGTCTGTATCCAAGCTCATAAGAGACAACGTACCAGGTCTACGTGAAAGGGCATCTACTACCACATTATTCTTAACCTTGACATACTCAATGTCAAAGTCATATGCTTGGATCTTGTTGATCCACTTCTGCTACCTCTCCTGTAGCTGCTTCTGCTCCAAAAAGAACTTGAGGCTGTTGTGATCAGGCCTCACCCTGAACCTGTTACCCACCAGATATTGCCGGTACTTAGCCAATGCATGCATGATGGCCAACATCTCCATGTCGTATATAGAATAAAACCTCTTGTGCAGAAGGAGTTTTCGGCTCTCGAAGGCTATAGGGTGACCTCCCTGCATCAAATACTGCGCCGATCCCCTCTCCTGACGCATCACACTCCAAAACAAAAGGTTGCGTAAAATCTGGCAACGCAAGCATTGGGCAGCTGCTCATAACCTCCTTGACCTTGTCAAAGGCTCGCTGTGCTGTATCTGACCAACTAAATGCCCCCTTCCTTGTCAAATCTGTTAGGGGTGCAGTGAGCTGCGAGAAACCTTTGACGAACTTCCGATGGTAAGAACAAATGCCAATGAATCCTCGAAGTTCCGCCACATTTCTTGGCTCCGACCATTCTCTGATGGCCCTGATCTTCTCCTCGTGGACCCTCACTTCGTCCACCCCTATGGTGTGTGCCAGATACAACATCTCCGTCAACCCAAACTCACACTTGGGGAGTTTGGCATAGAACTGCTGCTCCTGTAAGATACGCAATACTGTCTCAATGTGCTGGAGATGCTCCTCCCAAGTTCTGCTGTAAATGAGAATGTCATCGAAGAATACTAACACAAACTTCCTCAAGTGACTACGGAAGATGTGATTCATACAGGACTGAAATGTAGCTGGGGCGTTGGTTAGCCCAAAAGGCATCACCAAGAACTCAAAGTGCCTATAGTGGCACCTGAAGGCGGTCTTGGGAATGTCTTGCTCCCTCGCGCGAATCTGATGATACCCAGATCTCAAATCAATCTTTGAGAAGAAACGTGCCCCTCTCAACTCGTCCATCAACTCATCGATCCTGGGTATGGGGTACCTGTTCTTCAGGGTCTTCTTGTTCAAGGCCCTGTAAATGCACATCCTTAATATACCGTCCTTCTTCTTCACCAACACCACAGAAGAAGCAAAAGGACTCGTGCTCGATCAGATATGCCCAAGAGCCAGCAACTCCTGGATAGCCCGCTCAATCTCGTCCCGTTAGGCCTTGGGGTGCCTATAGGGGGTAGTGATCACTGCCTAGATGCCCTGCTCAAGCTCGATAGTGTGCTCAAACCCCCAATCTGGTGGTTGTCCTGGTGGAATCTCTCCAAACACTATGGCATACCGATCAAGGATGGATTGGATCTCTGGATGTAGCGTCTGCCTTGTAGACCCTGCCTCTGATGCACGCAGCTCCACTGCCCACTCTATGTCTCCCTTCCGGAAGACTGCCTCCATCTGATGAGCCGACATAGTCTGAGGCAGATATGTGTGTTGTCCCCGTATCTTCTCATGCCTCCCTATCTTCTCATCATCCCACTCCATCTCTAAGGTCTTCCAATCCGTCGTGACCTTCCCTAGAGTAATAAGCCATTGAACACCCAGTGTCATGTTGGTGTCCAGGATATCGACCATGAAAAAGTGGTCAGTCAATGTGTAGGTGCCCATCGTCACTGAAAGCTCTGGGACCTAACGGGCATACGTCATGGTCTGATCTCCTGGCACCAATACTAAAAACCCATCGAAGCTCTCTGTCTGAATACCTCTCCGCTCAACCATCTGTGCATCAATGAAGTTGTGGGTTGCCCCACTGTCAACCAAAACTGATACGCGCTGGCCACATACTGTCCCCCGTACACGTAGCGTCAGATACTTAGGAGCTCCTCGCAACGCTGCAAGGGCCCCTCTACTGGGTGCAAAAGATGCACCACTTGCTGCTGGTGGTGGAGGTGGCAAAGGTCCCCGTATGGTATGGCTATCTCCTGCCTCCACATACTTCTCGTCATCCCCTTCTCCACTGCTCTCGGAGAAAACCTCAATAAAATGTGCTTTGCCAGCAGCGCATCTATGCCCTGGTGCCCATGGCTCCTGACAGGTGAAGCACAACCGCTTCTTTTTCAGCTCCCCCCTGGCATCATCATCAAGTTGTACTCGTCTTGGATTCCCCTTTGGAGGTGGAATCCTCACGTCCTTCCCCTTAGACTGGAAACTCTGTCTTTGGGGTATCCGAGTCCTGGGTAAGACATCCTGTAAGTCCCGGGTCCTGCTGATAGCGCCTAGAGTGTGGCTGGTCTAGTGGATCGGACTAGACCTCGAAGTGGCTCTGCTAACCCCTCAACATACATATAGACCCTCCGTGCCATGGATAGGTTTGGCACCATTACGGAGACCCTCAAGAAATTTGCAATGTAGGCCTCTGGGCACCCTGTCTGTTTGAGCCTCGTCAGCTCAACGAAATGCTGCTATGGATCCTTCTGATCAAATCGCTCCATCAGTCTCCTAGTAAACTCGGCATATGTCGTCACTGTGGAGTGCCCCAGTGTAACCATCCCATGAAACCACCAATCCTGGGCCTCGCCATCCAAATGCAATGTTGCCTCCTTAATGGCCTCTGCCTCCGACATCTGGTTAAGCTATTAATAAATGTCCAGCTTCTCCACCCAACACTTTGCCGAACTGTTAGATGAGCCATCAAACGTAGGCAAGTGGAATCTACTCACTGCACGGTGGGTGTCGCCATCATGGTAATGTCGGTACCCTCTGTGATGGTCACGGGGTTTGCTATCCCACTGGAGCTGAACAAAATCTCTGAGTGAGAGGGCTTCCTTGAACTCCTGCCCATAGGCCTGGTACTGTTAAAATTGGCAACCAGGGCAAAACTTCATGTGGGTCATCTTATTCATGGCTAATAATATTTTTATTAGATTCCTCTCGTCGAGAGGTGTAGGATTGATCTAAAGATCATCCAATTCCGATAAGTATTCATGGAGATATGAATTTATTTTGATTATGGAATTATTATCAAGCCGACCTACAACTCATGTAGGCTCAGAAGCCCAACAGTCACATCTATTCACCCACCAACGTTGTGTATAAATATAAGAGGACTTTTCCTCATTTAGACTCACTCATCTCATCACATCTCTCTCTCTCTACTGCGCAGATATGAGTCTCTTCTCTACTGCGCTGAAATGGGTCTCTCTCTCTCACACATGAGAAGCCGGAAGCTGTTGAATTTGAAGCTGCAACTGCAGAAGTAAAGATTGACTTGCGTGGCCTTGAAGATCTCCTCTTTGGAACTGCGCTGTAGGTTCATCTAAACCTCCTTTGAAAGCCGCAACTTTTGGTGGTGGAATGAAGTCAATCCGACGAACGGTTTGCAAGATATCGACTGCCCTAGTTTGAAGCCAGAAACTGCTGAAACTGAAGCTGCAACTGCAGAAGTAAAGATTGACTTGCGTGGCCTAGAAGATCTCCTCTTTGGAACTGCGATGTAGGTTCATCTGAACCTCCTTTGAAAGCCGCAATTTTTGGTGGTGGAATGAAGTCAATCCGACGAACGGTTTGCAAGATATCTACTGTCCTAGTTTGAAGCCGGAAACCGCTGAAACTGAAGCTGCAACAGCAGAAGTAAAGATTGACTTGCATGGCCTAGAAGATCTCCTCATCTGAACTGCGCTGTAGGTTCATCTGAACCTCCTCTGGAAGCCGAAACTTTTGGTGGTGGAATGAAGTCAATCCGACTGTCGGTTTGTGAGATATGGTCTGCCCTAGTTTGATAATGAAACCGCTAATGCTGATGCTACTAATCTAGGGTTTGCTACTGCTGATATGAATCAGATTTATTGTACTATTTCTCTCTGCTGAATTATTGAAGATAAAAGAAGATTTGATCAAAGGGTTTCCCCACACATTGTGGGGTTTGTCCCTGGCTAGCCGCCACATCTTATGTCTCTTGTCTTGGCTTGTTTTATGTCGATCGTTTAATGTTCTATCTGCACTTTACTTTATGTACATGTGATTGTTAATCGGTGGAATATAATAAGAAAAAGAAGTAAACTGTTATAAACATAGAACATACCATAACTTAACAGGTACTCTACAAAATAATCGCCCATATGTCTGGGCTCTGCCTCCTACTAGGCTACGGCCCCCATGTCTGCTCCTAAAAAAGTGGGCATGGTAGAGCATGTAGGGGCATGTGAGGCCACCTACTGCGCAATATCACGCTGCTCTGGCAACTGATGGGATGCACCTGATCCCTCACCAATCTGAAAAACTCGTGGGCTCTCACGCTGTCTGGCCTCTACTGCCGTGAATCTCTGCCCCATCACCTCAATCTGCCTCGACAGATCCTGCACTGATTTGAGGAGCATATCTGCAAATCTCTTCCCGTCCTCATCGGCCATCTGTTCTACGTCTACTACTGGCTCTCTCTGTTCTGAGTCTAACACAGGCTCCACCTGTTCTGCGTCCACCACAGGAACACAGTCTCCCTCCCCGTAGATATTCTCCAACCTACATCCAGTGTCTCTGTACCTCCTACCTTTGTAACAAATGTAGGGTTTTTCCCCTGGTGCCATAGATGGCTAGCTCCACAGGCTGAGCCAGATCTATGCTTTGATACCACTGTAATATTCTTAACCCAAAATATTCCTCAAACCCCAGCAAAAACTCCAGCCAAATATGTGCAAATGATATAATAACCCAAAAGTGATAAAATAATAGTGGAATAGCATATAATAATGTAAACCGGAAATATGAGCAGATACACAAGAAATGCAGCGACAAATGCGAAGCCATTTTATTATACTGAGTAATAAAATGAGTACAAGAGGTGATTAGAAAGATGGCACCTCGACTTGCACAAGGCAAGTGAGGAAATACTCTCAGAATGACAAAAATGGCCTCTCTACGTGGATGTCGCTGCTGTGCTGCTGCTACTACTAGTAAACATATGATGATTTGGGGCTGCTCCCCTCCTCGGAAAAAGTTGAAACTCTGGATTCGGGCTCTACTCAAGAAACCCAGAAAAACCCAGAAAGATTTCCTGGAATGGCCGACCCTCGAAAATCGCCCCCTTGGGGGATCTGCGCAGTCCCTCAATGCTCTGCGCTGCCACTGAAGAAACCCCTCAAGAACTCTGCCTGAAACTCTGCCAAAATCCTCCAAGATGCAAGGGTTGATCCCCTGCTCAATCACCCAACATAAATCCTCCTGCAAAAACCCCAATCCAACACTGCTGCCAGAAAGAACTGCGTCCCTCTCCCAGTGCTGCGCAGGTCTCCAAACGCTGCTGAAACTACTGCTGGAATACTAATAAAACTATTACTAAAATGCCAAAGGAAATACCTTGCCCAAGCAGGCACTCGAAGTCCCCCGGGGCTAAGGGTGAGATCTTCGAACGGAGACACTCAATGCACAAAACAGCGCTGCAGACTAGCTAAACAGCCAGCGTGCTCAGAAGTCGAAACGATTAACTCAAAATGCACATAACTGAATGATCCAAAATGAGGGGGCTCCTCTCTATTTAGCCTCTGCCTCTCACAATCACTAGGCTCACCTCCTCCTGCGTGCTTCTCCTCTTGCCACATGTTCTTCCTTCCTACGCAATCTCTCCATGTGTCTACGTGGGCTCCATTTCTGCGTCCCCCTTTGGCCCCCTTGGCTCCTCTTTAAGTCACAATGTTGTGCTACCTAGGAAGTGACTTTTTATTCTAAATTGAGTTATGTCCCCCTTCCTCACTTTTTATTTACAAATAACTATAGAAGGCAAAATTTGAACAAAATCGAATATTCCAATTAGCCATAGCTAATTAGGAATATTACAGTATCCTCAACTGGCCAATCTCTAAAATGAGTAAAAAGTGGAAGCCTAAGAAACAATATAAGGTTGGGCATTTAGTCTTGGTTGATAGAGATCCCATACTTGTCAGGATTCATGGAAAGGTTAGGGAGGATTATTACTACATTACCAAACTTAACGATGAACTTTGGCCTGAGCCGGTCAAATTAAGTCATATCACCTTTTTCCTTGAGATTTGACATTATATCATATGCATGGTAGAATAGGATGCATTGCATGATTATTTTTTCATTAGAATTAACGTCATATGATATTTCTCATGGTAGATAGACGCCTATTTGCATATTTTATTTTCCGTTGGTTTTATGGCCTAACATTTAGCATGTGCAACCATGAGATGTCGTGAATGCATGTTTCCCCGTGTTTTTCATCTATTATATGTGCAGGTGACAAGTGTACGGTAACCAAGAGATTGTTGGAGTTCTCGTGACTTCATGTTCGAGTAGCTTCGTCCACTTCCTCGAGAGATCACGTCCCAGTTGGAGCTAGATGTTACCCACCATTTTGTAGGTGATATCCCTATGAGAAAAAAAAATATCCAAGATGATCATCATTCGGCAGCCACCAGCTAGCTCACTATGCAATTTCTCCGCCACCTAAGCCATCCATGTGGCCCCTCGCCCATCTGTCATGATCATATGTTTGAAGGTGGGCCTCCCGAACCTAAAGGTATGCTTTGTCATTTGGTAATTGAATATTGTAGTTTGGTTATCATGAACACTTTTGGGCATGGATTAATGAGGGGATTTGGCGGAAAGAATGGGCTAGGTCTGTGCTCTTGTCCCCTAGACAACTTTTGGATATTAACCTTGAATTCTAGTCCCGCGGGATCTCTTTTACTGACCATTTGGCTTTAAGGATGGTATTTCACAGGAAACCCTGATTTTGGTTGCATGGTCCTGCTTCCTTATCTGTATATATTACACCCTTTCCGCTCATTATTACCCCATTCATCATTTCTCCCACCTGGGTCCACATTCCTCCACTGGGTCCACATACGGTTTGCTCACCCCTTCCCCTTGCCCACACCTTGGATCAGGCTTGGAATGATGCCCCGAAGGTTGATGCAGCTAAAAAGAAAGATAAAAGCATATTTGGCCACATTCAACAGAAAAATGTACCACAAAATGCAAAAGATGGTTGGGACAAACACATTTAGTGTGTGGAAAAAAGCCAATACATGAGCTCTACCCCATCATCATGGCCATCACTCTAGTTCCTACAGGTTCTATGAGCCTCCTTCATCATATGGGAATCCATGATTGTCCCAACCCCTAGTGGGCAATGAACCACCCTAACTTAAAAGGGGGTATTCACTGCTATATCTTATGCATCATGCTCTTACCCCTTGAGCTCTGAGCAGTTAATAAAAGAAAATCATAAAAAGGTAAAAGGCATATAAAGAAGGGTGGAAAAATAACAGTCGGGGCACCTCATGTAACATGATTGCTCCCTCCTATACATTATAAACCCAAGTGTGGGCTTCCCTTTAATTAGCTACCCTTGTACCCCAGTATGTGGCCCAGGGATGCCCCTTCTCATCCCCTACTTCATTCACCTATCTATCACATGCCACCACCTTTTGAAGGATGTACCTTGAACATATTATCTGCTTTAGAAGTAGAAACCACCTAATAGTATACTTGATTAACCCCATTTGGAGTTTAGGAGACACTGGCACATCTCGAAGCCCACTTTGAAAGGGAAGGCCATTATGAAGTCCCCAACTGTGGTCCATGGTTGATAAGCTCATTTACTCGATTTCTCTAATGACTTGTTGTATTGGAAGGCTAGGGGATGCATTCCATCTTATGCAGGATTGCAGATGGTCTCCATCTTGGGTTTGGTCTCCGTATACAGGTCCTAATCCTCTAGAGAGCTACATTGGCACATGTAGAGTGTGTGTTGAAAGCATGGGCCTCCACAGCAGTAGACAGTACTCCATGGATCCTCGAGGATGTTCAGAGTGCTCGATATTCACCTATTGGACGAGAAAGATGCACTTGGCTCACCTTTGCCCAGCCAACCGCACAGATGTACCATATACTTGGCAGCTGACCCAAGACTTGTAGGATGATGTGGCATCACCTAAACCATCATCAGAGCCCTTGCAGATGATCTATAGGCATACTCGACTCATTTTGGAGACCCATGAGGCTATTATTGTGCCCCCACATCCACTGGGAGCACCACAAGTTTATTGTTTGGAGCAATGTTGCACGAAGTAGGGACGAAACGGGGACATTTTTTGGAAGCGGGACTGCAGAAGCCTCATTTTCCAAAAATCTAGGAAGCGAAGCATCTGCAGAAGCGTCTGCTATATATATATATATATTTGCATTTATACTCAAAACAAACATCCCAAATACCAAATTAGTTGTAGAAGACATGAAAACATACATATTTTTGCATAAATCAAGATAGATATAGCATCCATTATACATTAATGATTAATTAGTCGAGTATCAACCATTTAAATGCATCAACCATCTAGAATCTAGATTCTTCTCCTCTTGTCTAGCCTTTGCCTCTACCTCGATTGTCTAGGGATATTCGTCAACATTGCCCAATTTTGATCAAACTACCCAATCCAAGACTTAAAATATGGTAGAAAAAGCTTAACATGCTTGATAGATGATTTTGACTTGATTGAAAGGTAATTTTTTGCTAAGGGCATGACAAAGGAGTTCAACAATTAACACCACCAACACTAGGGCACATATAGGGCTTGGTTCTCTTGATTAAATGCTAATCGCATACCTTCATACTTGATGTAATCTAATGAAATGCCACAATCCCATTGATCTTGAATTCCTGAAAACTGTTAAGTCTGCTGAATTTTGAATAGGATATGAAATTGTATTTTCTCCATATGAAGTCCAATGAGGCTGAAACCACTCTCAAACATCCTAAATCATTTCATGGTAATGTTAAAAATTTAAGTAAAGGGTGAAAATGAAAAATAAAGGAGAATGTCACTTTTACTTTAAGAATTTAACATTACCATGAGGGATGAATGGGGACTTTATTCCCTTCATTCCTTAACCCTAACCCAAGGTGGACCCACCCCCAACAAGCAAACTCACCAAAAAAAAAAAAAAAAAAAACTGATTTTTTTAGGCCGCGCAGCACACTTTTCCGAAGCGTGTACGGAATCGTATGGGAATCGTATGGGAACCGTATCAGTTGGCCTCTGAAGCGCTGTGCTTCCGTCGTACGAAACGCGCTTCGAAAATTCCGAAACGCGTTTCGGGAAGCGCTTCCTGGATGCATCGGTACGGACCGCGTTTCAGGGGTTAGATCCCGGGGGGGATGTTTCCTACAAAATTGGTTTGAAGAACAAAGGGCCAACCCCTTTTCCATCACTTTTAAGGGTCCTATTGTTCATTATGGCACCTATGGACCTCATCAAGCCTCTTGGAGGGACCTACGACATGTATTATTCATCATCTGACCTCTTAAGAGGCTTACTTTTTCATTTGTGAGCTAGTTTGGTGGGCTTGTCATCAAAAGCTAGATTATTAGCAAATTATTTTAGTTTTGGGGCTTATGTAGGCCAAGGAGACTAATTCGAACTCCTTCTTAGTGTATAAATACAAGTGAGATGAGTTCATTTGCTCATCATCACTTTGGATTGGATCGTCTCTCTCTTGAGAATTTCGCACTTTTTCTTGGAGGATGAATTGGAGCTTTAAGTATGAATTTGATGTTTGGATTTGGTTTATCTTGTCTTGGAGCTTCTCTATTGCCAAATTGTGGATGGTTGGATATTACATGCTTTTAATATTATTCTTGTTTTACTTTGTCATATACATTGGATTGGGATTTTCATTATTTTTAGGGCTAATTGCTGCATGCATTTACTACTTAAATTGTGGAATTTTGTCTCTATATAGCATCTCTCAATGTATGGGCAATGTAATTTGAACGAAATTTCCTATGGATAATTATATCAACAAATTCATCTTGATAAGCCATCACCTTTTGCAAGTCGAAGTATAAAAGTTGTAAGGTTGCTTCCCTTTGCCCTACAAGACTAGTGAGGTAGTCTTAAGGCCTCCTTGACTAAGAAACGAAGTCCTCATTCATATTTATCATAGACTCCATTCTCCCTGTGAAAATTCCTAGACTCGAAGGAACCCTTACTACAACAAATATGAATCTACTTCACCTACTTGATTTTTAATCTACATTCATCAAGTTATTCTTCTGAATACTTAAGTAAATTACTTCTGCAGCCTACAAATTAAATATTTGATCTCATGAAACAAAAAACAGAGAAAAGAACAATATACATAGGACACACTTATTTTTTGACACAATAGTCCCCGGAAAAACCAAATCCGAGAAAATCGGTGCAGTAGCTCTGAGGGTTTATTATTATGCAGGAGAAATATCTGAATACAAATCTAGGATGTTCGTCTAGCAATCCTTTACAGAGAAAATACTGGCGGAAATCTGAGTGAGTTTTACTTCACTTCACCCACAGAATTTTCGCAGTTCTGGCGATTCCCGACAGTTCCTGCAATTCCGACAGTTCCCAGCAGTTCCGATAGTTCCGGCAGTTCTGGATTCTGCGTGACAGTCAGCTTTTTTGCGTCAACTCTCCCGGCTACTGCGTTGCCTCTGCGTCAGCGCTCTCCACCTCTCTGTTCTATATTTTCCGAAATTCCTTCTCTCAGATTCTCTCTGCCCCTCGGCTACAAAATATCCCCAATCGATTTTCCTCCTAAAAACCTCTCACCTTAGAAAATCGATTTCCTCAATCTCTCTGTGTGTGTTTCCAAATGAACCCCAAGACTCCAATTTATACTTTTCCTGTTGACTCTTCAAAGGCCAAGATTAAGTCTCTAATCAACTGTTAAGATTAAAACATGACTTGATCCGCCTTCTAAATCATTCTTACCCATATTTTGATTAATACCCATTAATATTTTAATTTCCCTAAGTTTAGACTTAGGAACTCCATTAAAAATATTAATTACTTTAATAAAATACAATCCGGGTGGAATTTCACCAAACTGTTCTGGGTTCTTTAGAACTCATGTGCCTTAGCCTCTCCACCAATTTTCAAGGCTAGAGCACTTCTGATGCTACCAAAAACTAACACTCCCTCTTAGCGAAGAAAGTGCTCTAGCAACAATGTCCACCTGCATGATGCTCTATTTCTGAAGCACCTCCTTTCTGCACTGCTGCTGCCACCAACACTGTGCTACTATTGCTACTGTACTGCTGCCCATGACACTGCCACTACTGCATCTATACTAATCTCCCTCTCAAATGTTGCATCTGCTATGTTGCTAGCACTGCCATTGCTAACACAGCATCTGTACTGCAAATCAATTGCTGAGAGAAGCCACTGAAAAACATCCAAAATTAGTTGAACTTAACTGTGTTCAACATAATAAAATGAATGTTGGAATCTGACTGTTGCTGACTCCTGCATTGTGCCAACTACACTGATGCCAACCTTGCTTTGCGTTGATCAGTCTCTGGTCCCAAGCCACTGCATCTATCCTCCAAACACTCCACTGCATCATCTGACACTAAGTCCATCTCTCTACTACTGAATTTTGGGCTCCCGTAGCAAGGAATTGATCCAAGAGGTGTACTCCTCAAGGATCCTACCCACATGTAGTCCTCCCAACTACAGCTCAATATTGCCCCATCTCCCTCCTAGAGATGCGTGGGCACTCATGGCATACTCACCATCGTCAATCTTTGTTGAACCAGCCTTAGGATCATGTTTCTCATCCTTTTCCTCTTTCTTCAAAGGACACTGGGATGCATAGTGGCCCATCTCGCCACAACTGAAACATTTCACCCTCGAAATGTCCTTTCCCTTCGACTTCTGTCGTCCCTTCGATGCTAGAGCTATGTTCTCCTCCTCCTCCTTTGTCTTTGTCCCACTCCCACTGTTGCCACTAAGGTTGACCATCACTAGGTCTCTCCTTAACTCCTCTTATTGAAGAGCCGCCCACATCTCCTCCCGTGAAGGTAGTTTTTCTCTGCCCAATGTGCTTTGGACGAAAACTGGCCATTCATCCGAGACTCCATTCATGGCTATCCACATCATCGTGGTTGGTTGAGGAGTGGACCCCACTGCAGCAAGCTTCTCTCTAGTGTCCTGAAGACGCTGAAGATAGAGGATCACCCCTTCTCCTTTTTGCATCAAAGTCCACTGCAACTTCTGCTCCAAATACATCTTTCGTTGTTCGGAAGAGCCTTCATACAAAGACAACAAGGCTTCCCACATCTCTCAGGCGGTATCCTTGCCTTGCAAGTGTGACACCACATGATCTCGAACTCCATCGAGAATGAGCCTCTTTGCCTTCCCCTGCTCGGCCTTGTACTTCTTCTTTTGATCATTGTCAGCAGGAACAGCTACAACATTATTGACGTAGGCTTCAAGATCATATTCCTCCATAACAGCTAAGATTCTGGTCTTCCATATGACAAAAGTTGAAAGCACCTTCCAACATGTCCTGATCTCTGAGCCCATGCGATGCCATCTCACCCAACTGTCGAACTGACTCTTCTAGTCACTTCTTAGCACTGCTCAACTGCTCAGCAAGTGAGAAATTTGAACTTTCTGGCGGAAAGTTCTCTATGGAGAAAATTCCCCTTCTACGTGTCTTCGTTCTTTTCCAGCGGATTTCTGCCCCGGTAGAAACTATGCCCTTCAAGCACTGCGCTGAGGCTCTGCATCACTCCCTTTGCCTCTGCAAACTCGCGATTTGGAAATCGTACCTCTATGTCGTCTCACTCAGAGAATGATTTCCTCGAATCTACTTCCCGGCAAGGACTACGCAATCCCCTTAAGGGGATTCGAATTGCTGCCAAGTGCATCTTTCGGCCTCACTGCTCAACATTGGATCCGCTCTTCCTGTTTCAAAATCAATGCTCTGATACCATGTGAAAATTCCTAAACTCGAAGGAAGCCCTACTGCAACAAATCTGAATCTACTTCACCTACTTGATTTTTAAATTACATTCATCAAGTTATTCTTTTGAATACTATAGAAAATTACTTCTGCAACCTACACTAATTAAATATTTGATCTCATGAAACAGAAAACAGAGCAAAGAAAAAAATACATAGGACACACTTATTTTTGGACACAATAGTCCCCGGAAAAACCCAATGCGGGAAAACCGATGCAGCAGCTCTAAGGGCTTATTATTATGCAGGAGAAATATCTGAATACAAATCTAGGATGCTCATCTAGCAATCCGCGGAAAATCTAAGTGAGTTTTACCTCACTTCACCCAGCAGAATTTCGATTGATCCGACACAAGACTGGCTAACCCCAGTTATTTCTGCATTGGCTCTCCATCAGCCTTGCGTCACCTTCTCTGCCCTTTGTGTCAGCTCTCCTAACTATTCCGGCAGTTCCCGGTAGTTCCCAACAGCTCCCGACTATTGCACTGCCTCTCTGCAAGCTCTCTCCGCCTCTTTGTTCTGCATTTTCCAGAAATTCCTTCTCTCAGATTCTCTCTACCCCTCAGCGGCAAGATCTCCCCAATCGATTTTCCTCCTAAGAACTTCTCACCTCAGAAAATTGATTTCCTCAATCTCTTTGTGTGTGTTTCCAAATGAACCCCAAGCCTCCATTTTATACTTTTCCTGTTGAGTCTTCAACGGCCAAGATTAAGTCTCTAATCAACAGTTAAGATTAAAACATGACTTGATCCGCCTTCTAGATTATTCTCACCCATATTTTGATTAATACCCATTAATATTTTAATTTCCATAAGTTTAGACTTAGGAACTCCATTAAAAATATTAATTATTTTAATAAAATACAGTTTGGGTGGAATTTCACCAAATTGTTTCTGGGTTCTTTAGAACTCATGTGCCTTGGCCGCTCCACCAATTTTCAAGGCTAGAGCACTTCTGATGCTACCAAAAACTAACACTCCCAAGACTAAGGCATTGATCTACCAAGAGGTGGTTACCCAAAATCAATTCTTTTTCACCTTTTCCTAAGTCTAGCCAAGTTGGGTCACCTAGGGCATCATTTTCCAGACAAAATAGCCCTCCAAAAAGTTTGATCTCCTAACATCTTCTGCATTGGTGTCTCCTCAAGGCCTCCTCAAATTTTGAAGCCATTCTGACAGTGAAGTTGTGAGAAAAGCCAAGCTCTAGCTCTGAAACCAAACTTTGTCATAGTTTCCCCAAGGCTAGTGCCTCATAGGATGAAATCTACACCTTTAAGTGAAAATCTTTCTTTGATCCTTTCCCCCTCCTTATCTGGGTTAAGAACATCATTGGTTGCTAAATCCATGACTCTTGACCTAGGTTGGGCCCACCTGGTCCGTGTGGTCCCGCTCCTTTGAAAAGATAGTTCTTCAAGAACCACCTAGGATACCAACTTCAATAAAGATTTTAGGGATTGGAAAATTCATTCACAAGTTTTTCCTAGCCCTCGAATCCCCACACCTTTCTCCTAGAAGATTTTGTACCTTGCTTAGGAAGCAAGCAAGCTTCATTCTTGGACCTCTTCTAGAAAGGGATTATTTGGGTCATTTTATATCCACTTATTGATTTATCCTTCATTCGTGACTCCATATACCCTAGGTCTCCTCCCATCGGTGAAAGTCCGTAAATAGTAGGGAGCCTTAGCTGAGATGATAGTGGGCTAAATCTCCATTTGTTGCCCTTGGTCTAGCATTTGCCCCTTTAGGGATCCCCTTTAGGTCCCTTGCTAGTTTGAGCGGTAACAAGCATCATCAAGCAATTCAATCTGAGGTTTGAAGAGCAGAAAAGAGGAGAGAAGAAGCCATGAAAAGGAGGGAAAACCAAAGCGAAGGAGTGAGTGACACTAGACAAGCAAAGGAAGCTGAAATTCCAAATTTTCCTGTCACACGTGTGAGATTGGGTTATCACAGGACTGATCTGTTGCAGGCCGAAGTTCAGGAATTGCAGAGAGTGCCGAGACCCTATTTGACTCAGATTTTGGAAGGATGACCTATGTTGACTCTTGAAGTTCGACCTGTCTACATGGGAGGCTGACTTGGTGGATTGGAGGTTGTCTATGTCTTGGTCAAAGGGTCAAGGTTGTCCCATTTGATTTGTTTCTAAAGAAGAGAAGAACAACTTTTGGGTTTTCCCCTAGGAGAGGGGTATTGCTCTGGCTGAGTGCCTACATCTTGTGTTCTCTATTGTGTTTGTGATCTTCATTGTTTGGCATTTGTCTTGATGATAATAATATAATAATTGGAAAGAAGAACTAATAAGAAACATCACAAGAAAGTGTCAAAGAAAGAGAAATCAATTTTATAAAAAACCCAACTATGCTGCCCTAAGGATTTCCCAACAAGATTTAGGAAGCTTAGAACCCAAACACCAATCAAAACAGTAAATTCTGAATGCTGTAATTTGTCAACACAGCACAGTGAAAATTTGAAGAGAGGGTACACAAAATTGAACTCTCAAACGTAGATCTGTATTTTGTTGACTGGAAAAAATACAATGCTCTAGCCCAAAACCTTAACTGCTAATCACTATCTCTCTCACAAAAGCTGAATGAATAATCACCCACTCTGCCTTATTTTATAGATGAAGAAAGCAAGAGTTTCACAAATTGACAAACCCTAAATTTATTGGTAACACCAAACCCTGAATTTGGCATAGGATAGTGCACACAGAATAACTGGAGATTTGCCTAGATAGAAGCAACCAACTGCTGGAGTAATTACACATAAGAGCATCGACAACCTCCTAGAGATCAATGCCTTTCTCCTAGAATTACAAAACATCTGAAAAAATGCAACTATTTGAATTCTGGAAAAAACAATCCATTACCTATACAAAAGCATTTTCTAAAACAGAGAAGCCAAACTGGAAAATTCATAATAGTAACTAGCTAGGGCTGAAAACATCCTCAACTTCTGCCTATATTTAGTGTGCCTCATAGAGGCTCCTGCTATTGCTGCTTCGCCCTCATTCTGTTCACAGAACCAGCAGAGGTGAACCATGATGGTCCAGATGCAGCTACCAAGCAACAGGGAAGAAACCTGACCATGGGATTTTAAAATATTCTAGGTGAAATTTTTCTTCTTATTGAATTAAAAGCTTGCCAATGTCTCACTTCATATATCATGCATGCCATTTTACATTGATACTATGAATGAATGATAATCAGGCCAAATGCACGATAGAGTAATTAGGAAACATGTTGGGAGATATTTCACCTAAGAGTTCAATCTTCAATAGCTAAGCATCCAAAGAAGAATTCAGTTTAATATATGTTTCTTACCTTGTTCTGTTCAATTATTCCCTCTGCCAACGCACGGTATGTTTTATAAATTCTCCGCTTGATCTCACCAGCATCAATGTCAGAACCACTGTGAAGAGAACAGTTTCAAATATTTTAAATACTCATTCTAATGCTACTTAAATAAACTAAAATCAGGAAAACTACAGTTCTTGAGAAAAAATTGAACCAAAAAAATAAGTAGTAGCCTAATATTCATATATAATCTGCTCACAGGCCTGTTGGGAAACACACAAGGGTCTGTTCATTATCACACTCATCCAGGATTTCTGATGTTCGAGAATCGACACACAGCATAACAGCTTTGCAATGGACAGGGTTCTACTTCTGCTACCTTGAATGGCAAGAGAATCATAGTATCAGAGACTGATTGGAAAAGTTTTCTTGCCTTATGGCATACATGTTCTTACAAGATATTCAAAGTGGCATCAATATTAAAAGGAATGCCTTCTATCTCTGATCCTCCTCGACTTGTAGGTTTATGAGCTTAAGCAGAATATCTGTGAGAATACTAAGACAGGACTGATGCTAGGTACAGGTGATTTTCAGTATCTACTATCATCTTTGCAGATTATGGTGTTCTCCTTTCTTCATTCCCGAGGGGTCTAGAACTGGAGGACGCTCTTGTGATTTGTTTGTTATTATAGATGGTCTGAGGTTAACCTTGGCAATGCCAAGGTGAAGATCTTCAGCACCACAAATGAATCACCAGCCAGGAAACATCTCACTTTTGCCTTCAAACACAGTCAGTTAAGACTGTTTTTATGTTTACCTCAGTTTACAACTTTTGAAGACAAGTACAGCTTTCAAAATATTTATGCCTCTCTATCCTCCAAAATGGGCAATTATCCCACACTATTTTTAGGATATGCTCTTCTGATCCTCTTATTATGCCAACAGATCATTAAGGACCCAAGATATGGGAACCATGTCTTCATCAAGGGGAGCAGGCCTGTGTTGCTGACTAAATCCACACCTAGGCTAACATGGAATAAATCTTTAATCTACTTGGTGTGGCCTTGGGGGCAAGTCTCAAGTTGAGCAGCTGTCATTCAATTCTCAACTCTTCAATCTAGGCTACCTCCTAGCAAAGCCAAGGGGGGTAGTGACCAATGTTTTAAAAACCGGAACCGGTGACCGGACCGGTCCACCTAATGAACTGGGTTTCAAACCGGAACCGGTCCAACCGGCACTGGTCAGGTCTAAACGAACCGGTTTTAGAAAAATACATTAAATAATTAATTTTTAATGAAACAAAACTATTTTAAGATTTAAAACCATGATTCCAAGCCAATAGAGACAAAATATGCAAAGTTTGCTCATTTATATACCACGTAAAGGTGAATATATCAAAATGGCACCGAGTACAATACATATCATCGACAAAATAGTAAAATACATAAGCAATGAGGCTCTAAATGGCCTATAAAGTCCAAAAACAATGCTGCGAGCTATGAGGCCATTGGCCTACTACAGGTCTACAGTGTACACATGATCAATCATCAAGTTCATCACCACTACTAGACACAGGATCATCATCAGGAGCTACATAGACATCATTTGGTTCAGAGTCTGAGGATGCCTCAGCCTGATCTACAACCTCAATAGCAATGCCACCAATAACAAAAGTAGTGGACCTAATGGAAGCACAAGTTTGTCGACCTGCACGACTAGTGCCTTCCATTGGTTCTTTGCCTTTCCTTGATGCCGCTACTGATCCTAGTTCTGATGCCGCCACCAAATCTGCTTCATCCCTCGCTAATGCCATGTCGATATCAAAATCAACATCAAACACAGGGTCTTTAGTCTCCTCCACCCATTCTGATGTTTGAGCAATATCATCCAACACAATGGGATCTAGATCAGGTGTTTTGTTCATCATTTGGTTCCTCCTTAGTCAAAGGTTGTATTGCACAAAGACAAGATCATTTAACCGTTTTTGTTCCAAGCGGTTTCTTTTCTTCGTGTTTATGCGCTCAAAAACAGACCAATTGCGCTCACAACCTGAAGCACTGCAAGTTTGGTTGAAGTCTCTAATTGCAAACTTTTGCAATTGAGGACACTGGCTGCCAAATGACTCCCACCAATGTGCTGCAAAGAAAAAGACATTAATTAGTAACTTAGTTTAAAATTTGAATTGTAAATTTGTAAACTATTTTAACTTGAAAAGAAAAACAAATTGGAAATTGGAATTGCTTACCTGGTTGATCCACATCTCTTGCCATCTTTGCCAAGTTTTTGCCAAAGGTACCACTTGCCATACTGAAAACACTAAGTTGTTTATGAATTTCCAACTAGTCTGCATGGCTAGGGACCATGCGCTCCAAGCAATCAATCAATCCAGCTCTGACCTCCCCATCCTGCAGATCTCCTAGCCGAGCTTTATAATGATACTTTGGGTTCAAAAAATACCCAGTTGCATGTATAGGACGATGAAGTTGATTGTTCCATCTATTATCAATGATCTCCCATATACGGTCATATTTAACTAACCTGTCCTTGTAAGTTGCCCATATATGCTCCTTTGTCTGATCCATAGCCTCATAAATGTAGCCCATGGCCAATTTTTCTCCATCCACCATCCTTAGCACCTTAACAAGGGGCTCTGTAATTTTCACAAGCTCTACAGACCTTTTCCAAAAATAATTGTCAAACACTTTCTTTTTGGTGTCTTTGAAATCTTGTCTATGAGCCCACCGAGATTCAATCCATTCATCAGAAGAAAATATTTTCTGCAAGTTTTTATGTTGACCATTGAGACATTGCAACGTGAGGAACTGAGTTGCAAATCTCGTAATTGCAGGCCTAACAAGCTCTTTGCCCCCAGTGTTTATCCTCATTAGGTTCAATACCTATGAGTTGTTGTAAATGTATTTTGTAGTGCACTTGGCATGCTCTACAGTGTTTTTTACCGACTACACTTTGCCTATGTCCTCAAGCATGAGGTCTATGCAATGTGCAGCACATGGAGTCCAAAATACGGTCCTATATTTGGACTCAAGCATCTTTGTAGCAAGAACATAGTTTGAGGCATTATTGGTGATGACCTGCACAACATTCTGCTCCCCAACTTCCTGAATAATGCCATCTAAAAGCTCAAATAGAAGGGTTGCATCCTTCACCTTATCAGATGCATCAACTGATCTCGAAAACATGGTTCCTTGAGGGCAAGAAATAAGGAAATTAATCATAGTGCGGTTCTTTCCATCGGTCCATCCATATGACATGATGGAACAACCTATTTTGAGCCATGAATCTTTATACTCAACCAAATACTCATCAATGGAAGAAATCTCTTTTTGCAAAAGAGCTCCCCTCAAGTCATGCATACTAGGGCCTTTGAAGCCTTTTCCTGCATCTATAACAAAGTCCCACATAGCTTGGTAATAAGGTGAGCGAGCAGCATTAAATGGGATATCTGAATCATACCACCATCTAGCAATGTATTGATGAGAAGTTTCTTTGCGTTGTTTTTTCCAATGTTGTCCCAAAGTGGGTTGACGACTTGGCTAGGAGGAAGTGGGATTAGAAGAGGCAATGTTGGCAGAAGATGAGAAATAACTTTAGATGTTTGTTCTCTTCGTTCCTTTTGATATTTGGCCAAAAGAATGATGAACATAGTGAAAGGGGCCATTGGTGGAAGGGATAGAAGAGGAGTCTTGAATCTCATAATCATCATAACCACTCTCTTTCATGGCTTCTAATAATTCCCTCTTCCTTGCAATGTTATCTTGAATGGCCTTCTCCCTAGCCTTATCCTCATGCAAACTTGGAAAGGTATTCTGCCCTAATAGGACCTAACACTGCATTTGGTGCATCACATGGCTTTATTTGGCCTCTTACCCCAGCAAAGTGTTGTTTCAATCAGTGATGATAATATCAGCGAGATTTCGCCGATAATCGAAAATATCGCAATATTTTGGCTCTTGAAAATATTGCAATATTTCGGAGATATCATCAATATCTCGGCAAAATATTGCAGCGCAGGATATGCTGCAGCTAAAAAAAAGGGAAAATCATCTTTTTTTTCTTCATTTCTGTTTCTGAGTGTTGGAGAAGGAAGGAAGGAGAGATTGAGGATCAAACAGCAATTATCACCACCAACTAAGATTTTTTGTGGATCAAAGATTGAATAACAGTGAGACAAACTTCATTTCTGCCATTAACAGGTATGTTCTTAAAAACCCCTATGTTAATGAATTTTTCATAGATTTAGGGTTATGCTTGCTTGCCTCTTTGCCTACCAACATTTTATTTCTTTGTTTTTTTTCCATTTGCTATGATTTTCATGCCCATGAGCCAATGCAAGGGTTTTCTCCATATTTGGACAGCAAGCTTCATTTTTTTCAACTTTCTTATTGTTAAAATTGGCAACCAGGGCAAAACTTCATGTGGGTCATCTTATTCATGCCTAAAAATATTTTTATTAGATTCCTCTCGTTGAGAGGTGTAGGATTGACATAAAGATCATCCAATTCCGATAAGTATTCATGGAGATATGAATTTATTTTGATTATGGAATTATTATCAAGCCGACCTACAACTCATGTAAGGCTCAGAAGCCCAACAGTCGCATCTATTCACCCACCAACGTTGTGTATAAATATAAGAGGACTTTTCCTCATTTAGACTCACTCATCTCGTCACATCTCTCTCTCTACTGCGCAGATATGAGTCTCTTCTCTATTGCGCTGAAATGGGTCTCTCTCTCTCACACATGTGAAGCCGGAAACTGTTGAATCGAAGCTGCAACTGCAGAAGTAAAGATTGACTTGCATGGCCTAGAAGATCTCCTCTTTGGAACTGCCCTGTAGGTTCATCTGAACCTCCTTTGAAAGCCGCAACTTTTGGTGGTGGAATGAAGTCAATCCAACGAACGGTTTGCAAGATATCGACTGCCCTAGTTTGAAGCCGGAAACTGCTGAAACTGAAGCTGCAACTGCAGAAGTAAAGATTGACTTGCGTGGCCTAGAAGATCTCCTCTTTGGAACTGCGCTGTAGGTTCATCTGAACCTCCTTTGAAAGCCGCAACTTTTGGTGGTGGAATGAAGTCAATCCGACGAACGGTTTGCAAGATATCGACTGCCCTAGTTTGAAGCCGGAAACTGCTAAAACTGAAGCTGCCACTGCAGAAGTAAAGATTGACTTGCGTGGCCTAGAAGATCTCCTCATCTGAACTGCGTTGTAGGTTCATCTGAACCTCCTCTGGAAGCCGAAACTTTTGGTGGTGGAATGAAGTCAATCCGACTGTCGGTTTGTGAGATATGGTCTGCCCTAGTTTGATAATGAAGCCGCTAATGCTGATGCTACTGATCTAGGGTTTGCTACTACTGATATGAATCAGATTTATTGTACTATTTCTCTCTGCTGAATTATTGAAGATAAAAGAAGATTTGATCAAAGGGTTTCCCCACACATTGTGGGGTTTGTCCCTGGCTAGCCGCCACATCTTGTGTCTCTTGTCTTGGCTTGTTTTCTGTCGATCGTTTAATGTTCTATCTGCACTTTACTTTATGTACATGTGATTGCTAAACGGTGAAATATAATAAGAAAAAGAAGTAAACTGTTATAAGCATAGAACATACCATAACTTAACATGGTATCAGAGCTGAGGTGAAGACAAAGCCCGAGCAAGAGCTAGAGCAATCATTGAAGAGAAGATTGGCAAGGCTATCCTAAAAGAACTATGGGGTCCTCAATACTCTTTCTTGCCGAAGACAAGCTCCGTGAGAAAGCTGACTATCACGGATGAAAGATGTCTATCGATCTAACCCTTGAAGATCAAGGAGTGCTGGACCATGTAAGAGGCAATATTGTTGAGCCTTCATCAAATGCATTTGCTGCTGCCTAGAACAAATGGAAAAATGGAGAAGTCAAAACAAAGAAGATCATCCGGGACTCTATCGACAAGCGCTTGGTGGCCTACATCTCTGATCTAGACACCTCCAAGGAAATCTACGACAGACTGGTGAGTTTTTTTAAAGTTAATGATGCAAATCAAGTTTTGTTTCTTAGAAATAAGCTGAGGGAAATCAAGAAGGGTAAAGATGAAAGTATGCAAGCATACTTCTTAAGAATCACCGAGATCAAGAACGATCTCCTATCTATTGGGGAAACTATTACTGACAGAGAAATGGCACTCACAACTCTTGAAGGATTACCATCTGAATGGTATGTGTTCAGGACTACTCTTCTGAACTATAATGTAATTCCTGGTTTCGAGGAATTAATGGCTAGATGCATTCAAGAAGAAACAAGGGAAGAAGTGTAAGAAATGCCCATGCCTAAAGGTCCTCCTGCTGCCTTTTCTCTTCATGCAAAGAAAAGAAATAATTCCGGGACTAAATCAAAAGGAAAGGCTGGACCTAAGGCTAGAAGAAAATGACGATGTTACATTTGCGATAAAGCAAGTCACTATGCAAGGGAGTGCCCTGATAGAAAGGACTCACTCTAGGACGATGATCAAAATCCCTCTGATGGCAATCAAAGGAATGACAAATTCAACAGCAAAGGTAAGAGGAGAGCTGGGAATCAAGGAAGAGGACAAGCATTAAAGAAGGCCAGAAATTCCAGGATGTATTAAATGCACCTGGCCTCAAAAAGAACCTAGTGTCCATCTCGGGAACGGAAGACAAAGGCTACAAGGTAACCTTCAGCGATGGCAAGGTATGTATATGGAAAAATAATGTTAAAGATGCCTTTACTCTTGGGTTTAGTGTTGATTCATTATATCAGGTCGATGGAAGTCTGCTAGGTGTCATGTCTTATGATACATCTCTTCAGTCCGAACTTTGGCATTAGAGGTTTTCCCCCCTTCATTATAAAGCTATACTCGGTGTAAGACAAATGGTGATAGGGATGCCTGAATTCTGAATAGAGAATGAAGGTGTATGTCCAGGATGTGCTGAAGGAAAGCTCAAAAGGGGACCATTCCCCTCAAGCCAAAGCAAGACCTCTGATATATTACAATTGGTTCACTCAGGCATACCTGAGGTTGGCATTAAGAGGGAGACTACTACACCACATACTCCTGAGCAGATTGGTGTGGTGGGAAGGAAGAACCGCACGATAATGGAAGATGTCTGGGCCATGCTACATGATCAAAGACTTCTGATGTTTCTATGGGCTGAAACTACAATCACCGTCGTATATGTACAAAATTGATGCCCTCATCAAGCATTGGGTTCCAAGACTCCTAAAGAAAAGTTCACCGCAAGGTGAACAATCTTTCGACTTTGAGGAGCTCTCAAGAAGCCAACACCAGGGAACCGAAAGAAAAGGATGATGAATCAATGCCTGATGTAGAAGAACCCATGGATCTGATAGATTCTCATCCACATGAGCCTTCCTCTCCTAGGAAGAGGCCTTCATGGCTTAGGGGGATACTTGATGATGCTAAAGGACATGCTGCACCCTGAGGAACCTTCAGTCAAAGTAAGAAACTTAATAGGTATCAAGGATACCTGACCATCATGAGCACGATCATACAAAATGAGCCTTCGTCATTCTCAGATGCCGTCAAGCATCAAATATGGAAAGATGCTATGACCGTAGAATATGAGTCTATTATGGAGAATGATGTCTGGGAAGTAGTTCCCAGACCTTGGACAAGACAATTGTTACTTCAAAATGGCTTTACAAAATAAAGCATGCAGCAGATGGAAGCACGGAAAAGTATAAGGCTCGTTTTGTTGCTCGAGGTTTCTCCCAAAAGGAAGGTATAGACTATGATGAGATATTTGCACCTGTTGCCAGATATACGACCATCCGCTCGATCATAGCCCTTGTCGCTTCACAAGGATGGAACCTACATCAGATGGATGTCAAGACTGCATTCTTGCATGGCTCGATCAAAGAAGAGGTCTACGTGGAGCAACCCGAAGGATTTGAGATTTATGATCGAAAATCTCATGTATGCAGGTTGAAGAAAGCTCTCTATGGGCTGAAGCAAGCACCCCGAGCATGGTATGAGAGGATCGATAGCTACTTGATGAAGCTGGGATTCACTAGGAGTGAAGCCGATCCTAACCTTTACTTTAAGGTTGAAGATGACAAGCCTCTCATACTGGTATTGTATGTGGATGACCTCTTTCTAACAGGTGTAGACCCTCTCATTCACAAATGTAAGAGGGAGCTGGCCTCTGAATTTGAAATGAAAGACATAGGACTGATGCACTACTTCCTAGGACTTGAAGTATGGCAGAAGCCAAGGGAAATTTTCCTATCTCAAGGGAAATATGTGGTAAAGATATTGGAAAGATTTGGTATGATGGACTGCAAGTCTGTGACTACCTCGAGGATCTTAACTTTTAGAAGTTATATGGTAGTGATGTCGGACCAGATTTGGGAAATGCCTCTGAGTTTCATAAACTCATTCGCATTGATGTTCTTGGTGAACCTCTGTCCGAACATATTTTTTGCAGTTAGCATTGTGAGCTCATATTTGGTTGAGCCTCACTGGATTGATGCCAGGAATCTTCTGAGATGTCTTCAGGACACAATCTCTCATGGATTAAGATACACTGCCGGAGATGTGAGACTACTTGGATATACTGATGTTGATTTGGCAGGCAGTGTGGTGGACCGTAAGAGCACTTTCGGGTGTTGTTTCACCTTGGGATCTGCTTCGATATCCTGGATGAGCAGGAAGCAGAAGTCGGTGGCTTTGAGCACCACCGAAGCAGGATATATTGTTGCTAGCATAACCTCGTGTGAGGTAGTCTGGTTGCGAAAGCTCTTCAGTGAGCTGTTTGGATTTACATTGGATACCACTGTGATTCTCTATAACAACCAGAGGTGGGATTCGATTATTGAGGAATCCCGTATTCGTCGATTGCTCCAGCAGATAGACATCATCTTGGATATGGTAAGTTGATGAGCAAGGAGGCTCCATCGCATTAAGATGATGTACAGGTTGATACACCTTGTCAAAGCCCCGAGGAAAGATCTAATCTGTGATTTTCCCAAACGACTTGGAGTCGGTAAGAAACCCTTGTACAAGGGTCCTGCATGTTGCATACATTGAGCTCTAGGAGCTCTGAGGGCTTGCGGTTATTACTGGAGCAACATACGACCACAGGGTGACTCACCCTCCCCTGGTGGTGCACACTGGAACAAGATGATTCGCTCTCTTGTGGGACAAGATGATTCGCTCTCTTGTGGAACAGGATGATTCGCTCTCCTGTGTAGCAGGATGATTAGTTCTCCTGTGAGGCCTGGATTGATGTGTTCTCCATGGCGATTGTAGCAGGATTGATGTGTTCTCCTGTGAGGCCTGGATTGATGTGTTCTCCATGGCGGCCTGGATTGATGTGTTCTCCATGGCAATTGTAGCAGGATTGATGTGTTCTCCTGTGAGGACAGGATTGATTAGTTCTCCTGTCGAGGCATCCTACCCATGCAGTCTGGGACTCATGGGAAGTACCTCTCATCTGATCAATGAGTAGGGAAATGAAGTTAGGGACCATAGTAGTACCGATGGACGCATCGTTGTAACTATCGTACTCCCTACGCTAGGATGACCTCCATTGATCTGGGATCAATGATACTGGTCTAGGACCAGTGGTAGGAGTTGTACCATACTATGACGCTGACTTCGGGTCGGTTGAGACTGGTCTGGGATCAGTGGTACATACTCTGAGACTGACTTTGAGTCAGTGGAGGATGATATTGGTCTGGGACCATTGGAGTTGTACTCACTATGACGCTGACTTTGGGTTGGTTGAGACTGGTCTGGGACCAGTGGTACATACTCTGAGACTGACTTTGAGTCAGTATGATACATCCTCGATCATTTCTTCTTCTTCATAATTCGGACAAAAGAAGAGTAGAACAGAACAATGCAAGAGCAGAGCAGAACAGAACAAAGCAGTACAGATCAGTGCAGGGCAGAACAAGACAAATCAGAACATGCAAAATAGAGCAGAGCAGGGCAAGGGTCAGGCTGTACAAGGCAGTGCATTTGATGGATGAATAGTAACGACCGATAGACAGATTGCAGATGAAGTTCTCCATGGTTGAGAGGGAGTGTTAAAATTGGCAACCAGGGCAAAACTTCATGTGGGTCATCTTATTCATGGCTAATAATATTTTTATTAGATTCCTCTCGTTGAGAGGTGTAGGATTGACATAAAGATCATCCAATTCCGATAATTATTCATGGAGATATGAATTTATTTTGATTATGGAATTATTATCAAGCCGACCTACAACTCATGTAGGCTCAGAAGCCCAACAGTCGCATCTATTCACCCACCAACCTTGTGTATAAATATAAGAGGACTTTTCCTCATTTAGACTCACTCATCTCATCACATCTCTCTCTCTCTACTGCGCAGATACGAGTCTCTTCTCTACTACGCTGAAATGGGTCTCTCTCTCTCACACATTTGAAGCCGGAAACTGTTGAATTGAAGCTGCAACTACAGAAGTAAAGATTGACTTGCGTGGCCTAGAAGATCTCCTCTTTGGAACTGTGTTGTAGGTTCATCTGAACCTCCTTTGAAAGCCGCAACTTTTGGTGGTGGAATGAAGTCAATCCGACGAACGGTTTGCAAGATATCGACTGCCCTAGTTTGAAGCCGGAAACTGCTAAAACTGAAGCTACAACTGCAGAAGTAAAGATTGACTTGCGTGGCCTAGAAGATCTCCTCTTTGGAACTGCGTTGTAGGTTCATCTGAACCTCCTTTGAAAGCCACAACTTTTGGTGGTGGAATGAAATCAATCCGACGAACGGTTTGCAAGATATCGACTGCCCTAGTTTGAAGCCGGAAACTGCTGAAATTGAAGCAGCAACTACAGAAGTAAAGATTGACTTGCGTGGCCTAGAAGATCTCCTCATCTGAACTGCGCTGTAGGTTCATCTGAACCTCCTCTAGAAGCCGAAACTTTTGGTGGTGGAATGAAGTCAATCCGACTGTCGGTTTGTGAGATATGGTCTGCCCTAGTTTGATAATGAAGCCGCTAATGCTGATGCTACTGATCTAGGGTTTGCTACTGTTGATATGAATCAGATTTATTGTACTATTTCTCTCTGCTGAATTATTGAAGATAAAAGAAGATTTGATCAAAGGGTTTCCCCACACATTGTAGGGTTTGTCCCTGGCTAGCCGCCACATCTTGTGTCTCTTGTCTTGGCTTGTTTTCTGTCGATCGCTTAATGTTCTATCTGCACTTTACTTTATGTACATGTGATTGCTAAACGGTGGAATATAATAAGAAAAAGAAGTAAACTGTTATAAGCATAGAACATACCATAACTTTATGCATCCTCTTATTGCCATTTTTCATTCACATTGCAAACTGCAAATAATGTAGTAATTTTTTTTAAATGAGGTGGTTATTATTTATTATTTTTTGTGTTGGGGGGTTTAATGCCAATTTTGTTTTTTTTGTGCCCTAGGTTTGAATTAGTTCACTACAAATGTCAAATATGCCAAAAGCCTTGGACCCATTTTGGGACTATGGGGAACCTGTTGGTCGGGAAAATCAGGCATATATATCATGCAAATTGTGTGGGACCAAGATGTCAGGAGGGGTTACGCGATTGAAATACCATCTGGCTAGATTCCCTGCACATGATGCAGATGTAATGCCTTGTATGGTTTCTAGTGCGGAGGTTATAGAAAAAGCTCTTGAAACAATTATTGAACAAGACAGAAAGATAGTTTCTAAGGAGAGGCCACTGGTCTCAGATAGATAGCTGCTAGTTTTATTTGTTTTGCTACATATAAGTTTATAACTCATGATGATGAAATACTTTTATATATGTGATGTTATTTTGTTTGAGTCCTTGATTGGACAATTATCAGGGATCAGCAAGATATGTGATGTTATTTTGTTTGAGTCCTTAATTGGACAATTATCAAGGATCAGCAGGATTTGGTATCGCCTTTGAAGTTTGATGTATCATTTCTATTTGACATCATATATATCAGTGCTTTCTTCATATTTATGTGCCAATGTGTTTAGTTCATGTTGTTATTGCTTTATATGTTTAAAAATCTGAAGAAAAAAAATAATAATAACAATAATAATTAATAAATAAATTTAAAAAAATAAAAATAAAAAAATTGAATATATTATGCATTTTCTCTGCTTGCTGATATTTGCCGATATTTTGCTGATATTTTCGCCGATATTGCCGATAAGATGTTTTCTAGACCCTCACCAATATTTTGCCGATACTCATATTTTCAACACTGATTTCAATCTAAGAATACCCCCACCTCCAATAGATTTATGGCATAGTTTGCATATCATTTTTTGTTATGAAACCAGCGCACAAAAAGATAGAAAAGATAGATCAACGTCTTAGAAATAAGCCTCTTCGAGGGGGCAACCTCCTTTACGTTACACAAATAAACAATTCTTAGATGATACAAATGACAAGACCTCCTTTCTATATATAGGAGTCTAAGGGGTCATAATATAATCAGAGCCGACATAATAATAATAATGTAAGAGCACAATAATAACAATATGGGGACTACATGGGCACAGCAATATAATAAGGGGGTTGTACTAATAACAATAAGGGGTTACACTAGTAGTATAGGAACCTAACATGCCCCTCTCCTTCAAAAAGTGTTGTCCTCAACGCTCGAGTAGTTCTTGATCCTTCTGTATAAAATTATTATCCTTCCATGTGGAATCTTCAACGGGTAAGTTCTTCCACTTGATGAGATACTCTGAAATTGATCGATTTCGTAGCTGTCAGGTTCTTGTTTCTATGACTGCTCCAGGCTCCAACATGGTTTTTCCTTCCTTGGCAATATTGTTTGAACTGGGATCTCCTGCAACTTTTGAATGAGTGGCCACACTTCTTCTTCCTTCTTCCATTCATCCCTTGCTTCGTTTATTCAATCTGGTTGGATAATAGAAATAGCACAAAGCAATGCTTCCACATCCTCATCCTTTCTTGAGAGTGCATATGCAACAACATTTTGCTTCCCTTTTTTGTAGATGATTTCAAAGTCATAACCCAGCATATTTGTGACCCATTTTTTCTCTTCTTCTAAAGATAATCTTTGTTCTAAAAAGTATTTAAGACTATCATGATCCATTTTTACCTTAAAGTGTCTTCCCATTAGGTAAGGTCGTCATTTCTTAAGTGCATGTAGTATTGCCAACATTTCCTTCTCATAAATAGCTTGCTTGAGATGTAGCCGTAAAAATACCCAATCGCCTACATCAAAACTTCTTTCACTGTGATGTTGATCTGCCCGTTGTTTCATTCGATTCTGCACCAAAGTGGCGTTATCCTTTAAAAGTTGGAGAACTTGTTGTTGATGCTCGATGTGATCTTTCATTGCTTGAATCTTTTTCTTCTTGATATGTCCTTCTATCTTAAGACTTTGAGTAGTCATAATTTCTTCCAATGCATTACAAGATATGGTTGGATTCATTTCTTGATGCTCGATGTGATCTTTCACTTCTTGAACATTTTTCTTCTTGATATGTCCTTCTATCTTGATAGTTTGAGGAGTGGTAATTCCGGCCAATGCATTACAAGATATGGTCGGATTCATTTCTTCTTTCTCGATGTGATCTTTCACTTCTTGAACCTTTTCTTCTTCCTCTTCATAATCTATGTAAAATAATTTCTTCTCAACACACTTATGACCTTTGGTGTATTTGATATCATAATTGTCACAAAGCCCTTTTTCTCTTTTTTCTTCCAATTGTTGTCGTGTAAACCTTGTAGGTTGTGGAAGGCTAGGAGAAAAAACACTTCCATAATTATAGTCGTGAGTGGTGGGATTCCTTGTTTCCATAATTTCGCTTTCAATTTTTCTTGCCAACCTGAATGCCTTCTCCAATGAATCAGGTTCCCAAAGACGAACCTCATGTTGAATGTTATCCTTTAAAGTTCCTATGAAGAAATCAATCCTTTGCTTCTCTGGAATATCATTTACCCTTATATTCAATTTTTGGAAGTCCTCAATGTGCTCTGCCATTGAACCCTTTTGTTCAAGATTTATCAATTGGCTAAAGAAGGTGTTACTCTTTGTATCCTCATAATGTGCTATCATTTCTTCCATGAAAATTGACCAAGTGACAAGTGCTTTACGAGAACAAAGCCCTTTATACCATAAAAATTGATTTGGTTCTAAATATAAAGATGCAATATGTACCTTTTGTAACAGTTGAATCTCATGTAGATCAAAATATTGCTCCATCTGTAGTATCCAATTTATTGGATCCTTGCCATCAAACTTCCTCATATTGCCTTTTCTTGATTTTAGGAACTTGATCTTGAAACGACTGTAACTCGGTAATTTTAGATCTCCAAGTTCTGAAATTGCGTCCTACAGTAGCCCTCTAAGTCCTCTTTCTAACCCCGCAAGTCTGATTAGAATTTGATTCTCCAAGAAAGAGTTATGCCCAATCTCCTAAGATGACCAGATTATATAATGTTTCTGTAGAGCAAACTTGTACAACGTGCCACGTGTCACTTTTTCGACCTTCAGATCTAAAAAATATACACAGAAAACTACAGTCTATCTTCTTTCTGTAACTTCTTATGAAATTTCAATTTGTTGCTCAGAGAGAAATTTATGACGATTTTCCCAAGGTCACATGTTTAGAATGTAATTTGGGAGTCTGCAAAAACCCTAACTTCCTCAGATTATATCTCCGAAAATATAGCGAGAAAAGATCTGAGATTTGGACCCGAGCTTCACCAAGATTTCGGCTCAAATGGGTTTTAATTTCAGAGTCTGAACCTTTGTAGAAAAAATATTATAGCGAAAATTCCACGATGACCTATTTGAGATGAAATTCTAGAGCTTGCAAAAACCCTAAATTCCTCAGATCATATCTCCAAAAATATAGCGAGACAAGATCTGAAATTCGGACCCGAGGTTCAAACCGATTTCTTCTCAAATGGGTTTTTTCAGCTTCTGAAACCTTGTAGCGAAAAAGTTATAGCGAAAATACCACGATGACCTATTTGGAGCAGTGAAACCCTAGAATCCAAAGCTCTCATACCAAATGTTATGAAACCAGCTCACAAAAAGATTGAAAATATAGATCAACGCCTTAGAAATAAGCCTCTTTGAGGGGGCAACCTCCTTTACATTACACAAATGAACAATTCTTAGATGATACAAATGACAAGACCTCCTTTCTATATATAGAAGTCTAAAGGGTCATAATATAATCAGAGTCGACATAACAATAACAATGTAAAGGCACAATAATAAAAATAGTGGGCTTCTATGGGGCAGAATAATAACAATAGTTGGACTACATGGCACAACAATATAATAAAGGGGTTCTACTAATAACAATAAGGGGTTACACTTGTAGTATAGGGACCTAACATTTTTCCATAAATCACATCACGATGAGCCCATGCACTGTCTTTTCCTTTTGGAGCCATGTTTACTTGAAATAATTACAATTTGCAAAGAAATCTATCATATAAAAAAAATTGCAGGTAAGAAACATGGAAAACCAAAGCTAAATTTAGGAAAACAAATGCACATGTAGCCTACAAAATTTGATAGCATAGAACTAGAGATTTGATAGCATAGATGATAGAAGTTAGAAGTTTATAACACATAAAAAAAAATTAATACATGGACAGCATTCAAATGAAAAATTTTCAAGTGAAAATCCTTACCTGGAAATGCAAACTAACTCCTTTGGCCTCCTCTTGAAGATGCCAACTCCACTAACAACTCCAAACTATCTCCAAAATAGCTCCAACTCCAACTCCAAGCCTCCAAGATGACTACTCCAGCAAAAACTCAACACTCTCCAAGCTCCCAAACAAACTCACAAATACTCGAAATGAGATGTGTGAGACAAATGAGAGGGAGAAGGGCCTTTTAAAGGCTTGGAGAAGGTGTTTTTGGAGGGTAAGGAACCCTACTTCCCTCCAAAACACCCTAAGCAACTTGGATAAATCGCTGTGTGGGTCCTCCACGGCCGTGGCAGCAAATCGGCCAGTTTAGGATGGAACCGACCGGTTGGACCACAAACCGGTCGGTTTCGTCCTAAACCAGCATGATAGGGCTAGTTAGGGAAAAAAACAAGCAAAGTGAGGAGGTAAACCTGGTTTTTAAGCCGGTTTGACCCGGAGGCCTTGCTAACCGGCCGGTTTGACCGGTTGCCAGTTCAGACCAGCTAAATTTTTAAAACACTGGAAGTGACTAGTCCATATGAGAAAAAGAAAACCATGGCTTGACTAAATTAAGTTAAGAAACCAATATTCTAGGAGTTAAATGAGTTAACCAAGAGCACTTCAAGAGCATGTAAATAATTTCACAAGTAAAAGAAATAATCAAAGACACATATAACAATCCATAAGCAAGATATGTATCAATAGTGATCAAATGAATGAAACACACAAATGATATAACAAATACAGACCAGTGCCAAGTAAGATAACTTGTGAAAGTGAATGCTCAAATACTTGAAAGTAAATACTTGAAAATGAAATACTCAAAGTAAATAGCAGTTGCTTGAAAGTAAAGTGCTTGTACTTGGAAATGAAAGTACCAAAAATAAATGAGCTTGAAAGTAGATGGATATAAGATAATGACCAAGTACCAAATGCTGCAAAAGGAAATGTTCTTGGTAGATTTTAGTGAAGGTTAGATTGATCCGTAAACTTCCATGCATATTCCACTGGACAGTTCATCACAACAAATCTGATAATATTATATTAGAAATCTGAAAATTCTACACTATTACAGTTTATTTAAACTTCAAGATCTATAGATTTAACTGTAATTAGTTCATGCATGTGAATGGAAATTATGCAGAAAAATAGAGAACGGCAAAATAACCTCACACACACACATAAGACACAAAATATGCTCTGGGAAACCCTTTCGGGAGAAAACCCAGCGGGAAGGTGAGGTCGCTTCGCTCTTACCTCATGCACTAAAAGCTTTTGAGGAACAAAAGCCTCCCAGACTAGGGAGGTGTTATCTATATTGCATCAATATTTTGTTTGTCATCCATCTTGAGGCATTCGGAGTGGAAAAAGTGGAGGAATCAGCAGCGCATGGGACTGTTTTTACCGGCGGGCCCTAGTTTGGCAAAACGAGATCTAAAAACCTTTCGGGAGCATTTGAGGCATCAAACAACATTTTTTGGAGGTGAAACTTTGTTGCCCTTGCGCCACACCATTTCATGTTGTTCTACACACAAAAATCTTTCCAACAGCGCAAGAAGCGCGTCAATCAAAGTCCGCATGCAATAGTTGTGCCACTCAGAGGTTGACCTTCCTGTTTTCATACCTATAATTTGGGAGGATGTCGCGTCAGCGCCCATTATTCATGGAAAAGGGCCTAGCCACATGTTTATGATGTAAAAGACTCTAGAGGAGTCTATATTGTAACTCTAGTTAAGAGTTTATGTAGTCAAAATTAGCCATTAGTAGGCAATCGGGTTGTGTTATAACCGAGCCATTAGGAGGAAGAGGCATTTCATTCTTTTGGGAGCATTTTGTTCCATAGCTGAGTGTTAAAATTGGCAACTAGGGCCAAACTCCACATGGGTCATCTTATTTATGACAGCTGATATTTTTCTTCGATCCCTCTCTCTGAGAGATGTAGGATTGATCTAAAGATCATTTGATTCTGACATGTACAAATGAAGTTATGAATTTACTTTGATTATAATCAAAATGTCAAGGTTGACCAGCGAACTTATGTAGGCTCAGAAGCCCATTCAACCTCAATGTTGCATATAAATAGAAGGTGACTTAGCCTCATTTGAACACACTCATCTTCACACTTCTCTCTCTCTCTCCTCATTGATTGGGTACTGATTTTTGGGACTCTCTCTCTACACGTCCGAAATTTCAGGAGAGCGAAATTTCGGGAAGCCAAAATCTTAGGAGGTCGAAATTTCAAGAATGCGAAATAAAAAGAAGCCGAAATTTCAGGAGACAAAATTTCTGGGTTGTTTGACCATACTTTGATTGGGCTGAATTTGACTGTTTTGAGGGTTGTTTTATCTTACTGTTTGGAGGTCGAAGTAGACTGAAGTTGACCGATTTGTTGAGGGTCAAATTTGCCCTGTTGACTAGCGTTGACTTTTTTGGTTAGGGCTCTTCTGTTGCAATTATAAATTATCAAATTTGTAAATTGTATTATCTCTCTCTGTTGAACTATTGAAAACTAAAAGAAGATTTGATCAAAGGTTTCCCCACATTGGGGTTTGTCCCTGGCTGGTGCCACATCTTGTGTCCTCTTGTCTTGGCTTCTCTTCCACTATTTATGTTTATGTTCTATCTGCATTTTACTATCATGCTGATGTGATTGCTAATCTAAATATTGATACTAGTCTAATAAATAAATTGAAGTAAAATTACTCTAAAACATAGAACATACCATTGTTGGCTAAAATTAACATGGTATCAGAGGTGAGGTGAAGACAAAGCCCAAGCAATAGTGAAAGAGCAATCACCAAAGGTAGTTGGACAAGGACAAAAGGTTCAATGGGTTCCTCATCCTACTTCCCAACTGAAGACAAGCTCCTTGATAAATCTGGCTATCATGGATGGAAGATGTCTCTTGATTTGACCTTGGAAGAAAAAGAAGTGATGGACTATGTAAAGGGTAAAATCCTTGAACCTCCTTCAAATGCACCGGTTGCTGCGAAGACCAAGTACAATAGGGTTGAAGTCAAAGCAAAGAAGATTATCAGGGATTCCACTGACAAGCATTTGGTGGCCTACATCTCCGAATTGAAGACCTCCAAGGAGACCTATGAGAGGTTGGTCGGCATGTTCAAGGTTAATAATGCTAATCAAATTCTATTTCTCAAGAATAAGTTGAAGAAAATTAAGAAGGGCAAAGACGAGGATATTCAATCCTATTTCTTGAGGATTACTGAAATCAAGAATGATCTACTCTCAGTTGGAGAAGTCATTCCTGACAAGGAACTTACTCACGCCACCCTTGGAGGACTCCCACCTGAGTGGTATGTATTTAGAACCACCGTACTCAACAATGATCGAATTCCAGGGTTTGAAGAATTGATGTTGAGATGCATTTAAGAAGAAACAAGAATGGCGGAGCAAGAAATGCCTTCTAATAGAAGCAACCCCACTGCATTCTCCACTCATGCCAAAAGGAGAAATAATGCAAGGTCTAAAGGTCATTTCCATGGAAAGTGTTGGGTCCCTATAATACTAGTGATTACCCCATTACTATTGTAGTTATACCCCTTATTTATATTGTTGTGCCCCTATTACCCCCATATTGTTATTTCTGTGCCCCATAGAATCCCTTTATTGTTATTTTTGTGGCTTTATATTATTATTGTTAGGTCGGCTGGATTATATTGTGACTCCTTAGACTCCTATATATAGAAAGGAGGTTTTGTCATTTGTATCATCCAAGAATTGTTCATTTATGTAATGTAAAGGAGGTTGCCCCCTCGAAGAGGCTGAATTCTAAGGCGTGGATCTCTCTTTTCTATCTTTTTGTGAGCTAGTTTCATAACATTTGGTATCAGAGCTTTGGATTCTAGGGTTTCGCTGCTCCAAACAGGTCATCGTGGCATTTTCGCTATAACTTTTTTTCTATGGCGTTTCAGAAGTCGCAAAAAAAACCCATTTGAAAAGAATTGGCGCTGAACCTTGCGTCCGAATTTCAGAGCTTTTCGCGCGATATTTTCGGAGATATGATCTGAGGAAGTTGGTCTTTTTGCAGACTCCTGAATTACATTCAAAACAGGTGACCTGGGGAAAATCGTCATAACTTTCTCTCTGAGGATCGGATTGAAATTTCGTAAAAAGGTACAGAAAGAGGACGGACTGTAGTTTCTTGTAGGTGTGTTTCAGATTCAAAGGTTGAAACAGTGACTCGTGGCACGTCGTACAAGGCGTTGGAAAGAGGACACAGAAGGCTACTACAGGTAGCAATTTCAGAACTGGATGATCCGAAATTACAGAGATACATCAGATTCAATATCAGGCTTCTATAAAGTGAAAAAATGTGTGTAGTTTTTTTTTTAAATTTTTATGTAAGCTTGGTTTAACGGAATTCAAAGGGCATAGTAAAGCATTATTATCGGTAACTGATGCCCCGAGGAAAGAAAATGCAAACACCTAGTAAGGAACCTGAAAGCTCTAGCATGACTCATGAAGAAGAGGAAGAAATGCTACATGATATATCAAAATTACAAGAACAAGTGCAACAAATGTCACGCTCACAAAAGCTAACAGAAGCTAAGATAAGTGGCGTGGAATCTAAGATAAATGGTGTGGAATCTAAGATAAAGGGCATGGAAGCTAAGATGGAGGATTCGATGGTAAATTTGAAGATAGATTTGAAAACAGACATGGAAGAATTGAAGAACTTGCTACAAGAAAGGGTCACTAATGGTGAAAAGGTAGTAAAGGAAACTCATGATGAGAACAAAAGAAATGTTAATCATGATTCCATAGACTCTAATGTTGGATCGAAGACTCACCATGTTCCAAAAATCGATATGAGGAAGTTTGATGGCAAGGATCCCGCCACATGGATATTACAGATGGAGCAATTCTTCGATCTCAATAATGTGCAAAACACACAAAAGGTACGTATGGCAACTTTATATTTGGAACCAAATCAGTTTGTATGGTATCAATGGCTTTGTTCTCGTAAACAATTTATCACTTGGGCAATTTTTACGGAAGAATTGATAGCACATTATGAGGATACAAAAAGCAACACTTTTTTAGCCAATTGATAAGTCTCAAACAAAAGGGTTCAATAATGGAGCACATTGAGGAGTTCCAAAAATTGAACATAAGGGTAAAAGATATTCCAGAGGAGCATAGGATTGATGTGTTCATAGGGTCTTTAAAGAATAATATCCAACATGATGTGCGCCTTTGGGAACCTGATTCATTAGAGAAGGCATTCAGGTTAGCAAGAAAAATGGAAAGCAAAATTATGGCAACTAGGAAGCATACCATTCACAACTATAAAGATGGAAGTGTTGTTGCCCATAGTCTTCCACAACCTACAAGGTTGACACCACAACAATTGGAAGAAAAAAGAGCAAAAGGGCTTTGTTACAATTGTGATAGCAAATACACAAAAGGTCATAAGTGTGCTGAGAAGAAATTATTCTACATAGATTGTGAAGAGGAAGAAGAAAAGGAGCAAGAAAGGTCAAAAGAAGAGGATATATTCCAGGAACAAAGCCTAGATGAAGAACAAATAAATCCGACCATATCTTGTAATGCATTGGCGGGAATTACCACTCCTCAAACCATCAAGATAGAAGGACAAATCAAGAAGAAAAAGGTAATAGTGTTGATTGATTCAGGAAGCACCCACAATTTTATTCATTGTAGGGTAGCAAAAGAATTGAATTGCTTCCTATATCCAGCACCAGAGTGTCAAGTGATGATTGCAAATGGAGGAACAATAAATTGTTCTGGAAAGTGCCATAATATCAAGCTATCCATGGGAGAATATGTATTGACTAGCCCAATGCTTTCCATTCCAATGGGAGGTGCTGATGTTGTACTAGGAGTCCAATGGCTACAATCCTTGGGTACAATAGCTTTTAATTTTCAAGAACTTTTCATGAAATTTTCTGTCGAAGGAAAGGAAGTTGAATTAAGGGGTATTGCAGGGAAACCAGGAAAGATAATCAGCTCTAATGGCATGACAAAGCTTCTAAAAAAGGAGCAAAGAGGTGTAATTGCACAATTATGTTCGCTAGATGTTTCCACATTGGAATCATCTATTTCTCCAGATCTCCAAAAAGTCCTGGACAATCATTCCAAGGTATTTGAGACTCCCAAAGGTCTCCCACCTATGCGTGATCATGATCATGCTATTCATCTGATTCCAGGAAGTGTTCCTCCAAACATCAGGCCGTACAGATATCCATATGTCCAAAAAAGTGAAATTGAACGTATGGTTGCAGAAATGCTAGAGGCTGGTATAATTCAACCGAGTCAAAGTTCTTTCTCAGCTCCAGTAGTATTGGTGCACAAGAAGGATGGATCATGGCGCATGTGTCCAGATTATAGGGAGCTCAACAAGCTCACTATTAAAGATAAGTTCCCCATTCCTGTCATTGATGAATTACTGGATGAATTGCATGGATCAATTTACTTCACCAAGTTGGATCTTCGTTCGGGATATCATCAAATCAGAATGAAGATTGAAGACATTCCGAAAACGGCATTTAGAACTCATGAGGGTCATTATGAATTTTTGGTCATGCCTTTTGGCCTTACCAATGCACCTTCAACATTTCAAGGTTTGATGAATTCAATTTTCAAACCATTCCTTAGAAAATTTGTGTTGGTATTTTTTGATGATATACTAATCTACAGCAAGTCTTGGAAGGATCATGTTGAACATGTTGACAAGGTGCTACAACTATTGGAGGAGAAACAATTATATGCAAAAAGATCCAAATGTTTCTTTGGAGTCCAGGAGGTGGAATATTTGGGTCATATTGTATCTCATGAAGGAGTTAAGGTAGACCCTAGCAAAATTAAAGCCATTAAGGAATGGAAAATCCCCACATCCATAAAGCATCTGCGAGGATTTCTTGGGTTGACAGGGTATTATCGCAAGTTCGTTAAGAATTATGGGAGAATAGCAGCACCTCTAACAACATTATTGAAGAAAGATTCATTTTCATGGACTCCGGAAGCAACAAAGGCCTTTAAACATCTTAAAGAGGCAATGTGCCAAGCACCGGTCTTAGCTACACCGGACTTCACAAAAACATTTATTGTGGAATGTGATGCTTCAGGAAATGGAATTGGTGCTGTTCTAATGCAAGATGAAAGACCCATTGCTTTTGAAAGTCGTCCAATCAAGGGAAAGTTTTTAAGCAAAGCTATTTATGAGAAGGAAATGTTGGCAATACTCCATGCACTTAAGAAATGGCGACCCTACCTAATGGGAAGACACTTCAAGGTAAAAACGGATCATGATAGCCTTAAATACTTTTTAGAACAAAGATTATCCTCTGAAGAGCAACAAAAGTGGGTCACAAAGATGTTGGGTTATGACTTTGAAATCATCTACAAAAAAGGGAAGCAAAATGTGGTGGCAGATGCACTCTCAAGAAAGGATGAGGATATGGAAGCATTGTTGTGTGCCATTTCTATTATCCAACCAGATTGGATAAACGAAGCAAAGGAGGAATGGAAGAATGACGAAGAAGTGTGGGCACTTATTCAAAAGCTACAACAAGATTCCAGTACTTCTGATACATTTAGCTGGCAAAATGATTCATTATGGTACAAAGATCGCTTATACCTCTGTAAGAATTCCCAGCTAAAACAAAAGATTCTTATGGAATTGCACACTTCTCCCTTAGGAGGGCACTCAGGATTTTTAAAAACTTACCACAGGGTTAAGAAGGAATTTTTTTGGGATGGCCTTAAATCAAATATTCAAAAGTTTGTGGCGAAATGTTTGGTTTGCCAACAAAATAAAGTTGAAACAATTAAGACACCGGGTCTATTACAACCCTTATCCATTCCAAGCCAACGTTGGGAGGAGGTTTCAATGGATTTTATCACAGGTTTACCCAAGTCTGAGGGAAAGAGTGTCATCATGGTGGTAGTTGACAGACTTACCAAGTATGCACACTTTTGTGCATTATCACATCCATTTAAAGCCAGTACAGTTTCTACTGCATTTATGGAAACAGTTCAAAAGCTACATGGAAACCCAAAAATTATTGTAAGTGACAGAGATCCCATTTTCACTGGAAATTTTTGGACAGAATTATTTTCTTGTCTTGGTACTCAGTTAGCTCATAGCTCATCTTATCATCCTCAATCTGATGGGCAAACTGAGATAGTAAACAAATGTTTGGAAGGATATCTTCGTTGCTTTGTATCTGATAAACAGACACAATGGGTCAAATGGTTGCCTCTGGCTGAATGGTGGTATAACACTTCCTTCCATACAGCAACAAAAATGACCCCATTTATGGCACTTTATGGGTACCAACCACCATCAATCACATCATATTTAAGAGAAAATTCTAAGGTTCAGGCAGTGGAACATCACATCGAACATCAACAACAAGTCCTCCAACTCTTAAAGGATAACCTCGTGTTGGCACAAAATAGAATGAAACAACAGGCAGATCAACATCGCAGTGAAAGAAGTTTTGATGTAGGTGATTGGGTATTCCTACGGCTACAACCATATAAGCAAATGTCCCTAAAGCAAGCTAAGAAGGATAATAAATTATCACCAAAGTATTATGGTCCGTACAAGGTGTTGGAAAAGATTGGTACTATGGCATACAAATTGGAGCTTCCTGCAGCTTCTCGATTGCACCCAGTTTTCCATGTTTCATGTTTAAAGAAGGTTATAGGCGACAAGCTCCCAGTTCAAACAATATTGCCAGAACTTGACGAAGAAGGAAAAATTATATTGGAACCAGAAGCAGTCACAGAAACAAGAACTCGACAGCTACGAAATCGATCAATTTCAGAGTATCTTATCAAGTGGAAGAACTTATCCGCTGAAGATTCCACATGGGAGGATGAGAATTTTATGCAGAAGTATCCAGAACTGCTCAAGCGTTGAGGACAACACTTTTTTGAAGGAGAGGGGCATGTTGGGTCCCTATAATACTAGTGATTACCCCATTACTATTGTAGTTATACCCCTTATTTATATTGTTGTGCCCCTATTACCCCCATATTGTTATTTCTGTGCCCCATAGAATCCCTCTATTGTTATTTTTGTGGCTTTATATTATTATTGTTAGGTCGGCTGGATTATATTGTGACTCCTTAGACTCCTATATATAGAAAGGAGGTTTTGTCATTTGTATCATCCAAGAATTGTTCATTTATGTAATGTAAAGGAGGTTGCCCCCTCGAAGAGGCTGAATTCTAAGGCGTGGATCTCTCTTTTCTATCTTTTTGTGAGCTGGTTTCATAACAGAAAGCCTGGATCTAAGGGAGGAAGGAAGGGCAGGTGCTTTGTTTGCAATAAGTTTGGCCACTATGCAAGGGAGTGTCCAAATAAAAGGGACACATTGCATGATGGTGATCACAAGCATTCCAAGGGCAACTTCAACATCAACGATCAAAGGAATGGCAGGTCCAATGGCAAAGGAAAAAGTAATGCGAGACGTCAAGGAAATGGTCGACCCTCCAAGGAATCAAGGAACTCTAGGTATGAAGAATCAAATGTTGTTAACAATAAGCAAAAAGAGTACTATCTTATATCGGCCCTCTACACTGCCTCTCCTCTGGACACTTTGGGAAATTGGCTAATTGATAGTGGTGCCTCAAGGCACTTCATCGGATACAAGGAAGCCCTCTCTAATTTGATAGAAAAGGAGGCAAACTTGGAGATCAACCTTGGAAACAATGCCACCTATCCCGTGAAGGGCGTAGGGAACGTTACCCTTCAACTGAATAAAGGTAACACTATTCATTTGCAAGAAGTACTATATGTACATGATCTCCAGAAGAACCAAATGTCCATTTCAGCCATGGAGGACAAAGGATTCAAGGTGGCATTCATTGATGGAAAGGTACGTGTTTGAAAAAGAAATTTTAAAGATGCTTTTACTCTTGGGTTCAGGGTTGACACTTCGTATCAAGTTGGAGGAAGTCCATTGGGAGCCATGTCTTGCGACACATCTCTACAATCTGAACTATGGCACCGGAGGTTTTTCCATCTTCATTATAAGGCCCTACCCGATGTGAGACATATGGTGATAGGTACGCCCAAGTTCAAAGTAGAGCATGAAGTTGTATGTCCGGGATGTACCGAAGGAAAACCTACAAGGGGACCATTCCCCTCAAGTAATAGCAAGACCATAGATATATTGCAATTAATCAACTCCGACATATCTGGTATAATGCACGTAAACTCTTTGGGAGGATACTTATATTATCTCACCTTTATGGATGATTATTCTCACAAGGCCTCGATCTACTTTTTGAAGAAGAAGGATGAAGCGTTCACCTGGTTCCAACACTTCAAAGCCTTGATCGAAAACCAATCTGAGAAGAATCCAATGAATTCCAAGATTATTGCAGAGAAGCTGGCATTAAGAGGGAGACTACAACGACATACACTCCTGAGTTGAATGGTGTGATCGAAAGGAAGAATCGCTCTATTGTAGAAGCAATTCGTGCCATGCTTCATGATCAAGGCCTTTCGAAGTTCCTATAGGCTGAAGCTGCAAATACTATCGTGTATGTTCAAAACCGATGCCCTCATCAAGCATTGGACTCCAAGACTCCCGAAGAAATGTTCACTGGTAAGAAACCCGATGTCTCTCATTTTAGAATTTTTTGGAAGTCTCGTATATTTTCATGTGCCGAAAGAGAAAAGAAGCAAATTGGTTGCATCTGAGAAGAAAGGAATCTTTGTGGGTTATAGTGAAAATTCTAAGGGATATAGAATTTATGTGGCTGGTCAAAAGGAAGTTGAGATAAGTCATGATGTCACCTTCGGCGAAAATATGGCCCTCAGGAAGATCAACAACCTTCCTATCCTAAGGAAGAACAAAAAAGATGACACTAGAAATCAGGGTGCAAAAGAAGACGAAATGATGAATGATGTTGATAAACTTATGGATCCTATTGATCCTCCTCCTCATGAGCCCTCCTCCTCCAAAAGGAGACCCTCATGGCTTAGGGACACTCTCGAAGATGCTGAGAGACACATTGCACTAAGGGGGGCTTTCCGTGAAAGCAAGAAACCGAACAGGTATCAAGGATATTTGACTGCCATGAGCACTATCATTCAAAACAAGCCTTCATCATTCGAAGAAGCCGTGAAGCATCAAGTATGGAAGGATGCTATGAATGGAGAATATGAGTCAATTATGAAGAATGATGTCTGGGATGTGGTCCCTAGACCCCGGGAAAATTCGGTTGTCACCTCTAAGTGGCTCTACAAAATCAAAAATGGAGCTGATGGAAGTGCAAAAAAGTTCAAGGCTAGTTTTGTTGCTCAAGGCTTCTCTCAAAAGGAAGGTGTAGATTACAATGAGATATTTGCACCTGTTGCCCGATACACCACCATCCACTCGATCATAGCCCTTGTTGCCTCGCAAGGATGGAACCTACATCAGATGGATGTCAAGACCGCTTTCTTGCATGGTTCAATCAAAGAGGAAGTTTATGTGGAACAACCTGAGGGGTTTGAGGTTCATGATCGGGAATCTCATGTATGAAGGTTGAAGAAATCTCTCTATGGATTGAAGCAAGCACCTCAAGCTTGGTATGAGAGGATCGATAGCTATCTGATGAAGCTGGGATTCACTAGAAGTGAAGTCGATCCGAACCTTTACTTTAAGGTTGAAAATGATAAATCTCTCATTTTGGTACTTTATGTGGACAACCTCTTTCTGATAGGTGTAGACCCTCTCATTCACAAATGTAAGAGGGAGTTGGCCTTTGAATTTGAGATGCAGGACCTAGGACCGATGCACTATTTCCTAGGGTTGGAGGTCTGGCAAAAGCAAGGTGAGATTTTCCTCTCTCCAAGAAAATATGTTGTGAAGATATTGGAAAGATTTGGGATGGTGGACTGCAAGCCTGTGACTACTCTGATGAAACTTAACTTTAAGAAGTTATGCGGTAGTGTTGCTGGACCTAAATTGGAAATGCTTCTAAGTATCGTCAACTCATAGGAGCACTATTGTTCTTGGTGAACTCCCGTCCGGACATATGTTTAGCAGTTAACACATTGAGCCAATATATGGTTGAGCCTCATCATATACATTGGATTGGTGCCAAGAATCTTCTAAGATATCTTTAGGGCACAATCACTCATGGACTAAGATACACTGCTGGAGATGTGGGGTTGCATGGCTATTCTGATGTTGATTTGGGCTGGCAGTGTGGTGGATTGCAAGAGCACTTCTGGATGTTGTTTTTCTTTGGGTTCTACTTCGATATCCTGGATGAGCAGGAAGCAAAAATCGGTTGCCTTGAGCACCACCAAGGCCGAATACATAACTGCTAGTATGGCCTCCTCTGAAGCTGTCTGGTTGAGGAAGCTCTTCAGTGAGCTGTTTAGACATGTGTTGGATACCACCGTGATCTTCTACGACAACCAAAGTGGGATCAGATTATCATAGAATCTTGTGTTTCATGCTCGCTCCAAGCATATAGATATCAGGTACCACTTTATCCTGGATATGGTACAACGAGAAGCAATAAGGCTCCATCACATTGGGATTGATGAGCAGGTCGTCGATGTTCTGACAAAACCCCTGGGGAAGGTCAAGTTCTTGGCCTTCTGACAATGACTTGGAGTCGTGGAAAGACCCTCATATGAGGGCCCTACATGAGATGGACATTGAGCTCTGGGAGCTCTGGGGGGCTTGGGGTACTTCTTGGAGCGATGAGAAATCATACGGTGAGTGGTTTAGCCCTCCCCTAGTGGTTTGTTGTGTACAGGGTGAGTGGTTCATCCTTCCCCTGCGATACCCCTTGGCGACATGTAGGCAAGATGAGTGGTTTATCCATCTCCTGCTAAGACATCCTACGCATGCAGTCTGGGACTCATGGGAAGTACCTCTCATCTAGCCAATGAGTAGGGAAATGAGGATAGGGACCATAGTACTACCGATGGACGCATTGTGTACTACCGTACTCCCTATGCGAGGATGACCAATATTGATCTAGGATTAATTGGAACTAACTTCGGGTCAATAAGAGTGGTATGAGACACTCTCTTTTGATTGGAACTGACTTCGGTTCAGTAAGAGTGATATGACACAGTCTCCTTTAATTGGGACTAACTTCGGGTCAGTAGAGAATTGTATGATACATTCTTGATCACTTCTTCTTCTTCATAGTTCAGCAGAGCACAACAGTGCATTGATGGCAGAGATAGTACAGATTGGCAGATGGAGTTCTCCCTAGTTGAGGAGTGTTAAAATTGGCAACTAGGGCCAAACTCCACATGGATCATCTTATTTATGATTGCTGATATTTTTCTTGGATTCCTCTCTCCAAGAGGTGTAGGATTGATCTAAAGATCATCCGATTCTAACATGTACAAGTGAAGTTATGAATTTATTTTGATTATGATCAAATTGTCAAGGTCGGCCAGCGAACTTATGTAGGCTCAAAAGCCCAACAGTCACATCTATTCATCCTCAACTTTGCATATAAATAGAAGGTGACTTAGCCTCATTTGGACACACCCATCTTCACACTTCTCTCTCTCTCCTCATTGATTGGATACGGATTTTTGGGACTCTCTCTCTCCACACGTCCGAAATTTCAGGGGAGTGAAATTTCAGGACGCTGAAATTTCAGGCGGTCGAAATTTTAGGGAAACGAAATTTCAGGAGACCGATTTTCTGGGTTGTTTGACCAGACTTTGACTGGGCTGAATTTCACTGTTTTGAGGGTTGTTTTATCTTGTTGTTTGGAGGCTGAAGTTGACCGATTTGCTAAGGGTCAAATCTGCTCTGTTGACTGGCGTTGACTTTTCTGGTTAGGGCTCTTTTGCTACTGTTATAAATTATCATATTTGTAAATTGTACTCTCTCTCTCTGTTGAACTATTGAAGACTAAAAGAAGATTTGATCAAGGGTTTCCCCACATTGGGGTTTGTCCCTGGCTGGTGCCACATCTTGTGTCCTCTTGTCTTGGCTTGTCTTCTACTGTTTATGTTTATGTTCTATCTGCATTTTACTATCATGTTGATGTGATTGCTAATCTGAATATTGATACTGGGCTAATAAAGAAATTGAAGCAAAATTGCTCTACAGCATAGAACATACCATTGTTGCCTAAAATTAACACTGAGCAAAGATAGCCAAGAGAGATAGGAGGTAGAGCACACAGAGAGAAAGATTTCACTTGGTTTTAAGCTAATTTGATGGATATGTTGTGATCTGTATGAGTGTACAATGTGAAAAGTGCAACTTTAAATAAAGTAAATCTAACTAATGTTTGTTTTCTCTTCCAGCCTTATCCTCATCGAACTAAGTTGCAAGCAGATCCTATAGGAGGAATCTTTGCTTCAATGAGTACTCTCGAGAGTCCAAAGTCAAACTATTTGCAAAGAGATCCAACACTAGGAGTAGCAAGCCCCTAGCCTAATTTCGTAAGTCAAACATTTACCAATTTCCGCCAATCTCACAATATGGAGATATAGAAGTGGTTTTCCCTATTAGACTAAGTCAACCAACGAATTTTTAATGATCACAGGCAAGGATCAAGGCAAGCTTGCAATGGCATGAGCACAAAGATTTTGATGGGGTTGATTACTTTGTAAGAAATTGAAATTAATTTAAGAACAAGAATTGAAATCTAGACTAAGAGAAAAATCAAACTCTTATCAAATTAAATGAAATGGGATTAGTCTAAGAAAATGAAATTAAACTAATTTGAAAAATTGAGGCTATTCTAATGAAATTAGAATAAACTAGTGAAATAAAATTAAACTAACTAATGGTTAAGTATTTAAGCTCCTCTAAGGTGTCCCCTCCTACTTCACTTATCTTGGCCACAACACCACATGAACTCGGCCTCCCAAGAGGCAGCAAACTCAGCCCTCTTAGGTGGCCTCAAACTCATGCTTTGGTTCATTCTTTGTTACCTCGTCAACTCACTTCAAACTGGGTGTGACTTTTAGTCAACTAAAAACTTGTTTCTAAGATGTCCCCAGATATTTAATAACTGCTTTTTCTTGTCCTTTTCCCCACTTTTTGAGTAAAAGTGAATTTTGGTGAGAAAAAATCAATATTTTGTACCCCAAAGAGGGTACTAGGATAATGTTGGTCCTTTGAGTATAAATTGAATACTCATGCAATACAACATTTCCTAGTGCCACTTTTCTATTTGTTAAATAGAAATACCTAGTGCAATTCGGTGAGACTCTGGGTAATGCCTAGCATGGTAATATACATTGAACCTAAACATAGAAAACACACTTAAGGCCTAGCTAGTAATTGTTGATTTTTGTGTAGCATCAAGAGGTATTGCCGCATGCCAAATAGGCCTCCTCAATTGACCAAAGAAAATTGCACAAAACGAAAAATAAAAAATTATTATTTTTGGCTTTCATGTAGACCCCAAAAGACAAGTCAGCCCCACTGTGTGAATGGGTGTGACCCTTGGTCAAAACACAACCTGTTTGAGAACTATAAATATCAATTCGACCTCCATCATTCGCACAATTCAGATCACTCAAAATCTTCTACAATTCTGTTCACACGTGCGACGAAGAACAGGAAATTTTTTGTGATTTGACAAGTAATAGAAGTGGCTCATTGACCATCTTTGACCTGCTGTTTTGACTGAGATTCAGACTTCTATTTCACCAGTTTTTTGATGAATTTTGACTGTTGAAGAAGGCTGAGTTGACCACCGAATTTCGGACCTGTTTGACCACAGTTCTGAGCACCTTGACCACAGTTGACTACAGACTACTAGACCACAGGTCCGATCTGACCTCAAGCCAAATTTCAACCACTTTGACCAGCATTGACTTCTCTGCTATTTGGAGGCTTTGACCAATGTTGACCTCTCTGTATTTGCAAGCTTTGGCCAGCACTTGAATAGCTATTATGTGACCAGGTTTGACTGGTATATTTGACTTGGAATTGTGGCACAGATTTCAAAAGTATTTTGGAGTTGTATTTATCATCAAAAGACAAATTCTCTTCAGAAGAAAAGTTGATGGGTTTTTTCCCCGAGTGGATTTTCCCAGAGTAAATTTGTTGTCTTTATTGTGCTTGGTTGTCTCTTATTGATCCTACTATTATTATTGTGTTACTGTTGAAGATTTTCTAAGTATAATTGCTTACTGATACATGTGGTATGTGACAAGTTAAACTGATAAATCATTGGAAGTAATTATCAAAGTTAGAAGAACAGATTCTACTGTCCACTATTGTAGAAAACTCAACATGGTATCAGAGCAAAGGTTGTTAAAGAGCTTCCCTAAGACAAAAGATAAGCAAGGTTAAAGAGCAGCCATTGGAATGCCCTATAAGGAGAACCAAGTTGGACTGTGGAAGAGTCAATGCCCTAGCTGCAGTTTGAAGGAACAGAATTCTAACTAACTAAGTCGAGACAGCCTTAATGTTGATCACATGAAGAATGAATTGGAAGAAGCAAGATCAGGAGACTAGCCTTTATGATAAGTGCACTCATTGACATCTTGAAGGAAGAAGGGATCTAGCAGCAGAATGGCATTTAAGTGACATGTTGTAAGGTCTGTTCATTTTTCACTTTTTGACAGAACTCACCCATAAAAACATGGATGAATTTGATGGGATCACCTCCTCCTTAATTTGCATGTGAAATTAGCATATATGTCAATGGTATGTGAACATATTTTCAGTATACAAGACTATTTTTGGAAATCAATGGTGGCATCAACAATTATATAATCATTTACATGAGAAAAGACCCCAATCAGAAAGGGTTGAAGCTGAGTATAAGTTGAACTGCGGAGTGTAAGATTGACCTGAACTCAAGAAATTTTCACCGAGACCTGGACTTGGAAGCTTGGTAAGCTAAGACAAGATATTGTAACCAGCACCAGACAGAGAGACCTCAAGGAAGACTAACAAACTATTGATTGATGTTGATCAAAAGAAGTCCCTGTGTGAGCATTTGAAGGACAGCCTGTGTAGTTAAGACTTATATCCACAATGTATTCATAATTCAGTGGTCAATGGTCTGGAGAATGATCTAAAGATGGATAACACATCATTTGTTCTCATTAAATAATCTGAGACAGTCTACAGTATGAAATTTGAATGATAACTCTCCAAACTTGACATGTAATGTGTATAAACAGATTTGAAGTTGTTGGGGAAGTTACTCCGAGTGTTCCACGGGGACATGTCCCCCAGGGTTGGGTGCACGCACCCCTCGCACCTAGGAGGGGGGGACTTCTGGGGGTGTGTTTCCCCACACACCCTTTTGGGGAGTCTTGGGAGACACAAGGGGGTGTGTATCCCCAGTGTGGGGGACACAACTCCCCAAAAGGGGTGCTTATGGGCGTCCCCCCTCAAAAGGGGTGCTTCTCGGCATCCCCTTTTGAGGAGAGACGCATCCCCCTTGAATTTGTCTAATAACATTGAATATAAAAAAATTTGAAAATTCCTCAATGTCTATTTTTACTTTTCAATTTTAACTTTTGAGTCATGACACTAGATATTGATGATCTCAGACTGATTATTGACTCCTCACTCTTAACTATTTTTGAGTTTTATACTTTGAGTTATATGAATTTTGAATTTAGTATTCAAACTTCAGTGTCTAGTATATAGTATATACTAGTTTGTTTTGCTTTTAATTTAGATTCTATAATGATGAATTTATTTTTTAAATCAATGTAGATTATTGAATGATGAATGACAAATGATATGGATCAATGTATTTGAATATTTCATTATTGAATTTTATTATTGAATCTCATGGTATGGGTGAATGATGAGTATGTCATACGAAAGATGTATGTATCAAAATGAATGATGAGGATGGATCAATGTATGTCATTATTTAATTCAATTATGAATTTAAATGTTATGTGTGGATCAATGTATTTACTATTACTATTAGTTTATTTATGCTTTCATTATTGAATATGAACTTGAATTTCATATATATATATATATATATATATATATATATGTTCCACCAAGGTTCCAGGACGAGGGGGAGAGGGAGCGAGGATATGCAGGAGCGGCCTATGCAAAAGCTCCCCACCAATTTTTAGGAAACATGGGGGAGCATCAGGGTCTTAAAAACTTATAAATATAAAATGTAATTTATTAATTGAGTCCACTATGACAATTGGGTTTGAATTGAAAAGCTACAAAGCATGATCATTGATATGAATATCATTATCTAATATCATATAGATTTAAAGATTAAAGGGTATGTGTCTTCAAATATCATTAAATTTTATGATCAACAAGGAGGAAATTTACTATGAGATTGAAAGGTCTTTAACCGCAAAGATCTTTTACCATGAACCACATAAAATACGGTTTCAATACCACTTATTTGTATTCTATACTTTAGCTGAAGTTTTCTCTTCCACTTATTTGTAGTGTGATTTGAAGTAACTAATGTGTGTATTAGTGTGTGTCTGTGTAAGAAGATGTAAATCAGACAGTAATATGAATTCAGAGGAGCTCATAGATGTGTATTCTATAGACACAGTGATAGATCACACATTAGTCATCTGTTGCAACCAGAAGAACCACAAGAGATAGCACTCAGTTCTAAGTAATTTCTAATCTAACAGAGATAATATTGCTTGGAGACAAAACAAGGTTTTCTGGAGCAAAAAGTTAACACAGTAGATTGGGTCCAAAGCAGCAGAAAATCCCGACAAGTTTGGCTCAGACTCGAGAGTCAAATTCGGCCCAACTGCTGAAACAAGCCATTATGAAACAGCTACAGGCTAGACTAGCTAATAGTGAGTCTAACTTACCAGCAAGAAAATACACATGCGAGCACTTGCAGGTTATCTAACTGGTGAGTATTGCAAAGCTTTTCATAGCTCAGCAATTCAAATTCACAAGCCCAATCAAAAACTCCAGATGTTTTTCTATATAAAACCAACAACAAAAAATATCTTCACTGCGCTCATTATTTTGTGCAGATTTCTGCCCAGTTCAGCTCCCACAGGTGAACACAGCTTTACCAGCGTACAGTCCTAGGGTTTCTAGTGTTCATTAACTTCATTGACATAAAACAAAGAACTTTTTGTCGTCCAAAATTCAAATCACCGAATTCTCAGCATACACAACTTGTAGCAGCAGTCCAGTAGCCAGTTCCAGTGTTCCATGAAGCAGTTTCAATCATTTACAAGCTGATGGCATCTCTCTTCTCCAAGTTCTCATCTCGATCTAACGTCAAGCATAGATGTCCTACGCATTATAACTTAAAACCCTACGTGTCTATTAAATTAATTAAATTTTAGTTATAAATTAATTAAAGTTTAACTTTAGTTTAGTTTTAAAACTGTTAATTTAAACATTTTTTTTAAAGCGTGCTCTCGTCCCCTCTCGTCCCCCCACGACCCCCCTCGTCCCCTCACGACCCCCCTCGTCCCCCTTTTTGGAAACGTCCCCTCAGGATAGGGAAATGACCCCTGGCACGCCCCCCTGCATACCCTGATTTTTGGGAGCGTAGGGAAATGTCCCCTACTCATCCCCAAGTCCCCGGAGCATGGGGGAGCAAGGAAACTAGACCCCTAGGGGGGGGGGAGTCCCTGTGGAACACTAATATATACCCACACGTCCCCCCTGTGTGTCTCTCCGCACCTGCATCTCCCCGCACAAGAGTCTTGGTGGAACATTGGTTACTCCAGAGCTAGAGGGAGCTGAGGGGAAAGGCTTCTTCACCTATGAAGCAAGAAAAGAACCCGTCATAACACTTGTATCACAATATGTGCCCTTTTGTGAAGTCTCTTTAGTTGTGTGTTACAAAAGTTGGAAGTCTTAGGGTTTGTAAATCCTAGAAGACTTGCAAGTTACAACTTGTATTAAAGTAACGAATGAAAAGATCCTAGGGTTGAAATGAAGCTCTAGAGGAAGATGCAAGTAAAGTTGTTGTGATGCATCTCTTTGAGAGAAAAAGGACAGCTTTGTATTGATGCTAGCCTGTTGTTGAGCTTATGTATGACTAAATAACTCGATAGGATGAAGAAACCCTAGTCCTTACAAATCATGCAAAGCAACCAACCACCTCAAAAGAAGTCAAAGGATTCTTTCAATCAAGAGATAAGTATTTTTGTTCTATTCAAGTTTCTTGTTCTTTTAAATTTTATGCATAGCTTTGGTACTTTCTTTATAATTCTATTATAAACCCTTCCTATAAAAGAAGACCTTTGTGAAGACTACCATTACAATGACTTATGGCAGCATCAGAAAGTACAAAGCTATATAGTAGGAAGAAGGATTTTCCTACAAAAGGGAGAGAACAATAACTATATTGTTGCTCTGCTCACAAATAGATTGATAAACACCTAGGACCATGACATGGGTTAAGATCATTAAATTATATTGGAGGCAAAGGACAGCCTACTGTAAATTCTAGGGTTTGTGGGATACCCTAGAATTGGATTTGGAATGCTTAATGCAAGAAAGGAAGTTGCATAAGCTTGATAAAGATTGCAGGAAGATTTAAAATGATGTCTATAAGGAAGCAAGAATCAAGAAGACAAATTTATCAAAGATAAGTAATTCATATCCTTCTCCCTTGATTACTATTGTTGTTTTATTCCTTAGATAACTTTAGTCTTTATCTTCTTTTACTTGGTTATAATTGTTTCTTTCATGACCTCCTAAATGAGGATTGCAGGTACATCATAAAAGTTGCGACTCTTATTGTAGTGATACTTATGCCTCTTATTTGTTCCTATGACAGTGATAGTTGTGACTCTTATTGTAGTGATTCCTATGACAGTGATACTTGTGCCTATGATGAATGGTTGTGACTCTTATTGTAGTGATACTTGTGATAGTGAGTTATATTAGTGATACTTGTGCTTATAGCAATGACACTTGGCAATATGCTCATAACAGTGATGACACTAATATATGATAATGTGTTCATAATAGTGATGACAGTAATATATGACAATCTATGTAATCGGATTCGTCCTACAGGGGCTACGTGTCGCGAATCCAGCGAATCTGACACAATTCGTACGGATTCGTGTCTGGATATCATGACATGTCGTGCCTGATCAGGGCACGATCAAATCTGGATCGTGTCCCGATCGGACACTATGTGTCACGATTTCCGGACACGAATACGACAAAACAACGACATGTGCGGCTTTTTAAGAGGGCTTTCCTCATTTCTTTTTGCACATTCACTCATTTACTTTACTGTGGGTTTGTTGTGGGTGTTTGGGAGCAAGGAGCAAAGGGTGTGGGAGCATTTTCAAGGAGATTCAAGCAACAAGTAAGTGCATTTTCTCTCTAATATTTTTTCATTTTTATTACAACAGTTTGCAAATGCATTTCTTTTACAAATTTGTGCATTTTTTGTTTATTTTTTTATAGTATTCATGGCTCAATCAAGGGCAGCAGGGAAGGGGCAAAGGAAGGGGAAGAATGTCCCCATTGGAGATGCCCTCCTCTCCCAATTTCATCAGAGTCTGCTGCAAGTAATGTTGAGGGAAAACTTCCTCCTCAATGTAACATTGACAAATATCCCTTGTGGAAATATGTCGCAAGAGAGCAAGGGCCAAGTAACAAGGTGAAGGGAGGAGGCAATGTGAGTTGGAAATGCAGCTATTGCCACAATACTTTCACAAGCACATATTTCCATGTGAAAGGTCATTTTTTGGCTTTACCAGGTTGTGGGATTGAAACTTGAACAAAGCTGCATTTACCAAAGAGGAAAGAAATGGAAAGAGAGTCCAATGTTGGTATGGCAAATGTGGCTACATAATTAAAAAAAACCAAGAATGATGACCCGCTTCCAATCTTGAGGAAAGGAAGCAACAAATTCCCATTTGAGAGTTCTAGTGGGGGACAAGCAACAAAAAGAAAGGCAATTTCACTTGGTCCAATGGACAAGATTTTTCAGAAGGAGAAATGGGAAGAGCTTCATCTCACCATTGCCTTTTTTTTCTATCAAAACTTCATATCCTTCAATGTTGCATGCTCACCTCTATTTATTGAGATGTGTCGAGCTCTAACTCAAGGGGCTCCATCACGGTATGTGCCCCTTGGGTCAGAGAAGCTTAGAACCACATTGTTGACGAAGGCAAAAAAGAGGTCGAAAAAATGTTTGAGCCAATTAAAGCATCATGGCCAATATCTGGGGTTAGCATTTTTTTTTATGGATGAACAGATCCAGCATGACACCCACTCATCAACTTCATGGTGTCTTCCTTGAATGGTCCAGTTTTCTTGAAAGCAGTGGATGCACTTGGACAATACAAGGATGCACAATATATGGGTGAGTTGTTTATTAAAGTTATTGAAGATGTAGGTGTTGATTCTTGTGTGCAAATCATTACATAATACAGATAATGCACCTATTTGCAAGGTTGTTGGCATGATTGTGGAAGCTAAATATCCACAAGTGTTTTGGACACCTTGCATTGTACATTCATTGAACTTAGCACTGAAATAAATTGCTTTTGATGTGGTTTGGATTGGTAACATTATTGAGGATGCACGACATATCCATAACTTTGTACAAAAGCATACAAATGCCCTCACTATGTACAAGGAGTACAACAATCTATCATTGTTGAAGATTGTGGATACACAATTTGCATCTTCATTCATCATGTTGAAGAGGTTGAGGGAAGTCAAGACCGCTCTTGGGGCCATGGTTATTTCAGAGTTTTGGTCTTTTTGGAGAAAGACAGATCAGGTAGCCTCTAAAAGAGTGAAGGACACAGTGTTAGATGATGCTTGGTGGGAGAGGGTAGATCTAGTTATTCAGATCATGGACCCCATCATTTCTTTGCTTCAATTTGCAGATGCAGACCAACCCATCCTAGGAGAGGTTTATGAGGGATGTGATTCCATGATTGAGTCTGTGAGGAGCATTATTTTACAGAGTGAGTGCCCCCAGTATGAGACATCATCAGAGGCCTTCCTCACCACTATATAGGATATTCTTGTCAGCAGATGGGACAAGAATTGCACACCTTTACATTGTTTGGCTCACTCATTAAACCCAAAATATTACAACCATGAGCCTCTGAATGGTGGACCTTCCCGCAAATTCCCTTCTCACATGGATGGTGAAATCTCACAGGGGAGGAAAGATGCATTCAGGCGGGCTTTTCAGGATCGAGCATCCTTGATGAGGTGGAGGATGCCTTTGCAAAGTTTTCCACTGGCACTAGTCGATTTACAGGACATGATCTGATTACAGACAAGGGGACTAAGAAGCCCTATTCTTGGTGGGAAAATCATGGGGCAACAAGCCCTATTCTACAACAGTTAGCCATGAGGCTCCTCTCTCAAATGACTTCATCCTCTTGTTGCGAGAATAATTGGAGCACATATGGGAAATTGTATCGTGTCAAGAAGAGAAGGCTTGAGCAGTCCAGGGCAGAGACAATGGTGTATGTGCACACCAACCTTCGTCTTATTTTCAGGCAGAGGGATGAGTGGTTGAAGGGCAAGACAAAGATGTGGGATGTATTTCCTGATGATATGGGTCTGGACAACAGTGTTGAGTTGGCATTGGCCAACTTGGATCTCAATGATCCAGTGCTAGAGCCCGTCAGGTTTGATGATAGTGATACTATAGAGGGGTCATCCTACACACCAGCAAATGCAAAGATGACTTTGGATACAGAGAAGTATGCAGCAAAGGAGAGCAGTGGTACTGGTGACCATGATGATCAGGACAATGATGTTGATTTTGATGATGACTATGAGGATTGATGACTCATGAGTCATGAGCTACCTACTGCCTTGAGGCTTGTATACTTGTAGTTGTTTTGTATTTGCTATTTGATATTTCTATTTTCCATTGGCATTGCACTACCTATGTAACACATTTTGATTATGATGACTTAATGAGAAAACGACAGTTGTCAGTACCTTTATCTTACGATCTTGTCTTTCTCCTATTGGATCATTGATGAATTGAATATGTATTATGAATCATGATTTATCATTTATGTCACAATTGTATTTGTATGTACTATGTACTATGCATAATGTTACTTTGTAAACAATAAAACTTACATGTAGATGAAGATCTATGTTTGAAATCAATTAATTTGGATCATGAATGAGAATTTGTGTAAGAAATATCTGATTTTTAATATATATATATATATATCGAATACGGACACATTGACCCCCCCGAACAGGACACGTTCGGATACATTATATATTAGTTTATTATATATAGGACACATTCGGATACGTTAACATGTCCTATTCAACACTCGAATCCCTGTATCCGTCGAATCCTGAATCCACGTGTCAGGTGACATAGATGACAATGTGTTCATAATAGTGATGACAGTAACGTATGGCGATGAGCTTATGGCAGTAATGAATGGCTATGTCCCTATAACAGTAATGTATTATAGTGTCCTAATGACAGTGATGCATAACAGTTATGGCAGTTGCTTGTAAGCTATTTGAGACAGGGATATGTGATGCTTGTGACAATGATATCAGAGGTCCTATGGAAGGTCTATAAATGCCTCCGTGATAAGTTTGTCTGTCGTCATCTCATAAGGATCTTGTATGATCTAGGGTTGGCCTAGAAGGCCTAATGTGATTTACGTTGAAAGACCTATGTCTAATTATTATTGTACATTGTATCTCAGCTGAACATTTGATGAATAGCTAAAGAAGAAGAATAATTGACTTTTCGGTTTTCCCCCTTGTGGGGTTTTGCATGTTCTTTGACCTGAATCTTCGTGTCTCTATGGTATATCCTTTTCTTCTAATGTTCCTTCTTGTTCTGTTGCATTGTTAATGTTCTCTCTAAATAATTGTTTATGATGATATGATGATATGGGGTGAAAATAATGTGAAAATGTTGAAAAATTTTAAAGATGCAATTATCTACAACAGAGAACTATCTAGCCCTAAAATTAACACCTATGTAGTAAAATTGAATATGGTAATGAAGAGAGGCTACAAATTCAGATAGTGCAGAAGACAGAAGAACATCTTAAGGGAACTACTTCAGTTATGATATCCTTGTTGAAACAAAAAGCAGACTTATATATACTGCACCTGTATTACAAACCATGAAGCTATAAAGCATTAAAGGCTAGATGGACATGGCCAAGTTACTTTATCCAAGACATGGTGTAGAAAGGAGCAATGACGCTCCAATAAATATCTACAAATAAGTAAATTGATGACATTCTCTTAAGTAAGTCTTGTATACTTCAGAAGCAAGCTTGACCAAATGTTATTTCCTCATTAAGAGGGATCCAAGATGTCCATGGTAAAAAGCAAGGCATCTTTTGAATGCCAGAGGACTTGGCTGGGTCATAACGGACTTTGACCAAACGATGAATGATTGCAAGGCAAATTATAAAATTGGGCAAATCTTCTAGAATCTATATGGACTTGGTTGCCATAAGGACTTGGCTAGGTCATAATGGACTTTGACCAGAAAAGATAAATGTAATTCACCCGAAAAGCCATAATGGACCTTATCTAGGTGAATAAAAAAAAATTGAGGAGCCAGAAGGACTTGGCTACCAAAAGGACTTGAATAGGGCCTAATGGAAATTGACCAAGAGAAATTGATAGAAGTCATAGAGGATTGTGGCAAAGTACCCTAGAAGATGAAATGATCTATAAAACGTGCACGTGAAAAATTACATCGCCCACTCCAAGATGGATTCATCTATGAGCTCATGAACTTTTTTCATAAAGGAGAATTTTCAAAAAGAAATTTGTTGTTGGAGAATACCTCCCCCGCTAAGAGGGAGTGTTGATTTTTGCGTAGCATCGGGAGGTATTCCCACATGCCAAATAGGCTTCCTAAATTGGCTAAAGAATATTGCACAAAATGAAAAATAAAAGATTATTATTTCTAGCCTTCATGTAAGCCCCACCATGTGAATGGGTGTGACCCTTGGTCAAAACCCATCTTGTTTGACCATTATAAATATCAATTCAACCTCCATTATTTGGACAATTCAGATCACTCGACATCTTCTACAATTTTGTTCACATGTGCAAGGAAGAGGAGGAAATTTTTTGTTATTTGACAAGTAATAGAAGTTGTTCGTTGGCCATCTTTGACTTGTTGTTTTGACTGAGATTCGGACTTATGTTTGACCAATTTTTGGATGGATTTTGACCGTTGAAGAAGGTTGAGTTGACTACCAAAATTCAGACATGTTTGACCACAGTTATGGGCACCTTGACCATAGTTGACTATAGACTACTGAACGACAAGTCCAAGTTGACCTCACGCCGAATTTTGGCCCCTTTGACTAGCGTTGGCTTCTCTGTTATTTGGAGGCTTTGACTAGTGTTGACCTCTCTGTATTTGCAATTTATGACCAGCACTTGAATAGTTTTTATGTGACCAAGTTTGACTAGTATATTTGACTTGGAATTCTAGCACAGATTTCTGAAGTATTTTGGAATTGTATTTATCATCAAAAGACAAATTCTCATAAGAAAAAAAGTTATAGGGTTTTTTACCCAAGTTAGTTTTGCCAAGGTAAATTTGTTGTCTCTATTGTGCTTGACTGTCTCTTATTGATCCTACTGTTATTATTGTATTACCGTTGAATATTTTCTAAGTATAATTGCTAAATGATACATGTGGTATGTGACAAATTAAACTAATAAATCATTGGAAGTAATTATCGTTTTCACTTCTCTTCTCCTTTTACTCTCTAAATGACCTTTTGGGTTACCCTAAGATCTAATCGCTGAGATTCATTTAGATCTAGGGATGAGAATAAATGTGCATTTAGTTCTCACGTTCTAATTTTTTACTCACCCACTTAAATAAAGACCCACTTAACCTTTTATTTCTATAGTCACTTTTTCACTTTCTAATTCTTCATTGACTTTAATAAAGTCACCTTTAAATTAGAATGTAACTTTACCACTTATAAAGTCACTTTTAAATTAAATTGATTTTACCACTTGTAAAGTCACTTTAGGAGAAAAGTACAAATAAATTTGTACACTTTTCCCTAGGCCAAAGATCAAAGCCTTAGAGAACCACTTGTCCTCGGGTACCCAAATTTTAACACTTCCTCTTACCGAGGAAAGGTTTCCTCATCACTCCCATCTTGTCTTTGAAGTAAACATGCTTGCCCCGTGGTAAGGCTTTGGTGAAAATGTCCGCTACCTGCTCATTTGTGGAAATGTACTCAAGCTTGACAGCTCCCTTTTGGACATAGTCTCTAATGAAGTGATACTTGATCTCAATATGCTCTGACCTGTCATGAAAAACTAGATTCTCCGTGAGTTTTATGCAACTCTGATTATCACAGTAAATTATTGAAGGTCTCAATGCCTAACCAAATAGACCAAACAACATCTTGCGAAGCCATATGGCCTCACAACTAGCCAAACTAGTAGCCATATACTCTGCCTCAACTAAGCTCAATGCAATTGACTGTTGTTTCTGGCTGATCCACGACACAACTGCTAAACCCAACCCAAAACAACACCCGAAAGTACTCTTCCTATCTAAAGCATAACCTGCCCAATTTGAATCCGGGTACCCTGCTAGTCTCACTCCATCACCTTGTCCATAATCCATACCAAAATCCACAGTCCCCTGCAAGTAACAAAGAATGTGTTTTGCAGCTACCCAGTGCACTCTCCTGGGCTCACACATGAACTGACTCATAGTGTTAACTGCAAAACATATATCTGGTCAAGTGTTGACCATATAATCAATTTACCAATCAGTTGCCTATATAGAGTAGGATCCACCAACTCGGAATCAGAAGCGTGAAGCTTCTTCCAGTTAGAGATCATAGGTGTAGACATGAGTTTGCAGTCCTCCATGTGAAATCTGCTAAGAATATCCACAATGTACTTCCCTTGTCCCAGAAAGAAATGCCCCTCCTCCTGTCACACCACCAATCCCAGAAAATAATGCATCAAGCCAATATCCTTCATCTCAAACTCGGAAGCAAGATCTCTCTTGCAACCCTCAATGAGTCTCTTTGCGCCAGTGATGATCAAGTCATCAACATACAACACCAGAATGAGAGGCTCCTCACCCACCACAATGAAGTATAGGTTCGGATCAGCCTCACTCTTTGTGAAACCCAACTGCTACAAGTATGTATCAATCCTCGAGTACCAAGCTCTAGGAGCTTGCTTCAGGCCATAAAGTGCCTTTTTCAATCTGCATACATGGGACTCCTTCCCATGCACCTCAAAGCCCTACGGCTGCTCAATATAAACCTCCTCCTGAATGAAGCCATTGTGCAATGCGGTCTTCACATCCATCTGGTGGATCTTCCAACCCATCTCTGCTGCAATTGATATAATGGAGCAAATAGATGTATACCGAGCTACGAGAGCTAAGGTCTCCTCATAGTCAACTCCCTATACCTGTGAGAACCCTCTCGCCACAAATCGAGCCTTGAACTTCTCGATGCTACCAACTGCAGCATGCTTTATCTTGTAAAGCCATCTAGAAGTAACAATTGATTTACCTTCAGGCCTCGACACTACCTCCCAAACATCATTCTTCATAATAGAAGAATACTCCTCCATCATGGCCTCTCTCCAGACCTGCTAGTTGGCTGCTTCCTCATAACTAGAAGGCTCTGAATCAACAGTGCTTGTTACCAATGCCATATAACTCTGCTCAGGTGGTTTACTCTCTCTAACATGTCTCTTTGGCCCAGCATCTGATGTGGCCTCGCGCAAGGTATCGTGAAGCCACTTAGGCTTCCTCTTCCCTGAGCATACTTCTCCCACCAGAGTGTAATATCCCTTATTAGGGATATCCCTCTAACACAAGCAAACTCCAACCAGAGATGGACTGGGAGGGCATTTACTAAATATGTCGCCTCTGAAAAGAGGACGAGATCTGGAGGCTACCTGGCCCTTTCCAAACTCTGTCTAAGAGTATAGGAGAAAAACACACAAGTGGTATAGTAGCCGGGAAGCTCAAAGAGATAAAAATAACAGTAGTGCAACATACAATAATGTATACATGGAATATAAGCAGATACTCGAGAAATGCAGAGAGAAATGCTAAGCCATTTTATTATACTGAGTAATGGAAAGAGTACAAGAGGTGATCAAAAAGATAGCACCTCAACTTGCACAAGGCAAGTGAAGAAATACACTCAGAATGGTAAGGAAATGGCCTCTCTTTGAACTGTATCCAAGCTGCCGGAGAACTGTTGTGCTACTGCTACTGCTGGAATCAAGTGAGGATTTGGGGTTGTTCCCCTCCTCAGAAAATGCTGAAACTCTGGAATCAGCCTCTACTCAATAAACCCAAAAAATCCCAGAAAGATTTTCTAAAATAGCTAACCCTCGAAAATCACCCCCTTGAGGATCTACGCTATCCCTCAAGGCTTTGCGCTGCTCCTGAAGAGAATCCTCCAAAACTCTACCAAAATCCTCCAATATGCAAGGGCTGATCCCTTGCTCAATCTCCAAGCTCAAATCCTCCACAAAACCCCAATTCCGGAGCTCCTACCAAAAGAGACTGCGTCCTCCCCTCTCAAGACTGCGCAGTCATCAAAATGCTCAATTCCTCCTCAACTCCAGAGATCACTCCTCCTGCAAAATACTAATGAAACTACCTTGCCCGAGCAGACACTCGAAGTCCCCCAGGGCTAAGGGTGAGATCTCCGAACGGAGACACTCGATGCACTAAACAGTGCTGCAAACAGGCTAAACAGCTAGCGTGCTCTAAGTCGAAGTGACTAGCTCAAATACAACATAATCGAATCCCAAAATGAGGAGGCTCCTCTCTCCTTTATAGCGTTGGCCTTCCTCAAAACCCTAAGGCCCACCTCCTCCAATGTAGCCTCTCTTTTGCCACGTGCTCCACCATCTGCACAGTCCCTCCAAGTGTCTACATGGGTCCCCTTCCCTACGTGGTCCTTTGGCCCCCTTGGCTCTCCTTTTAAGTTACAACATTGTGCTACTAGGGAGTGACTTTATTCAAAAAGTGAGTTATGTCCCCCTTTCCTCACCTTTTTATTTATAAATAACTATAGAAGGCAAAATTGAGCAAAATCGAATATTTCAATTAGCCATGGCTAATTAGGAATATTACAGTCTCCCCCGGCAAAATGTTGCTTGTCCTCAAGCAACTGAAGTGATGGATGCTGCAAATTTTTCTCACTCTCCCAAGTGGCATCCTCATCCGGTAAATTCTTCCACCTCACCAAGAATTCTCGAACTGTCCTGTTCCGTAGCTACCTCTCCCTGGTATCAATAATAGCCTCTGGCTGCAACACCAAATGCCCCTCATCATCCATGGGTGGTAGCTCATCTGACACTGTCACCTGTTGCCCCAATGCCTTCTTCAGGCATGATACATGAAAAACGTTATGAATCTTACTGCCTTGGGGCAGCTCCAACTCATACGCAACCTGTCCAATCCTGCATATCACCCTGTATGGCCCATAAAAGTGGGGCTTGAGCTTCTCAGCGCCCTTCTGCTTCAGTGATGACTGTCGATATGGCTGTAACTGTAGGTAGACCAAGTCCCCTACCTCAAACTGTCTCTCCACCCGACCCCTATCAGCATACAGCTTCTGTTGGTTCTGCATTGTAGCCATATTATCCTTGAGAGCTCAGAGAATATCCTGACTCTCTTGAATCCAAATCTTGGCTCTCGGAACCTTGCTAGCACCAAACATCACATCAGCAAAAGATAAAGGATGATATCCATACAAAGCATAGAAAGGTGACATACCAATGGACATGTGATGTGTAGTGTTGTAGCAGTACTCCCCTAGATGCAGCCATTTCAGCTATGCTCGTTGCTGCCCACTGACATAGTTATGCAAGTAGCCCTCCAGCCACTTGTTGACTATCTCTGTCTGCTCGTTCGTCTGTGGGTGATAACTGGTACTCAGTGTCAATTCCGTTCCCACCAACCAAAAAAGCTCCTGCCAATACCTGCCCATGAAACGGCTATCCCTGTCACTGATGATGGTCTTAGGAAGACCATGTAGCCTAAAGACCTCTCTGAAGAACAACTCGGCCACCTACGCTGCAGTGTAGTGTGCAGGTATGGCGAAGAAATGTGCGTACTTTGTCAGTCAATCAACGACGACAAAGATACAATCCTTTCCTTACACCATGGGCAACCCTGTGATGAAGTCCATCGAAATACTCTCCCAATTCCCCTCCGGAATGGGAAGAGGCTGCAATAATCCTGCAGTATGGCTCATCTCCCCCTTGTTCCTCTGGCAAATATCGCACTCCCGGATATGCTGGAGTACGTCCTCCTTAAGGCCCTTCCATGAGAACCTCTCTCTAATGGCCCTGTAGGTTTTGGTAAACCCCTGATGGCCGTCCAATGGTGAATCATGTGATGCCTGAAGTATCTTCTTCTTGAGCTGAGATCCCTCGGTCAAGAAGATCCAGTCCCTATAGTAGATGATCTCATCAGCTACCCTGTACCTGTCATTTGCCACCTGCCCATCTAGAACCTCACATGCAAATCTGTCCTTGGAGTACTCCACTAAGAGTCGAGCCCTCCAGTTTGTGTCCAAGCTCATAAGAGACAACGTGGCTAGACTACGTGAAAGGGCATCTGCTACCACGTTGTTCTTACCCTTGACATACTCAATGTCAAAGTCATACGCTTGAATCTTACTAATCCATTTTTGCTGCCTCTCCTGTAGCTATTTCTGCTCCAAAAAGAACCTGAGGTTGTTGTGATCAGTCCTCACCCTGAACCTGTTACCCACTAAATACTCCCGGAATTTGGCCAATGCATGCATAATGGCCAGCAACTCCTTGTCGTATATAGAATACAACCTCTCATGTGGAAGGAGCTTCCAGCTCTCAAAGGCTATAGGGTGACCTCCCTGCATCAACACTGCGTCGATCCCCTCTCCTGACGCATCACACTCCAAAACAAATGGCTGCAAAAAATCCAGCAATACAAGCACTGGGCAGCTGCTCATAACCTCCTTGAGCCTGTCAAAGGCTCGCTGCGCTATATCTGACCAACTGAATGCCCCCTTCCTCGTCAAATATGTCAGGGGTGCAGCAAGCTGTGAGAAACTCTTGACGAATTTCCAATAATAAGTACAAATGCCAATGAATCCCCAAAGTTTTGTCACGTTCCTCGGCTCCGGCCAATCTCTGATAGCCCTGATCTTCTCCACGTGGACTCTCACTCCATCCACCCCTATGATGTGTCACAAGTACAACATCTTCGTCAACCCAAACTCACACTTGGAGAGCTTGGCATAGAACTGCTGCTCCTCCAAGATGCGCAACACTGTCTCAATGTGCTGAAGATGCTCCTCCCAAGTCCTGCTGTAAATGAGAATATCATCAGAGAACACCAACACAAACTTCCTGAAGTGACTGCGGAAGATGTGATTCATGTAGGACTGAAATGTAACTGAGGCGTTGGTTAGCCCGAAGGGCATCACCAAAAACTCAAAGTGCCCATAGTGACACCTAAAGGTGGTCTTGGGAATGTCCTGCTCCCTCACGTGAATTTGATGGTACCCAGATCTCAAATCAATCTTTGAGAAAAACCGTGCTCTTCTCAACTCATCCATCAACTCATCGATCCTGGTTATGGGGTACCTGTTCTTCAGGTTCTTCTTGTTCAGGGCCCTGTAGTCAATGCACATCCTCAATGTGTCGTCCTTCTTCTTCACCAACACCACGGAAGAAGTTAAAGGACTCGTGCTCGGCCGAATGTGCCCAAGAGCCAGCAACTCCTGAATGGCCCGCCCAATCTCAACTCGATAGGCCTTGGGATGCCTATAGGGGGTAGTAATCACTTCCTGTATGCCCTGCTCAAGCTCAATGGTGTGCTCAAACCCCCGGTCTGGTGGCTGTCCTGGCGGAATCTCCCCAAACACTGTGGCATACTGGTCAAGGATGGATTGTATCTCTGGGTGCACCGTCTGCCCTGTAGTCCCTGCCTCTGATGCATGCAACTCCACTACCCACTCTACGTCTCCCCTTCGGAAGACTGCCTCCATCCGATGAGCCAAAACAATCTGAGGCGGATATGTGTGTTGTCCCCGTATCTTCTCATGCCTCCCTATCTTCTCATCATCCCACTCCATCACTAGGGCCTTCCAATCTGTCGTGACCTTCCCTAGAGTGATAAGCCACTGAACACCCAGTATCAGGTTGTTGTCCGGAATAATGACCACGAAAAAGTGGTCAGTCAGTGTGTAGGTGCCCATCGTCACTGATAACTCTGGGACATAACGAGCACACACCATGGTCTGATCTCCTAGGACCAAAACTGAAAAGCCATCAAAGCTCTCTGTCTGTATACCTCTCCGCTCAACCATCTGTGCATCGATGAAGTTGTGGGTTGCCCCACTGTCAACCAAAACTGATACTCGCTGGCCACATATTGTCCCCCATACGCACAGCGTCAAATACTTGGGAACTCCTCGCAATGCTGCAAGGGCCCCTCCAGTAGGTGCAAAAGCTGCACCACCTGTTGTTGGTGGTGGAGGTGGCAAAGGATCCTGCGCGGCATGACTATCTCCTGCCCCCATGTCATCCTCCTCATCCTCTTCCCCGCTGCTCTCGGAGAAGACCTCAATAAAATGTGCTTTGCCAGCAACACATCTATGTCCCAATGCCCACGGCTCCTGACAGGTAAAGCACAATCGCTTCTTCTTCAACTCCCTCCTGGCATCATCATCAATTTGTGCTCGTCCTGGATTCCCCTTTGGAGGTGGAATCCTCGCATCCTTCCCCTTAGGCTGGAAAGCCAGTCTCTGGGGGTAAGGTGTCTGGGTCCGGGTCCCGAGTCCTGCTAATAGCATCCTGTAGGTCCCGAGTCCTGCTAATAACATCCTGGAGTGTGGCTGGTCTAGTGGATCTGACTAGACCCCGAAGTGGCTCTGTTAACCCCTCAACAAACATGTAGATCCTCTGTGTCGTGGATAGATCTAGAACCATCACTGAAACCCTCAAGAAATCTGCAATGTAGGTCTCTAGGTTCCCGGTCTGTTTGAGCCTCGTCAACTCAACAAAGTGTTGTTCCGGATCCCCCCGGTCAAACCTCTCTATCAATCTCCTGGTGAACTCGGCATATGTCGTCACTGTGGAGTGTCCGAGTGTAACCATCCCATGGAACCACCAGTCCTGGGCCTCACCATCCAAATGTAATGTCGCCACCTTGATGGCCTTTGTCTCTGACATCTGGTTAAGCTAGAAATAGATGTCCAGCTTCTCCACCCAAGACTTTGCCGAACTGTTTGATGAGCCATCAAATGTAGGCAAGTGGAATCTACTAGCTGTGCAGTGGGTGTCTCCATCATGATAATGCCGGTACCCCCTGTGATGGTCGCGGGGTCTACTATCCCGCTAGAGCTGAACAAAGTCTCTGAATGAGAGAGCATCCCTAAACTCCTACCCATAGGCCTGGTACTCTGCAAAATAATCGCCCATATGACCCGGCTCTGCCTCTTGCTTGGCTCCGGCCCCCGTGTCTACTCCTAGGAAAGTGGGCATGGTAGAGAGTGTAGGGGCATGTGAGGCCATCTGCTAAGTAGAATCATGCTAAGTGGCACCCTGCTCAGGCAAATCGTGGGATGTACCCGATCCCTCACCAACCTGGAAAACCCGTGGGTTCTCACGCTGTCTAGCCTCCACCGCCGTGAATCTCTGCCCCATCACCTCGATAGATCCTGCACTAATTTGAGGAGCATGTCCGCAAATCTCTTCTCATCCTCATCTGCCATCGGATCCTCCTGCTCTGCATCCACCACAGGCTCCTCGTGTTCTGTGTTCACCACCGGCTCCTCCTGTTCTGTGTCCACCACCCGAACACAGTCTCCCTCTCCGTAGGTGTTGCCAACCTACGCTCATTATCTCTGTATTTCCTACCTCTGTAACAGATGTAGGCCTTCTCCTTCGGTGTCATAGACTGCTAGCTCCACAGGTTGAGCCAGATATATGCTCTAATACCATTGTAATATCCCTTATTAGGGATATCCCTCTAACACAAGCAAACTCCAACCAGAGATGGACTGGGAGGACATTTACCAGATTTGTCGCCTCTGAAAAGAGGACAAGATCTGGAGGCTACCTGGCCCTTTCCAGACTCTGTCTAAGAGTATAGGAGAAAAACACACAAGTGGTATAGTAGTCGGGAAGCTCAAAGAGATAAAAATAACAGTAGTGCAACATACAATAATGTATACATGGAATATAAGCAAATACTCGAGAAATGCAGAGAGAAACACTAAGCCATTTTATTATACTGAGTAATGGAAAGAGTACGAGAGGTGATCAGAAAGATAGCACCTCGACTTGCACAAGGCAAGTGAAGAAATACACTCAGAATGGTAAGGAAATGGCCTCTCTGAACTACGTCCAAGCTACTGGAGAACTGTTGTGTTGCTGCTACTGCTGGAATCAAGTGAGGATTTGGGGTTGTTCCCCTCAGAAAATGTCGAAACTCTGGAATCAGCCTCTACTCAATAAACCCAGAAAAGCCCATAAAGCTTTTCTAAAATAGCTGACCCCCAAAAATCACCCCCTTGAGGATCTACGCTATCCCTCAAGGCTCTACGCTGCTCCTGAAGAGAATCCTCCAAAACTCTACCCGAAACTCTGCCAAAATCCTCCAATATGCAAGGGCTGATCCCTTGCTCAATCTCGAAGCTCAAATCCTCCACAAAACCCCAATTCCGGAGCTCCTACAAAAAGAGACTGCGTCCTCCCCTCTCAAGGCTGCGCAGTCATCAAAATGCTCCATTCCTCCTCAACTCCAAAGATCACTCCTCCTGCAAAATACTAATGAAACTACCTTGCCCGAGCAGGCACTCGAAGTCACCCGGGGCTAAGGGTGAGATCTCCGAACGGAGACACTCGATGCACTAAACAGCGCTGCAGACAGGCTAAACAGCCAGCGTGCTCTAAGTCGAAGTGACTAGCTCAAATGCAACATAATCGAATGCCAAAATGAGGAGGCTCCTCTCTCCTTTATAGCCTTGGCCTTCCTCAGAACCCTAAGGCCCATCTCCTCCAACCTCTCTCTTGCCACGTGCTCCTCCTCCATCTGCACAGTCCCTCCAAGTGTCTACGTGAGCCCCCTTCCCTACGTGGTCCTTTGGCCCCCTTGGCTCCCCTTTTAAGTTTCAACGTTGTGCTACTAGGGAGTGACTTTATTCAAAAAGTGAGTTATGTCCCCCTTTCCTCACCTTTTTATTTATAAATAACTATAGAAGGCAAAATTGAGCAAAATCGAATATTCCAATTAGCCATGGCTAATTAGGAATATTACATAGAGCGAAAAAATCCTCATCATCAGAAGCGCTAACTCCTGAAGGCCTTCCAACTGACCTCATGCCTGAATCTGTGCCTGTAGATGCTGAAGTACCGTGCGAACTGTCCATTAGTGGACTACCCTGTGAACAGCTCTGCGGACTACCCTGCATGCTGCCCAAACAACCACCCACCTGACTCTGAGAGCCACTGCTCACTAATGGACCTGACACTATAAAAGATGTACCTCCTGATCCCTAACCACTGGATCCTTGTGACTGACTCAACTACCCCTGAGGGTCTGGTGACTCTGGATACTACTCCCATGACCTCCTGAAATCTCTCTCCTCCTCGAACTTCACATCTCGCCTGACAACCACTTTCCTCTACGCAGGAATATAAATCCGATAAGCTTTCGAGGACTCGCTATAACCCACAAAGATGCCCTTGTCTGCAGTGGGCTTTAGCTTGATCCTACTCTCTTGGGGGCATAGGAATATGTAAGGCACCCAAAGACACAAAAGTGCCCAACATCAAGCTTCTTCCTAGAAAAAGCCTCCTCCTGAGTCACATTCCCCAAGGCACGTTGTGGACTCCTATTCTGCAAGTACACAGCAGTGCTGCAAGCCTCTACCCACAAAAATAAAGGTAACCCCTAATCGTGAAGCATGGCTTTGGCAGCCCCTACAATGGATCTGTTCTTCCTCTCTGCAACCCCACTCTGCTAGAGGTTGTAAGGAACTGTGAAATCCCTCCTAATGCCTGCCTCAGCACAAAACTAAACAAACTCACCAAGGGTATACTCCCTTCCATTGTCCAACCTGAGGACCTTGATCTTCCTACCTATTTGGGTCTCCACAAGAGCTTTGAACTCTTGAAACCGCTTGAAGAGCTCACTCTTGGTCTTCAAGAAATAAATCCAGGTCTTCCTAGAGTGGTCATCAATGAATAAAACATAGCACTCATAGCCACTCAAGGATACATGAAACATTCGACCACTCACATCGGTATGAATCAAGTCAAGGATCCCGGTCGCTTTGCTGTCACTGCTGGGAAAAGGGGATCTGGCAAACTTCCCCATAACACATCCTCTGCATACATCAAGGTGATCAGAACTGAAATCTGGCACACCAATGGTGATCTCCCGCAATGTACTCAAAGCCCCATGATATATATGCCCCATCCTGCAGTGCCAAATCCCACACAACTCTGAACTGCTAGATCTGTTGTCGGTCCTATCTCGGGTGTTGTTACTCAATGCCATCAGGGGTTGGAATGAGAACTTGTACACCTTGGCATGGCGCACACCAATCTCTCTAGCTGAAGAAGCTGGAGTTCCCCTAGGATATATAAGCACCTACCCTCTCCTGAACAACACATCATACCCTCTATCCTCAAGTGCTGAGACGGATATCAGGTTCTTCTTCATTCCAGGCACATATAGAACATCTGACACTTTCAAGGGAGGTTTGGGTCCCCTATCAAATGTCAAAGTCCCCACACCGACTGCTCTAACAATGTTGTCATCACCAAGTACTACCTCCATATCAGTATCATCCTTTGAAAGCTCTAAGAAGTACTCTCTGACTCCTGTCATGTGGCGAGAAGCGCCTGTTATGGTCTTGACCTACGGGAAGATGCCAGAATACCAAATATATGAAGAAAGTTAGAAACACAACCCAAAACACAGAACAAAATGAGAAATAACAGGATGTATTTTATTATTCAAAGATGAAAGCAATGTTCACTTGCCTCTTCAAGGGGGAAACCTCCAATAGAGCAGGGCTCGATTACAAAATAAGACACGACGGTCCTCAGTGGGGAGTCTCTATTCTTTATATAGGATTCATACATGCAATACCATGGGTCAGTACTGGTTCTCTTAATACCATCTATCTAATACCATGGTCCATTTGCAACTAATTGTGGTCCCTTTTTTTAAATGCGGGTCAACCATTTACAATTATTAATATGGGCTTTATTGACTCTTTAACTAACTATAACTATGACTCGACCCTATTACATAAATAAGGGGGTTAGGGTTGGACCCTAACATGCCCTCCCCATCAAAACAGCCTTGTCCTCAAGGCTGAAGCTGCGGAAACTGCTAAAGAATAGTGGTTGGTTCCCAGGTCGCATCTTCCAGAGAGGTGTCTTTCCACTTGACGAGGACTTCCTTGATCGTGCGGTCACGCAGATGTCGTTCTCGCGTGTCAAGGACCTATTCAGGTTGGAGCCAGATTGAACCTTCTTCATCCAATTCAGGTAGACTGGTTTGAATTCTGCAATTGTTCCCCACCACTTTCTTGAGGCATGATACATGGAAGACGGGATGGATTTTTGTAGTGGGTGGCAAGGCTAGCTTGTAGGCTACTTCTCCAATGCGCTGAAGTATTTGATAAGGTCCGTAGAATTTTGGAGATAATTTCTGACGGCCCTTGTCTTTGAGTGATGTTTGCTTGTATGGTTGCAGCCTCAAGAATACCTGATCCCCTTCTTGAAATGTGCACTCTAAACGATGTTGGTCTGCCTGTTGCTTCATGCAATTCTGAGCTTGATGGAGATTATCTTTGAGACGGGCTAGCATGGTTGCACGGTTCTGTAGGAGTTGATCCACTGCTTGCACCTTAGAGCATCTAGGGATATAAGAAGTAGGTGAAGGGGGGAGTTGACCATAAATTGCTTCATATGGAGTCATCTTGGTGGCGGCATGATAGTTAGTATTATACCACCATTCAGCTAGAGGTAACCACTGTACCCATTGATGTTGCTTTTCTAAAGTGAAGCACCTGAGGTAGGTCTCCAGACATTTGTTGACTGCTTCAGTTTGACCATCAGTTTGGGGATGATAGGAAGTACTTAGTTGGAGTTGGGTGCCTTGTAGCTTGAAAAGTTCCTACCAAAAGTTACTGGTGAAGATCGGGTCACGATCAAACACAATGGAAGTGGGCATGCCATGCAGTTTGAAGATTTGGTCCATGAAAGATTGAGCCACCAAAGTGGGGGTAAATGGGTGGGGTAGGGCGCAAAAATGAGCATACTTAGAAAGTTTGTCCACAACCACCATGATGACTGACTTGTTGCCTGACTTCGGAAGACCAGTAATGAAATCCATAGAAACATCCGTCCAGATTGAGGCAGGGATGGGCAATGGTTGTAAAGTGCCTGGGGACTTGACTGTTTCTCCTTTGTGGCGCTGACACACATCACATTCAGCTACAAAAGTAAGAATGTCAGTTTTCATGCCTGTCCAAAAGAAGGAACGACGAGTGCAAGCATAAGTCTTCTGAAAGCCTGCATGACCTGCAGTGGGAGATGAGTGCAACTCTGCCAAAATGCGCGTTTTGAGGGTGGATGTTGGTGATATCACTACTCTATCCTTGTAGCGAAGAATCTCATCCTTCCAAGAGTAGCCCACTATGGAATTAGGATCTGCTCGCAAGTTATTAATGAGTTGGGAGAGCGAAGGATGTGAAAACCATTCCTTGCGGGCTTCTTCAATCCAATCTGGAATGGGAAGAGAGATTGCTAGCAAGGTGTTGTCCTCCTCAAATTGGCGTGATAAAGCATCCGCTACGACATTTTCGTGCCCTTTCTTGTAAATTATCTCATAATCATATCCCAGCATTTTGGCTAGCCATTTATTTTGCTGTGGCGAGGATAGTCGTTGCTCCAAAAAATATTTGAGGCTTTTGAAAATGCTGCCCCAATAAGTATGGTCGCCAGGTATCCACTGCATGTAAGATGGCCATCATCTCTTTCTCATAGGTAGATTGTCCCAGAGGTTTCCCACATAGTTGTTGGCTGGTGAAGGCCAAGGGTCGACCTTCCTACATTAAGACAGCCCCAATACCCGTACCTGAAGCATCACATTCAATCACAAAAGATTTGGTGAAGTCAAGTAGTCCCAATACGGGAGTGGAACACATCGCCTGTTTAAGAGCCATAAACGCCTGTTGTGCTTCATTACTCCAGAGGAATGATATTTCTTGAGAAGTTGAGTGAGGGGTCTAGCAATGCGACCATAATTGCGGACAAATTTGCGATAGTAGCCGGTAAGACCCCAGAATCTTCTCAAACTCTTCAAGGTCTTTGGTTGGGGCCAATCCTGCATTGCCTAGATCTTTTTGGGATCCACCTTGACACCTTCACGCCCCACAATGTGGCCCAAATACTCGACTTCTTCCATGCCAAAAGAGCACTTGGACAATTTGAAAAATAATTTATGCTTCCGGAGCAATTGCAAGAGAAAGTCTCCATGTTGAAGATGTTTTTACCAGGTGAGGCTGTAGATGAGAATGTCATCAAAGAAAACGAGAACAAATTTTCTGAGATATGGTTTGAGCAGGTGATTCATGAGGCTCTGAAAAGTGGACGGGGCATTACAGAGACCAAATGGCATGACCAGGAATTCATAATGGCCTTCTTGAGTTCGGAAAGCAGTCTTGGAAATGTCTACTTCTTTCATGCGTATTTGATGATAGCCCGAGCGAAGATCTATCTTAGTGAAGAATTGAGCACCATTTAGTTCATCCAGCGAATTATCAATAACCGGGATAGGGAATTTATCTTTGACCATAAGCTTGTTGAGGGCCATGAAGTCTGGACACATGCGCCATTCCCCATCTTTCTTGAGCACCATGACCACAGGTGATGAATAAGGATTGATGCTAGGACGAATGACACCAGCTTCCAGGAGTTCCTTGATGATTTTTTCAATTTCATTCTTTTGGGCGAAAGGGTATCTATATGGGCGCACATTCGGTGGTTGTGCCCCTGGGACCAAAGTGATGCTATGATCATGTTCCCCTCTAGAGGGTGGAAGCTCGTGAGGTTTGTCAAAGACCTGCGGGTGGTTGTTTAAGACCTGTTGCATCTCAGGATGAATATGAAGAGTAGTGGGCTTGATGGCCTGGATGGCATTAAATTGGGCGATAACTCCATGATGGCCCTTTTTTAACAACTTTTCCATTTGATGCGAGCTGATGATAGAAGGAGTACCTGCCTGGAGTCCGCGGAGGGTATGCATGTGGTCATTCTACTTAAAGCTCATATATAACTCCTAGAAATCCATTGTGATTGGGCCTAGTGTGCGGAGCCATTCAGCACCCACCATTCAGCACCCAAGACAATGTCACAACCACCCATGTTGATGGCAAACATGTGGGTCTTTAGGTGGTAATCTCCCATCTGCAGTTTGATATTTTCACAGCGGCATTCACATTTCACTGTCCCCCCATCAGTAACCTGGACTTGGAAATTAGAGACTGCTCTGACAAAACAATGAACAGCTTCTGCGACTCTCTGATGGATAAATTTATGCGTGTTGCCACTATCAATCAATACTACTACCGAGCGATGTTTAATAAAACCTTTGATTTTAAGAGTTTGGGGAGAAGAAATGCCTGCCAAAGCATGGAGTGAGATAACTGGTTTTTCTAGTGTAGCTGGGAGCTCATTGTCCCGCTGGTTGTCCTCATCTTCCTCCTCTGGTCCCTTAAAGGGTGGGGCTTCCTCAGATGAACTATGATCAGTAGCATCAATTTGAAAGAATTTGGGTTCCTTACATTTATGCCCTGAGGAGTATTTGTCATCACAGTAGTAACACAATCCTTGCTTTCTTCTTTCAGCCATTTCTGCGGGGGACACCTTTTGAACCTTAAGTGTTTGGGTAGTGCCCTGAGCCTGGGTGGGGCGTCCCTTGGCTATGAAATTTGGACGAGGCGACTGGGCCGCTAAAGCACGTTCCACTTCGATATCCTTTGTGCAAGCTTCCATCCATGTGGCTGGGTGGTGCATCTGGACGTGGGCTTGGATGGCTTCTTTGAGACCACTTATAAAACATTCCAAGTAGAATTTGTCTCCCAAACCTGATGTGCGGAAGGCCAATGTCTCAAGGGCTGTAATATAGTTGTTTACTGTGTCTGTCTGTCTGAGCTTAGTAAGACAACCCAAAAAATTAGATTCATGGTCAAAGTGGTCACAAATGGATTTTGTGAACACCTGCCAAGTAATTGTCCTTGGATAGCATTTCTGATGCCACTGCCACCATTGCCATCTTTCTTGGTCCAAGTAAAGGCCTCCCACACGTAGTTTAGTTTCATCATCTACGATGTGATTCAGAGTGAAATATTGTTCCATTTGTGCTACCCATATTGCCAAATTAGAGCCATCAAATTTGTACATGTCCAGCTTGGGTGGTCGAGGGTGGGAATGTTGGTGATTTCCATGGAAGTGAAGATGATGGCTAGATTCTCCTTCAAGGTCTTCATTAAAACCATATGCCTCCAATTGTAACACTGACTTGCCCTTTGTGACTGTGACTGTTAATGTCTTCATCTGATCCATTAACCAACCCAAATTTTTTTCAATGCCCTCAATCTTCTCATGGGCCATGGCTTGAGCTCTGGTTTCTACCATACACAGATCTAGTTCACTTGTCTTCACTTGAAAAAAATTGGGACCACCCGAAAATTGAGGCTGACAAGTGAATGGTACCACCACGCTCAGCGCATCGTCCTGATTCTTATGGGCTAAGTCTCTAATAAGCGTCCTGAGAGTTTTACTCTCTGCTTATCAATACTGCAGTGGCCAATTTCTAGAAAAGTTAATCCTGCCCAATGTCCTGCGATAATCGCCCCAAGGTATAGGAGCCACAAGCTTCCCTGCACAAATGGTCAGATCTGTCTGCGAAACCCTCAACTACTGAATGTGAGTTGGATTACGGTAGCTACAGAACCCCAGCTGCTAGATCTGAATGGTACTGTGGCAGTAGACCCTGAACTAGTGGATCTAATTTTTGCGATGGCGACAAAACCCCAACTGCGAGATCTGACCTGGCAAAGAAGATAATAGGTGATCTTCAGAGAGATGAGGGAACTATGGTCTCAAGGAGTGTCAGGTGCTACAAATCGCAATATACATAAGGGTCCAACAGTAGTACTCGGCCCAATCTTTCAGGGCACTAAGGAGGATCAATTGTACCCTTAGCCATACTACCCGACTACGCTATCGTATGCACGAGTAATCTCCCCGAGTGGTGTTCTCGGTGTACTATAGCAGCAAGACGGCCGACAGTTTATCTACGGCGAGGTTTCAGGTGAGCCTAGGGGGCTTCCTATATATCCCGAGGGTATGTGGAAGACAGTCCGTGCGCGGTTCTGTCTAATGCGCTACTACTCGAAGGGGTACCCACAGGGGTTACAAGGGAGTCCAACAAGCGTGACCACCTCTTGTATTTCCTGCGTGCATGCCTCCCCAAATCCGCAAGTTTATGCGCTCAACGACAGATCCCGTGGTTTAAAGACGTCGGAACACGTCTCTAGCCAAAAAAAATCTGCTAAAAATGGAGATACCACCAGCCCTGGAAAGCGCTCTGATACCACTTGTTATGCTCTTGACCTGCGAGAAGATGCCAGAATACCAAATATACGAAGAAACACAACCCAGAACACAGAACAAAATGAGAAATAACAGCATGTATTTTATTATTCAGAGATGAAAGCAATGTTCACTTGCCTCTTCGAGGGGGCAACCTCTAATAGAGCAGGGCTTGATTACAAAATAAGACACGACGCTCCTCAATGGGGAGTCTCTATCCTTTATATAGGATTTATACATGCAATACCATGGGTCAGTACCATGGTTCCCTTAACTAACTTACAATTATTAATATGGGCTTTATTGACTCTTTAACTAACTATAACTATGACTCGACCCTATTACATAAATAAGGGGGTTAGGGTTGGACCCTAACAACGCCACTGTCAACATAGCAAATGCTAGAAGATGCTCTGCTAGTAGCAGGGAGTGCACACTCCCTCTAAACCTGTATGGCAAATGATCCTGCACTAGTGGCCTCACAAGCTATGAATCCAAACTCCCGATCAAAGCTCTCGGAGAAGCTCTCTATCTTGTAGAAGCTGCCATGGGTTTGTCTCTCCCTTTCTTGTTCTTCTTCTCCGGACACACAACAGCATAGTGTCCCAACTTTTGACAATTCCAACGTTTGACTTTGGAATAGTCCTTCTCCTTGTTCTGTTGTTTGCCTTTACCTTTTCTTTTGCCTCCATTGTTGGAAGCTTGCTTCTTTGCTCTGCCCTTCTTGCCTCTTGCCAACAATGCCTCATTGTTATAGATCTGATCCAAAAATATATGATAATAGAAATAAATCCAAGAAATAACGAGATTTGAATATAGAAATGCTTATTTATTGATCAAACCCTTAAAGTAGGGCAACACCATACATTCACTCCTTAAGAAAGGAGAACACTCCCCAAGCCATATGCCTGTTCAGACAATATTCCTTCACATCTCTCAATAGGGAGTCTCTAGCCTCTATATAGGCCTCATAAATACAATACCATGGGTTATTACCATCGTTCCCTCAATACCATCTATCTAATTCCATGGGCTTATTACATTATTGCTAACTACTTGTGGTCCCTTACATGATACGGGTTAACCATCTTATTTATTATTATGGCCCATCCCATTATTACATTATTCCCTTGGGTACCTCCCTCTGTACCCCATATTATCCCCCCTAAGTATACTACATTCCACCCCACTTAACATGTTTCGTCCCCAAAACATGGCAAGAACACAAATAATAAGATCTACTCAAAAGACTAGTCCATTGGTACTATGCACATGCATCTAGCCATCCCAGAGAAAGGTGAACTCTCGATCTTGCTGGTGCCTCGCTCGCTTGAGATAGAAGCTGACCCTCGCGACTCTTCTGTGTGTAGTAGTAGGTGGATCGTCGCCCCTCTCTATATGTCATGTGGGGGTTGTTGTCCTTGTAGCTAATTTGTTGCCATCTTGTTGGTTGTTTTCTTGCTGGGTGATGTGGGTGGTGATATGCTGACGGTGTATCTTTCTTTAATTCACCACCTAATGGAGCCTGATTGGTATCTAGTACATGTTGTGGTGCTTGCTATTGTTTCTTATCTTCCAATATTACTTCAACCACTGAGTCCTCATCCGATGTAACATTTTCTGCTTCAGCCTCCTTGGACTCTACCTGTTTTTCTGGTACCTGGTTTGATGTTTGTGTTTGGTTGTCAACCATCAATGGCTCATCATTTGATATGTCAATCCCCGGAACATCTTCTGCTTCAGCGTCCTTAGACTCTACCTGTTTATTGATGGAAATATCTTGTAATGTAATTTTCTTCTTTTTATACCAGAACTTCAGGAATTTTTTCTGCACAATAATATTTATAGTACCCACCGATTCCATCCAAGGGTATCCCAAAACAACATCCTCATTAGCCATATCTGAAGCATAAAAATCAGAATGCAATACATACTTGTCCATAGAAATTTTCAAATCTTTATAAACTTGAACATCCTCATTATCAACCTGTATGTTTTCAATCTGTTTTGCTGGAACTTGCAATTTTTTTGCCAAATTAACATTGATAAAATTATGCTGACAACTAGGATTTATAGACACAACAATCTTCTCTTTCTGAATGAATCCATGAATCTGCAATAAGAAAATACCAATAGAAAATAACCCCTTACATGTCTCATTCTCCTGTTTTCTAGCATGAGACCATTTGTCTAAAAGGACTCTTTCAAATTCTTCATCTGAAAGTTTGGACAACTGTTTGCGGTCAAGTGAGAACCACCATCTGGCAGCCTCATCTTTCATACCAAGCCCTAGGAAACTTTTCCAATTTTTTGACCATAATGACTTTTCTTTTTCTATGAATTCTTCAATAGTAGGGCCATTATCTTTCCCTGTAAAAAACATCTTGCTAGACGGCATGAAAAAAATCACTTGGCAAAAATTTAAAATGGTTGCAGTTTAGTCAATATTGTTCAGAATCTTTATTATGACTTGTTTTCGAAAATGGAACAACCATTTTGCATCTTCCCATGTGGTAGAAATCCCGATCTAGGCACTGGAATTTCCGATTCACACTACAACTGTCCCGCCATCACAAAAAAATTATGAAAAAGCTTTGATTTTAAATCAGCGATATCTCCCTCATCCGGACTCCGATTCGACTGATTTTTTTTTTTTAACTTGGGTATTTTTTCACCAACAATCCAGATTTGCAATTAGATTCTGCAGATTTTGCACCAGAACATACAGATCTGCGACGCAAACTCGCCGCCCCGAAAAACCACTGATTTTTAAATCAGCGATATCTCCTTCATCCGAACTCCGATTAAGCCAATTTTTTTTTTGAAATTGGGTATTTTTTCACGAACCATCCAGATCTGCAATTAGATTTTGCAGATTTTGCACCAAAACTTACAGATTTGATCTGCAACCCCGCCGCCCTGAAAAATGTCTACAACACCACTGATTTTTAGATCAATTATATCTCCTTCATTCGGACTCCGATTCGGCCGATTTTTTTTTGAACTTGGGTATTTTTTCACAAACAATCCAAATCTGCAATTAGATTCTACATATTTTGCACCAAAACATACAGATCTGAGCTGCAAACTCGCCGACCCAAAAAATTCCTACAAAATAATAAAAATAAAAATAAAAAATTCCACTTTGCCCAAGAAAGTGCTCTGATACCACTTGTTATAAATCTGATCCAAAAATATATGATAATAGAAATAAACCCAAGAAATAACGAGATTTGAATATAGAAATGCTTCTTTATTGATCAAACCCTTAAGGTAGGGCAACACCATACCTTCACTCCTTAAAGAAGGAGAACACCCCACAAGCCATATGCCTGTTCATACAATATTCCTTCACATCTCTCACTGGGGAGTCTCTAGCCTCTATATAGGTCTCATACATACAATACCATGGGTCATTACCATGGTTCCCTCAATACTATCTATCTAATACCATGGGCTTATTACATTATTGCTAACTACTTGTGGTCCCTTACATGATACGGGTTAACCACCTTATTTATTACTATGGCCCATCCCATTATTACATTATTCCCTTGGGTAACTCCTTCTGTACCCCATATTATCCCCCCTAGGTATACTACACTCATTGTCATCCTCCTCCACTTGTTTGGTTGCCCCAAGATAGTTATTTCTGATCTCATTCTGAATGCAATCATCCAACAACCTCTCCCAGTCAAGAAGGTTTTCCCGTGCAACAATGCCATCCACAAAATTCTCCCAAGTCTTGGGAAGACCATTCAAAGCAATCCTCACCAACTCAATGGGTGCAATGATCTCATCTACGGCTGCCAACTCATCTCTCACTAAAGTGATCTTTGTGAGGTATGTTGTAGCACTATCAGTCTTAGCCATTTTAATGGCCTTTAGTTTCTCCTTTAAGACCATTTTTCTGTTTTCATTTGAGTTATGATAAAGACTGGTCAAGGCTATCCACATCTCATGTGCATAAGTCTTTCCTCTCACGTGAGGAATGACATGATCTTTGATTCTTTCCAGAATCAATCTTTTTGTCTTTGCATTCTTTTTGTTAAACTTTGCCAACTGTACAGGGTCAACAGGTAATGTTATTGGGTTCTATGTGGTATTTACCATAATGCCCCAGACTTCTGCTTCCTCAAAGATGCTCTGGATTCTCTCCTTCCATGCATTGTAGTTGTTCTTCCCATCCAACCTATCTTCAACTCTCAAACCCAAAGACATGTTTCATTATCCTACCAAACTGAAATTTTCAAATCTGTAGTAAAGGTTTATGTTTTCTATGTAAAAATTAGCGTGCTGTAATTTTCACTTTGTTGTCCCAAACTGCACTTTTCAGCCAATCAAGCTCTGATACCATGAAGAAATTTCAACCCCCACTCCAGTTATCAGTTTCTCTTATCACTCCATGCATTTAGTTTTAAATCCAAGCATGATAAAAATTCTAAAATCGGGAAATGACAATATTTTTCTGAAAACACAAACTTAGAAATTTTACAACTACTGAAATTGCAAAAATAAAACAAGCAAAATTATGACAGCCACACAGAAAATAACATAGTGATTTTTGGTCAATGTGACCCTGGAAAAACCCCCTACAACTCTTGGGGAAAACCAGTTTGAGAGCTCTTCTTTATTTCTGAAAATGATTTTACAGAGAAACTAAAATATACAGTAAAAATTCCAACAACCACAAATTACAACTTATCTTGATTTATGTGTTGGAACTCCGCCTCGAAAATCGTGCCAATCAGCAAACAACCAAAACAGAAATTTTTCTAGCAATAAAACATTAAATGTTGTACAGCTTGCCTCAAAAAACATGCCCAAAATTTGATGTACGGACCACACAGATTTCAGCAGTACAACTGCCTCGAAATTCATGCCTTTGTTGTTGCCCCTCTTCCTTGATTTTTGTGTCTTTCTCCTACTGTACGGTTTTGCCTTGGGATGCATGTCAATAAATGTTATTGTCCAGATTTGTTGAAATGTCTTCTTGCTGCTCTCTTTCACTTCCTCACTGCTCAGAAATTTTCTCCTTGCTCTCTCCTCTCTTTCTCTCAAATGCTCATGAAAAAATGAATTGATCTATTTCACTTCTCTTCTCCTTTACTCTCTAAATGACCTTTTGGGTTACCCTAAGATCTAATGGCTGAGATTCATTCAAATCTAGGGATGAGAATAAATATGCATTTAATTCTCACTTTCTATTTTTTAACTCACCCACAATTAAATAAAGACCCACTTAGCCTTTTATTTCCATAGTCACTTTTTCACTTTCTAATTCTCCATTGATTTTAATAAAGTCATCTTCAAATTAAAATGTAACTTTACCACTTATAAAGTCACTTTTAAATTAAATTGACTTTACCACTTATAAAGTCACTTTAGGAGAAAAGTACAAATAAATTTGGACACTTTTCCTTAGACCAAAGATCAAAGCCTTAAGGAACCACTTGTCCTCTGGTACCCAAATTTTAACAAAGGGATCCATACATGATTGGATGACGCAGAGGCATGCGACACGATGGTTTATATGGGATCCTAGTATCAATGTACAAATGCCTCTACAGTTCACAGATGTGGATTGCTTGAGGGCAAGCAATCTTGGGGTGGGACGATTTGTAATGTCCACATTTTTAGTTTCCCTTGTGAAGCAGTTAGGACGGATTTCCAGGGTGTGTGACAGCGAGGTCATAAGAGTAAGATTACATCATCAGTGGGCCCAAAGGGTTTTGGAGGGGTCTGAATAAGTTTGATTGTTGTACTTCATCATCAAGGGTTGTTTCGCACAGTTTGTTCTTGGTTCCATTGCATTTTGGTGAATCCCGTAAAACGGGGTTATTATCAACATAACTTAATAAAAAAATACTAAAGGTGTCGTTTGGAGGGGATTATTTGGAAAAACACCTGTGTAATAGCTCGTTGGAACCGGAATGAAGAAATCTACAGGATGGGATGGTGAGAATTGACTTCTAGTGGTTGGAAGAAGCACGCTGACGAATTAATAATTTCCTAGGATTAAAAGTGACTTTAATTAGTCACTTGATTAAATAAAAGAGGGGAAATTGTTTAATTAGAGAAAAAGGCCAAAAAAGGGAAAGTGACTTAAATAAAATAAATTATAAGTCACTTATATAAAGGGGAGAATCTCCGAGAATGGAAATAAAATAATACAATAAAGTGCTTCTAGAAGGTTGGAGATGGATCCATTAGATCTTTAAAAGGAGGGGAAGCAAATCTTTTGGGATATTTTGGATTTGAGTATTCTTTTATGGATAGGTTTTAGGAACGTAGTTCTCAGCTTCAGTAAGCCCTAGGACGAAAACCATCGGGTTTCCTTGTGTGGATTCGATGAAAACCCAACCCACTATCAAGGAGGCTTGAGCCATAAATCTCACGGAGTGTCGTCAGAATCATTTGTGAATCAGGTCTGGAGCAGATCTGTACATTGGAGTGGGGATCACACAAATCTCCAATTTATGCTGCATCTCCAGTGATTCGAGGAGCTATTGTCAGCCATTGCTGCTATTGTAACAGGTTTTCATAATAATATAATAAGGTTGAATCTAGCCAAGTTTGTGGCTATTTCTTGTGTATTTGGTTTCAGGGTTTATTTTGTGTCGATATTTCTTGTACATAAATGTGCTATTTCTATCAAGAAATTTTTTGGCAATATTTTCTAAAGCATTTTTCTGGAAACCCTAAGTAAAAAAAAAAGGAACATTATAGTGTTCCAAAGTTCTTAAAATTTTATCTGTCTGGGACAGTATATTTACCTTTAACCTTGCACCCAATTTTGGGCTCCATTTCTTAAGTGCGAGAATTATTGCTAACACACCCCAATGTTATCAGGGTTTGTGGGCAAGAAACCAGATCATAGTAGACATGGCTAACTAAGATAAAAGAGGCTCTGAACAAAATAATGTGTAGTCATACAAATTAATTTTACCAACTGCAGGGCTTTCTAAGAAGTCTTTGATGGACCTTCTTCCTTTGGCAGCATAAGTATATCATATAATAAAATGAAGACGTAGTGAGATTTGGAAGAGTAGGACTTTGGAGTTTAGACCACTAGGAAATGCCACATGATTGCCAAACTAAGCTAACCGAATAGTTCAAAATTAAGGAAAGGGTACATACTACGTATAGAAAAGGAAACAAAGATTTACCTTCAGGCTTCACTTTAAATAAACAGTTTATCTCTCGGTTAAGAACAAGATGCCTCAACAACAAGAACTGTTCCTGTATTCTGGAACATTTAATTTTATCTTAATAATAAGAAGCAATGGGCTTCTGAGAAGCAAAAAGATTGCATTGCAGAGATTTCTCAAGCACTGCATTTGTGCTTTGTTCAGTGCATGAATAATTTATGTACAAAGGGTATGTTTAGTGAATAAGATTCTGAAGAGCCTTTTAGGCTCAACTGCTTCTGCAATCTTGCCTCTTCATTCACAACACACTGTTGAATCCCAAAACATCCACGAAGCAAATGACATTAAAGAGATTAATGCATTAGTTGCACATCCCACTCTGTGCACTCCAAAAAGCATATCAAAGGGGAAAGATCCAATGAGCACAGCAATCTACATATACTGGCAAAGCAAAAATGAAATCTGTAACAAACCTGTTACTGCAGATAAGAGAGGTGCCATCAGCAAAATCTGTTGCAAGCTGTGATTTCGCGAGTTCTGATTTTGCACAGAGCAATATACCTGGATAGTCGCATCTAAGGATTAGAATATATATGGAAAGTTAGTGTAGAGGAGCCAAGAACCACAAAAATTATAGGAAAAAAGGAGACAAAAACCACAAAATTCAAGGGAAGCATTAAGGGTAAAATATCACAATTTTAGCAGATTTTAAAAACACACAACTCCATGGATAATATTCTCACCAGACAATTAAATCACTTTGTATACCCTATAAAGTCTCATGGTTACAACAGTCGATGGTCAATAAATCAAAGGATTCAGACGATGCAATAAGGTTTCTGTAAAGATACAAAATCTGAAAGTACGATTTGGCTATTATGCTTTACCCCTTAGTGGAACAAACATGGCATTAGGAGCGGAGTGGTTGATACAGTTGGGCACCTATGCCACAAACCTACAAGAATAATTCATGGAATTCAAATGGCAAGGAAAGAACTACAAAGTATATGCATGAGAGTGACTTCTGTTGAAGAATCTAGGGCAAAGTAGTGTAGTGTGATTCTTCGTTACTTGATAACAATTTGTGGAGTCTTTTAACATTTCTTGTTAGCTTATTCTTGTTCTTCTTATTATTAGTGCATGCCTGTGTACTTCATCAAACTGCTACCAAAACGTAAAACAAGAAGACAAGATGTTGCCTCTCTGCCAAGGCCAAAACCTCTCTACTCTTGAGAGGAAAACCCTTTAGTGAATTTCTCTTATTGAAGCTTCTTTTGATCAATGCCACACTCTAGACCCCTGACGATAAGATCCTCCAAGCACAAGTCAAGTCTTCACTCCTTTCTGCACCATGTACTCCAGCACTTCGTCCTCCTTCCTCTGACACTTTGTTCTTCTTTCAACTTCTTAGTAACCTTGTTGCACTTGCTCTAGAGAAGGTGTCTTTCCCTTATGATGATCCTTCACTCTCCAACCAAATGAGCTCCTTCTTCAAAGTGTAGGTGCAGACTGGAAGTGACTGTCTGGCAGCCCTAAATTCTTGCACGTGTGACTGTTGTAGCCTCTTTTCCTTCTTCGTTTGAGTGCCCTTCTTCTTCGCTTGAGGGTCTTTCTTCCACGCTAGAGTAGTAGGCCTTGTAGGCCTAGTTTCAGCCCCAACCGAGGGTGGATGTGTGACTGTGGTTTACTGTTGTCCTAGCCGTAGGAACAGCTCTCAGATTTCCACACGTGTGACTGTAGTAGTCCTTGGAACAACCTTCAAAACTTCGGTGGTGTACCCTCTCACTTTGCTGCCTTTGGAGACCTTCTCACTTCGTTTTCCTTACCTTCTTCTTCATTGATTTCAGAGCTCTTGTTGTGTGTTTTATGAGGAGTGGACAGCCTCTATAAATAGAGGTTTGTCCCTCCTCTTTAGGCCGACTAGACAGTCCTTTAGGCCGACTTGTCTGGCTGCTTGTAGGCCGACTTGTAGAGTGGACTTCGGATGGTTCTTTGATGGAGTAGAGAGCTTGAATGAGCTTATTGATGGTGCCATTGCTAGGAGGAGACTTGTGACTTTGCTTGGAGGTGTTCTCTTGACCATAATACATATACATACAAGGTATAACATGCCCTTAATGTCTTCAACTTATTCTTTTGACTATTTGACTCACCTATAGCACTTTAAATAGTGTTGGACCTATTTTCAATGAGCAAGAAACTCATTGACATATATTATAAAAATAATATTTTATTTCTTGAATAAATACAAATATCAAAAGTACATTTATGAAGACTGAACCTAGTTACCTTTCCTTCAACAACTTCATCATCAAAAAACAGCTTGTAAGTATTCAAAAACAAAACCGGAATCAAGACGCCTATTTACAATGGAAGAAAAATTCATCCAAGATTGCTTTGAGGAGAAAGAATCTCTAAAGGGAAAAGCGATGTGATATAAAAAGAAAAATAATAACAAAATGTATACATAGATGAGGGTAACTATATATTAAAATAAAATGAAAGAGAAATAAATAATTGAAAAAAAAAAATGACAACATTTTGTAAAAGGTATCAAGGCACCCCCTCACACATATTTAAATGGGGACCCTCATTGTAATACAAGTATTTTATCATTCAATTCGTTCATTCATATATATATCACACCAAGCAAATTTAGCAAAGCATATCTGCTTCAGTTTCCCCACGAAGTTTTCCTTGGAAAAAATATTTTTCGTCACAATGGATAGAAGCTTATATATAATATACATAAAGAACTTTTACCACATAATGGCTAAGAATCCACAATAATGGGGATTCAATGAACATAAACACAATCTATCACAACAGACAGAAACTAACCAAAGAGTTTATCAAGGTCCATCAAAATGACTACAACCATTACAGTCTTTGGGCTATCCTTCAATTTCTCCTTGAATTAGGACCAAAATGCATTCCAAAAATACTGCGTTCCCTTTGTCATTTCTTGATATGCATATGTGTTATGAATAAATATATAGGAAATAATGTAAATTATAATAATTAATAATGATTAGTTAAATTAGTAATTAGGTTCAAGAGTCATGTCTCTCCATGAAGCGGCGCCTGCATAGTATATAAGCACAGTTCTCACTCTCATCGTATCATCATTCTTATTCACACATTTAATATATAATATTTGTATCCTCATGGATATCTTTATATTCCAAGTCTAAGTGATACAGAAAAACAATCATTAGCAAGAGATATGAAACAATTAATGGCAACAATTAGGCAACAACATACAGATTTTAATAAGGAAATGAAGAAAACGGAATCCAAATTACAAGATAAACGCCCATTATCACCCCTACAAAACAATGTAATCCAATGTACCAAGAAATGGCAGTTGAAAGATCAAAAGAAAGACAGAATAGCCAAACTTTGGCAAAACAAGAAAGTGTTACAACAAGAATATGAAGATCTTGCAGATATTCATTACAAACAAGTAATGGAAAAGGACGAAGAAATTTCTTGCCTCAAGGACCACGTTGAAAAATTAATGATACAAACAAGAAGACTAAAGTCACAAAGAAGGAATTCAAGCAACACTTATCAGAACAAGAAGAGGAAAATTTACGTTCAAAGAACCTTAATAAAAATTTCTTAGAACAAATCAGAGATCTAAAAGATGAAAAGCTTAAAAGTCAAAACACTGAAAATAAGGTTGATAAATCAGAAAACAAAGAACTTTTACATCTGAGAAACCATAATTAAAATCTACTCACTCAAATTAAGAAACTTAAAGATGATAAGAAAGTATTAAAAGACAGGTTAGAACAATTTACTCAAGAAGATGTTTCGAAATCTCCAGTGATAATGGTCCAAGTTGAAGATAAGGGAACGAATACTGATCCAGTGAATATCATAACTCAAGAAGAATGCAAACTAGTTGAAGAAAAGACGCACTTAGATGTTGCAGTTCAAATGATAAACACCCCAAGTGAAGGTTCTGTAACCAACTCAACAACATCGTCACAAAGTAAATAAAAAAAATTCCACACACTTAATAAGGGAAAGTCAAGCCAAAAAATTTCCCTATCGACATTTGAATCATGAGAGTAGACAACTCAACCATGCTACATATCGGGACCACTCAGAACAGAAACAACAAACTGATGTTCCAAAGAATATTAATGTAACCTCAATCTAGTCCTATGATGATAAGTTGTTACAAAAATCTATGTCACAGGGTTCGGCGAACCTGAAAAAAAAAAATTGAAGTTCGTTCAGGTTCGCCGAACCTGAAATTCGAACCTCAAGTCGAACCCGAACCTCATCGAACCTAATCGAACCTCAACGAACCTCAACGCGAACTTAAACGAATTTTTTGAGGTTCGACGATTTTCTTGACAGTTTTATTTGGCTATTTAGAAGAAAAACCAGGGGCCGCATACCGTGTTGCTATTAGATAGATACTCTTAAGACGTAGGCGTGAAGACTTGCAAAGCCGAGATTTGTGGCAGCAAAATTTTAGAAAACCCAGATCTTGTGTTTGTAGACTTATGTAAGTTACGGAGCATTCTCTTGGTTAATCTCGAGAAGAAGCACAATGACCGAAGATATATGCAGTTTAGTTATTATGTATTTTATTGAGTTGGTTTTAGTACATACGTAATACTGGCTCTAGAAGAACTTGAGCTAAATTTAAATTTTGAAACCAATATGTATTTGTTACGAAAATATGAAAAATGCTTCTGAAAGTATGGTTTTGAGTCTCACATTTGGTCAAGTGTTTCAGTGAGACAAGGCTAAGGGTTACAGAGCATTCTCTTGGTTAATCTCGAGAAGAAGCACAATGACCGAAGATATATGCAGTTTAGTTATTATGTATTTTATTGAGTTGGTTTTAGTACATACGTAATACTGGCTCTAGAAGAACTTGAGCTAAATTTAAATTTTGAAACCAATATGTATTTGTTACGAAAATATGAAAAATGCTTCTGAAAGTATGGTTTTGAGTCTCACATTTGGTCAAGTGTTTCAGTGAGACAAGGCTAAGAGCCTACCGCTAACTTTTTTGCTTGTAAAAGGAAAAATATTCGACAGGATGATGGCGTAAAAAGTCACAATGATGAGTTATTATTGTGAACAAATGGACCTCCATGAGAGCGGGGAAGGTATATGCTTGCTCGACATGGATGATTATGTAATGGAATTAAGGAATTCTGGAATTTCGAGGGAACTTTGGAATCATGCCTATATGAGTCTGACTACATCTGTATGGAGATCTGTGACAAGAGAGGAGTAGCTAAGTCATTACCAAGTTTTTGTTAACATCTTTAACTCTAACTCTTGGCAACAAAACTTTGATCTTGAAGTTTTCTATTCGGGAGGGGGAATAAAAATGAAAAGTGCTTTTTCATGTTAAGGGGGTGTTTGAGTCATAACACTAACTAAAGTTTTGTTAGGAGTCCGAGTCTTAGAAGAGTCATAGTTAATGTTATGACCTAGATTGCCCATAGGTTTGTTATAGAAGTAGTTAAATAGCTTATCATATAAACTCCACAAAATATTCTAGAATATTTATGGCGATAGATTTATTTTAAGAGCTGTTATCTCATTCTACCTTTTAATTAAATTCATTAATTAAAAAATATGCTTTATGAACATGAGTTATGATTTTTTGAGTTTGTGGTATGAGTAAGCCATGACAAAATCTCCATGTAGAGTGGAGTTGATTCTCTATAATTACAATTTTTGTTGCATGATTTTTTTAATATTTATGTCTAACTCATATATTATTTTTTTAATTATAATAATAATAGGCATGATTATTGTAGAATAAAATTTTAGAATTTTAACTTAATTATGAATAGTTATTAGCTGGATAGTAAGTATAAATATCCCTATTAGCATAATTATATTTTAAAATTAACAAATTTATTTTGGCCATTTTTATTTTTTATTATTATGGGTTATTTTTATTTTTATTTTTACGAAGTTAAAATGTTTGACTTAGTCAAAATATTAAACATTACATTACAACATCTCTAACATATTGAGTTGAGAGGCGCAATAAATTTAAAAGTAATTTAATAAAATATTTGAAAGTTATCTATCAATGTGTATTAAATAGTATGTTATATTAATTTATTCTTGTTGATTAAACTGTGATAAAAAATAAATGTTGTAGTCAAATGAGGCTACAATTTTTCTCAAAAACAAAGGAAATTTTGGCTGGATTTTGAGAAAAACAAAGGAAATTTTGGCTGGATTATAACTATTTGGCAATGGTCTTTATGACTTCCTTATTATATTAGCATTGATGATGACTCACTAGATGAGCCAAATGATGGAATTCCATGTGTTGATGACTTTTATGATATTATGACTTTGATGATATTTAAAATTTTGAAATTGGAAGATGTCCTTAAATGATGTGTATGTTTAAATTTTGATCATGTTTTGATTATGTGATTTTTTAAAAGATTACTAGTATTTGACATTCATTTAAATTTTGAAGACTGAAAATTATGTCATCTCCTTTTGCAAACTACTATTGTGTATGTTTACATTTAACTAGATGTTAGAATGATTACATTATTCATGTATGTTTACTAATAAGAATTTGTATTCATGTGTTTATGGATCGATTTTGAATTTTCTATTATTTTGTCATATATATATATATATATATATATATATATATATATGTTGAAAAATATGTATAGTCGAACCTCATTCGAACCTGATTGTCAAACTTGAATTCAAATCGAACTTAATCGTTGTCGAACTCGAATTTGAACTCGAACCGTGTGACATAGACAAAAATACATGGATTAGAATATTCCACAAAAGATTAATCTAGGATGGTCTGATTCCTTCTCAGTGCGACAATTTTGTTTGTCACTTAGAAAATCATATCAAGTTGTATCGACGAAGATTATTGTTTCAAGACGAGAAGAAATTCGAACCCGAAAAAGAGATCAAGCCTTTTTCATCGACAAGCTTTGTTGACAAAGCTTTTTGAGGAGAAAGGCAATGTTATGAATAAATATATAGGAAATAATGTAAATGATAATAATTAATAATGATTAGTTAAATTAGTAATTAGGTTGAAGAGTCGTGTCTAAATGAGACATGACTCTCCATGAAGAGGCGCCTGCATAGTATATAAGCAAAGCTCTCACTCTCATTGCATCATCATTCTTATTCACACATTTAATATATAATATTTGTATCCTCATGGATATCTTTATATTCCAAGTCTTCTGGAGTAATTAATTTGAAGAAGGAACTTTGTCTGCTTCAATATGCAATAGACCCTTTGATAGACAAATAGCCTCCTAATTCAACTTAATTATTAGAGACACATTTTTACAAAGCACAACTATTGTTACATAGTGTCACATCAGAACTTCTGAACTGGGATCACATCAGCAATACAAGAGATGACAATAAATGGATAACAGGTTTTGATTGTCTCTGACAAGATTTTGAATCATTTACAATTATTATTCAACACAACCTGAATTTACTTCACTAACAAAGCTAGGCATAATCAGATGACATTCCTAGAAACCTGGCCCAAGGGATTAGCTCAACTAGCTATCACCATTGTTGCTAGGTGTTTGACTAGTTCTGCACATGCAGGCGCACATTTCAAATCCCCTTTGGTAAGGCGCACTAGTCTAGACTCTACACCAACGGGTTTATTAAAGATGACATTCACAAATGTAAGGAAGCATCTCTTGGGTTTCCCCATGAGATTTTCCTTGGGGGGCAAATCATTCCTAAAAAACCTAACTTAAGGTCATGTTAATGGAAACTGAAAGTACCTGATGTGCCTCTACCCAAGCGGTGAACAGGAACAGGATGGGATTCTTGCAAATCAACAATGGTATTTCCAGCCACTAATCTATATTTGCTCGACTGGTTAGCTTTCCACTTGAGCTGAGTTAATACAGTCCGCTGTTGGAATAGTCCCCCAGGTAGAACTTGCAGGCCAGATGGCTTATTCACTGCAAGCTGAACATCATAAACCATCATATTAGATGTAAAACACCATAGAACATTATATTAGATGTTAACAACATCTCAAGATAACCTGAAATACAACACCGGACTCAAGCAATTGCAGTAGCCAAGTCAGCTTCCTGCTGAGATGTCATCTACCAGAAACTAACACACTAGGAAGTTCACCTATATAAACTTCAAAGTTGGTTACATAAATGACCTGTACTATAATGAATTATTAGAAACTAGCATGTGGTGTGAGTACTTGTAGTTGTAAAATGCTACAAACTCAAAACAATAGTACACTGTCTGCACTCTTCTATCATTACAAGTCTTTGAAATTAAAAAGATCAACACTCCGTGCTTCAGCATTGTCACCTCAAATTTTTATCAACCAAAATGTGGTCGTACAGAAACTTACCAGATGATCATCTTCAAACAGAACATATAATTTATAGGGTGCAACTGGCTCCCTCCATGAAAGGCGATGATAAACCAATTTGGACCCTATCCTGCATATCCCATAATTGCAAAAGATAAATGAGGGTACACAATGTACTAGAAAAGTATCCAATCGCACTTCAATCATAACAATAAAAGTTGGACTGTAAACAAACAAGTTTTAATAACTGCCCAAGTTCCAATAGTAACAAGTATGCAGAAAGGTTATCACATTTCTTTCAAAAAAACCATGAGTTGGGACCTGAATGGAAAAAGATGAAAAATTAGGAAACAGTGTCATTCCTCACCAACAAATTTGTGAACATGCCGAAGATATAACATATCGAGGCACATTTTTGCTAAAACAATGGATCACAAATCCATCATGCAACAGATCCAACAAAGTATTTCCCATACAAAATCTTATGGATCTGAATTTTAACATTCAAAAGCATAAACTTTAAATCATGCACATGTAAATTTAAACATCCCATTCAATTTCTGGCACTAAAATGACCATGCTTGGAGCCGTTTTTCTATAGACAGCCCTCAATCTGTATTGCCTGTCGTTGGGAAAGCAATCAGAGATCCACGATACCCTTCCAAGGGCCATTGCCATCAAGTCTTTGTTATGTTGCTCCCAAAGTATTATGACCACTTTGGTTTGCTCTTAACCCCAATAGACAAAAAGAGTTCCATTCCTTTCCATGTATATGAGGGTCCACCACAGTCAGCTTCTTGTATAAATGCAAGCTATGATGGGTATGACCATGTCAAATGACCTATCATTTCTTTCATGTGTTAACTTATTAAGGTTTTGTGCATCCATTTGAAATTTGAAGACCCTAAGGTGTTTTTAAATATAGTACAAGAATGAGCCAAGTTGGCCAGTCAATACTAAAAAGCACTAAGTGACATTTCCTGCTCATGGAGACCAGCTAGTGGGGGATGTGAGGTGATCCGTAAACTGCTGTGGATGTTTTCCACTGGACAGTTCGTCACAACAAATCTAATAATATTATATTAAAACTCTGAAAATTCTACACTATTACAGTTTATTAAACTTTAAGATCTGTGGATTTAACTGTAATTAGTGCATGCATGCAAATAGATGCTTCTTGTATAGATGCATGGTAAACCCTTTCGAGAGAAAACCCAGCTGGAAGGTGAGGTCGCTTCGCTCTCTTTCTCTATCTGGAAATATGGCTGCAGGTACAAAGAAGTAATGCCTGTGGCCTGTGGGCTGCTACAGTGCACAAATCCTCTCTGTGTGTTCCATCTCCTATCTCTCCTGGCTATCTTGCTCAACTATGGAAAAAATGCTCTCAAAAGAATGGAATGCCTCTTCCTCCTAGTGGCCCGGATATAACACAGCTCGATAGCCTACTAGTGGTTAAGTTTGAGTCTTGACTACATCAACTCTTCACTAGAATTACAAAATAGACACTTCTAGAGTCTTTTACATCACAAACACATGGCTATCCCCTTTTCCATGAATAATGGGGGCTAACGCAGCATCCTCCCGAACTATAGATGTGAAAACAGGAAGGTCAACTTCTGAGTGGCATAACTTTTGCATACGGACTCTGATTGACACGCTTTTTGCACCGTTGGAAAGGTCTTTGTGTGTAGAATAGCATGAAAAGGTGTTGTGTTGAAGTAGCAAAGTTTTACCCCCAAAAGAAACGTTGTTTGATGCCTCAAAACGCTCCCGAAAGGTTTCAGGCCCTATTTCGCCAAACTAAGTCCCGCCAGTAAAAACGGTCCCATGAGATGATTCCTCCACTTTTTCCACTCTAAATGCATCGAGATGGATGACAAACAATATAATGATCCAATTTGGATCACACCTCCCCATTTTGGGAGGCTTTTGGTCCCCAAAAGCTTTTACTGAATGAGGTGAGGAAATTTTTCCTCCACCTTCCCTCTAGTGTACCATTTAGCTTTGCCCGGAAGTTGTCCCTTCAACCCAATCTGCCAAAGGTCATGCTACCCCTGTCTTGTAGTTTTGGACCTCTTCTGCAAAACTGTATCTTCTGTCAACTCTGCATCTAGCATGGAAGGCTCATAGAGTTTCAAATTTTCTACATTCACAACTAACTAAATGCGCATGTATGGTGGTAAACTGAGTCGATAGGCATTATCACCCACCTTTTCTAGTATCTCAAAGGGACCATACCTCAAAGCATTGATTTTCTTACCAAACCCATGCAGCCTCTCCTTGTTCAACTGTAGCCATACTCTGTCTCCCACCTTGAATAATTTCTTTGTTCTGTGTTGATCATGCCTGGCCTTATACTTCTCCTGCGACTTCTGCAGTGTTTCTTGTACCTGTAGATGGATCTTCCTAATCTTCTCTATAAATTTTTCAACCCTCAAAGCATCTCCTGTAAGATCTTCCCTCACTCCTCCTTGTTGCCCATATGCAATATCTAAAGGTGAAGGTGGAAAATATCCAAAACAAGTCTCAAATGGGGACTTTCCTGTAGAAGTGTGGACTGCTCTGTTATAAGAATGTTGTATATATACCAGATTTTCATCCCAAGTCTTCAGATGCTTTTGGTTGTATCCCCTCAGAAGTTGCACCAAAGTCCTATTGACTACTTTTGTCTGCCCATCTGTCTGTGGATGGAATGTTGTAGATCTCTTCAACTTTGTGTCCATCTTCTCCCACAATGTAGTCTAGAATGCACTGAGAAATCTTGTATCCCTGTCTGAAATGATGCTCCTTGGTATCCCAAAGTGCACCCAGACCTGTCCAAAGAACAAGTTTGTTGCTTCTTGTCCGCTGATCATCTTTTTACAGGGCATCAAAACACACATCTTACTAAACCTGGCAACTGCCACGAACAAGTAGTCATGTCCCTTCTTGGTTGTTGGTAAGCCTCCCATAAAGTCCATGGAAATGCTTTCCCAAGGACGAGTAGGTACAGGTAAGGGATGATACAGACCATGTTTCTGTTGCTAGGCTTGCTGGTACAACAAAGCATGCATCCTCTTATGAACCTAGCTACCTGCTCTTGCATCTTGGGCCAATACACATACCTCTGCAAGTTAGCCACGGTCTTCCCTACACCAAAGTGCCATGCAACCTTGGAGGTGTAAGCCTCTCTAATCAGCTGCAAACATTCACCTTTAGGAACACATAGCTTATCCAACCTGTAGAGTAACCCATCCTGGAGATGGTAGTCAACAATGTTGTCGCCATCGTGCACATGACTCTAACTCTGCAACTGTTGATACACCTCCTTGAAGTCTTCATCTTCTGAATATGCCTCTTTGTATGCATCATGGGTGAATGGCTCCATGTGCATAAGAATCCCCAAAGCTATAATCTTTGATGTGGGTGGCCTTGAAAGCATATCGGCCAACTTGTTTGTGTTGCCCTTCTTATACTTGATCACCAAATGAAACTGTTGTAAAAACCCCATCCACTTGTAATGCCTAGTATGTTGTAGCTTACTCTGGGCCTGCAAGTACTGTAATGGCTAGTGATCTATGTGGATTATTGTCTCCTTTCCCATCAGATAATGTTTCCACTTCTTCACATCTTGCACCATGGCATAGAGCTCCTTATCGTAGGTAGGGTAGTTAAGAACTGCCCCATGAAATACTTCAAAATGGTAGCAAACGGGCCTTCTTCCTTGCATCAAGACAACTCCCATAGCATACCCACTCACATCTGTCTCCACTTCAAAGGGCCGCTGCAAGTTTGGTAATGCCAGAACTGGTGCTTGACTGATCTTCTTCTTTAGCTCCTCGAAAGCCTTTTTTTGACCTTTTCCCCACTGGAAACTCTTGCCACTTGTTGTTATGGCATGGAGCGGTGCTACTACCGCTAAAAATGAGGCTATGAATTTCCTCAAGTATTGTGTTGCCCCAATGAAACTCCTGACCTCAGAAACATTAGTAGGCACTGGCCATTTCATGATGGCCTCCATCTTGGAAGGATCTATCTTCAACTCTCCTCCACCAATCACATACCCTAGATGGTATTTTCCTCAAATTAGTTTGCCAGTTAAGCATTTAAATTATTGTACTTAGAATGGTTGTTGAAGAATAATAATAAAACCCTCATCTGCTACATTGGTTTTCCCGCATTAGGTTTTTTTGGGGACAATTGTCCAAAAATAACTGTGTCAAAATTCTTGTGTGTGCTAGAATTTCTCAGTTTTCAGCATTTTATTTTCCGCAACATTTTTATGGTGAAAATTGCAGTTGCGATTTTATTCATTGTTTGTCGTAGCAAATAAATTGCATAATTAAATTTACAGTTAAAAGAATAATTTCTAATTACTGCAATAGATAAAAATTTCACAATATAAATAAAGGTCACCTCACTCTTACATCTCATCATCACTTGTGCCTATTTTGGCCCTCTTAGAGATTTCCAGCCTAGCTCTTGTAGCTTGTTACTCTTGTGGAGATGTGATCTTTGTGGATATTTTTTCTTTTGGAGAATAGTCCATGTTGTAGAGACCATTGTTTTAAAAACCGGCCGTTTCGACTCCGATTCGGCCGAGTTGGTCCGAGTCATAGCCCAACCAGGTCGACTCGGCCTTTGAACTGGACTGGCCGGCCGGGTTGTTACCGAGCCGGCCGAGTTGGCTAACAACTCAGCCAGCTCGGTAACAACCCGGCCGGCTCGGCCGAGTCCGAGCCAACTCGGCCAGCTCGGTAACAGCGGCTAGTCAAGTCACTTCAGCGGCATTTTTTTTTTTGAAATTTCATTTTTGGGGACTCCCTGGGCTTCCCTGTCTGACTCATGGGTTTCCCTGTCTGACTCTGATCCCTAGTATTGATATGCTATTCATGGTAATATTAAATTCTTAAAGTAAAAGTTGCATTCTCCTTAATCTTCATTTTCTTCCTTTTACTTAAAATTTTAACATTACCATGAAATGACTCAGGATGTTTGAGAGTGGTTCCGATCTCATTGGATTTCATATGGAGAAAGTAGAATTTTAGATTTCTTTCAAAATTCAGTAGACTTATCAGTTTTTCAGGATTATAGGATTAGGGGATTGCAATGTTTCCATTGATTTTTGTCATGTATTAGGGTATGGAACTCATATTTAATCAAGAGCACCAATCCCTCTATGTACCTTGATGTTAGTGACATTGGTTGTCGAACTCCTCCGGGATTCGCTCCCAAACCGGCAGCTTCTGAAAATGTTGCTCCCGCTCCCCACTTTCGCTCCCACTCCCAAGTAACACTGAGCCAAATGATGTTGGCAACTCTAGCAGTAGCCAGTACTAAGTAGTACTGGTCACGGACTTTTGCTGTAGAGGCCATTTCTAGCCTCGTTAGTTATGTGTTTTTGTTTTGATCTCTATATCATCATCGTGTATGTATTGGACAGTGCACTGGGTGCCATTTTGATATAATGGATATATTCATGAGCCTACTTTGATCATATGTTGTCTTCTATCTATATTCTAACGCTATGTGTTTGGAAACATGAATGAAAATCTTTAAAATTATGTGTTTTTATAAAAAATAAATATTTAATGTATTTTTTACAACGACCGAGTCATTGAAATCGAGCCGGCCAAGTCGGAGTCGGAGTCGGAGTCGACACTCAGCCGAGTCAAAGTCGGAGCCGGAGTTTTAAAACATTGGTAGAGACGTCAATTTGGGATAAGGAAGGATTTTTTATTGATACCTTGTGAGTTATTTTATTGTTGAATATCTTTTATCAATATTGTATGCTATATATTTTGCTAGGGTTTCTATTTTTCTTGTCTAAATGCATATCTTTATGTGAAATTTTGGTGAAATGTTGCATGATGTAATTAAAGAATCTTGAACATCCTTTGAGAACCTCCAAGCGAGTTATTTTCTCTTGCCTTTATCCTCGTATTGAGTGATAGCTAGGGCTTTGAAAGTGGAAATTAGGGTTTCCCTCTTGCTCCCTTTCAGGGTTTGATATCTCTAAAGTAAATTTTCCCTTAGACTCCATCACCCTAGTTAGTAGGAACTAGCTTCCACATAGATGGTCAAGAATTACTAAAACTTCATCGTTTTTCCTCTCTCACTCAATTTCGGCCCATCAAAGCGAGCCGCTAAGGCTAGGGCATAGGGTGAAATTCAACTAGGGTTAAGTCGTTGACATGTTTTGAGGCTTTTCTTGCTATTTGGACCTTATAACATCCAAATATTCCTTTTTAGACAGTTGGAATAGCCTCCCTAGGGCTGACATCACAAACCCTGGGCAATTTTGCCCTACGAAACCCTAGTCTAGCACTAAGGCTTCAACTTAGGGCTTGTTGAAGGCTTGTGGTTCGCTCTTGTTGATCATACCTATCTTACAAGCTTTTTCTTGGTCTTATATGCCAAGTGTGCCACTTTTGTCGCATATTGATATAACTCAAACACTAGGCTATAAGTACTCTTGGCAAGTTCCTTGGAGAGCATGTTATTCCTTGTCATATTGAATTGAGCCTTCTTCTTAGTCTAAGTGTCCTTCCTACGCCTATTAAAGTTGTCACCTTTGAGCTATTGCCTTAGAATATCTATTAGGTGACTTATACCAGGAACCTCCCTTGTGGTGAAACTCCACTAAAGAGAAGGGAGTGGAGTGTTGAGGTGATAGTGGCCTCCACCTCATTGTTGTATCTTGGTCTAGCCCTTGTCTTGTGAGGCCTCTCTCAAGACTTGCAAGATTTTTAGGCAACATTTCCGACGCCCTTTCCAGGGAGGATTTGAGCCAACCTCCTCGTTGTTTGAACATTAAGCTTCGCTTACTTTTGAAGAGAATATTTGAAACAAAAAAATAGCTTCTATTCTGGTGACTACTTATACTAATCCAATTAGATCCCTCGGTAGTTCTTTTGACGATACCATAGCTCCAAGAAAGAAGACTAACCGCAAAACAACTAACACAACTACATCCCTTGTGATCCCAAAGAGCCCTGTGGTTAGAACATAGTTTTAAAAGTTGAAACCAGGTATCGAACCAACTACCTATGTAACCATGATTGGAACCAAAACTCAATCAAACGAGATTGAACCGGATTCAATAAACTGGAATTGAAAAAAATACATACAATAATTAATTTTTAATGAAAAAAATATTTTTAAGATTACAAATGATGATTCCAAACAATTAGAGACAAAATATGCAAAATTTGCTCGTCTATATACCATGTAAGGGTGCAACTGCATATATCAAATTGGCACCAAGTGCACTGCATATCATCAACAAAAAACAAAAGCAATGAGGCTTTAAAGGGCATCTAGAGTAAAAAAACAATGCTACAACTCAAGCTACTAGGCCACTAGCCTACTGCAAATCACTGATCAACGTGATCACTCATCAAACTCAGGCTTCCACATTAACTTGATTGCTTGATAATAACTCATCGAGTTTCCCTATAATAACATTTTTGCTAAGGCCATGACAAAGGAGTTCAACAATCAACACCACCAACACTAGGGTACATATAGGGCTTGGTGCTCTTGATTAAATGCCAATCACATACCCTCATATGTGATATAATCTAATGAAATGCCACAATCCCATTGATCCTGAAATCCTGAAAATTGTTAAGTCTGTTGAATTTTGAATGGGATATGAAATTCTATTTTCTCCATATGAAGTCCAATGAGGTTGGAACCACTCTCAAACATCCTGAGTCATTTCACGGTAATGTTAAAAATTTAAGTAATAAGAATTTAAAATTACCAGTATGGAGCATCTAGGAAGTATCAGGGAGCATCAAGGGAGCACCTTGGGAGTGGACAATTTAGAATTGCTATCCCTCTTACCAACAACAAATATTTTCCTTTATAATTACAAAACTAGTGCATGCTTATTCCAAGGTGGCCGGTTTTTTACAAACCCGACCGGTTAGGACTAGTTAGATACCATACTAGCTGGTTTGGTACAAAAAGTTAAAACCAACCGGTTTGGTACCTAACCAATCCTAATCGGCCATGAATCAGGTTTATTGCTCTAGTTAGCAAGCTCAAGCATCTGACCGGTCGGTTTGACCAATTTGCAGTTCAACCCCACTGGTTTTTAAGACTATGGGTTAAAAGCCTATTTATAGATACTGCTACCCCTAACACCATGGACAAGCCCTAGCTCATTGCAGCATCCAAGCCCTTGAATGTTAGCAAATTTTCTAATGCACCATATCCTCTACCTAAGAAGTATAGTGAATGGTTGCCTAAATTAAATGGTAAGAATGATATTACTGCTGAAAAACATATGCAGGAGTTTTATTGGGTTGTAAGTGCCAAATTGAACATGGAGGAAGATATAGTTATGATGTTATTAGCCTTAACTTTAGAAGGATATGCAAGAGATTGGTGCATTAGTCTACCCCACAGTAGCATTACTGATTGGGATACCTTTCACCGAGCTTTCGACAAAAGATGGGCCACAGTCAAGGAGGGACTCATGCTTCTTGACAAATTCCAAGATGCTAAGAAAACTGAAAATTAAACTATTAGGGAATTCACTCAACATTTTGAGTGCCTTCTCAAGGAAGTCCTCGATCCATATAGACCATCAGATGAGACAATCAACCCAGCATAACTATTTCAAACCACTTGTAGCTAGAAGTTAGCCCTTCTAGCATGACAGGGCTCTCTCAAGGAAAACTAGAAAATATTCTAAAACTCAGTTTTAGATGGCTAACTGTGGATTTTCATGTGATTTTGCGGGGGAAAGAGTGTGAGGAAAGCCACCATTGGGGCATGGAGTCAATTAAAGAAAATCAATTATAAACAACATTGTTTTCATGGAAGCTGAGGCATTTTTGACTTTAAACTGGTGTCAAGTAAACATTTACAATAAAACAGAGCAAATTGAAGGAAGTTGGAGCAATATAACATTGAATTCCAAGTGATCAAATAAACTATGAAAACAGATAACAACATGAAAGCATGATAGGATGGAACTGAAACCAAAATGAATCTCAGGTTAAAACAGAGTATTGTTGAAAACTGTATTTCTTATTAACTGAAAAATATACAAAAGTGGTCTTCTCACATCATCGATCCTCACTTAGGCTCATGTCGACTCTACACACTGACTAGGTGACCAAACAGACTTTTTTTGTACATGAATTTTATTTTAAGAAAACTGAAAACCCTATCTAATTTAACCATTGACTCAAAAACTAACTCCAAGGGTTATCATAGATAACAAAATGGTTCAACTATCATCTTCAACGAGCCAAACTTCTCCACAGCTGCTAGCACATGTCTTCTCCTTATATAATATAATTATGCCCTCATTCTCTTGCAAGCCATCATTAGTTTTGTCCACTCAATCCATGTGCTCCCAAATCGAATTAAACCAAACAATTATAGGTACAGCTTATTATCTCAACTGCTGTCTTTCCAGCCTCTACCCATACTTCTACAATATGTCCTTCCAAGGAGCCAAATGATATCCCAAACAAATCATCAATATCTAAGTTACCAAATCACAAAATCCGTTGGTCAAGGTGTGGGATTCTTCATGTCAATTTCTGCTAATTACTCCCTCTGAGATGAACATTCCTTTGCATGGTCTATCCTCATAATTACGCTTCATGCTCTTCAAATTTCAATCATCAATCAATGTGTTCCTAGAATGAACCAATCGACTATTGATACAACAATATCAGAACTCTTCAACTTCTTGCTTAAGGACTTTGTCCTAGATCAATCATTTTTCCTTTTGATCACAAGCTTCTTGGGGATTTCTGCCAAACTTCAATTACTATTGTTTTCACCCAGATCTTTATAGCTCCTTCTATTCATCTAAGGTAAGTGAACTTCTTGCCATCTAGTTGTCTCCTTTGATGCATACATCAAACTGCTCCTTCCTTCATATTCTCCATGATATGCCACATTCTTTCAAATATTTCATCTGGTAGCCAAGCTTTATATAGATCTTTCCTTGACATGCAGCCTTTATTAGAAGACCATGAAAGAACAAAAAGGAAAAGACACAAAGATAATAAACAAGGAGATATAGAGTACTTATCTTTTGAGAAGGATTAGCTCCCTCTTAATCTAGGACCTATTCACCAACCTCGTTGTCATATTAAACATGAAGGGTAAGGGTTAGAACTACCTATAACAGTGGATGTGATTAGATAGAGTCTTGCTCCTAGGGTTCTTCTTGATCCAAACTATGCTGGCGTTCATAAACCCTAAATGCCAGAAGTCTTCAAGACCTCACAAACTGCAAATTCTACAAACCCTAGATTCTTCATATTCATCAAGACCTACCATACAGGAATTGCAAAACACTACAAGCATGTTGCTAACTGCAAAACACTAAATCATACTATTGACATGCTTTTTATCCAATTCATTTCTTGATCTAGTCTTCATATGCAGTGATCTTCTTGGTGCGCTACCAAATCAACAATATGTCACTGTCTCTAGTCTATATTTATGCAAACCCTTTTACTATTTTTCAAATGATCATCACCATGATCTAGTAAACTAATGGCATGGATCATGAAATGCACACAAAAATTGTACATACCTTTACAACCTTAGCTTGTTAAGTGCCAACATTCTTCAATAATGGTGCCTCAATTCCTTGAACCTTAGAAATTTCATTGCCCTGCTTTACAGAGAAATTCAAACTTTAATTTTGTCCATAACCAATTCTTCATATGATCTTCTCAGTGATTTTAGTCCTTTGTCCTTCAAGCTAGGCACAAAGAAGAATTCAATTTTCAGGATGTCATATTCCTATTATCTGTTGGCAGTGTCATGGATTCTCAGATAGGTCGGCTTCATTGATGTCATTTACTCTTCTATTACGTATAGGAATCTTGATAGTGTAATTGCTTCTCATACCAATGCATTATAAGACTTCAGATATCTAGTTTCAGCTCTTTACAAGGTCTTGGTCTTTCGGTCTCTTCCTTTGATTGCATACAATGCAACAGAGATGAGCTTCCTCATAAATTTGATCATTGGTTATCATAATTCCTTTGTTGTAGTCACATACTCTTTAATGATGCTCAGTCTTAAACCTTGGAGAACCATGTATTATAGCATACTATATTTCGCAACTTTTCATTGATTGTCATAATAATATGGCTTGTGCTTCGGTCTACCATAGAAATAGATTCATGTTCAACCCAGATTATGGCATTTCAAAGATATGTTGCCATATAGGAACGTGTTGTCGCTGAGATGAATTTTGTGCATCTTTAGTTTTCTTATCACGGCTCTAACTGGATGGTTAGATTTGTGATCGATTATTTTTCTAAGATAGACAAAATTTTGATTCCTTCTGTTAAAATTGGCAACTAGGGCAAAATTCCACCTTCGGATAGCTCATATGATGGAGATGATTATTGCGTTGGATTCCTCTTTTGGAGAGGTACAATTTTGATATAAAGATCATCTGATTCTGACAAGCAGAAATGGAATTATGAATTTATTTCTCCTATGAACAAATTGTCAAGGTCAGCTCCAGTGAAATGTAGGCTCATGAAGCCCAACAGATGTGTCTTTTCATCCTCAAAAAAGTGTATAAATAGGAGAGACCTTTCCCTCATTTGGACATCATCTCATCACACTTCTTCTCTCTTGATTGGGCCGTACAACATTGGAGGCTTCTCTCTTCTTCGCACATGTGGTTGGGCAACTCTCTCTCTACTTCACACAGTGGCAGGAGGCCGAGTTTTTCTGTGCAGATCGAGCCGAAATTTCAGAGCGTTGACCAAGGGAAGTTTGACCAGCATTAACCTTAGTTTTTGGGCCAAAATTTCGATTTTTCTAGACCACATTTATTGGCATAGAAATCGAGGCATTTGGAGTGGTTTGACCAGCGTTGACTTTAGGTTTGACTGCAAAAATTACAACAGACTTTCTCTCTCCTTTAATTGGGTTTGACCAAAGAATTTGAGCTGATTTGAAGGCCAAATTGAACTGCTAATTGGAGGACATTTTGGGGCAGCTTTGACCACAGTTGAATTTCTGGTTAGGGCTGATTTGATTGTTGATTTGGCAGATCTACTTTGGGCTTACATTTGTACTCTCTCTCTCTCTGCTAAACTATTGAAAAATAATAAGAAGATTTGATCAAAGGGTTTCCCCACATTGGGGTTTGTCCCTGGCATCCGCCATATCTTATGTCCTTTGTCTTGGCTTGTCTTATGCATATGATTTTATGTTCTATCTGCATTTACTATCAATGTTTATCAGTTAATGTGATTGCTACTGGATATAATTGGATTTGTCATTGGACTGCTAAAGGAACATTGAAGTAAATTGTCTTAAGCATAGAACATACCATTGCTATCTAAAATTAACATGGTATCAGCGTTGAAGTGAAGACAAAGCCCAAGCAAGAGTGAAGCAAAGCAATCACTAAAGGAATTTATTGGACGAGGACTTGGAACTAGTCCCAATGATGACTACATCTTTCTTCAAACCGAGGACAAGTTCAAGGACAAATCTGACTATCATGCATGGAAGATGATTTTGGATTTTACTTTGGAAGAAAATGATGCCATGTACTATGTCAAAAGAAGAATAGTCGAGCCTCCTTCAAGTGCATTCACTGTTGTTCAAACCAAGTACAAGAAAGATGAGACAAAAGCTAAGAAGATTATTGTTGATTCTATTCATAAGCCTTTGGTTGCATATATTTCTGATTTGGAAACATCTAAGGAGATGTATGAAAGACTGGTTGGGATGTTCAAAGTGAACAATGCAAATCAAATTCTCTTTCTCAAGAACAAGTTGAAAGACATCAAGATGGATAGAGGAGAATCCATCCAATCCTACTTCATGAGGATCACCGAGATCAAGAATGATCTTCTATCTATTGGAGAAGTCACTGGTGACCGGGAGCTCTCTCTTATTGCACTTGAGGACCTTACAAGAGATTGGGATATGTTCAACACCACCATTCTTAACAATGACAGGATTCCAAGATATGAGGAACTATTAGCCAAATGCACTCAAGAAGAAATAAGAATGATAGAATGAGATAAGCCCTCAAATGGAAACAATCCTACTGCCTTCTCCGCTCATTCTAGAAGAAGGAACAATGTTGGTCCAAGGAATCAAGGACAAGGGTTCAAGCCAGGATTCAAAGAAGGAAGAAAAGGAAGTTGCTTCAATTGTAACAAGTTTGGCCACTTCGCTAGAGAGTGTCCTCACAAGATGTGAATTCATTTTACCATCATCACTTGGATTTGACTTGTATCTCTTTAGAGAACTTGGCTATCCTTCTTGGAGGATGAACTTTTGGAGCATGGAATGAATTTTGATGTTTGGATCATTTTCGCTTGTCTTGGAGCTTCTTGATTGGCAAAGTTTTCATTGTTGGATATACTCTTCAAACATGTAAGTGCAATTTAATGCTATTCTTTCTTTCTATTTTGTCACATACATCGTTGCTGGGATTTCACTATACTAGGGCTAATTTACTGCATCCATTGATGAGAAGTTGTGGAAATTTTGTTTCTAGATAGTGATGCTTCATGAATGGGCAATGTTCCTAGAGATGCTTCATCATTGAAATTCATCTTGATAAGCCATCTATTTTTCAAAACAAAGTATAAAGCTCTTGAAGTTGCTTTTGTTGTTGCCATAATGATAAGCAACGTTGTCTTCAAGGCCTCCTTGACATAGAAAATCCAAAGTCCATAGTCATAATTCTACTTGACTCCAATCTCCCCAAAAGAATTAGGCACTGGTCCTCCATGGGTGATCACCTCAAAGCTTATTTCTTTCATGTTCCCCTCTTTTCTAGGCCTAGCCTACATAGGTCACATAGGACATTAATTATCTCACAATCTAGCCATCCAAACACTTCGATTTTTGGCCCACAACTGCGTTGGTGTGTCCTCAAGAATCCCTCCAAATTTCATGAGATTCCGATGGTGGGATCTTGAGATATCCCAAGCCTTAGCTTGAAGACTGATTCTTGCCCCTGCTTTCCTTAGGCTAGAAACCTCACTGGGATCATTGCATTATCTTTCATTGAAATTTCCTTCCTTGATCCCCTTCTCCCCCCTAATTAGGTCAAGTATATCATTGGTTGCTAAACCCTACCCCCTTGACCTAACCCGGGTCCACTTGGTCCCATGTGGTCCCACAACTTATTGAAGCCAATTTCACAAAGACCACTTGGAAGCCAAGTTTCCACAAGGATTTTAGGAGCTAAGAATCTTCTTGACAAGTCATATACTCAAACCCTAGCTCTTAGAATTCCCTAAGCCCTTCCTAGAGAGCCTTTCATCTTGCTTTCAAGGCAAGCAAGCCATATATTTGAGCCTCTCTTGTGAATAGGCTTTTAGGATCACCTCTCATCCTATCATTGATCCATTCAATTTTGTGATCCTTATTATAACTAGGTCTCCTCCCATCAGTGAAAGGTCGTAAAGAGTAGGGAGCCTTAGCCAAGTGACAGTGGGCTATTGCTCCATTGTTGCCCTTGACCTAGTGGTAGCCCTTCAAGGATCCCCTTTTAGGACCCCTGCTAGTTTGAGCAGTAACAAAACTCAAACGTGATTCTTAAGTGTCGTGGAAAAATCGACATGATTACGTGACTAAAGCCCCAATTTTGGAAGAGGAGCCTTGTATGAAATGTCATATTGCCCATTTCTTGCAAGCTTGGTTCACTTAGATGCAAAAATGATTAAATGTACCTGATGATATAAGTTGCAACACTGGATATTGTGTGTGATTGGCAAGTGGTTTCATTATGGGTTGGGCAACTTAAGTGGGGCCCATGTCCACCAGAGAGACTCGCACTTGTTCTCTTCTTGGATTATTGGATGATTGGATGCATTTTGATATTTGGAGCTGATTTTTAAACATCTTCTGGAGCTATTCTTAGCATAATGGATGGAATTTCTTGCTAAATTGCCTTGTAAGTGCTTTATCGTTGAAGATCTTTCTTTTCATGTTATAACCTTCAATAAATTGTGCCCTAAATTTTGATAAGCGTCTACTGAATGCTAGTTAGAAGAAAACTGCATGCATTATTCATACATGACATTGTAATATTTATCCTAGTGGTGAAATTCTTTTTAGCTCTTCCCATAAACTCCATTACTCCTTGAGTGGGTAAATGCTTGAAATTTGTGCTAGGGCATCAAATTTGAACCTCCTTAAGAAAAAGATTGGCTTATCTTTGACATCCATGACTCTATATACCCAAGAGACAAGTCACTAGTCCAAGTCTTTGGTGATCAATCTAAAATTTTATCCATTTTATCTCCCTTTTAAATTTTGGTCCTTTCAAGAATAGAGGATAAACTAGTGTAAAAATTTCTCATTTCCCACCCCGGTTTTCAGTTTCACCTTATTTCTCCAAAATAGTAAAATGCCCTTTCCCATATCCATACATTCAACAACTGAAAAAATAAATTTTGTTGAAAACACAAATTCAGGAAATTTTACAGAATGCTGGAAAATGCAAAAATAAAAAATCAGCAAGTACAAACAGCCATTTAACACATTTAAACACAGTGATTTTTTGTCAAGGTGACCCTGGAAAAACCCCCTACAACTCTTAGGGAAAACCAGTTCGAGAGCTCCTTATTTCTGGAAAATGCTTTTTACAGTGAGAAATATTCAACAAAAAATTAGCAAGCAAATTTTTACAACTTATCTCGTATTCCATGCCTCAGCCAACTGGAAAAACTTGCAAATAGCAAAATCTGAACAGCGATAACTGTTGTACGTTCTCCTCGATTTCTGTGCCAATTTTCAGCCTTAAATTCTGTTGTATGGCTTGCCTAGAAAATAGTGCAAGCTGCCAGAAATTCTGTTGTATGATTTCCTCGATTTCTGTGCCGAAAACTGTTGTACGACCTCCTTGAAAATCTGTTGTACAGCCTCCTTGAAAATCGTGCCAGCAAACTCAGATTTCTACTCCTCAATTTCTGTGCAAACTGCTCTACGGCCTCCTTGAAAATCATGCCCAAAAAACTGCCTTTCACTGTATTCTAACTCAGCTATACGAATTTGCTGGAATGCTGCCTTGGAATGTGTGCCAAGCTGCTGCCTCCTTCTCCTCCCTGTCTAGAAATCTCCCTTGCTCTCTTGCTCTCCTTCTCCCAATCTGCTCATGAAACAAATAAATGATCTTTTCCTCCTTTTCCTCATTTAATCTAACCCTAAGTGACTTTTGGGTGATCCCTAAATCCAATGGCTGAAATAGATTGAGATCTAGGGCTGAGATTAAATGCTCATTTAAATCTCACTTTCTATTTTTTAATTCACCCCACTTTAATAAAGATCCACTTAGTCATTTATTTCCAAAGTCACTTTTCCTTTCTAATTTTACATTGACTTTATTAAAGTCACTTTAAAGTTAGACTTTAGTAACTTTATCACTTAAAGTCACTTTTAAATTAGATTTGACTTTATAGAAATTATAAAGTCACTTTAGGAGAAAAATTAAATTATTTTGGACACTTTTCCCTAGGCCAAAGATCAAAGCCTTAGGGAACCACCTGTCCTCCGATACCAAATTTCAACACTCCCTCTTACCGAGGAAGGTGTTCCTCACCACACCCATCTTGTCTCTGAAGTAGTCATGCTTGCCCCGTGGTAAGGATTTGGTAAGAATATCTGCAACATACTCATCGGTGGGAATATACTCAAGCTTCACAGCGCCCTTCTGAACACAGTCTCTGATGAAATGATATTTGATCCCGATATGCTTTGACCTGTCATGAAATACTGGATTCTCCGTGAGTTTAATGCAACTCTGATTATCACAGTAAATCACTGAAGGTCTCAACGGCTGACCAAATAAGCCAAACAACATCTTGCAAAGCCAGATGGCCTCACAACTAGCTAGACTGGCTGCCATATACTCTGCTTCCGCTGAACTCAATGCTACTGACTGTTGCTTCCGGCTGAACCATGACACTACTGCCAAACCCAACCCAAAACAGCACCCTGAAGTGCTCTTCCTATCAGAAGCACAACCTGCCCAATCAGAATCAGTATAACCTGCGAATCTCACTCCATCCCCCTGCCTGTAGTCCAGACCATAATCCACTGTCCCCTGCAAGTACCGTAAAATGTGTTTTGCAGCCACCCAGTGAACCTTCCTAGGCTCACACATATACTGACTCATCGTGTTGACTGCAAAACAAATATCTGGTCTAGTGTTGACCAAATACATCAAGGAACCAATCAGCTCCCTGTACAATGTGGGATCCACCAACTCGGAATCCAAAGCATGAAGCTTCTTCCAGTTGGTGATCATCGGTGTCGACATGGGTCTACAATCCTCCATGTGGAATCTGCCAAGGATGTCCACAATATACTTCCCCTGCCCCAGAAAGAAATGCCCCTCCTCCTGCCACACCTCCAAACCCAAAAAGTAATGCATCAAGCCGATGTCCTTCATCTCAAACTCCGCCGCAAGATCTCTCTTGCAGTGCTCTATGAGTCTCTCTGCACCTGTAATGACCAAGTCATCCACATACAGCACCAGAATGAGAGGCTCCTCACCAATCACAATAAAGTAAAGATTAGGATCTGCCTCACTCTTTGTGAAACCCATCCCCTGCAAGTACTCATCTATCCTAGAGTACCAAGCTCTGGGAGCTTGCCTCAGGCCATAAAGGGCCTTCTTCAGTCTGCACACATGGGACTCCTTCCCATGCACCTCAAAGCCCTGTGGCTGCTCAATGTACACCTCCTCCTGTATGAAGCCATTGAGAAATGCAGTCTTCACATCCATCTGGTGGATCTTCCAACCCATCTCTGCTGCTATCGATATAATGGAGCGGATCGAAGTATATCGAACCACGGGAGCAAAGGTCTCCTCATAATCAACTCCCTCTACCTGGGAGAACCCTCTAGCCACAAACCTCGCTTTGAATTTCTCAACGCTGCCATCTGCAGCATGCTTTACCTTGTAAAGCCATCTGGAAGTAACCACGAATTTTCCCTCAGGCCTCGGCACCACCTCCCAAACATCATTCTTCATGATAGAAGAATACTCCTCCTGCATGGCCTCTCTCCAGAGTCCAGACCTGCTGGCTAGCTGCCTCCTCATAGCTAGAAGGCTCAGAGTCAAGGATGCTGGTAGCCATTGCCATATAGCTACAAAACCTCTCAGGTGGTCTACTCTCTCTGACCGGCCTCTTAGGCTCAGCAACAGATGTGGCATCTCTCAAGGTGTCTTGAAGCCACTTGGGCTTCCTCTTCCCTGAGCGCACTTCTCCCATTGGAAAATGAAACTTCTCATCATCATCACCATCAGGAGCCTGAACTCCTGACTGTCTGCCTGCTGTCCTCCTGCCTGCACCTGAACCTGTAGAAGCTGAGGTATCGTGTGAACTGTCCATCAGTGGACTCCCTAGTGAACTGCTATGTGAACTGCTCTGCATGTTGCCCGGAGCACCACCCCTCTGGCTCGGCAAGCCACTGCTCACTGACGGACCTGACATCCTCATAGATGTACCTCCTGATCCTTGCCCACTGGATCCCTGCGACTGACTCAACTGCTACTGAGGGTCTGGCTGATCCAGATACTCTAACTCCCGTGACCTCCTAAAGTCCCTGTCCTCCTCGAACTTCACATCCCGCCTGACAACAACTTTCCTCTGTGCAAGAATGTAAATCTGAAAGGCCTTTGAGGTCTCACTGTAGCCCACAAAGATACCCTTCTCTACGGTGGGCTCTAGTTTGGTCCTCTTATCCTTGGGTATGTAGGAGTATGTAATGCATCCAAAGATACGAAAATGACCAATATCAGGCTTCTTCCCAGAAAAAGCCTCCTCCGGAGTCATGTGCCCCAAGGCACAATGCAGACTCCTGTTCTGCAAATAAACAATTGTGTTGCAAGCCTCTGCCCACAAGAACAATGGCAACCCCTGATCATGTAACATGGCTTTGGCAGCCCCTACGATGGATCTGTTCTTCCTCTCTACAACCTCGTTCTGCTGGGGGTTGTAAGGAACAGTGAACTCCCTCCTAATGCCTGCCTCCGCACAATAGTCAACAAACTCTCCAAGGGTGTACTCTCCCCCATTGTCCGACCTCAAGGACTTGATCTTCTGACCTGTCTGTGTCTCCATAAGAGCTCTAAACTCCTGAAACCGCTTGAAGACCTCACTCTTGGTCTTCAAGAAATAAATCCAGGTCCTCCTGGAGTGATCATCAATGAATAAAACATAGTACTCATATCCACTCAAGGAAACATGAGACATCCGACCGCTCACATCGAAATGAATCAAATCAAGCATCCCAGTCACTCTGCTGTCACTGCTGGGAAAAGGGGATTTGGCAAACTTGCCCATCGCACATCCTCTGCAAGTATCAAAGGATCAGTACTGAAATCTGGCACACCTGTAGTGATCTCCCGTAAGGTCCTCAAGGCTCCATGATACATATGTCCCATCCTACGGTGCCAAATCTCACACAACTCAGAACTGCTAGCTCTACTGTCGGTACTACTGCTCAATGCCAAAAGGGACTGGAATGCAAACTTGTACACCTTTGCATGGCGTACACCTATCACTCTAGCTGAATCAGCTGGAGTGCCCCTGGGATACATCAACACCTGTCCTCCCCTGAACAGTACCTCATATCCTTTGTCCTCCAAAGCTGAGACGGATATGAGGTTCTTCCTCATCCCTGGCACATAAAGAACATCTGTCACCTTCAAGGGAGGTTTGGACTCCCTCTAAAATGTCAATGTCCCCACCCCGACTACTCTAACAACTCTGTCATCACCGAATACTACCTCTATATCAGTGCCACTCTCTAAAAGCTCTGAGAAGTACTCACGGACTGCTGTCATGTGACGTGAAGCCCCACTATCCACATACCAGATACCCGAAGATGCTCCGCTAATCGAGGGAAAAGCATGCTCCCTCTGAACCTGTGTGGCAAGTGATCCTGCACTAGAGGACTTACACGCAGTGAACGCAAACTCCCGGTCAAAACGAACTGCAAAGTCCTCAACCTCTGCTGAAGTTGCCATGCTCTGGTTCTTCCCCTTATTCTTCTTCTCCGGACACACAACTGCATAGTGTCCCATATTTTGACAATTCCAACACTTCACCTTGGAATAGTCCTTCTGTGCGTTATCCTGTTTACCTTTACCTTTGCCTTTGCCCCCACCATTGCTTGTGGAAGCCTGCTTCTTCCCTTTGCCTTTCTTGCCTCCTGCCACCAGTGCTACATCCTCATCCTGCTCAACTGGCTTGGCTGCCCCAAGCTGACCTTTCCTGATCTTTGTCTGAATGTAATCATCCCAAAACCTCTCCCATGTGGGAAGGGTCTCATGTGCACAAACCCCATCAGCAAAGTTCATCCATGAACGGGGGAGGCCATTCACTGCAATCCGCACCAACTCAGTGGGTGGAATGTCCTCTCCAACTGCTGCCAACTCATCTCTCACATTAGTAATCTTTGTGAGATATCCAGCTACACTATCATTGCCCATCTTAATAGTCTTCAGCTTCTCCTTCAGGACCATTTTCCGGTTTTCATTGGTACTCTAGTAGAGATTGGACAATGCTGTCCACATCTCATGGGAATTTCTCTTTCCTCTCACATGAGGAATGCAATGGTCTTTGACTCCGTCTAGAATCAGTCTCTTACCCTTGTTGTTCTTTTTATTATACTCAGCCAACTGAGTAGCATCAGTAGGCACAACAACAGGGTTCTGTGTGGTATGCACCATGATGTCCCAGACTTCTGCCTCCTCAAATATACTCTGCATTCTCTCCTTCCAAACATTGTAATTTGTATGCCCATCCAGCTTATCCTCCACCCTCAATCCCAATGACATCCTGCTGTCCTAAAACTGAAAAATAGCACTGCTATAGTAAAGATAAAACTGTTGTTTGTGAAAATAAGCTTGCTGGAATTTTCTAAGTGAAAAATCAGCAGGCTGTAATTTTCCTCCTTGTTGTCCCAAACTGCACTTCAGCACTCAAGCTCTGATACCATGTAAAAATTTCTCATTTCCCACCCCGGTTTTCAGTTTCACCTTATTTCTCCAAAATAGTTAAATGCCCTTTCCCATATCCATACATTCAACAACTGAAAAAATAAATTTTGCTGAAAACACAAATTCTGGAAATTTTACAGAATGCTGGAAAATGCAGAAATAAAAAATCAGCAGGTACAAACAGTCATTTAACACATTTAAACACAGTGATTTTTTGTCAAGGTGACCCTGGAAAAACCCCCTACAACTCTTGGGGAAAACCAGTTCGAGAGATCCTTCTTGTTTCTGGAAAATGCTTTTTACAGTGAGAAATATTCAACAAAAAATCAGCAAGAAAATTTTTACAACTTATCTCGTTTTCCGTGCCTCACAGCCAACTAGAAAAACTTGCAAACAACAAAATCTGAACAGCAATAAATGTTGTATGTCCTCCTCAATTTCTGTGCCAATTTTCAGCCTTAAATTCTGTTGTACGCCTGACTAGAAAATCGTGCAAGCTGCCAGAAATTCTGTTGCACGATTTCCTCGATTTCTATGCCGAAAACTGCTGTACGGCCTCCTTGAAAATCTGTTGTACAGCCTCCTTGAAAATCGTGCCAGCAAACTCAGATTTCTGCTCCTCGATTTCTGTGCAAACTGTTGTACGGCCTCCTTGAAAATCGTGCCCAAAAAATTGCCTTTCACTGTATGCTAACTCAACTGTACGGACTTGTTGGAATGCTACCTTGGAATGTGTGCCAAGTTGTTGCCTCCTCCTCCTCCCTATCCAAAATCTCCCTTGCTCTCTTGCTCTCCTTCTCCCAATCTGCTCATGAAAGAAATAAATGATCTTTTCCTCATTTTCCTCCTTTATTCTAACCCTAAGTGACTTTTGGGTGATCCCTAAATCCAATGGCTGAAATAGATTGAGATCTAGGGCTGAGATTAAATGCTCATTTAAATCTCACTTTCTATTTTTTAATTCACCCCACTTTAATAAAGACCCATTTAGTCATTTATTTCCAAAGTCACTTTTCCTTTCTAATTTTACATTGACTTTATTAAAGTCACTTTAAAATTAGACTTTAGTAACTTTATCACTTAAAGTCACTTTTAAATTAGATTTGACTTTATAAAAATTATAAAGTCACTTTAGGAGAAAAAGTAAATTCTTTTGGACACTTTTCCCTAGGCCAAAGATCAAAGCCTTAGGGAACCACCTGTCCTCCGGTACCAAATTTCAACAACTAGGGCTTGGTGCGAATTTTTAGGAAAGAGGGTTTTCCGAGGTTTGAGAGCCTATACATTAAGTTGAATTGGTTTTCCACAAAATCTCTCAATTTGGTGAGCATCCACTCGAATTTCGTCCATAAATTCTTTTGCCCTGGGTGTTTTCCCTAAGAGGGAAACCGTAGTCTTCATTCTCTCAACTTAAGGACTTCCTTGAGGGTTTCATGAACCTTGGAGTAGCTAATTTCCTTTGTAAGAAACCCTTTCCTTCTGGTCTTGGCCTTGAAAATACCTATTATCATTGAAAACCTCAAAATCCTAGGTCTTGAACCTCGTTTTCTAGGGCTTTTCTTTGAAGCCTTGAACCATTATTGTGTCTCTCTCTTGAATGAGCTTTAGCAAGGTATACCTTATCCCTAGCATATCTATTTTAAGTGATCTCTCTCTTACCAAGACTGCTTCCATCGGCAAAAATCCATAAAGAGCAGGGGGTTTTGGCTGAGGTGACATTGGGCCTCTACTTCATTGTTGTCCCATTGTCTAGTTTATACCTTGTAGGGTTTCCCTCTCCAAGGCCTGCTAGATTTTGCAGCAAATCCCTTACCCTTTACCTCAAACCCCTATCTCTAAGTCATACACACCTCTTCTTCAAGGTCTTCATTCAAGAACACACCTTCACATCCATATAGTGGATATTCCAACCAAATTGTGTTGCCAACTATAGCACCAACCTGATTGTGATTAGCTTTGCAATTTGGGCAAAAGTCTCCTCAAAATCGACCCTTCTTGCTGGCCATATCAATGTTGCATTAATCATTATCGGGATAATATTGGCGCGAGGAAAAAATCGGGAAAAATCATAATTATCGGGAAATAATCGGAAATAATCGGGAAAAAATCGTTTGGTACAAAAATATTCATTTTTTTTCAATTTTTTTAATATCTAAACCATCTACAACATAAAATAAATACATTGACACATAAATATGATAAAAGAACTAATATATAAGATGTTTAACATCATTTCTAGTGTTAAAATCACACATAACATTGAATCATGTCCTGAATAGTAAGTCCTCACTTCTGAGTCCCAACTCAGCCTCAAAATATCAACAAAAAATATAATAATGTATCTCATCATGTCATAATGTCATATACATTAAAATGAAGAAAATAACTAAAGTCTAATCTTATTGATTTCCTCTGCCCCTCTTGCGAGAAAATGCCACAGCTTTCCCTTTCCCTCTAGATGTAGATGCTGGTGCTGGTGGAGTTGGCAGTGGAGTCTGCTATGCTCTAGAAGCTGAAGAACTAGAAGTAGAAGCTATACGAGGTAGATCACGTCCTCTACTGGTGGCAGGGGTAGCCTGAGCAGGTGGCGTCCCCTGGGAACATTACAATCTCCCAATCCTGAAATCCTGAAAAACTTATAAGTCTGCTGGATTTTGAATGAAATCTAAAATTTTGCTTTCTCCATATGAAATCCAATGAGGCCGGAACCACTCTCAAACATCCTGAGTCATTTCATGGTAATGTTAAAAATTTAAGTAAAAGGATGAAAATGAAGATTAAGGAGAATGACATTCTCCTTAATCTTCATTTTCATCCTTTTACTTTAAGAATTTAACATTACCATGAATAGATGAAAATGAAGATTAAGGAGAATGTCACTTTTACTTTAAGAATTTAACATTACCATGAATAGCATATCAATACTAGGGCCTAGACTTGATCATTAAGCTGCTCCACTCAAAAATTATTTGTTTCTTTCAAAAAAAATTGCATTTCGAACATTTAACATCCCTTATAAAACCACGCTGCCCCGACCCTCGGCGATAAATTGGGAAAAAATTGCGATTTTTTCAAATTATCGCGATTTTTTCGAAATTATCAGGTATAAAAAAAAAATCCTGCGATTATTACTCGCGATAATATCGATTTCAGGAAAAAATCGCAATAAAACGATAATATCGCAATATTATCGCAATTTTCACAACACTGGTCCATATCCCTGTGCTACTAACCTCATCTTATATTTATCCATGACTCCATCTACCTCATATTTCATTCTGAATACCCATTTGCAGTGAATGGGCTTCTTTCCCTCAGGCAACTCAACCAGCTTTCAAATCCTACTCCTCAGCAAGGAAAAGCATAAGAAATGCAGAAATATACTAGAAGCCAAGGAAAAATAATAATAATTTGCTGGAGGGTACTAGAATGCTAATTATTAGTGTCTTAATGTTGATTTTATGTGAGGCCATCAGTCCATGTTGGCAGAATTTATGTGATGTAAGAAGTCTTATTTCATGGCATTTAATAGTCCGAGTCACAGAAATGTAAGTTAATGTAATATCCAAGTCAATATGTTTCATGTCATGTCAATTATCCTAGCCAATAAAATATAAGCTAATGCAAGATCCAAGCCAATAAGTTTCCAGCCATGCAAACAGTCCTAGTAAGTAAAATACAAGTTAATGTAAGCAGGGCCCCTTTGCCAAAGGATGATGTGAGATGACATCAGCAGATTGTAGAAAAGTGCATTCTAGAGGTATTTAAAACTCCCCCGTTTTGTAAACATGCATCAAAGTTAATGTAAGAATTAATCTGCTTGGTTATGGATCTTCATTAGAACTTTTTGTGGAAATCTAGCAGCATCGTATGCAGCTGTTATAATAAAATGCAGATCTTAACTTTTATTCCAGAATCTGATTTTTTCAGTTTCATGTCTAGTTTTTCATTTTTTTATGGTAGTTTGAATGATTTTGCTGCTGGCTTTCTGCTGTATTATTGTGAGTTTTCAGCATTACTAATTCATGCTAAATGATAATTCATCAAATTTAATTAAAAAAAAATTATAATGTGTAAGATGAATCCAAAGTTATGTAACTGATTCAAGAGCACTAAAAAGAAAAGACTTAAGTAATTTAAAATTATAATGAACCATCCTTCTTACTTGCAGTTCAAGCTTATTAATCAGTGAAAACAATGTGCTGAGAACCATTATGAAAGAGAGAGCATTGAGGCTGACCTGAGTGCAGTGTCTGGCTCATTTACAGTTTTCCCATCAATGGTGATCTGTCCAAAGAACTGTCCATGTCAGATGGTACTTGCAAGTTGCCCGCTAACTCTCCATGTGCCACAAAAATCCTATGTAATCTGGAAGTTTAACAGAAAGCTCACCTGGTCATTGTGAATCCGCTGCAACCAACTGCTCCAATATTAAGAAATTTTCCCAGATATAACCACTTAACTGTTGCCTCTCTCTTTCTAGAATCTAAAGTATGTTGACCAGTGTTCAGTCATCAACATTTATTAAAAGGAAGGACTGATTTTCAACTTTCAGCTTTGAAAGATGATGTCACATAATTAAAACATAAAACTACATATGAAATTGATTTAGCACTCATTGAGTGATGAATTAAACATACATTAAAGTATTTCAAAGATGATTTAAGAAGATTGGAAACTGTTAAACATTTTGGAAATTATTAATAAATCTACATCCTAAGCCAACTGTAGTAATCTTAGGCTAGCTCATATCTTATGTAAATAAACCAACCTAACTACAATTAGCACAGTTTGAATTAAGCTAAGCTAATGGCCAACTGAGAGATGAGATAAATAAAATAAGATAATTTTCTTAATGTCATGGATGACCAAAAGAATTATGTCAGGAGGACTCAAAAGTACAAATCAGTAGTGAGAAACTGTGGGAATGCCAAAGCAACTTTGTGCAATATTGAATATACAAATCTCTTGTCTGCAACTCTGTGTACTTGTCTATGTGAGGACATTTCATATGGTATTGATGGCAATTCTATTGACATCTCATGAATCATGGTTTAGGAGATGATATTTCCCTAATAAAAAAATATATCTAAGCCAACTAAAGAACAGGTTTATTTTGCTTTATTGACTGTTGTGCTAAAGTCTCTTGAATATTGGTGTGATAAAAAGGTAATAGGCAAAGATGAGAACAAGAAATCATGCATGGAGGCGGAAGCCAAAGTTCCTTCTATAACGTAATTTGGCATATTCAAGTGAGTGCCAACCTTGGGAATACAACCTGGCTAGTGGGTTAGCAGGTAGGATGTAAAGAGTCGTAAAAATCAGCCATAAGAGGGGCTATTGTAAACAAGAAGGACCTTGTAGATGGGATTCTTTACAGGTTAACAGTAGGCTCCAAAAGCCCAGTTCTTCAAGAGTGATATATTTTACTACTGCAGTGTAGAAAATAATCATTATTAGAGCTTAAATCAGCCTTTGCATCTATGGTAGGTGGGTTGAAATTTTCAGGGAACATTGACTCTAATTTGGAAAACAACTCAATACGAGGATTAACTTGTAATGTCCCCAACTCAAACCAGGAAAACTAACAGCTAATCAGCTGTCCTTTCCTTGGCTTACCCAAGAGGAAAAGGAAGCAGAGCCAGATTGGGTTAGGGTGCATGCACGAGGATTAATGTGCATGGATAACACTAAGCATGACTGGGAGTTATTTGAAGCGCATGCATGAGTGAACTAAAGACCATTGGGACGCATCCACTAATGTAGGAATGAGTTGGCACTTTTTTGGAGTTAACTACAGCACGTGCATGCATGGCGAGATAACTAAGCATGTGGTCTAGTTAACTAGGTGCATGCCTTTGTCTCTCCATGTAACGACTTTCCTACAGTTACAAACAGAATGTAAATATTAGCATGTATACGAGTCATGCATATGATAGCTACATATGCATACATCGCATACACGGCACTAGTATACATACCGTTTAATATTGGAAAATATCTAATTTAGGTTAATAAATAAATTTTATCTAAGTATATTCCTAGCTTACCACAATATAATAAATATATCAAGTGAAGTCTTTGATACATAACACCCGTATACGTATATATCTATATACATAATTAAAGGAAATAAAACATAAATTTAATTTAATTGATTTAATTAAATAAATAAATAAAATTATTTAAATATTTAATAAAGTAAAATATTAAAATTACAAATAAAACCATGAATGTATTCATGAGACATTATATTAACTAAACAAGACCCAAATAAACATAAAATAACACCTATCAAATTAAAAAGGAAATAATAAAGGTGATGAGACACGTAAGCTATAAATACTCTTTAAACATAAGAGAGAGAGAGAGAGAGAGCCTAAGGCATTGCAGGTGGCAAGGAGTAAAGAAGAGCCGAGAAGATATTGTGCAGGGGCAGTGGAGAGATGGGGACAGTCGAATGAAGCATATAAAGGGGTTGAGGAGGCCATAACAAGGGGGAGAAGAATTTTTACAGAGAGGAAGAATTATGAACAAGTCAGTATTGAATGAGTTGAGCTTTCATTGTTCTTGAAATTTTGGGCACGGGGCCCAGAGTACCTCGAACTGGAAGTACTTTGGAGCTGCGTACTGAGACTATACCCAATTTGGTAGGGAGGTTTTGATCATTTGGTAACAGGAGCGAAAACATGAGTGAGAGCCCAGCAAATCAAAAGTATCTTCAACCACAGAAACCTAAGTAGGTACTCAAAATCAAATTGATAAATTTTGATATTCTGAATGGTTATACCCTAGTAAAAATCTGAAATTTAGGGCTTTACACTCCCACTTCATAACAGTTTAACATAAGAGTATCTCCACTAGACTAAGCACGTGCTTCTTCTCTCCACTTCTCCTTCATTTGAACTCAAGTGTACTCCCTTAGCCATGTGCATGGCCATCTCATCCTAGTTCACCATTAGTTAACCTAAATGCATAGAATTTGAAGGCAATCTTGCATGGGTAATTCGGCTTCCATAATTGCTAAAGGGGGAAGGTCGATTTGATAGCTGGGTAGGATAGACATTGTGAGTTCTCTATCCTACACTGCTATAATTTTGGGCTTAAGTTTTGACAAACTTAAGTATTCCTAGTTTCAGAAAGACATAATGGACGCCCCCTAATCGGATGGGTGTGTTTCAGTGGAAGAGCTTCAATTTGTGAGACCCTAGCACATCATCTTTTCTAGGCTGCAATCATTCATCAGGCTTGGAGTTCGAATTGGAGATAAAATCCAATGGACAGTTTCAGATTTGTGTTTATTTCAACAAGTAATTTTCAAAGTTGTAATTCATGATTTTTATATGCAACTAAAATTTAAAATTATGTTGTGCCCTCATTTTAAAAATATTGTTATTTTACTAGTATCTCTACTTGGGGATATTACAGTGGTATCAGAGTTGCAAGACTTGGCAATCTTTTTGGGTTAATTGCATGCGTAAAGAGGGTGGTCATAACCTGGAAAAACAAGAAGAAATCAGTGAAACATGAATCTTCAATCACTCGTGATTAATCGCGAGTCAAACTCTGCTCTTCCCTCAAACGATCTGATTCAACTCTGGGCGAGTCAAACCCGCGTTGACCGAGTTTGACTCATGGTCAACGCGAATTTGACTTACGACTCAACGATTAATTGAAATTTAGGCAATTTTCAACCCTCAACTCGACGAGCGCGGGTTTTAACTTTTAGGATTCCTACATTTTTCACTATGTGGTTTAGTTAGGTTAAAAATTAAATGTCGATCCATAACTGAATTCTCACTGCTCAGGCCCGCAACTCATATGTCGAGAAGGTAATAGAGGCATGGTTTCAGTTTCAGTTTACTCCGCGTGATAGAGTCATAATGTAATAGAGGCATAGTGTGCAATGTGCTCCAGTGTGTGCTCTATTAGAGATTTCAGTAGCAAACCATCGTATCATTTCAACAGCAATCAAGAGATTTCAGTTACTGCTCTTTTACTGAATAGTATGCAGTATTTTATAAACTTTTAGAAGCAGATGGTTTTGGTTCTATGTAGTCGTTGGTTAGGACTCAGGATGTTGAGAAATCTAGGGCATGAATAGTTAAACGATTTCTCTGCTTGATAATTGCTTGTGATATAATTTTACTTCTTAGCTTATAGTCTTTTCTTCGTTGTGTTATTATTGTGTTCTTTTTCATCAAGACGGTTACCAATATGCACAATAAAAGACAAGTGACATAGTATGTAGGCTTGTCAGCCACGACCAAAACCTCTCACCTTTTGAGAGGAAAAACCGATCAAAATTCTTCTTCTAGATCTTCAAATGATGAGTACCAAGACCATGACACAGACCCTTGACTCTAGTATCCTCCCAAGAACCTTGTCACTAACCTTGATGCGCTGCCTCTTCCCTTTCTCGACTTCCTTCTTGATCTCGAACTGCTCTCCTTGGCTCCTTCTAGAGAAACTCAGTCTCTATGATCTCATTGGCTTCCTCTAGAGAATCTCGGTCTCTAGATCTCGATCTTGGTTACCCAGAAGAAGCCTCCTTCATTGTCCCAGAAGAAGCCTCCTCTTCGCTACCCCAGAAGAATCTCTTCTTCGCTGCCCCAAAAGAGACCTCTCTTCGTTGATCCAAAAGAAACCTCTTCTTCGCTACCCCAAAAGAATCTCTCCTTCGTTGCCCCAAAAGAAACCTCTCTTCATTTATCCCAGGAGAAACCCTACTTCGCAATACCCAGAAAAATATGTTTCGTTATACCTTCTTCACACTTCTTTTGTTGGACCCTACTTCGCACTTATTCCTAATCAAATGCTTGTCGAGTTGCTTGCTCTAAGTGAGGTCGAGTGTGACTTATAAATACACCTTTCCTCATGTCCTTTAGGCCGACATGATCACTTGTGGTTAGGCCGACTTCTTCTAGCAGTTTCTTCCATCGTTGTAAGCCGACTTAAAGAGGATAAGTGACAAGGTCTTGGAGGATACTTTTCATAGACAAGTTTGACCTTTTACAAAGTGTAACATGACTTCATTACATGACAATGACTCTAACATTTTATGACTAGATGACAAATAAATCCTAAAGACTCTCAATGGGAGTCTTGACTCAAAAATAAAATCTCTTGCTCATGAAACCCATGAAGCAAGTCAATACAATAATTTTATTTTTCTTCTTTACATCTCATTACATAAAATCATAATTACATGTCATTATGAAGACCAAACCTAGTTACACTTTTCAACACTCCCTCTTAACTAGGGAGGTATTCATAATGGTACTTGGACTTTCTCAATCTGAAGAATTTCTCATAAGAAGAATTCGGATTTGTAACTCATTTGTATAGCATCATATCAACTAGCATTGTTACATAGCAAGGCCTTGACTAACAGCTCCTTATCTCCACAAGATCTGAGCTCAATGCTGGCGAGACCAATGATTTATAGACACTCTCATCATTGTCTCTCTCGGAACATCCCTGCCCGGGTACTCAGGGTGTGTTCCATGAGGACTATTCTTATCTTGGACTCCCCAGCCCTCAAAGAATATCGGTCCTCCACGACTACTCTCCTATTGGATGCCCTATCTCATCCTCAAAGAGTATCGGATGCCAAATGATTACCCAATCCTCCATTCTGTCTTTCCAAGTGAAAACTAGAATGACATGTCTATCTCTCCCTCTCAAATAGGGAGGACATATTCCAATAAAGGAATGTACTCATTCCTACCAAAAAGGAATGTACCTAAGCTCCCTCTTGGCTTAGGAATTTCCAAGTTTCTTCCAAGTAAGAAACTTCTTTTTCAGGCTCCCTCTTAACTAGGGACCTACAGCAGCTCCTCATGTGGAACAACCAGCTGCCTGAAGAACTCCTCTCTTCTTCGATGTCATCAATTTCTTTTGTCATGGAGTCTTCATCTTTCGAGGACTTCTTCATAGGGCATAGACCATCCATCACTTTCATCCATGAGTTAGTCATGTCCTCATTTCATCAGAAAGTGATCCATCAGTTTTCCATTTGGCTTTGCTTCATGTCATTTTGCTTTCTTTCATGCCATATTTTCCGAAAGGATCTTACATCCTTCAATATGGTTTTCCTGGAAGTCATCCACAAATCTTCCCTTTGGCAGTCCTACATAAGCCCATCCAGATATTAGTTCAAAAATAAGAGATGAACACTATGGTTTTCCTGGAAGTCATCCACAGATCTTCCCTTTGGCAGTCCTACATAAGCCCATCCAGATATTAGTTCAAAAATAAGAGATGAACACTAAATCAAAATTACCTTTATGATGGTCTTTCATCATGACATCTTCCTGTAAGTATCAGCATCCTGCATGCAGATTGACACATTTCCCAAAGATATCCATTGTTAAGGGTCTCCACCTTTTTCCGACTCATGTCGAAGTCTTCATATCTTTCTGGGAGATATTCTAGTCAACTCTTCTTGGTCTCAGATGTTGAATGCCTTTTATCTTTGTTGCATATTTTATGATCTCCTCCTTTCTTTTCACACACTTCATTCCCAGGAGCTTCTAATCAGAGTTCCTTAATTGTAGTCAGCTTCCTCATGATTCATATGAGAACATATTATGTTGATTTCATCTAGTGCGACTTATGCTTTTCTGCAATCTTTCAGAGGAGGAGATCCTTTCTTCTTTTGATCATATTTCCCAAGATGGAAATAGTGATCCATATTATCTACAACCATATGACATGACTTTCATAATAATCTATGTAAGCATACATACCTCATCTTTCCTTTTGGTCATCCAGACTTCCTGTAGCAGCTTCATTTGAACGAAAGAACTTTATCCTTTAGACCTGCTTTCCTGTTATGTCATCATACCATTCTTGAATCCCACAAGTTGGAATTCCTAATGAAACTCTTGCTTCCTTTCTAGATCGATGAATCCTTTGATGAGGATTCCATCAAAGAAGCTTGAGGATCTTTCATATCTTCACCTCGCAAATGTTTCCTTATTGACTATAGTATGATGATCCTAGTTGATGATGACCTCTACTTCTTTTGAGATTTCAATGAGGTTTCCAAGAGCTCCCATTCTTTGTAAACAATAGAATTTATTCCAGACTGTGAAAATTTCTAAATAGAAATCCAACTGCAATGATTAATATTATTTCTTCTACTTATTAACTCAAAAATAAGTTATTCACAACGTTTCTACAGCAAATATCAAAACAAATTCTACTGCAACCTTCACAATTAAAATACTGCGGAAAGTGAATGCAAAGAAAAATACTAGCACAAGTATAATCACGATGACAATTATTTTTGGACAATTGTCTCTGGAAAAACCCAATGTGCGAAAATCAGTGCAGCAAATGAAGGTTTCTTTATTAATCTTCAGCAAAAATCTCATGTACAAGATACAACCAACAGAATAGAAGAGAATTCTCTATGAGAAACTTTACAGATACTTCTCAACGAGTTTCTCATCCAGGAGAGGACCTATTTCCCCCTCTGTGTCTCGTTGTGTCAGCTTCTACGTGGGGATTGCGCAATCCCAGCGTCACACTGCCTTTGCGTTGTCCCTCCTCTGCGTCACAGCCTCTGCGTTGTCCTTCGTCTACTCTGTGTCTTCTGCTCCTGCACTCCCGACTGATGCTGAAAACCTCTCTCTCCTTCTCACTTGCAACTCTCCCTCTGATTCGATTTTCTCTTGCCGAACTTCGACCAGTGAGAAAATCGATCTTACTCGGGTAACTGAGTATCTACCTCTAGTGTCTTTTCCAAATGCCCATTGATGTCCTTCTTATAATCCTCCAGTTGAGAACTAATGGCCCAGATTATATTATAATCAATGGCTAAGATCATTTGGACTCTATCTTCGTCTTCTTCTAGAAGTTACACCCACAGTTTAGATTAATAGCCATTAATTATTTTAATTTCCTAAGTTTAGACTTAGGGACCCATTAAAAATAATTAATTATTTTAATAAAACTCTCTTGGTGGAATTTCCCAAAACAATTTCTAGGTATTGTGGAATACATGTGTCTAAGCCTCCCTGCAAAATTTGAGACTTAGAGCACATCCAATGCTACCAGAAATCAACACAGTATAATGACCCATTTCGATCTATAAGCAAAATAGTATTAGCATACATAAGATGTATGCATATGATAGCTACATATGCACACATCACATGTCTTGCACTAGTATACTTCTTAAATAACTAAATAACTAAATTAGTGAAAAGAAAGATATTACCAAAAAAAATCGACACTCAAAATATACATAATAAATACTCCATACTTATAAGGTTATTAAATAAAATTTACAATTCCAATCCTTCTAATATAAATATTAATCACTATAGAATTAAAGTTATAAATTAATTATTGTTAATATATATATATAAAAGTTAAAATTTCTAAATTCATACAACAAACATTTTATATATATATATATATATGCATAATTATTATTCATTTATTATATATTATAATTAAATTTTATTAAAGTTAAAGTTATTAAGTTTAAGCATAACAGAGATAGCTATATAAACATACGTACCCTCACCTCCTGATTACACGTAAAGCTATGAATGTCAAATAAAAACCTGTTGAGGGACAGTGGAAGAGGGCGGTGACCGCCTAAGAAGGGTATTTATCCCAAGTACACAGAGCCACTAAGGAGGGGGGTTTTTGGAAAAGAAAGACTGGAAGGAGAACAGGGATCTAAATCAAAGCTGGAGATTCGATTATTCTTAAAGCTTTTGGGCACAAGGGACCAAAATACTCCAATTTGGAAGTATTTTTGAGTTGAGTACCAAGGTTGTGCTCAGCTTGGCTGGGAGGTTTTGGTATTTTGGTAACTGGAGCAGGAAAAAACTGGAAAACGTCTCCAAGTTGATTTCCAGGTATTCCTCTGCACTTAATTTTCAAATTGAATGTCTGGTTAATGATAAATTTAAGGTAAATTATGGATTCTGGCATAATGGTTAGGATAGACGTCATATTCTGTTAACAACAACTATCATATATATATATATATATATATATATATATATATATATATATATATATATATTATATAAAATAGGACCTTAATATATATATATATATATATATATATATATATATTATGTAAAATAGGACCTTACATATGGTATCAGAGGATAGTTAGAACCCTGCGAGACCTTATACGCCCATTAAATCTCGTTTTCAAGCTTCTGCATATTAGCCAGCCTCCGATTGTTTCCGTTTCTAACTTGTGAAATTCAATTATGTGTTGTGACTTCACGATTTTAGAAGCAACATGTTTTAGAAGCAACAGTTGGATGTTGCATGGTGTTAGAGATAGTTATAAGTATGAGGTACAACTCAGTGATGGTGCAACATGGTGCAGCACAGTGATGATGTACATGATATGATGTGTGCAACATAGTAATGAGGTCCAACATGATGATTAGGTGCAGCACAGTGAGGTGCAGCACAGATAGGTACACCTAGGTGATGGAATCACCTGTGTCCAGATTAGCTATCTCATGTGACATCTTCTTAGAGAAGATCTCTGCTCTTATTTAGATAAGTCAAAATGTTGACTTCTGATGTATATGTATTGTCTCTCTCTCTATTGAACTATTGAAGAACATATAAGAAGAATTGATCAAGGGTTTCCCCACATCGGGGTTTGTCCTTGGCTGGCGCCACATCTTGTGTCCTCTTGTCTTGGCTTGTCTTCTGCGATTTATGTTTATGTTCTATCTGTTTTTTACTATCATAAATTGAAGTAAATTTGTTATCAGCATAGAACATACCTAAAATTAACATGGCCGTCTTAAAAGAACTTAATTTCAAATGTACCCCTTTCATCATTAAAATATTAATGAACCATGGCCAAGGCACATACCATTATAGATTATGGAATCTTTGACCGAAAGCAATTGTGATAATTAATTGTTAAGTAATTCATAGATAATTAGTTGTATAACCTTGCATGTGAATTTAGATATCACACGTAACTGTATACTTAGGAAGGCAAATCTAGAGTATTTTATGGGTGGTATATTCTTTAATTATTAATAATAATAGGGTTGTCTATGTAAGATATCGTTGTGTAATAGTCTAGCCTAATTAATATTATATTCATCACTTTATTTATTTTAAATTGATTTAGTAATTCTGTGTATAAATTGGTAAAATTGGACTCTTAAATAGATAAAAAAAAATTAATAAGTGAAAAGTTAATTTTCTTATTTAATCAATTCATATGCTTTATATATTTATAACCAATCCTCCATATATATTCGTATACGTAATTTAGATATATGAAGCAAGTCAATTTTTAAAAATGAGGATTCACATTTTTTTAATTTAGTGATGGTACCATTTAAAATACAATCTTGACTATAATAAACCTAATATGGTTTAGATTAATAATTAAAAAGATGTAATTATTATAATTTATTAGAGGAAGATTTTGAAAATATCACTTATTTACTTATTTATTTCATTAGTTAAATTATTGTATTCAATATAAGAACTTTTGATATAATGTTATTCTCATTTCATTATCTTTTGATTTGTATAATTATATTCTCACTTTATTTTAATTATACCTTCGAAACGAGTATTACATTATGGTATCACATATTCCAACCTAACCCCATTTCTTTAAGAACATGCTTGCAACATCGTTCTTGTCCTTGTCAATGTGAGATTGAGATGTACATGAGAAAAATGTTGAGAAGACCAATTTTATATAAATTCAATCTAGGCAAATAATACAAAGTAATACTATGGTCTAAGAAGACCCATGCATTTTGCTAAGAATTATTACGTATTAGGATAGAACATCATGCATTAGGCCAAGGAGGTAGCGATACCACCCTCCTTGACCTCGATACCAGTAAGACCTGCCTAGTAGGGAAAAATAGCAACAACAAAAAACTATACCCATATGAGAGCTTGAATTTACAAAAATTATATTTATTAAATTTAACTCATACCTCAGATTTTAATAATTTTATTATGTATCTAGGAAAAAGCTACGATTGTAAGAACATATCAATGACGACAACATGATCGGGTAGCATCACCATCGTTAAAGCCACCACCGTCGTCATCACCATCTCCATCGCCACCACCAACGAGACCATCATCAACACCAATCACTCCAGCACAGGAGTTAACCGTTATAATGTGCTCATTGGAGGCCATATTGGAAACATTAAAAGGGCCACCAATAGCTAATACTAAAGAAAAGCAACCTCAATTGAAGAAAGAAATTCAACGGAACCTAAAAGTTCTGAATATGGACAATCAAAGGAAGATATTTCTAAGGAGCTGCAGAAAGTTAAACTCCCAAAATTTTCAAGAGGACGAGCTAGAGAACGTGCTAAAGCATGGTTAGAAGTAATGAACAAATGTTTTGCGCTAAGAGAGTACTCTTCTACTTCCAAAACAAAAATTGTCGTATTTCAGTTAAAGGAAAGTGCTTTGATTTGGTGGGGGAATCTAGAAAAACAATTACACCTCATAGCGGATAATGCTCACTGGGAATTGTTTGAGGAAAGATTCCGCGCCAAGTACTTACCTCCATATTTTCAAGGGCAGCAAGCAGGGGCCTTTCATACGCTAGTCCAAGGTAACAAAACAATAAAGGAATATGAGGTGAGGTTTATGGAGCTTGTGAAATATATTCATTATTTAGATTTTGACGAATGTCAAGCTAAGTGCTTCATATATGGATTAAACTCTCCCATCAGGGCCATGGTTAGGATGTGGAAATCATCATCAGTAGTCGAAGCAGTTGAATGTGGTCGTTATGCAAAGGAGCATCTAGGGATAAAAAGGAATGTCAGGCCAACAGAACCTCTACAGCCAGGATTTCCAGGAAAGACTCCCTGAAACTTCTTCAAGGGAAGTAGCTCGAGACCACCTCCTTATGGTAATAGATTTACCACAAGAGGAGCAGGAGCAAAAGCCCCCATGGTAGTTAATACTATAGTTGTTGAATCATCAAATACAAGTCCATGGAAATCTCGAGGAAATGCTAATAGAGGAAGAAACATGAGAGGAAGTGGCAGAAGAGAACAAAGTTCCTTGTTTAAAAAACTGCAATTTGACTCACGGGGATCACCCCAGGTTAATTGTTGGGGATGTGGAGGACCGCATTTTCAACGTGATTTTTCGAAAGCTTCAAGTATAATGCATAGAACAAGAAAGGAACCATCATCAAATACCCAAGGCAATCATAGAATCCATGCAGTAGTCAGCGATAACCAGGCAGCACATCAGTCCACTGTAGTGGAATCCTCAGGTATTATTAATGGCATAAAACTCAAAATCTTATTTGATACGGGTGCAACTGATAGTTTCATTTCGTCATATGCATTAAATAAATGTGGGTTGATAGCTCGCAAGCAAAACAATTTCAGACAGGTAGAAATGGCCTCAGGAGAACTCCAACCCGTAGATTTAAATGTTGAGGAATGCAAAGTTGATCTAACGATCTATTTGACTAAGTTAAAAGTTTATGTCATAACCCTAGGAACTTATGACCTCATCATAGGGATGGACTGGTTAGAAGCTCATCAAGCATGGGTAGACTGTTACGGGAAAACAATTCTCGGTATAAATGATGTAGGAGAGACGATCCAAATCCAAGGTCATAAAATAAAAGTATCTTTATGCTTCATCTCAGCAATGCAAATGAAGCGTTGTTTAAGAAAAGGTTGTCAGGTATACACAGTTCAAGAAGTAAGCAAATAGAAAGGATCATCCTTAGAACAATATCTAGTATTATCCGAATTTCCAGATGTTTTTCCGAAGGAACTACCAGGATTACCTCCAGAAAGAGAGCTGGATCTCACAATAGAATTGAAACCTAGTACAGCTCCAGAACTTCTAGAATTACAAATTCAATTGAAAGAACTACTGGATATAGGACATATTTGACGTAGTATTTCACCTTGGGGTGCACCTGTAATATTCGTCAAGAAAAAGGATGGTTCCTTGCGATTATGCATAGACTACCAAGACTTAAATCGAACTACAGTAAAGAATTAGTATCCAATGCCTCGAATTGATGACCTCTTCGACCAAATGAAAGGAGTTGTTGTCTTTTCAAAAATCTATTTACGATCAAGCTATCATCAATTAAGAATTAAGGAAAGAGATATCTATAAGACTGCATTCCAAACACGCTTTAGACATTATGAATTCATTGTGGTACCATTTGGGTTGACCAATGCACCAACAATATTCATTAACCTTATGAATAGCGTTTTCCGCAAATATCTCAATCAATTTGTACAAGTCTTCTTAGACGATATTCTCATCTATTCCAAAATGAGAAAGAGCATGGAGAACATTTGCGGATAGTATTATCTTGTCTCAGAGAACACCAATTATACAGAAAGTTATCCAAATGTTCTTTCTTTCAGAAGAAGATTCATTACTTAGGTCATATCATATTTGGTGAAAGAATCTCAGTAGATCCTAAGAAGGTAAGAGTAATCATGGAATGGCCAATACTGAAAAATGCACATGAAGTGCGAAGCTTTATGGGCTTAGATGGCTACTACCGAAGGTTTGTGAAATGATTCTCCAAAATTGCAAAACCTATCACAACCCTCCAGCGTAAAGCGGTTAGATATGAATGGACTGAGGAATGTCATAGAGCATTTTTTGAACTTAAAAGATTGTTGACCAGTCCACCAATCTTGCAATTCCCTGATATGGACAAAGATTTTCATGTATGTACTAATGCATCCAAGCAAGGATTAGGTGCAGTATTAATGCAAAATAGAGGAGTAATAGTGTATGCCTCAAGAAAGTTAAAGCATCATGAAGAAATCTACGCCACTCACGATTTAGAGTTAGTCGTTGTAGTGCTAGTTTTAAAGATATGGAGACACTATCTAGTAGCGAGAAGCTTTATGCTCAAAAGCGACCATCAAAGTCTACAATATTTGTTTCTTCAAAGAGACTTGAATGCTAGGCAAAGACAATGGAGTGAATTCCTAAGTGAGTATGACTTTGGAATTTCATACATTAAAGGAAAAGAGAACATAGTGATAGATGCTTTAAACAGAAGACCTCAGATATTTTCCCTCATACCTATCAAGGTAGACTTAAGGCGGTGAATACTAGAACATCTCTTAAGATATAATTGGTATTTAAAAGTGAGATCCAGTCTTGATAGTAAAAATTCAAAAGAACCTAAGTTTGAGGGATATGAACTAGAAGATGATGGAATTTGGCGATTCCATGAAAGGATGTACATTCCTGATAATGGGGACCTCCAAAACACCATCCTTAAGGAAGCTCACAGAACATTGCATTGCGCACATCCTAGGACCTGATGTAAAGAAAATGTATGATGATACAAAGAAACTCTTCTTTTGCGCAGGCATGAAACACGATATTGTTCAATTCGTTGCAAAATGTCTTGAATGTTAGCAAGTGAAAGCTGATCATTGTCACCCAGCAGGTCTCCTGCAACCGTACGACATTCCTATGACCAAATGGGAGATAATTTCTATGGATTTTATCGTCAGGCTACCTCTTACTCTACAAAAGCACAATGCCATTCTAGTTGTAGTGGATAAATTAACGAAAAGCGTCCATTTCATTCCCGTAAGAGATACTTACGAAGTTGCTGAAATTATCAGATTTCATGGAGTACCTAAGATCATATCAGATAGAGATTCACGATTCACTTCAAGATTTTGACTTGTATGCAATCTGCCTTAGGAACTTGACTAAATTTAAGTACAGTTTATCACCCTGAGACTGGTGGACAAACAGAAAGGGTGAACCAAGTACTAGAAGATATGTTGAAGATGTACGTTATGGATCAGCGATCACACTGGGAAAAGTATTTACCCTTAGTTGAATTTTCATACAATAACAGTTACCACAGTTCAATCGGGATGCCTCCATTTGAAGCATTGTACGGCAGACCTTGCAGGACACCGTTAAGTTGGGACAGGTTAGAAGATCGGGTGATAGTAGGGCCAGAATTAATTCAAGAGATGGAAAAACAGGTGAAATAAATTAGGCAACGATTGAAAGAGGCACAAGATAGACCCATGTTACTTGGGAGCGGGAGCGGGGAGCGGGAGCGACCATTTTCAGAAGCTCCCGATTTGGGAGCAAATCCGGGAACGATTTTTTAAAAATATATATATATTTTTTAATTTTTGATACATATATGTCAACAAAAACATGTAGAATGATGAATTAGACATAAAAAACATAAAAAAACATAGATTGATCATTGAACCATATCACATCAATCATCTAGAAATTATAATCGTCATCAACCATGTCCACAAGTTAGTAAAATACATATTACAACTGCAACATATTGAGTCTTATAAATCATGATTCATCAAATTCAATATTAAAGTTTCAACTTCAAGCTTTCAGAATTGAAAATTCAATAACATTTATCATCATTGATCACCAAAGTTGTACTTGTAAGCTAAGTTTAACCATTACAAGAAGTAATATCAAGATATTTCTAAGTCCTAACTTCTAACTGTTAACATGATATGAAATGTTAAAAATTTATAAAATGAAACATGAATAATGAGATGAAATGAAACAACTTTAGTCTTTCACAAAGCATCATATTCATAATTCACAATCATTACCAATGAGTTATAATTGCCAAGGCCCAACTTCAAACTTCAAATTTTCATTGTCACAGTGATATAATGTTTACAAAAAATATCATTATGATATGAAAGAGTCAAGAGTCAAGAGTCAAGGACTCAAAACTCAACAGTTATGAAAACTAAAGTCTAATAGAAACTAAAAAAGACAAGTAAACTGTAAATCTACATGTGGCCCTTGCCACGAGAGTCTCCAGGAGTATAAGCAGGTCGTGGTGGTCTTCTAGGAGTCTCCCGCACAGACCGACGACCAGAACTAGAACCTCCATGCGAGGGTGTAGATGGAGGTGGCGACAGCAAAGGAACAAGACTCGGACCTCAAGCACTGCTACTGGATGGTGGAGGTGGAGGTGGAGGTGGCATGGCTGCTGCTTCATTTTCATCCCTTACAAGTTCCTCTTCTAGTTCTTCAATATGTACAATGCCATCCTCCAAATTGTCATCCTCTGGGTGATTGTCCCAAATTTTATGTGTGGGATCCTCATTAGCCCGATCACAGTAATGACTCAACAACCTCAAGTTGTAGTGCACATAAACCAAGCTTTCTGCTCGGTTTTCATTGAGTCTGTTTCTTTTCACATTATGTATATAGATGTAGGTGCTCCAACACCTCTCTGCAGAAGAAGAATTTACAACCTGTGAAAGAACTTTTTTTGCCAATTTTGGCAAAAGTCCGTGGCCGCCATATGTTTCCCACCATGTGAGAGATTCAAATTTATCTTTGTCGTCCATTGCATGGAAGTTACCATACAAACCAGTGCCACTGAAGTATCTGCCTATTTCAAGGCGCACAGCTGCACATTCCTCCCTGTCAGGTACCAACTTTTCTAATGCTTCCAAATATCCTTTAGTTACCTCTTGATCTAAATGGGGTTTGGTCCTAACCCCACCCCCTGCTGCAGGTTGGCCCAACCAAGATGTAGAGTAGTATTTTGGCGTAAGGATATACGCCAAGCAATGTAGTGGAAGGTTAAGCCTATTCCACCGTTCACACACGCAATCATGAATCAGTTTGTACAAGTTGGGATCTCTATTATGAACAATGTCTTTTATTTCCCCCAACATGGTATCCATTTGCTCATACACCTCGCCAATCACTGGTTTGTCTGTATCTGCAAACCGAATCATGTGATAAATTGGCTTGGTGAAATCCAATACCTGCCTCACACTTGTCCAAAACTGCCCATCAAGAGCGGCCTCCTCCACCATTTCAAAACCTGCCATGTCAGCTACATTTGTAGCCCTTTCCTTTAACACCTGCCAATGTGGACTTGATACCATGTTAGCTAATGCCTCTCTTACCTTCAAAAGGCGCCTGAAGGTGAGGTAATAGCTACCAAATCTAGTCCTCGCAATCTTCAGCAACTCCAATCTCGAGTGACTGCGGAAAAGGCCATGGGTATTGCTATGATTTGTAATAAATTTTATCATTTGTTTGCCTTTCTTGTACAAATTACCAATCCATTGGTATTGTTCATTTTTGTTTTTGACAATATCATGCAACAGAAGGTTCAATGTGTGAACCAAACATCCAGACCAAAATATGTTCGGGTATTTATCCTCAATAATTGCTCCCGCTGCCTTACAATTAGGAGCATTATCAGTGATGACTTGGATGACATTGTATGGGCCAATAAGCTCAATTGTTTCAAGTAATGCTTCTGCAATGTTGATGGCAGTCTTGAACTTGTCTGAGTAATCATGTGCAGCTAGAAAGATGGGACCACTAACAGACACAGCAAGAACACTTATCAATGGCTTGCCTTTTACATTTGTCCATCCATCAGATACAATGGACACCCCATGGTCAGTCCAAGAACTTGTCATTTTATTCAAAGAATGTGATATTTTTGCTTTTTCATGATCAAGGCCAACGGTTCTTGCCTTGTCATACCCAGGGCTCTTGTATCCTTTAGGGGCATCATTTATGGCAGAAACCATTTCGTGCCAATAAGGTGAGCGTAGAACATTGAATGGTATCCCACATGCATAGAGAAACCTGTAAACTTTTGAATCCACATCATTCCTACACCCCTCATCAAGGAAATCTGATATGGTTCTACGCCTTAAAGATGATGACCCTGTGCCTCCATGTCCATATCCACTGCCTTGGGAGGATGCTGAAGGAGTTCTTTGTGATTGTGAGCTTGGTTCAAAGAAACCCCTTGATTTTTTTGTTCTGTATTGGGCTTCTTCCTCTTCCCTTATGTATTTGGCTCTATCTGCTATTGACACCGTTGTACAAGTTTTGATTCCTATTTGTTTCTCTCCATCCCATGGCCTTTTCCCGCAGAGGTGTCTTCTAGCACGAGTGTATGAACCTGTGTAATCAGTGTTGCAATGGGGGCAATGAAATTTAGTGGTTCCACCCCCTCTCCCTGTTTCAGCCCTGTGAACATATTTCCACAATGGAGTTTGGTCTTGTTTAGTTTTTTGAGGGTCATGTTCACCCTCCTCCAGCTCCTCCTCACTGGGGTTTTCACCCATTTGACTTTCTCCGGCTTCTTCATCCCCCTCTTCAGTTTGGGGCCCCCTCCATTTCCTACTCTCCAACACCATAATAACCATAAAAGGGACCAGGAAGAGAAAAATGCCAATAAATATAGCCAGGTCCATGGTGTTTGATGTTTGTAGGGTTTTGATTCTTGAATCTGCAAATTAATTTAATTTATTGGGATTAATTAATTTAATTTAAATACATGATCTTTAAACTCAAACAGCTAAATTAAATTAACTACCTAACCAGCTAAACTAACTAAATTACTTACCTTTGCAGGCTTGCTCCTCGCTCCTTGGCACTTGCTCCTCGCTCCTCAACACTTGCTCCTCGCTCCTTTGCTCTTGCTCCAGCTCCAAACTCAAGCTCAATGAAGTTAGAATGAATATTTTTTTGGCCCATTGGGCTTATAAAACCAAAAAAAAATTCTAAATTTTTTTTTATTTTCGGGTCCGGCGGATTTTTTTTCCGCCGAACCGCTCTCTGCCCGGCTCGAATCGCTCCTAGAGCGATTTTTAATGTCCGGGAGCGATCGCTCCCCGATCGCTCCCAGGCATTAAAAACCGCTCCGGGAGCGTCGGAGCGATCGCTCCCTATGTCGCTCCCTAACAGACCAGGGAGCGCAAATTTTTTTAAGGGAGCGCGCTCCCGAGCCGCTCCCGCCCGGAGCGCGATTCGGGAGCGGGTTCGAGGGGGGGGGGGAGGGGGGGCGCTCCCCCGCAACATGGAGATAGACAAAAGAGCTATGTTGATGCTCACAGGACAGATAGGAATTATGAAGTAGGGGATCAAGTTTTCATTTGTATCAGACCAAACAAAATCACTATTTGATTCGGAAAATGAACAAAGTTGTTACCCCGATTTATTGGGCCATTCAAAGTTCTAGAAAAAGTTGGACCTATCGCCTTGCACTAGCATCCCGCTTGCATAAAGTTCATAATGTATTTCATGTATCTATATTAAGACATTACATAGCTGACAAATCTCATAACCTTCAATGGAAGGAACTACACGCATCGGACGAGGGAACCATTTCGGTCGAACCATTACGTATACTGGAACATAGGGTTCGACAACTCAGGAACCGTCTGGTAGACCAAATTAAAGTCCAGTGGGACAAGCATAGCCCTGGATCGGCTACTTGGGAAGATATGAAAATCATATGTCAAAAACACTACAACTTGTGTCAATTTTGAAGAACTTAAACCCAAATGTTGTATATATTTACCTCAAATCAGACACTTAAAACTATTTGATGGTGATCACATGTAAAAATGAATTTTATGTCACTGGAACAGGATATAAATTATTTATTTAATTCTACTGGTACGTGGATACCAATACGAGATATGTTATTTACATTAATATTGTTGAATTATGAATACCAATATGAAGTCTAGTATTTGATTAACTTTACGATGAAATCTAAATTATGAATTATGTTATGGATGAGAGAGCTATAATTTTATTTCATTTCTGCATACTGATATGATTGATGAGATAGAAATAAAAGAATGATTACATTTTAATATGAAAGCTAAATACATGAGCTGGATAAGGCCAAGTATGTTATACCGTAGATAAAAACATGTATGCATTATGCAGAAACTGTTATTTAAATACGAATTGTTTTGAATATATTGATGCATATGTTATAATGTATGGACAAGTGTTTTCATTACAGATAGCATCGTTACCAAATGACTACGTGATGACAAAAGCTTCAAGAATAATTGAAACTCAATAAGATTCCATGATAAGGTGTTGACCCTGGTTCTACTAGGAGGGGTGGAGGTATTGCCCACTATTTATCCTCCAAAACCTGGAGTCATAGGAGGACTATGCAAATCACACTCCCCTAAACATGTGATGATCACTGTGAGATGTCTACTGGGCAATCAGGTCGATATAGTCAACGCTGACACCTTTAAGATCCTATGAATGGTTAGATCAGTATAGCTGACGCCATCGCATCCAGTAGAAGACGGATAGGAAGGGAACGAAAGAGATTAGGAAAGATAAGATGATTCTAGAATAGCTTGAGAACCCTGTTGGGGCAAGGAATAATTATTAAGTTTATAGAACTTTAAATGTTCAAACAAACAAACAAAAATTCAATTTTGAAATGCAATCCTTACATGATCACACTAATCACTAAAGCAATTACTGATATATTATATAAACCATAACTTCGAGACGAAGTTTTCTGAAGGAAGGAAGTATGTAATGACCCATTTCGATCTATAAGCAAAAGAGTATTAGCATGCATACGATGTATGCATATGATAGCTACATATGCACACATTGCATGCCTTGCACTAGTATACTTATTAAATAATTAGGAAAAATGTTTAAACGAATGAAAAATGACTAAATAACTAAATTTAGTGAGAAGAAAGATATTACCAAAAAAAAATCGATACTCAAAATGTACATATTAAATACTTCGTACTTATAAGGTTGTTAAATAAAATTTACAATTCCAATCCTTCTAATGTAAATATTAATCACTATAGAATTAAAGTTATAAATTAATTATTGTTAATATGTATATAAATATATATATTTATAAGTTAAAATTTCTAAATTCATACAACAAACATTTGATATATATGCATAATTATTCATTTATTATATATTATAATTAAATTTTATTAAAGTTAAATTTATTAAGTTTAAACATAACAAACATAGCCATATAAACATACGTACCCTCACCTCCTGATTACACGTAAAGCTATGAATGTCAAATAAAAAGTTGGACTTGTCGCCTATCGTCTTGCACTGCCATCCCACTTGCATAAAGTGCATAATGTATTTCATGCATCTATATTAAGACCTAAGTTGCACAAAACGCCGAAACGTTTCAGAGTTTCCAAAACGGGTACGTTTAGAAACGTCACATCCCAAAAATGAAAACGTCGACCAAAACGTCAGTCAAAACATCATATATGTATATATATATATATATATATATATATATATAAGTGAATAACACACTATCTTGCAAGAAAAAGGGAAATACGACCCATAGATAGCGATTTAAAAGGAAAAACAAGTCTATATTAACTCTAATAGATTCCCAGATGCGGGTGTTTAGCACGGCATATGGTACGAAGGCGGCTAGGTGGGTTGGCGCGTGGCTCACTCCCACCGCCATCTGGCCTCGCGTGCTGCCGGCCTTAATACTCACTGCAAGCTCCTTCAATGTTGCGTTATTGCAGCTCATTCCTCCATACCTGCCTGCTCGTCCTTTTGATATGGCGCTCCTCCATTTTCTCAACGCTCCTCCCCTGTGTATGTATTGCTCCCTTGCTGCCGCGGAGCCCTGCTCTCGGTCCAGACCGGTTAATTGTTGTGCTCAGGATTGTAGTGTTGATTCTCAGCCGGGATTTCATGCTTTCCAAAGTCCTTCCTGCAATTTTAAGTGTCGCTCGGCCTCTGTCACTCTCAGCGCTCCTCTGCGTGCTGAAGCTCTGCCCCTTTCAGTCTCCCGCGGCCTGCACAGTCCTGCTGTCAATTTAGCTCCTACTGCTCCTTTCATCATGCCTAAACTGCGCCAACGAATGGGCTGCAGGAGGGGAAGCTCCCGTGGGCGAGTTCTCTGCCAGCCCTCCTCCTCTACCACGGATTCCTCGTCTTACTCCTCGGGCTTTGGCTCTGATCGCTATCCCGCTACCAGGAGCGGTCGTGGACGAGGTCGTGGGCATCATGGCTTAGCGTCGAGCTCTCATAACTCTCACTCTCACACTGCTCGTTTTCAATTCCCCTGCACTCTCAGCAATCACTCTTTCATTGCTTCTGTCACAATTGAGCTGCGCGAGGGTACTGGGGGTCTGGTGGCCACAACTCCAGGAGTAACTATGGAGACGAAGGCAGAAGACTCGCCTAGCACTTCACAGATGCACAGCAAGCAGAATAAGGTTCCAGGTCCAAGTGTCCCAACGCAAACTCATGCTGGTCCGAGTGTCCCAACTGTTGGCGGTTCTTCAGGCAAAGAGGGCCATCCCTCTGATGATGATGACCCCTTCAATTATGGGTGTCGTATCATTGAAGAGTCGCCTTCCACCACTAATGAAGCATAATCAGGTCTGCGCTCTTTGGTTTTTGTTTCCCTGTTGCTCTAAGTTACGGGTACAGTTGCATTTTGGATCAGGTTACAGTTTTGACCTGGGCAACGCTTCCTTGCTTATTAGCATAAGCCCAGACAATCCGTTTTGGTCCCTGAATTACCTCCGGTCAATCTACAGTTTTGACAATGTTGCATTCTGTGTCCATGCACTACAGCAAGTCTTTTTTGGTCAAATTTTCAGCTATGTAATCTGTTGTATTCTAGTCAGTCTACAGCAAGTCTTTCTGGTCAAATTTTCAGCTATGTAATGTGAGTATGCCGCCTCTCTGGGCTAGACTTTTCGAGGCCGCCACCTCTATGTAAATATTTTTTGTATCAATATAGGAGTAGACATATTCAAAAAAAAAAAACTCTAATAGATGATTACATGATAGTTGAGTTTTGGCCGAGTTTCAGCCAAGTTTCAGAGTTTCGGGTACGTGTACGGCCCGAAACGTCGAGTTCTTTGAAGTTTTGTGCAACATAGATTAAGACATTACATAGCTGACAAATCGCATAACCTTCAATGGAAGGAACTGCAGGTAACGGACGAGGGAACCATTTCGGTCGAACCATTACGTATACTAGAACGTATGGTTCGACAACTTAGGAACCATCTGGTAGACCAAATTAAGATCTAGTGGGACAAGTAAAGCCCTGGATTGGCTACTTAAGAAGATATGGAGATCATATGCCAAAAATACCCCAACTTGTGTCAATTTTGAAGAACTTAAACCCATGTGTTGTATATATTTACTTTGAATCAGACACTTAAAACTATTTGATGGTGATCACATGTAAAAATGAATTTTATGTCACTGGAACAGGATATATGTTATTTATTTAATTATACTAGTACGTGGATACCAATTTGAGATATGTTATTTACATTAATATTGTTGAATTATGAATACGAATATGAAGTCTAGTATTTGATTAACTTTACGATGAAATCTAAATTATGAATTATGTTATGGATGAGAGAGCTATAATTTTATTTCATTTCTACATACTGATATGATTGATGAAATAGAAATAAAAAAATGATTACATGTTAACATGAAAGCTAAATATTACATGAGCTAGGTAAGGCCAAGTATGTTATACTGTAGATAAAAATATGTACGCATTATGCAGAAACTGTTATTTAAATACGAATTGTTTTGAATATATTGATTCATGTTATAATGTATAAACAAGTGTTTTCATTACAGATAACATCGTTACCAAATGACTACGTGCTGACAAAAGCTTCAAGAATAACTGAAACTCAATAAGGTTTCATGATAGGGTGTTGACCCTAGTTTTACTAGGAGGGGTGGAGATATTGCCCATTCTTTATCCTCCAAAACCTGGAGTCATGGGAGGATTGTGCGAATCACGCTCCCCTAGATGTGTGATGATGACTGCCAAATGCCTATTGGGCAATCAGGTCGATATAATCGACGCTGACACCCTTAAGAGCCTATAAATGGTTAGATCAGTATAGCTGACGCCATCGCATACTCCAATAGAGGACGAATAGGAAGGAAGTGGAAGAGATTAGGAAGGATAGGATGATTCTAGAATAGCTTGGGATCCCAGTTGGGGCAGGGAATGATTATTAAGTTTATAAAACTTTAAATGTTCAAACAAACAAACAAAAATTCAATCTTGAAATGCAATCCTTACATCATCACACTAATCACTAAAGCAATTACTGATATATTATATAAACCCTAACTTCAGGACAAAGTTTTCTGAAGAAAGGAAGTATGTAATGACCCATTTCGATCTATAAGCAAAAGAGTATTAGCAGACATACGATGTATGCATATGATAGCTACATATGCACACCCCGCATGTCTTGCACTAGTATACTTATTAAATAATTAGGAAAAATGTTTAAATGAATGAAAAATGACTGAATAACTAAATTAGTGAGGAGCGATATTACCAAAAAAAATCGACACTCAAAATTTACATATTAAATACTTCGTACTTATAAGGTTGTTAAATAAAATTTACAATTCCAATCCTTCTAATGTAAATATTAATCACTATAGAATTGAAGTTATAAATTAATTATTGTTAATATATATATATATAAGTTAAAATTTCTAAATTCATACAACAAACATTTGATATATATATGTGTGTGTGTGTGTGTGTGTGTGTGTGTGTGTGTGCATAATTATTCATTTATTATATATTATAATTAAATTTTATTAAAGTTAAAGTTATTAAGTTTAAACATAACAAACATAGCTATATAAACATACATACCCTCACCTTTTGATTACACGTAAAGCTATGAATGTCAAATAAAAATCTGTTGAGGGGCGGTGGAAGAGGGCGGTGACCGCCTAGGAAGGGTATTTATCCCAAGTACGCAGAGCCACTGAGGAGGGGGAATTTTGGGAAAAGAAACACTGGAAGGAGAACAGGAGATCTGAATCAAAGCCGAAGATTCGATTATTCTTGAAGCTTTTGGGCACGGGGGACCAAAATACTCCAATTTGGAAGTATTTTGGAGCTGAGTACCAAGGTTGTGCTCAGCTTGGCTGGGAGGTTTTGGTCTTTTGGTAACAAGAGCGGGAACAAACTGGGAAACATCTCCAAGCTAATTTCCAGGTATTCCTCTGCACTTAATTTTCAAATTCAATGTCTACTTAATGATAAATTTAAGGTAAATTATGGATTCTGGCATAATGGTTGGGATAGACGTCATATTTTGTTAACAGCAACTATATATATATTATGTAAAAATAGGACCTTACACACAAACATCCTTTCTACTTCTCATGTCACAAGCTCTTTCTTCTAATGCTTCTATCAAAATGCTATTTTTTAATTTGATGTATCCTATCTTATTTATAATGCTTTCTATCTATAAATTACAAGTTAAAAGTACCTTCTAGTGAAGAAGATCATCTCAGTCATAGTATAGATTTTTTTGCTTCTTCCTTCGTAAGCTCCTTTGTCTCAAGTTCTTTCACTTCCTCAGTAATATGGACTTCTTCTTTGTCCCTCTTACGTTTAGGACAATCTCTTCTATAGTGCCCAAGTTTCTGACAACCATAGTATCTTTCCTTAACCATGTTCTTCTTTTTCCCTTGGATAGCCAAACTTTCCAAATATTCCTTTTCTTTTTGTCACTAATTGATCCCTTCTATCTGATCTTTTGTTACTTTCTTTCTTCAACTTGTCTTCTTCTACCTTGCAAGAGACCATAATTTGATGAATGGGATAGCTTCCTCTTCCCTAGTAGATATGAGGTTACCTTGTTCATCAATCAATGCATTTAGAATAACGGAGATCATTTCGTTATCAGATACCATCTCTTCTAGATCATGCAATTAACCTTTTATTTGAGATGCTTTTGAGAGGCATGACGATATCCCTTCATCCATTGACACCTTCAATTTATATAGATCAGATCTAAGTGATATGATGTTTCCTATCGTGCTTTTAGAGAAAAGTTCTACCAACTTATCATATCTTTCTTTAGATGTCTCCAGCTCAACTACATAGGAAATGAGAGGATCTTTAATATATTTTTTAAGAATCTTTTGAGCCTTGAGATCCCTCTCCATGTATTCAGATAATGCTTGTTCTTGGGATGGCTTGGAGACCTTTCCATGGACATGATCAATGACTTCATTTACTTCGAGGACTATGTCTATCCTTCTTTTCCATGCAAGGAAGTTTGATATCTCAACCAGCTTATGGTTCTCCTTGAAACATGAAGTCATTTTTACTAGATTAGATTATAATAAAAGGTACTTACTTGTGAAGATAGAATCTTCAACTTGATGACAAACTTGTTTCTTCAGATGATCCTTTTCAAATGAGATCCTTGCTTCAATAGAGAGAAGATTGCCTTTCGATCTAACCTTCCTTAGATTTGAAGAACTTCCACTTCTTCGGTGATGTATGAGTGATGATCTTTGAAGTTCTTCTAGGATTTCGATCTTTCTTCCTGCTTCCTTCTTGAAGATAATTTCAAGACTCTTGTTGTTGTAGATTTCTTCGATCTAGGGTTTTAAAGATCTTGCCCTTGGTAGCCCTTGGATTTGTTATGATCCTTCTTTGAAGCTTGATTCTCGTGTGTCTACTTGCTTGAATGCCCCTTCTTGACTTCAACACCTAAGCTATGATACCATGTTGAGAAATCTAGGGCATGAATAGTTAAAAGATTTCTCTACTTGATAATTTCTTGTGATATACTTTTACTTCCTAGCTTATAGTCTTTTCTTCATTATGTTATTATTGTGTTCTTTTTCGTAAAGACAATTACCAATATGCACAATAAAAGACAAGTGACACAGTATGTAGGCTTGTCAACCAGGGCCAAAACCTCTCACCTCTTGAGAGGAAAACACAATCAAAATTCTTCTTCTAGATCTTCAATTGATGAGTACCAAGACCATGACACAAATCCTTGACTCTAGTTTCCTCGCAAGAACCTTGTCACTAACCTTGATGCTTTGCCTCTTCCCTTTCTCGACTTCCTTCTTGATCTCGAACTGCTCTCCTTGGCTCCTTCTAGAGAAACTCAGTCTCTATGATCTCACTGGCTTCCTCTAGGGAATCTCAGTCTCTAGATCTTGATCTGGGTTACTCAGAAGAAACATCCTTCATTGTCCCAACAGAAACCTCCTCTTCGCTGCCCCAAAAGAATCTCTTCTTCGCTGCACCAAAAGAGACCTCTCTTCGTTGATCCAGGAGAAACCTCTTCTTCACTGCCCCAGAAGAATATCTCCTTCGCTGCCCCAAAAGAAACCTCTCTTCGTTGATCCTAGAAGAAACCCTACTTCGCAATACCCAGAAGAATTTGCTTCACTATACCTTCTTCGCAGTTCTTTTGTTGGACTCTACTTGCACTTCTCCCTGATCGAATGCTTGTCGAGTTGCTTGCTCTAAGTGAGGCCGAGTGTGGCTTATATATACACCTTTCCTCATGTCCTTTAGGCTAACATGATCACTTGTGGTTAGGCCAACTTCTTCTAGCAGTTTCTTCCATCGTTGTAGGCTGACTTGAAGAGGATAAGTGACAAGGTCTTGGAGGATACTTTTCATAGACAAGTTTGACCTTTTACAAAGTGTAACATGACTTCATTACATGACAATGACTCTAACATTTTATGACTAGATGACAAATAAATCCTAAAGACTCTCAATGGGAGTCTTGACTCAAAAATAAAATCTCTTGCTCATGAAACCCATGAAGCAAGTCAATACAATAATTTTATTTTTCTTCTTTACATCTCATTACATAAAATCATAATTACATGTCATTATGAAGACCGAACCTAGTTACACTTTTCAACACAAGAATCAGTGCTTTGGATCATGTTTCGACTCATAACATATAGGAGATACTTATTCATTCATGATATTTTGGACATTTATTGATATTATGCATTGTTTGTACATGGCTTTATTGAATATCAATGAAAAATGTTTTTTGAATTCAATATATGTGTATATCATTATTTATTGAATTCACCAATTTATTCCCGAATTTTTCTTGATTTTTACCCGATTTTCCCCACTCCGGTTAAAACTCTTCGCTCTTTTGCATCCGATTTATTGTCAATTCCGAGTCTAGTAACATTGGAAGAAATAATGGCGGGAAATGCTCAATCATCGCCATCAAATGAGGAGGAGGTAAAACAATTGTTCGCAAAAATGTTTAAACAGCTATAAATAAATAACCTTTATTTGAGCCAGATGGCTCAAAACACGGCAAATGGAAGAGATTTGGTTCATACAGAAGGAGTGGAAAGTAGCAAGGTTGAAGAAAACATTGAACATTCTTCCAGCAAACCTTCAAGTTCAACACAATCTAGACCTTTCATGCCTACTTTTATACAAGAGGATGAGCCTACAGAAGGAGAACCTATGGAGGACAATGAGGACGCTGAAATATTAACTAAGTATCAAGCTTTGGGGGCAGATTTTGAATCAGCCATCTCCCTTAAGGACTACTTGGAGATCACAAAGCGCACAAAGCCAAAGCAAATGCAATGGGACAAAGGGAAGCAGAACTAGGGGCTTCAAATGAGGTTGTATTGTCTATCCTTACCAAGTTTTGATGGATCGTCCAAGTGTACAGCTAGGGCTTGGATTCTGTAATTGGATACTCATCTTGCCCTAAATCAAATGAAGGAGATTGAGGCCATAAATTTTTCTACCCTTCGCCTTGAGGGAGCTGCACTTGAATGGTGGTATCACGGTTTAGTGACACAAGGACATGGTGCAACAATCTCTTGATCAATTCTACACCACATTGATAAAACAGTTTGACCGCCAGGATTCAGCGGTGCACTCCAAAAAGTTGGCTCTGTTGAGATAGGGTGGGACACTTGATGCATATATTTCAAAGGTTCTTCAATTGTCAACCATGGTTTCTGATGTGACTGAGAAGGGATTGATTTCTTGGCTCATACAAAGCTTGTCAAAACCTCTCAAGGGTTGGGTTTGTTGACCACTTTGTGTCAACTACCCTATAGCAGCATAAAAAAAAAAAATCAAAGCTTTCCATCATGAGTGAGAAGTCAGACAGCCAGAGATCATCACTATTCTTCAGCATTTTTGTCAAAATTATAAATCCAATTTCTACAACCCTATGTGGCCATTGTAAAAATGATTCTAATATGTTTATAAAACCATGTAAAACACCTAGGTAGGCTTAAGAATTTCCAACAAATAGTTTCACTCTAGGGAGTTTTTTAACCTTAACTAATTATTTGTGTTTTTCCTAAACATCGAATAATTAGCGGAATTTTTCTCCCAAGCATACCCCAAAGCTAGGGTGGGGCTCGATGGTGATGTCTTAAGTGAGTCCTAGTGTATAGAGTCGATGTAAATTATCATATTAGATCATGTCTTGAGTCTCACGGAATTTGGTTAAGTCTAAGTGTCTACTTTAATTATTAAAATTTCCCACTAGTCAAGATTTTAATAATTATTTTGATGCAAAATGTAAAATGTAATGTCTATAGAAGTTGATGGGGGTATGAGTACTCATAATTAGAACCTCTACACCTCAACTCTCTATTTAGACAGTTTCCTGAGGGTTGAAATCATGTCTATATCCCCTCAAATTATTTTTATTTTCTTTTAACTAGAAATTAGTCAAAAAATTATCTCCAAGTGGAAAAACGAATTTTTGGAGAAGATTGACTTTTCTAAGGAAGGTTAAATTTGAAGTACTCATTTCCAAGGCAAAAAATTCCCACAAAAAAATCGTTGGCCCAAAAACAAATATTCAAGGAAAATTGATTTTTTGGTCCAACTAGTTACTCTGAATGAGAGAATTTCGAGAAGGAAAAATTTTAAGAAATATTTTGTGGCCCTCCATAAAGTAAAAAATCGATTTTTTGAGGAAAATCAAATTCATGGACCAAGTTGGTTAAGTGAATGGGGATTTTTCAAGGAAAAAAAATTATTAAAATTAAAATTTGGGCTGGGATCAAAGCCTTCATCAAGGAATTCGAATTTTTCTTCCAGATCAAAGGTCAAGATTAAATTTTAGCATGGATCAAGCTTCAACTAGTCATTATTCTCTGGGATCAAATCAAATTTGTGCACTTCACTGGACCTAGCCATTTTCCACTTGCAGCGGGATCTAGGTCTCTCATTTTTCTATAAATTGAGCCTAAGGCTCCTCATTATAAACATCTTTGGATGGTGTAATTGGCTCTGGAAGCTCTCTCTCTCTATAATACATTTTTTGAAATAATAAAACAAAAGTATTTGGGGTTCATTGATGGTGGTGTTTCTCTCCTGTATCTTATGGTAATTTTTTTTGCATACTATTCTTAATGCTCTACTGAATAAATTTTAAAGAGTTGTTATTTCATTAGCTAGTTGTGGAATAACTAATTGCACAAGTATCTTGCATTAGTTACTAGTTTTAGAGAAGCATTTTAATTCAATTGATCTAGCAAGTATCTCTAGTTCTTGAGAATTATTTTGTTATCTAATCTCTATTGATCTAACAACTTGATCTTAAGTGTGTAGAGATCAATTTCATATTCAGATCTTGGGCATGAGGGGAAGTCTTCAGTTGGACCAGCCAACTCCCAAGACATAATCTCTAAAGAGCCTATTTGATTGAATTTCCAAGACTTATCCAACGAATAATTTCTTTTAAGAGAAAAAGTTTTTCGACGTAAATCACATGATAATACATTTGTCGACACGTTTCTTAGCTAGTGCTCCATCTAAATCTATTTATTCATCAACTCTTTTATCTATTGCACTTTAATGAATAAATCTTCTATAAGAGCTTTTATCATTGTAAATTTGTAAATAGATTTTTGCGTGTGTGTGTATATATATTCTCTAACCCTTGTATATATTTTCTCTATCTTGTATACAACGATTGGGGTATTTATTTCGTCTTGTATATTTGAGGGGAGGGACGAGGGTTTCAATTTTGATTTTGTTTGCAAGTGGATTTTCTCAATGAATCAAAGAGAAATCAAATTTTTGAGGGGCTAAGCCCTCACCTGACCTAAACAGCTATGGTTTTGCCTCAACGCATCATTTTTTTGGAAGGTCGTTTACTTGTTACCCTTCCTCTTTAGGGTCGCAAACTTTTAGGCCTCTCAAGGGGAACGATTTAAATTTTGTGGCTTCATCTCATCAAATAAAAAATTTCTAAGGAATCTGCAAGGGTTTCAGTCCCTTTTCTCACTTCAGAATTTGCTTTTGGCAAGGGTCTTGGTTTTAAAAAAATTGTAAATAATTTTTAAAATTTTTCTCCATTTTTCCATTGAAAATCTATCTTGGGTTTCGATTTTGCAGAGAATAGACATTTCTTGTGGCTCATGTTTGGATCCTATACCTTCCTTTGGAGAGTCGATAGCCTCTTTATCCATTTCTAGCCTACCCGCAAGTTTTTGGAGTTTGTTTCTTCTAGCCGCGAGTCCTATAGGGCTTCTCACTTTTGCTCTTGATTTTAAAGGCTAACCCTTGACTTCTTTCGAAGAGGATTTGGTATGTTTGGAGGGTTTTCATCATATTTTTTGCTATAAGTTGCATGTTGGAGGGTTTCAACTTGATTTCAAATTTTTCAAGGGAAGTCGCAGGCCTAGGAGGCCTTCCTCCTCCTAGTCGTGGGCTTTTCAAAAGGCCACATACCCTTCTGACTTGAACTAAATTAATTTGAGGGTATTCACATTATATTTGAAGTGTTCAAGTCTTGGAAAATCTGTAAATTTGCCATAGAAATTTTATTATTTTTTTCTAGCCTTTCTTGTGTGGAGTCATGGGCTTTAAGGGTTGATTCATCAAGGTTGGGTTTCCTGAGGTCTGGTGCAAGTCATTTTTCACTGATGCTTGTTATCTATTTGTTTGTGCCCTTATTTTTGGCGTTTGGAGACTTGAGGAGTCATTGTTTTGTTGCAAAAGTGTTGTTCATCTTTGTAAGTCTCCTCAAGGTATAAGAAGAGCCTTTCTCATTGTCCAAAGGCTTCTTCTTCATTGTAAACTCAATATAAAATTGATCTTCTTGCTTGAAGGAAACTTTGCATTCAATACTATGGTATCCTCCTTATTTAAAAGGGACTCTTCATCTCTGTAGTTAGTTTCTCTTTGTTCTAGTTTCAGATTTGGATATTAACCCTTTCTATTGCTCTCATTTGATTAGATAGAATTTTACTAATATCATAAATTAGATCTAGTCTTTTGAGTTGCATCTCCTCATTTTGTTTGTTAGTAATCTCATTTGCTATTACCTACTTGTGCTTACATCATTTAATTCTCACTCATTGTAAATTGTCATTTCATATAAGTGAATAATATCCTAATAAGCACTATAATTCAAGGCATTTGAATTGTTGTCATTGTTTCACTAAGCAGATTTTAAAGTGCTTCATTTGTTTGCTATTGTGATCTTATAATCTTGTGTTTTAAGTGATATTCAATAAGCTTGGTTATAAGTGATTTAACTTCTTTCATTGAAGCATTTTGCCATAATTGTAATCTCATTGAAACAATTTAATCTTGTCATCATTGTCATTTGCACCATCATCTTAGATTTAGATTTGCATTCCTAAAATTTACCTCCAAGCATAAGCTTGGTTGTATAGAAAGTTTAGGACCACCTTCTTCACATCCAATTTGAGAAGCTTGACCCTTACTCAACGGTTAAAACAAGTGACCTTGCAGTTCTCTTGTGAGAAATCCCATGTAGGAACGAAGGCACTTGGGTCGTCAGAACTCCTGGGTAGATATTAATAATGAGGCCTTAGCCTCCTTCCCCAACAATTCTTTCTACAACCTTGTTTAAGACCTGCTTCGATAATTGAAGAGAAGGCCTTCATCTAGATTAGGCATTTTAACTAAAATTAACCAAGATCTTGCATCTCACCTAGCTTAGTCTTGCATTCATTCTAACTTTCTCTCATTGGGCATATTATTAACTATGAGCATTTAATCTTTCCTTACAACATTACATGATTGCTCTTGTACTTGTCATTTAATTTCCTTGCTCATTTTCCTTGTGATATTGTCATTTGGGCATCTCTTTAGAGTAAAGTACAAGTTTCTTTCATTTTGCAAGTTATATTGTTCCGCTCATATTTTCTCATTTTTGTACTAACACTTGTCTTGTAACATTGTTATTATTGTAACATGAAAATTTGTTCACTTGCAAGTATCTTGATTTTCATTTAGCATTGTTTTAAGGCACTGGTCTATCACCTTTACATTTTGTGTTTCCCTCATTGATCTTAATCGAATCCATCTCATACACATTGCTCATAAATAATTACACTTACTCTAATTAATAATCATGTTACATTGATAATAATTGCCTTGCCCTTAGATCTCCTAGAATTTTTGTTCCAACAACGTTTTCCTTTAATTTCATCCTGTAGGGACTACCCACCTTAGCTTTCCTAGGAGAGAGCTTAAACAGAGTGAGTAGGGAATAGGTGACAACCCCTACTCTGATGGTTGCGCTCTAAAATTACACCTGGTGGGATTAGAATTTTGTCCGCATTGAGGTGTACATTTTAGGCGATAACAAGGTAAAATCTTTTAATCCGCCAACCTCGCGGGATGTTATTAAGCATGCAAGGAATATTACTACTGCTTAATAATAAAACCCTCAGAGTTGCTGAATCGATTTTCATGCATTGAGTTTTTACAGGGACATTTGTCCAAAAATAACTGTGTAGGTGTGTTGTATCTCTTTCCTGTTTAGCTTCTTGTTTCCGCTTATAATTTAAATGGTGTAGACTGCAGTGTATTCATTTTAGTGTTTACTGTAGGAAACAGTAAATAATTTGCTTCAGTAATTAACAAATAGGAGAAATGTAATCAGTTGCTGCAATAGAAATTTGGGGCATCCAAATTTTCACATGGTATCAGAGCTACAAGTGAAGCAAGAAGAGCAGAGCCGGAAGACCCAGCGTTGAAGGAAGAAGGGAATTCGAAATTCCTACAAAGGCAACAATTCGGATCACCAAAGGGTTTGCGCAGTCAGGCCAAGAGGGAAAGATTTTTGTGGTAAATTTCTCTTTGAGTGAGTCGATAGAGAGGTAGGATTTCCAGATCGAGATTTGTCAGCGACAGAGGGAGCAGCACAGCAGAAACCTCAATGAAGAGGGAATTCTGGTGGGACGCAGTTTTTTGCAGGCAGTTGCTAGGAAAAAAGACGTCAGAGGGAAGAGAGAGACACAGTTGAGGGAATTCTTCCTTAGAGGACTTCCAGCCAAGGAGTCTGAATTCTCACTAGTTGAGCAGCAGTAGAGACGGGTAGATCTACAAGCTCCAGAAGGGAGTGCGTAGGCCAATCTAGTGCTGCGTAGAGAAGAGAGGAGGCTATTCAACTTTTTGATTGCCAGAGATAGCAACCAATGGACAAAGAGATCAGGGTAGGTTGGATGGGGCATCCAACTAAGTGATTTGGAAGGCAAGGATGGCATGCCTTTTGGATGAACATTTCTCAAAGTCTACGTCGACAGCGTGGTAGCTGAGCCCGCGGATCCAGATCCGCTCAAGAAGTACAAGGGAGAAATGGCGAAGACAAAAAGAATGATCCTCGACGGAGTGAAGGATCATATAATCTATCACATCGCTAGCAGAAACACTACCAAGGAAATGTGGGATGCATTGTCGACGTTGTATCAAGGATCTTTCGAGTTGCAAAAGATGAGATCTATGCAAATGCAAAAGGGGGAACACATTGATCCGTTCCTTGCAAAGCTTCAGGAGACCCAAGATGAACTGGCAACTGTGGAGTCAACACCTCAAGGTTCTGAGATGGTAAGACTAGCCCTAAATTCAGTATTTGAGTAGCAAGTCTTTGTCTAGAGCATCTTGGGCAAGGCGACTTTGCCAAACTGGGATGAGATGTGGGCAACTCTTAAGCAAGAGGAGCTGAGGAGGGACTTGGTCAAGTGTAAACTTGACGGAAGTAGCAGTGGGTCGAAGCCCAAGGAGGAGGAAGAGAATGCAACCCTCGCATCCAAGGGGCAACAGGAGCAACGGAAGAAGAAGAAAGATGTTTCGAAGATCAAATGCTTCAGGTGTGGTGAACTTGGTCACTACGCAACACAGTGTCCTCTCAGAAAGAAGGACAAAGATGAGAAGCATGATCTGAAAGTTGTAGTCGCGAAGATCGAGGAGGATGAGTTTTCCATGACAGCCGAGATACCTCCAAGAGGGAGGTGGGCTGATTTAGAGTTGTAGTTCGAAAGAGCTACAAATGGGCAGGATCCTTGAGGAGCCCACCTCTCAGATCAATTCCTTGCTGCAGGAGCCTGGATCAGAAGTAGCAGGATGGACTAGTGTCAGTTGGTGCAAAGGAGTGTCGGAGTGACAGTTGCAATAGCTAGTAGCGCCAAAGACTGAGCAGTGCAGAGCAGAGTTGGCAGCAGTGCAGATGGCACAAAACAGAGGTAAGCAACAGCGCAGAGACTTCAGAGGGTCAGCGTAGAGACTAGCAACAATCAGACTCCAGCAACGACACGCATCATACTAAACACTTGTTCAGTAATTTGAGATGCTTTTCCGTCGCTGATGTAGTAGCAACAATAGTTGGAAAAGGTTGCAGTGCATGCAATTGGCAGTGGCAGTGCCAACAGCAGCATGGATGCAAAATTGAGAGGGAGTTGCAGTATGGATGCAGTGTTGACAGTGGCAGGGTCAGCAGCAGTATAGGTGCAACATTTGCACAGTGGTTGGTGGATAGGATGTCAAACATCATCAGCGCAGAAGGAGATGTTACAGAACAAAGTGATGCTTCAGCAGGGTGCATTGCTAGAGCACATTCCTCGCTAAGAGGGAGTGTTGATTTCTGGTAGCATCGAATGTGCTCTAAGTCTCAAATTTTGCAGGGAGGCTTAGACACATGCATTCTCCAATACCCAAAAATTGTTTTGGGAAATTCCACCCAGAGATAGTTTTATTAAAATAATTAATTATTTTTAATGGGACCCTAAGTCTAAACTTAGGAAATTAAAATAATTAATGGGTATTAATCTAAACTGTGGGTGAAACTTCTAGAAGAAGGCGGAGATCAAGTCAATATGATCCTAGCCATTGATTAGAATCTAATTTGGGTCATTGATTGATCAACGAGAGGATTATAAGAAGAGGCTTGATGGGCACTTGGAGAACACACTGGGAGAAAATCAAAAGTTCGATTTTCTGAAGCAGAGGGGCTGTCGGAGAGATTTTCGCCAGTGATCTTTTGCAGAGAGGGGCAGGGATAGTATCCAAAAATCTTTCTCGGTCGGAGAATACTCAGCAGAGAAGAGAAAGAGAGATCCAGTAGAGGTAGCGCAGAGCCAGAGAGGCTGATGCAGGGCAACACAAAAGCCTTGAGGGAATCTGAAATTTGTTGGAGGGTTCGATTTCTGTAGCTGGAAGTTAGGGTGTGAAACCGAGAGAGCAGAAGTCAAAATCTCAGAGACAAATCGATCAGCTGAGAAGAGTGACGCAGGCCCTAGACAGTGTGACGATGGGTTTACACAGACACTGCGGAGAGGCAGCGCAAAGGCAACCAGGGGTTGTTCATTCAAGGGTTAGATCAGGCAAGACTTCCAGCAATAGTGTGAGGTAATCTCACAAATCTCTCTGTCAGTGATATTCTCTGTAACAGGATTGTCGGGAAGGCATCCAGAGATTGTATTCAAACATTACTATTGCTTAATAATAAAACCCTCAGAGCTACTGCACCGGTTTTCCCGCATTGGGTTTTTCCGGGGACATTTTTCCAAAAATAACTGTGTAGATGTGTTGTATCTCTTTCCTATTCAATTTCTTGTTTCCGCTTATAATTTAAATGGTGTAGACTGCAGTGTATTTGTTTCAATGTTTACTGTAGGAAACAGTGAATAATTTGCTTTAGTAATTAACAAATAGGAGAAACGTAATCAATTGTTGCAGTAGAAATTTGGGGCATCCAAATTTTCACACCTCTAAATCTCCTCCTGGACACAGTCACCCCACAACCGCTCCCATTCTGGAATCTTTTTTCTGCCACTCACTACGTCCTGGGAGCTAACCCATGATTTGTGAAGCCCTAATAGTGCAAGACTCACCATGTCTGCTTCAGGTATTGTCTCCCCCACACCAGCCAACTCGTCCTTCACCTAGGTGAACCTGGTGAGATAAGAGATTATGGGCTCAGACTTGCCCATCCGGATGTTTCTGAGTTTGTCCTTGAGCACAAGTTTTCTAGCCTCCCTTGAGCCTTGGTACAGGTTCAAAATGGTTGTCCGCATTTCTTTGGCAGTGTTCTTGCCGAAAAAATGTGGTACACTGTGGTCTTTGACTCCTTCAAGGATAATCCTCCTTGCTCTGGCATCATTCTTGTTATGCTAAGCCAACTATTGAGGGTCAGTTGGTGTGGCTAGTGGATTCTCCACAAACTCCTTCACACCCTGCTCCTCTAGCACCATAATAATCCTCTCCTTCTATGAGCATAAATTTGTTGCTCCCTCCAAGTTATGCTCTGGTCTCCAACCCTGGTAGGACATTATGCTAATCGAACTCTTCAGAAACCTTAGCGCGTTAAGTCTGATTGGAAAATCTGCCCTATGTGGGTCAAAACCCTCGGTCGCACTACTAGAAAACCCTAGCGCAACCTCCAATTGTACTGTGCCTCTCCTCTGCGCCTTAAACTTGTTCCTGAGGTCGAAACAAGGGTGTTGGTCTTCACTCAGAGACTTAGCTCTCATACCATGTTAGATTTCTTAAAACTCAACAATCTAATATCTAAGCAAAGAGCTGAAAAACTGAACTTTAACTTCAATCCACAAATATAAAAAATGAAGACAAACATACCATAAAACTATACACAACAAATTTTACCTAGGAAACCCCTAACTGGGGAAAACCTGCAAACTTGGTGGCTTTTATTAGGCTGCTTCAACAAAAGTATTGTTCAGAAAATATTACAAAGAAGGGAAACGTTCCTTCGCCACTGCAAATTCTTCAACAGGTTGAGACACCCTTGATCAACCTCACAATCAAGTCAACCTGTGCACTATACAAATCCGTATAGCTAAATACAGCCGAGTATGGCCCCTTCTACGCCCTGAACATGGCCTGGCTAGAGTATGATGGATGTTGGATAAGATCTGAGGCTTGTGTGCCTCTCTTTCTCCCTTAAACTATGTTGATTTGAAGCCCTAGTTCGTTGAAACCCTAGCTTGAAGTGTTCTCTTCTTGTTGCCTTTAGCCACCAAGTCTCTAGTGCATGAATGAACCAAGTGAGCACCCTTTTTTCCCTTTTAGAAATCGACTTGGGCCCACCACTGCCATGAAGGGTTGAGATTAGATCTTTGGGACGACTGAGATTGTTTTACTTTTTGACTATAGGAGAAATTAAATTTCTCCCAAGTCAAATGATAAGATAAATGCAAATTTGTGCCTTGGTCCACATGTGGGTCCCTCTGCCAAACTTAGCGCACATCTAACTTTGGCTAAACCCTTCCTCCTCTAACTCCATTTAACAAGCATGCAACTCATAAGTTCAAATGACATGGATAATTGTCCTTCCACGTCTCTTCTTCTTCATCTTAGTCCTGAGTCAACGAAGGCCCTCGTCGACTAAGATACCATTCAGTCAAAATGGAATATTATGCCACCTCACACATAAGATCTAATGAGATTGATCCAATAGCGGTGCTTGTAGAGTAGATTGTCATCTTCCCCCATGTGCTCCTCTAGTTTTATGATCCCCTTTACTGCCAATCTAATGCGCCAAGTTGACCTCGCTCAAGTAGTTAGTTTTGTCACCTTAGACCAACACTCATTGCCTTAGCAAAACAGCGCAACCCTATCAATTGTGTTCCTTTAGCAAGTCAATTCCATGGGTTTACTGCCTTATTTTTTGACCTTAGTCAATTTGAGCCTTCAATCTTTCAAGCCAAGCCATTTCAACTTCTCAATGATCCATTTTGAATCAAACATCCATGTTGATGTTTTCCGCTAAACCAACAACAACACTATCAAACCTAAAATCAAACATCTGAGATTATTTCTCCATAGCACCTCCCACGCCCATATCTCCCACTTTCCTCTACAACACAACATTTTCATCAAAGATCACATCCCTACTTTTGAAAAATTTCTCCTTAACTAGGTCATAAAACCTATAAATTCCAACATCACCATCATAACCAACCATGATGCATTTTACACTTTTGTCATCCAATGTCTTTTGCTTCTCACTAGGCCAATGTACATATGCAAGAGAGCCAAACACCTTCAAACACTGAATATTTGGGTTTCCTCCTACACCATGCTTCATCAAGAGTTTTTGAATTAAATGTTGTTGTGGGTAACTAATCATAAGCATTTGGTGTTGCAATGACCACCTCCACCCAAAAAATTATTTCGCAATCCAACTCTTAAACATGCACCTTGCACTCTACATCAATGTCCTATTCTTTCTTTTACTGCATTCTACTACAAAGTTTACGGCACTATGAATTCAAGTTTGATGCTCTATTGTTCACAAAATGTCTTGAAGGCCATCAAAGCATACTCACTGCCATTGTCATGCCTCAAAATCTTTAGCAGATTCCCAATCCCCAACACAAAGGCCTAGAACAATCTAAAATATTCCCTTGTTTCTTATTTCTCATACCTCAACCTCTTTAGCAGATTCCCAATCCCCAACACAAAGGCCTACAACAATTTAAAATATTCCCTTGTTTCTTATTTCTCATACCTCAACCTCTTTAGCAAATTCCCAATCCCCAACACAAAGGCCTACAACAATTTAATATATTCCCTTGTTTCTTATTTCTCCTTCAAGAAATAAACAAAAGTTTTCCTTGAAAAACCATCCACAAAAGTTTTAGAAATACCTTGAGCTAGAGTTTCCATTGATATGCTGTGAACTAGCTCCAACCATTTTCAGCTCTATCGACACCATCCTTTAAGAAATGAAATGAATGTTGTTTCTCAAAGATCCGTCCTTTGCAAATGCCAAATGAAACAAGCATTCTCAGCTCCAAGGCTTTCAACCAACTTCTCCCTCCCCATGGTCTCCAATGATTGTGTATTGGCATGCCCAAGTCTATAACACCAAATGACAACATCATTAATCTCATCAGTGGCAGTCAATGTCACTTTAGGCGCCCCTGCATTAAGTCTGTACAAATCACCATTGCTGCATCACCTTGCCATGACCATTCATGAACTTGCCTCCAACTACATGTAACTCCATGGTCAATCTAACATCTTTTATTTTACTAACTTAATCGATGTAGGAACATGCAAGACATTGTTAATCATTGTAGGCACCATCCAGCATTGTCGCTAAGATAGTGCCTTTCAATATAATGCCATGCCCAACACCATCTCCGAAAATCACCTCCCTTCCCTTTTCAACAGACTCATATCTCACAAACCATGCTCATTCAGACATCATGAACTCACTTGCACCAAAATTCATATACGAGTTTCTATAAGAAACAATGATCCCATGTTTATGGTCATGAAGGTTGTGATGAAAAGAGATTGGCCACATCATTATTCTTTCTTCTCCCAACAATAATCTTCAAACATTCCTTTTCCGTATGCCCTATCTAATGGCAGGACAAGCATTTCACCTTCTTCTTCTCGCCCTTTGAATTATCCTTAGGAGATTTGATTTTTGCTGATTCTGTTGACGCTTATTCTTCTTCTTGCCCATGATGGACATAATGCTCACGAGAATTTCTTGTCCGAAATCAGTCCAACACCCTTTTTTCTAAGCTCTTCCTTCAATAGGTCAAAGCATGCTTCTTCAAAGGTTAATTTGACCTTCAGACCCTGCTATCAACAATATCCCTTATACAAAACAGGCATGCTTCCAAGGTTTGTAATAAGGGCATCTTCATTAGAGACATTAACAGCACGTGCTGCCAATTCTTCCATGAGGGATTGAAATTGTGTTATATATACCCCATGCTCTCAGATTTTTGCATATTCAGTCGAAAAAAATTATTTCTCAGATCAAGCTTAGTGTTCAAATACTTCTTTTCAAGAATCTGAACGAAGTTGTCCCATGCATGTTTCAAGGGCTCCGCCTAACTTGCAATTATAACGGTGTGGTCACTTAGACGGTGAGTAATGCAGGCCCGTGCAGTCCCATCCTTTATCAGCCACTTTTTCAGTTCAGTCGTCTCTGTAGCCACAGGTTTCACCTGATCCCCATTCACAATGTCAGGCAGCTCCCTCTCCAAAAATAACATCTCTCTCTGAAATTTTCAAAGGCAAAACTTTTAGCCATCCAATTGCCATACTATTTCTGCTATTCTGCCGCGATGCTCATAGCTATATTGTAAACTGTACTTCTGAAACCTATTCTATTATTAAGGAAACCACTAAGTGAGAATTCAAATTAAGAGGTCAAACACTGTGCCAACTACCTACAGCTCGGACACCATGTAAAAAGAAAACACAATCCCAACACACGCAAGTAATTATTGCATAGAAAATAAATACAGAAAGAGAATTACACCAAGAATTGAGTTTACATAATGCAATAAGGGAAAATTTACTTCTCTTTACATTGATGTATGTGTATGTGTGTGAGCGCGATAAGAATTAACATGCATAAATTGCAAATCCGGCCATCCTAGGCAGCCCACTCCTTTCAGGTCCCTGCAGTTAGTCTTATAAAAGATCAAAAGTATGTACGCTCTAATGCTGCGGGTTTAAACCATTTGCTAAGAGAGTTTCTTTCCACCTATAGAACTAGCAGAAAAGGAAAAAAGATTGTGAACATTTTGGCGAGGGAATCAGGTGGTGGGATATGTAATCAACTTGGGAAGGGATTGGTAGGTAGAGAAAGTGATTATGAGCAATCCTTTTACCAGAATGGCAAAATTTCAAATCTCATGGGGTATATTTCGAGAGATGTAATACTATGTCTGCTGAGTAGAAATCCTGCATGGAGGATGTCTGTGCCTTCCGACTTCTTTTATTTAGACCGTGAATTAACACCCGTATTTGTGAATGAACACAATCGGATTTGTTGTCTGTTTAAAGAAACAAAATTTAGTGAATGTATGAAAAGCCAGACGAAGAAATGCAATTTACCCTTTTCTTGGAGCCGAGCTCTTATACCGTGAACTGTAAAAATCGATCAGAGTGAGCGCTGGAAAAACATATATTAAACAAGAATCAGAAAAAATTGAAGACGGATTAGAAATAAAGCGCCGGGGCGCATAAAATGGTTAAGACAAAGCTTGCAGTTGAAAACAGCTTACGAGTCGAAGTCGATTTGACAGTGTCTGTGTAGAATAAGCCATCGTTAAACTCCGGCCAAGGAATTCCAAACTCCATTGTTGTCTCCTTTGTTTCGGGTTGCAATTTCTTTCAACGAACTGAAAGGAAGACAGTGTTGCTGTGTCGTTGAAACTGTTCATATGCGAACAAATAAAAACAGCAAACCAAAAAGGATGGTGTTGTCGGGAAGAGGGAAGGAGGAAATTCTCAAGAATTATCTTAATCTTTGATTAGTACATGATAGTTAATCTTGAGTCTATGGTATTTAAAAAATTAAACTTATTTTAATTTTGAAATTTATCTTAATTTTGATCAGGACATGGTAGTTAATCTGGAGTTTATACGGTCTAAAAAATAATTTTAAATAGTATGTTTAAATTTTATATAGGCTTTGTTTAATTATGATAGGTTTGGGAGTTTTTGTCTTAATTTAGCAAAACATTTTTTTGGTCAAATCTTGATCTCTTGTTACGAGTGGCAGGAGAGGGAGGGGTTATATTTAATCCCGAAGGAAAACTAGTCACTAAATATTTCTAAGCATTGTGCAAGAAGACCAACAGCGAAGCGAAAATATATGGACTATTACTAGCCACAATACTCACTCAAAATATGTGAATCTCTAAGATAGTAATCTTGGGAGACTCTCTGATTACTATACAACATCTTAGCAACCACACATTTCCTAAAGAGAATCATCTCAAGCTCCTTTTACAAAGGATTGAACGTGCTTTGGAACACTTTTTTTCGAAGTCTTTCTTCCATATTCTCAGAGGTCAAAACTTAGAAGCAGACCATCAAGCCAATCTAGCATGCCTCCTCAATGTGGGCCAGACTGAAATAAATGGTTCCAAGCATTGGAGAACCATACCTTAGGTTTCATTTTGATGCATAAAAACCCCATGCCAACCGCGCCTCATCTCATTCACGAGGGCAATATAAAGTTTAAGGATCGCATGCAATGGCATTTGATTGATGCTATGGCTACAAACGAGAAAGAAGGTCATACAGGGGATGTTAACCCATTTAATTCACATGCTTATTCCTTAGCGTTCAGACGGAATCACTTGCCTCGAATTGAATAAGCACCTCGCTTTGTGATGAACTATGAGATGTTGGGCATCATGAAAATTAATGGTGATTCTACATCCTCTTCGTGTGAGGATAATGGCCCTTACTTTAAATCCACGAGTTATGCCTGGTTCCTTCTTGGTTATACCAAGGTGCAGTTCCAGTGGGAGCATCCCCCTATTACTCCCAAGCATCTTTTTCGTCAATTCATTCTATAAACATAGTCTAGTATGCTATCCCTAATGACAGTAGGTTCTACAACCAGCTCTATGTGAACATACATGCTCTATTAGCGTCAACGGGGTACGTAATCGACTCCCCCATGCCAAGTGGAGCAATCTCCTCATAGAAGCTCAATAGAGTTCCCAATCTATGTATAGAAGTAGTAGTTGTCAGGCTCGTGGTTGCCTTAGACGTTTGGACTTCAATAATAGAGGGTGAAATCCACATGTCGGTCTTTTCATAAACTTTGTTATTTCTTGGTTTCCTCTTCTCCCTAAAGAGAATCCTCTATTCCCCTGACACTTTGCCACATTGGTTATTAGTTTCCCTTCTTTGGAATCTCCCTTTGTTCTAAGTTCGCTCACTTTTCCCAATCCTTGTGAAAGAATTGTGGTAAAGCTAGCCTTTTTTCGTTTCCCATCTTATCTGTGTAACTTCCACTAGCTTTGTGTTTATCAACATTTTTTGCACCACCTTTGACTGCTCTAATGCCTCTTATTTGAATCCCTTGAGCCCTACCTACTTTGTCACCCAGGTCCCCCTTATTTCACTGTTAGTCATGTTTACTAGGAAATTCAACTCCGCTTCTGCAACCATTAAATTGAGGCCCTTCAGATGGAGAACATGGAAATTAAATGGAATGTGCATCAAAAGACAAACTCTCTTACCTTCCTCACTAAGGAAATTCACTCACTAAAGGACAGGCTATCTTGTCAAGATGACAAACTTGATGTTCTGTGGTGGCAAATAGAGGACCTAAAGCAAATGCCTCATGCTCCTAAAAACCAAGAAATTGGCAATATTGCTTCAAGCCATCCCATGAGAAATTGGCATTTAGATCTTAACAAGCCTCCTAAGGAGGCTTTCTTTTTCCTTTTTTAACGAACTCATATTGTAAATGCGTCCTATTGTTAGAACAATTTTGTAGGATCCATGAGTGTTGCTTCGTTATCATAGTTTGTTTCCATCTTAGTTTTTTTGGTACATCAGACATTGCCTCCTTGGAGGATTTAATGAAAAAAGAAGATGTAATGCTTTTATATCTCTCGTGTATTTGCTACGACTGAGCGCAAATATTAACCTAATTTCTACTCATTTGTGTTTGAAAATAAAAATCAAAATCTCGATCTCTTGTTATTTAAAATATGTTTTTGAGTGCAATATAGATTCTTCACCCTAAAAAATCTTTGGGGCACTTGGATTGTATTGAGTTCACAACTCAAACTTGTGATTCCAACAAATCCTTACTGAATTCTTTGCAAATTCAACCAGAAAATATGCTCAAAAAATCTCCAAAACTTATAATGGATAAACTACACCTTTCATATATGTGTTTTTAGTTTAAATAATAGTATTTAATACTTTTATTATTTGGTTAGTTTTAAGTTAATAAATATTTCATTTTACTAATTTATTTGATAGAGATTGTTATTCATAAACAAAAGGAAGCATTGTTTATATTTATATTTGCCTTTCATATTTTTTCTTAAAAATAATTAATTATTTCTTTTAATGTTTTATATTACTAACAAACTTAGATCCATTTTAATTGGGGATCTACCAAGCGCTAAGAGGGATCAAATCCCTTTTCACTCTAAAAGAGGTTTATACCTCAAGAGATTTAATCCTTTGACGCTTGTAGATTCAGAATTAAGATGAATCTAGGTTGGTTATATATATATATATATATATAGACACACACACACACACCATTAGCAAAATCATGGTTGTCAAAACCTCGAGTGCTTACCTCAAATTTATTTTAATTGTTAACTTTAATTTTTTAATTTTTTTAGTTTTTATCTTTTAATATTTTATTATTGTTTGCTTAGGGTAGCTCAATTGGCAATGGCCGTGGAAATGAAGTCTCACCGAACCAAAAGTATTGGATTCAAATCTTGTGCTATCCCCACGATCGTGGTGAGAAGTTGTAGTCCACACACACTTATATATATATATATATATATATATATATATATATATATAGTTTGACCGAGTCAAAATATGATGCTCATATTTAATAATGGTAGTTAATTTAACATATTTTATGGCTCACTGGGTGTAGAGTAGACAGTGACAATGTATTCTATTAAGCCACTCTATGGTGTAAAGGTCACTAGTTTGAAACTTCATGGGAAAAAATCCAACCATGCTAAGGGATGGTGTGGCCCATGGTAGGTGTAATCCCTGGGTGATTTTGATAGCTTAGATGCCCCTGGGTCGCAACTACTCAAGCCACAAGTTATACGTGTCAATAATCTCAGGACTTACATAATCTAGCAAACAAAAAAAACATTATTTACTTTATGAATACTTTTTTCTCATTTTTTTAATTTATCATTAATGTGAGTAGTTCTCTTAGTACTTATGGTATAAAGTGATACTCAAGAAAGTAAATAAATGGGATTGAAACTAATAAAATGATTTGAATAATGTTAATCATCACCTTCGGACTTTATGTTCATAATGATGTTATGCTTGCTTTCAGTACTCAAGATAAACAAATCTTGATCAAGCTCGTATTTGCTCAGTGGATACAATCTGCTCATAGTAAGATGTTATATAGTTTTGATATACTCCTATCTTCAATCAGTGGTCCATCATTTGATGCAAGTAAGAGCATATTGTTACCTAGTTGGTTAAATGTTATTAATGATAATAATAATTCATTTTTCTCAACAATCAGTCCTCAAGACATTTTGGTTCATCACGCTATTGCTCTAGGTTTGCATACAACTACGTTGGTCCTAATTAAAGGTGCTTTTGATGTGTGTGGTTCTAGGCTAATGCCACATAAAAACAAAATTGGTTATAGTTTTCCTTGTGATGGTTTGGGATAGGGTGGTACTTGCGATATCTCAACATGGAATGCTTTTTATTTAACGCATTTCTGGATGTTGAATATTATTGGATGGTTTACTTTCTATTGGCATTGGAGGCATATAACGTTATAACAGGGTAATTATAGCGCAATTCAATGAGTATTCCACTTATTTAATGGGATGGTCAAGAGATTATCTATGGTTAAATTCTTCACAACTTATTAATGGATACAATCCTTTTGGTATGAACAATTTATCTATTTGGGTGTGGATTTTCTTATTCGGGCATCTTGTTTGGGCTATTAGATTTATGTTCCTGATTCTTGGCATGGATATTGGCAGGAACTGATCGAAACTCTTGTGTAGGCCCATGAACACACGCCTTTAGCTAATTTAGTTCGATGGAGAGACAAACCAATATCCATTTCCATTGTTTAAGCATGATTAGTTGGATTAACTCACTTTTCCGTAGGCTATATATATTCACTTATCTAACATTTTTAATTGCCTCTACATCAACTAAATTTGGTTAATTAGTCTTCATCAGTTTCATGAGTGAATAGGATACCATTGTATCAATAACAATACCCCACAAAGAAAAAGTAATCAATGTATTATTACTCCATCTAAAATATGATCTATATTTTTATTTTTGGCAGGTAATAGTACTGACTAAACTATTATGGTGAGAAAGAGTCTCATTCAGAGAGAGAAGAAGAAACAAGCACACGAATGGAATTAGCATTTAATTCATCAATCTTTGGAGGAAGAAAACAAAGTTTCATCATTGGATGACAAATGCGAAATTCATATAAAAAAATTGCAATCTTCACCATGTAATAGTGCACCTACATGTCTCCATCGATGTTGTTCTTCGACTGGAAGACCTAGAGCCAATTATCGATACTTTAGATTGTTCGAACACATACTTTGTGAGATGGCCCACGCATGTTTATTCCCGATGATAGCAAAATCGAGTCGGTAGGAAAAGAAAGAAAAAAAGTAATTGAAGTTTCTTGTGGTAATGGAAAAGTACCCCTAACCATATATAGGGATAGGGGTAGTATATCCCATGATTGTTTGGTGTACCCATTTTGATTATGATATCAATAAATGGTGCGGAGTAGAGTAGACTGATAGCTCACAAGGCTCATAACCTTGAGATCAAGGGTTCAAATCCTATCTTTTCCTAACCAGAACATACGAAGTCTTTTGGTCTAGAAAGGATTTCTCTCTCAATTATCATTTCATAATTGAATGATAAGTGAGGAGATTAAACGATCATTACATCAACTATTCGTTTTCATATTCCATGTGACGGGTGGGTAGCAGGGATTGAACCCACATATTCTCGTTGGAAAAGATTAATTTTACCATTCAACCATACTTGAATTTTATTTGTTATCTATATATATATAATTGAAATGGAAAATGCATATATGTTTAATCTCATTCGTAGGTAGATACCATTTTTGAATGGTCAAGTTATTCATTCAATTACATATATGGAAAACCCTTCCTCCTTGGTCCTAAAGTGAAAGGCCCTTCATAAGAGCTATAAAACCCTCTCGGAGGTGGGGGAGGAAGTTTGAACCTAAAACATCTAGAACAAATCTAAGATATGAAAGAATTAAGGATACCTACAAAAAGGATTGATCTTATCCATAATAATACAACCGAAAATACAACAATTTTTCTACTTGACCAACCATTGAGAGAGGCAAGTGTAAGAGGATACTAATCACTAGTAAAAATGAAATAGCAATTAATGTAAACACGACCAATTGGAAAGCAATAGTCATGGTTGTGATCTTATAAGCTCCCAACAAATTAAATAGAATGTACCATACGATCCCCAATTTTCAATTCTGATCAAATTCACTATGGAAAGGATTTGACCATAAATTGATTGAGCTTTTTAAACTTTTTCAATTTGATATTTGAGTGTGAGAAGAGAGGGAAATTCGTTTCTTTTTTCCATTCCATATTACGATGAAAAATCATCATATGCCAAAGGTATAGTTGGTATTGACACAACCTTATGCTTATATTTAGGGATTGTTCCAAGTGGTAGAATATAAGTTGTCCCCAAGAGAGATGGTCAAGTGGTTGATGGCTTCGATCTTGAAAAATGGTATAGTAAAAAAAACTATCGAGGGTTCAAATCCATCTCCCTCCTGTTGTTTTTCAAAAATCACATTTATTAGTTCGGTCTGATACAAAAAAAATAAAAATAACTTAGTTGTATATAAATGAGCTACAAGGATCTAGTTAGAAAGAGAAAATTTTCAAATACTCATATCCCATTGATATAGGAGATAGATATAATGAAATTGAATCAATTTCTCTTTCATCTAGTTTGACCTATTGTTTAAGTTAAGAGGAGTCATGGAAAGGACATGTTCAAAATCACGATTAATTCCTTTCTCAAATCCTTTTGCAGTTGCACGACCCCTTCCCCCATGCCACAAATGACCTACAAAGAAGAAAACCCTTGAACGAAATGGGAGGTGGCTAACCAACTTTGAGGAGATACATAATTCACCACATTGATTTTAGTAGATACACTACCCACATAATTTAAACAACCTAAAGGAGCATGAGTCATATATTCTACTGAACATTATTCCTACCAAGGTTGTATGTCTTTTCTCAACTTGCTCAGATCCAAACCATTGGAGCCCCTTAGGGGTTCCAACCAAGGAGCACGGAGATCCAAAAAATGCATCGTTTCCCCTTCAAATACAATTTCTCTGGTCGGAGAATGTATAGGGTATTTACCCAAATCAGTGGATCCTTGGGCAGACCCCACACTAGCTCTAAGACGTTTTTCTCTAACTGAAATAGTAAATGCTCAAGCTTGCAAGTCTTATGGGCCAGTGGACCCATAAAATTCACTGGGATAAATTGTATTGTTGAAACAAACAAAACAACAAGAAATAAAACCAAATACATATAGAGCCACTAAAGTATAGAATGAATAAGCTTCTCTGGACCATACAATGCATGATGAGCCCGTGCAAAAGGTTTGGTTAAGATATGCCATATACCACCGAAGATACAAATAGAACCTAACCATACATGTCCTTGAATTACATCTTCTAGATTGTCCATTCTAATGATCCATCCTTCTCCTCTAAAAGGAGATTTCGATAAATAAACAAAAATAACACTTGGGTTAAGAGTTGGGTTCGTAATTTTTCTTACATCACCACCATCGAGAGCCTAAGTATCATATACACCTCCAAAAGGCAGATATTTGAGTGTTAATTTTTAATGGATTTAGTAGCAGCGGACAGGTGTTCTAGTCTCTACAATGTCTAAGAGGCTAAGGAACATGATATCTCCAAAACCCATAAAAGGTTTCGCGAGATAAGACTCAAAAATGCCTTAATTAAACTAATTATCCAATAATTTAATTATTTCCTAAGTCTAACTTAGGGAAGTTGGTTAATTACAGTTAATTAATTAAGGTAATTCGATTTTTCTCTAGAGACTTTTATTGATGGAGTCAAAGTGATCTAAGCCATTGATTGGGATTAGATCTTGGTCGTTAGTTTCCCAACAAAATATTATAAAAGCAAGTCAAGGGCTTGGAGAAGAGGCATTAGAGAAGATCGTGTATCATTTGAGCAGTTTGACTTACCCAGTTTGCAGCATTCAACAAGGGCATAGTTGAAGCTAAGGAAGCATCAGAGAGCAAGGGATCAACATAGATTTGGGAGTAGGGATTATGGAGGAAGATTTCATCAATATTTCTAGTGTTTAGGAGACAAGAAAGAGGAGGCCAAATTATCTACAAAGGAGGTCATACAGAGTGGTGCAGATAGCTAGAAACCCAAATGTGAGTTGCAAGAAGAGACTCATTTCAGTTGCGAGTAGCTGGATAAGGGTTTGGAAGATAGATCGAATTGATTCCAGAGGAAAAGGGAGGATAGGCATCCCACCTGGAGGCAAATATGGGATTGTACGAATTTAACTTGACTAGCAATGCACATTTCCCAGAGGTAGTGCGAATAGCTTGGGAAAGTGTGAGTTGCTGGGACAAAGGCCACATCAATTATAGAGTGAGACAAGGGTGTCTTCTAGTTTATTTTGATAAATGAATGTTCTTGGAGCCTTTCTAAATTGGCATGAATATTATTGTACTCCTGAATTTTCTGAAGAATTAATAATAAAACCCTCCTCTGCAGCACTGGTTTTCTCTCTAGGGTTTTTCTAGGGACATTTGTCCAAAAATAATGGTGTTATATTTTGTGTGTGTGCATCTATTTCTCAGTTTCATATTTTATATTTCCGCAACATTTTTGTGAAGAGTGCATCAATGATTTAATCAGTATTTATCGAGTAATAATTCATAAGACAAATAAACTGCTAACAGTTTCGATATTAAACCCCAGTTGTTGCATTCAAGGAATTTTCATATTTTATTAGAGCATAAGTTTAGATTAAAGAGTCTCTAAGAAAGAGGAAGTAGGATCGTGTAGATTCAGAGGGAGATATGAAGCAAAAATTTCAAATCTACGTAGGCCATCCAGGCAATGCAAATTGCAGGAGGCAAAAATTCGATTTTTAGTCCATGTTGGAGGAAAAGTTGGATTTGCCTCAGGAGCAGTAGCAACAGGTAGTAAGATTATCGAAGAGGGTTTTCGGTGAGCAGATTAGTTAGTTCGCAGAGTAGATCTAGCGTAGTGATTTTGCACCAAGGGTTTTGTAGTAGCATATCAGTGTAGGGAAAGGAAGAGAAAAGCACGCCGACGGAATTTCTAGTAAAATTCTCGGAGCGTTTCCAGTTTTCTAGTTGCAGGAAAGGAGGCTATGCTTTCCAGTAGACGTGACACATTGCAAGTAGTTTGATTGCCAGTTCGAGTTACACTTTCAGTTGTGTTTGTTGCAAAAGCTGCAGATCGTGTGTTAGTACTAGAACAAAGGTAGAGCGAGCAGCTTCAGTGTCTGATAGCAGGTAGTGACAGTATCGACAAATGATTTTTGGTAGCAAGATCAAAATCCTAGGGCAATATTACATAGTCCAATGCGAGTTTCAGGATCTAGTTGTAGGTAGGAGTTTGAGTAGCAGGGAGCATATAGAGTTAATTTTCTAGAAGGAGAAGGAGATTTCTAACATATATTTCTCGTGTTTTTGAGTTTTGCAGAGATGGTCGCAGTGGGACTAAGAGATTAGGACAGGTTGGATGAAGCCTCCAACTTTAGCGTCTGGAAGGCAAGGATGCAATTCCTATTGGATGAGCATGGTCTCAAGGAGTTCATGACAATAGTTGTAGCTGAACCGATAGATCCTGTCTAGTTACATTATTATAAGAAGGATATGGTCAAAGCTAAGAGGATGGTTCTTATTGGGGTTTGGGATCATATCATCCTGCATATTGCAGGTAAGAATACGACAAGGGACATGTGGGATGTCATTGTGAAGTTGTACCAGGATCCATCTGAGAATCGAAAACGATTCTCAAGGGGAAGTTGCGGACAATTAAAATGCAGAAGGGTGAGAACTTTACATCTTATCACACCAGGTTTCATGGAGTTAGAGATGAACTTGCATTTGTTGGAGAGAAACCATCAAATAGTGAGCTAGTCCACACAACAATCAATGGGTTCTCCAAGGAGTGGTGTACATTCGTCCAAGTGATTTTTTGGCAACACACACTTCCTAGTTGGGAGCGCCTACAAAGTGACTTCACTCAAGAGGAGCTAAGGCTTAGCCTCATAGATTGTACCACCAACAACAGTGGTAAGGGACCGAAGGTAGAGAAGGAGGAGGAGAATGTAGCTCTTGCAGGTAAGGGAAAATCAAAGATGGGTCCCAGTAAGGGACAAGACTCTAAAGGAGAGAAGAAGAAGAAAGACTTGTCGAACATAAAGTGCTTCGATTGCGGAGAGTTTGGTCACCACATCACCCGATGTCCAAAGAGGAAGAAGGACAAGAATGGGAAGCATACAACTACTTCGATAAAGATTGATGACTTGTCTTCCAGATTGGATGATGAATTCATTATGTTTGCAACATTATTGTCAAATGGAGGAGGAGTACGTTGCTCCAGTATGCTAGATCAGGCAAGGTCAGTGGGAAGAGTAGTGAGAGGTCTAGGTCTAGCCATGGTGGACTTTATTAGTATATCAAATCCATTTTTGTGTATTATTCACATGGATCAATACCTTTGCTACGAAGGACAACAATATTTTTAGTAACAGGAGGATAAAAGAGTCAACAAGGCACAATCAGGTACTTGAGAGACAATGCAGGAGCTAGAGTGGTGCAGTCAGAGACTTAAGGGACAGTTATAGGGTCAATTACAGTGACGTACTAGTTATTGAGAAATATTTTTGATGTCTTCTTCTGTAGTCGGCTTACAAATAATTAATTTAATTAATAATATTTTTATTTATTTATTTAAATATTATTTATTATTTATTATTAATATTTATTTATTTATTTACATACATGTGTCTCTATATATATGTGTGTATATATACTATAATTATAATAATAATAATTATTATTATTACCTGTTTTAGATCCTTAGCTATATGTTAGTTGTTTTATTATAATATATATAATTTTAAGGATTAGTTTTGACTTTGTATGTTAACCAATTTTTTTTATTTTTTTTTAATGTGATCCTGTTAAATTTCATTTACAGGAGAGTAGGTTCTATTTATGTATTTCTTAATTAAATCATTTGGTTTATTAATATTAAAATTTATTTCATTATATAGTTATTTATTTATTTTCATTTTCATTTTATTTATTTTTTATTTTTTATTTTTAATAAATTCTTATTCTTTTTATTTTTATTTATTTATTTACTCATTTATTTTTTTCTCCTTATTTTTCTATTATTTATTTTATTTTGTTTTGTTTTGTTTTTTATTTTGTTTTTTTTTTATTTTTATTTTTGTTTTTTATTAATTAATTTATTTGTTTTATTTATTTATTTATATTTATTTTATTATTATTTTTTATTTTATTTTATTTAATAGGGGTTTCCAGGTATTACTTAACTTTAGACCGTCGTCTCTATTCATGTTATTGGAGGATTTTTCGATTTCAATTGCTTCTTTCACCCTTCTTTTTAAATAATGGTCTTTTTGTGAATTAATTTCACTTGTTCCATGCAAATATAGTGTGAGGAAGAACATGCATGCTCAGCTAGCCCTGATTTTCCTGACCTATTTCTTGAAATATCATTGATATGTTCTTTTAGCCTAATGCCAAATGATCTTCCTGTTTCACCTATATATATTTTGCCACATGAGCAAGGAATCGAGTATACTCATTTGTGGTTTTTTGGGTCAATTAGATCCTTGGCAGAATGTAGCATGTTTTTGATGGTGTTAGGGGGTGTGAAGGCAACCATAATGTTATGCTTGGTGAGAATTCTGGCGATTTTGTCTGTGGTTCCTTTAATATAGGGTAAGGATATTCTAGGGTTTTCTGGAGTTTTTCTTTTTTGGGTATTGGTTATGGCTTCTTTAATTATTTTTTGGATAACATTTTTCTGATAGCCATTGTTTATAAAGACCTTGTAGAGATGGTTAAGTTCTTCTTCTAAATGTTCAGGGTCAGAGATTCTTGAAGCTCTGGTAGTTAGGGTTTTGATAACACCGACTTTTTGCTTTGGATGGTGGTGGGAGTTTGAGTGAAGATATTTGTCAGTGTGAGTTTGTTTCCTGAAGACCTGGTGACTTAGTTTGCCATTTTTCTTTGTAAGGAGGACATCTAGGAAGGGGAGCTGGTTGTCTTTTTCAATCTCAATAGTGAATTTAATGTGTTCTGAGAGACTGTTTAAGTGGGATAAGAATTCATTAAGTTTATCTAAACCATGTCTCCATTTAGCGAAAATATCATCTACATATCTTTTCCATTCGTCTGGGGTAAAGGGGAAAGATTTAAGGGCCATTTGTTCAAAATGTTCCATGTATAAATTGGCAATCAGCGGAGATAAAGGAGAACCCATGGCAACTCCATGAGTTTGCTCATAGATTTTTCCTTTGAAACTGAAGTATGAAGATTTAAGGCAAATGCTTACTAGTTCCACCGTTTCATGGTCTGTAATATTCTTCAAGACTTCTATGGCTTGATCTACTGGAATCATAGTGTAGAGAGACACTACGTCAAAGCTAACTAGGAGATCATTGTCACTAATTTCTAGGTTTTTAATCCATTCTGTGAAAGAAGCGGAATCTTTGATGTAAGAGGGAGTGTTACCTGATAAAGGTCTAAGCTTGTTTGCAAGGTATTTTGCTAACCAGTAAGTGGGTGATCCTATGGTGTTCACAATGGGTCTTAGAGGAATTCCAGATTTATGGATTTTGGGTACACCATAGATTCTAGGGATGATGGCACTATTGGGAATTAACCTGTTCTTAATGGTAGAATCTAGAGAGGAGTTTTTGATTTTGTTACTAACTAGGCGGAGGATTTTGTTGCTAGGGTCCTTGTTGAGAGTTCTATAGCAACCACTTTTGTTAAGGTGTTCTTCCATCTTCTTATCATAATCTGTCCTATTCATAATAACAGTGGCATTTCCTTTGTCCTCTTTTAAAATCATGATATCCTTGTTCTTCTTGATGTTTTTTAAAGCTATGGATTCTTCTTTGAAAATGTTGTTGGGAGGGGGTTTGGCATTTCTGAGAATTCTGGCGACGTCCTGTCTTATTTCTTCAGCAACATTTTGATTTGTGTTTCTAATGATGACCTCAGAGGGAGTTTGGCATTAGAGGGAGAAACCTATGGGAGTTGGATCTTCAAGTTCTGAGAGGTCAGTTCACATAGGTGCAGCGATGGAAACAACACAGCCACACGTAGAACGTAGTGTGAATTTCCCAGCTATTGTGAGGAAGGTGCAGTTCCAAGCAGAGATACCCCAGCATAGAGGCATCAACAATGTGATATTAGATTATGCTCATTAGCTTGGTGGACAATATCTACCATAGTATTTTATTCATAGTGATTTTGAGCAAAAGGGAGTCATATCAGTTTGAAGATGTGAATAAAGTCTGTATCACAGATGTAAGACACCAAAAACGTGGATCATTTTTGCTACAACATGTTCCCATAAACCAACAGGTAGCTAATATACTCACGAAATATTTGGGGAGAGCTAAGTTCATCTACTTCAGAGAACAAGTGGGTATAGTGGAGAACACCTTATTCGCTAAGAGGGAGTGTTAGCTTTTGATAGATTTGGTAGCAGTGGATAAGTGTTCTAGTGTCTATGATGTCTAAGAGGCTAAGAAACAAGAGATCTCCAAAACCCAGAAAAGGTTTCACGAGATAAGACTAAAAAAGGCCTTAATTAAATTAATTAGCCAATCATTTAATTATTTCCTAAGTCTAACTTAGGGAAGTTGGTTAATTAAAGTTAATTAATTAAGTTAATTCAATTTTTCTCTAGAGACTTCTATTGGTGGAGTCAAAGTCAAAGTCATTGATCAGGGTTAGATTTTGGTCGTTCACTTCCCAACATAAGATTATAAGAGCAAGTCTAGGACTTGGAGAAGAGGCATCAAAGAAGACTAAGTATCATTTGAGCAGTTCAACTTACCGTATTTGTATTATTTAGTAAGGGTGCAGTTGAAGCTAGGGAAGCATAAGAGAGTGAGGGATCAACAAAGATTTGGGAGCAAGGATTCCAAAGGAAAATTTCCTCAATGTTTCTAATGTTTGGGAGAAACGAAAGAGGAGGCCCATTATCTACAGAGGAGGTCATACAGAGCAGTGTGATTAACCAAAAACCCTAGTGTGAGTTGCAGGAAGAGACTTGTTTCAGTTGTGAGTAACCAAATCAGGGTTTGGAAGGCAGAGTGAATTGATTCCAGAGTAGAATGAAACTAGACGTACCACCTGGAGGCAGATCCAAGGTTATGTGAATTTATCTTGAGCAACAATGCACATTTCCAAGAGGCGATGCGAGTTGCTAGGACATAGGGCAGATCAGTTGTAGAGAGAGACAAGGGTGTCTTCTAGTTTATTTTGTCAGTAGAAAATTTCCTGATCCTTGCCAGATTGGTAGGCAAATTATTATAGCTGAAGAATCAATAATAAAGCCTTCATTTGATATATGATGCATTGGTTTTCCTTTCGGGGTTTTCCCACGAACATTTATCCAAAAATAACAGTGTTATATTTTGTGTGTGTGCATCTATTTCTTTGTTCTGTATTTTATATTTTTGCAACATATTTGTGAAGAATGCATCAGTGATTTAATCATTATTTGCCAAATAATAATTAAAAAGACAAATAAGTTGCTAATAATTAGGAGATTAAACTCTAGTTGTTGCATTCAAGGAATTTTCACATTGAGCACTAGAAGAAAAGCACCAACATCTAACAAGATTAGGTGAATAACCAAAATTGTGGTCATTTTGTTTCGATCTTTCCACACATAGCCAAAGAATGGAAAATATTCTTCCAACATTTCGAATCTTATGAGTGCATGATAAATACCACCAAAACCTAAAACCACAAAATAAATTAAGTGAAGTTGCCCAAACACAAAATATGAAAAAGTTTCCATGATTTCCTCACCAGGACTGATTCCCCATCCTAGAATAGTTAGATGGGGAAGTAAAATGAATCCTTGTTCATACATGGGTTCTTTTAGTACAAAATGAGCCACTTCGAATAGGTTCATTTCCCTGGACCATAATATAATTAATCTCGCATGAGCCATGTGAGCCCCAAGAAATTTATCAGACAAATTGATAAGTTGGGCATTACCAACCCACTAAGAAAAACCAATGGTTTCTTGATTATGACCAGCTAAAGCTATAGTTCCATTAAAGAGAATTTCCACTATAATTTCCATTGAAGAGAATTTGAACAACACTATGTTGTCATGGGCTTCAAAATTGTTGTTACAGACGAAGTTATCGCAAAATTGATAGGGCTTCTTAAGACAAGAGAACGATGGTTCTCAACCAAAGTGGCCAATCTTGAAGCTAATGCCATATTTTTACAGCAGGGAGAAGACTTGACGTCCAAGCATAGGGGTTTTGATAGAACATCTCTTCATCACCCTTGGGAAGATGTAGCCCTCTTCATCCAAAAATCCATTACCTATGAGGGTCGTTTTAGGTTTATTTTCAATTATCACTTTCAATTGTTGGCACACTTGAGGACAATGCATTTGATTAATTTACCATACTACTTGCTAAAGTCATTACAACACATGGCAAAGGCTGTGAAAGAGGAAAAACATCCAGAAACTTGCGTCACTAACCATGCGCTCATTAAATTAATCATCATGCATTCATTATAGAGACAAGGGAGCTTGTGGCATGCTTTAATAGTGATACCTTGATATGGTGTGAATGAGGAGCATGAAGAGAGTGTTGAAGCAACACCGGGTGATGAAACAACCCTTAATGCTAAAACAACACCACGTAATGAAGCAACACCCAACAATGAAACAACACCTATTGTTGAAACTGTTATATCTTCCAGGAGAAAGACAACTATAGGATCTAAGCGGAGTAGGGTTGATACACCTCCTATGACTCATTGATGAAACCCTAAGAGGTGGAGTTCCATTAGAACAACCCCTAGTTCATCCTCACGAAGAAAGGAGATGCAGATAGAAGAACCTATGGTGGTGTCTAGTGACTCGTTAGAGGAAAGTTGAGGTGGGTAATCGATTGTAGAGGAAGTGTTGGAGGAAGAAATTGCTGGAACAACAACTGTGTCTAAAACTAGAGATGAGGAAGTGAAGACAACTGAATGGACCAGGTTGGGAGTATCAATGAAGGTAATAGTGTAGAAAAAGAAAGTGAAAAATCCAATTAATGGAAGAACCCCTGGCAAAAGGGTGCGAGTAGTTGTTATAACAAAAGGGACTCAAAAACCTATTGCTACAATTGAGGGGGAATGTGTTGATACAACTAGACCTGATGGGTTTGAGGAGAAATAGGAGCAAGAAAAGCAAGAGAAGTATGTAGAGGAAGGCCCCTCTACATTTGAAATCCCGATTGTTGCACCGGAGCCTGAACAAGAACCAGAGAAACAACAGGAGACATAAGGACCGGTAATAGAAGAGCAGACAAAAGAAGAAAAAGTTGTTACTTCACTAGGTAAGACAAAAATTGACCCTCTTGATCAAATTGAAAATTTGATAAAGGAAAATGAGGAGTTAAAGAAACAAGTTGCCTTGGTTAAAGAACAAATTCGTTTTAAGAATGAAACTGGATTGGATACATTGGCAGAGGCTATAGAAATGGCATCATCTAATGTCTCAGAAAAAATTTGTAAAGGCCGCCAACAAATCCTTGAGGAGGCTAAAATCATGGAGACTATTACTATTTCAGTTGGAGTACAAGTGGGGGAGCGGGACAAAGAATTTCAACCTGCTATTCCACAAGAACATGTTGATGACATTGTTGTTACACAAGAACCAGTAGTCAAAGTAGAGCAGGAAGAAGAAAAACATTCTGCTAATTGACAAGAACATGTTTATGATGTTGTTGGTACATAAGAACTAGCAGTTGAAACAGAGCAGACTGAAAATAAAAAGACTATTGTGCCACAAGAACCCATCAATGATGTTGGTTACACAAGAACCAACAACTGAGCTAGATCAATAGGAGGAGAAAAGGGATTAGAAGGAGGATGTTGAAACAACATCTTAAACAACTCGCGTTAAATTTGAAGATTTGATGAGGGTACTAGAGTACAGGGAGAAATTAGCTCTCTTTCCCAAAGATGAAGTCATATTCCTAAAGGAACACGAGGAAATGGTTAATAAGCTTAATAAGTATTGGGCTGAAAAATTAAGCATTGCAGAATTTGTGAAAATTTAGAACGAGAGGAATCAAGCAATGAAACAGTTGAAGGAACTGCAATGAGAGGTTAAGATATTAGAACATGAAAATAAGCTCATTTATGAGATCATTAATGGCTTATTGTGTAGTGGGATTCCTTCTCCTTCGTATCCTTTATATTTGCAAGAAAAGCATTTATCTCTTCCAATTAACAACCCTGAAGGAAAAGCAACCATATAAGATAAGGGAGATACACGACTTCTTAGAAACATATCAAAGTGCTAATTTCTTAGAACAACATTTGTTGTGCACGCTGTACTTGCATGATCTCACTTGCTTTGGGGACAAATCATTCAATCTGGCACCTTATGTGGGAGATGTACAACTCAGTGCTTTCATGTATTTTATGCAAAATTAGGTAGGCTGGAAAGTTTTCCATGATACTGTAACAACTAATGAAGAATGGGTAGAGCTATTTATTAGAGGAGAATGTGGTTCAGTTGAAGTTGTTGCACACAAATACAACAAAATATGGCAGTTTCCATCCACTAAGACACTATTGATTGACCATCAAGGATCAATTCTATGGAGATGCCAGATAAATATACAAGGAATAAGAGATGGTTCTTTAGAAGAAAGCAAGTTGAGATGGGATCTTTCTCGATAAGAATTGAAGAAGGGAGACTCCTATTATTATCAGAATTTTGAGTAAGCACTTTCCAGAGTTCATCAGTATGTTGACTATATTAGGAAGATTGGTGCAGGATGGATAGGACTTAGATTCAAGTTCCCTCTTGTTTGGTTACCCACACATCAGTATCAACATGCATATATTATTACGGATATGTGTTGGGAGTGATAATTGGTTATTTCTTGAGGATGCAGGGCCAGAGGTGAAGACATGAAAGGAAAATACAACCTCACACAACTTTACTCTCAACATGTCATGCATTAGTGACATGAGTCTGCATGAGTACATGCAGAAGCTTAAGTTGGGGGGAGATGTTACGTCACAAAATTGTCATATTTTCCCTACTTATTTTCCTATTTTTTAATCCCTTTTTGACCAACAAGGCTATATCTTATTACTGTAACAACCCTTATTCACCTAAGTATGTCATTTTTCACTTGTCGCTTTCTTAGTCCAATTCTACTTATAATTTGAAATTAGAACTACTTTCTTAGGCTACTTTTTATCATAAAACTAATGTATGGGTTGTTTCAGGTTTGGATGGTTTGTCGAAGCTTGTTGTTATAGGATTACATTTCAATTCCTTTACCGATTTGGATTAATTAAGGTTTCGGGAGTTGTTGTTGTTACATAGACAATTTCTTAAGCACATGTTGCCTTTCCTAATCAGACTAGATCTAGGAGCGCGTCAAAGTAAAAAGATATAACTCATCATTTGGAGATATTTATGGAGCATCTAGATCATTTGGTTGAGATCTTTTGTAACTCTATTTGTAATGAAAGGAAATTGTTATAGTTTTGCCCCTTCAATGGAAATTGTTGTGTAATTGTTAAGATATTGTTTTATTTTAAGATCACATGAGAATCAAGATATTCTCATTGTAATTAAGATCTATAAAAGAGAGTACTATTTGCCCGCGAGGGCTAGAGTGAAGAATTGGAGAATAGGATTGGAAAGGGGAAACACCAAAGATTTGTAATCCTGATACTTTTATTAATTCAAACCTCAACTTTGTGGTTCAATAATTTCCTTTGAGTAGTTTGTATGCTTTTTAGTACACCAACCCCTGTTGAAGAGGAAGGGCCCTCCTTCTTAGCAGGCACCACTGGTTAGTTAGAGTGGAATACATAATTGCATAAATATTTCTCTTTTATTTGATTTTTGTTACTGCTACTATTACAGTTAATTCTGTGCATAATTTAATTAATTACAATAAGCTTTCCCTCAGTTTCATGTGCCAGTGAATTATTTGCTTTGTTGTTACAGTTTGGATTGCACTTCCTTTTATGTGTGCAGGTTGAACAAGTGATGGTTTTGAGGAGTGTTGTGAGAGTGATTGAATGATAGATTAGATAAATATTTATCAGTTATGTGATTGTTGTTACTGCTACTGTTATAATTAATTTTGTGTGTAATTTAATTAATTGCAGTAAGCTTTGGATGGTGTGACAGCTTAAGTCCTAGACTAGTCCCTCAATTTAGTGTGGTAGTGAATTATTTGCTTTTTTGTTATAGTTTGGATTGCACTTCCTTTTATGTGTGCAGATTGAATGAGTGATGGTTTTCAGGAGTGTTGTGAGAGTGGTTGAATGAAAAATTGCATAAATATTTCTCAGTTATGTGATTGCTATTACTGATGCTATTAGAATTAATCTTGTGTGTAATTTAATTAGTTTCAATAAGCTTTGGATGGTGTGACAACTTAATTCCTAAATCGTTCCCTCAATTTAGTGTGGCAGTGAATTATTTGCTTTTTTGTTACAGTTTGGATTGCACTTCCTTTTATGCATGTAAATTGAACGAGTGATGGTTTTCAGGAGCGTTATGAGAGTGGTTGAATGATAAATTGCATAAATATTTCTCACTTATGTGATTGTTGTTACTACTTCTGATATAGTTAATTTTGTGTGTAATTTAATTAATTGTAATAAGCTTTGGATGGTGTGACAGCTTAAGCCCTGGGCTGATCCCTTAATTTAGTGTGGCAGTGAATTATTTGCTTTGTTGTTACAGTTTGGATTGTACTTCATTTTATGTGTGAAAATTGTATGAGTGATGTTTTTCAGGAGTGTTGTGAGAGTGGTTGAATAACATAGTAGCTTATTCTGCAGTATTTCTTTGCATTGAATCTGTGTGGAGCGTGTAACAACTTCGTTGATTGCTGAGAGTGTGTGTGCAACGACTTTGGGTTGAGATTATTTTATACTAATCATCATATGCCTTAGCATAGAATTTGCACGACAGTCTTGTAAAAATTCAAGCCTACCTGGATCGATAATTAAATGTAAGAGTGGGTCAACCAACATTAAAATGCAAACAATTTCAAAATAATGAAGTTAACAAAGTTACTTATTCAAATCATTGTGAGATACGGGCATTAATATGTTATTAACTTTTATGTCTTCACGAACATATGTTGATACAAAATGAATGGAAGAAGCATTAAAGTAATCCTATTTTTTCTGCCAATAATTCATACCATATCTTAAACATTATATTAACTGAACAGAATTTACAGTATTTATAGCCATGAGGTTCATCTCAGCCTAGAAACGAGAAAACCAAAGAGACAAATCAAAATTTGTCTGCCCTTGAAGGGGGAAACTAGAGCTTACAACTTCCAAATTATTTCTAAAAAATGTGTGGCCATACAAATTACATAGGAGGGTTGAGCCTCGTGGCATCTGGATAATAGCCTGAGGGGTGGTAACAAATGTGAATTGCAACAAAACTGAGGGTGCCTCAGTCGCAAACTCGGAACTTATGGGCCAAGCATGGGGTGCTATCGCACTGATCACCATTGAGCCAAAACAAAACTGTTTTGCAATCCATCAAACCAAAACAAGGGGAGAGAACTAACCTTGTGTTGATCAAGTGGCCGACAGATAATGCGTGTTGCTGTGAAGGCAAACTGGTTCTGAACTGGAGTCGCCACGTGCTTGAGAGCTGCCACGAGCTTACATCAAACTGGTAACTTCCAAAATCTCCTCGATAAGAAAACACCCGTATGAGCTGGGCTGAAGGGAAGAAGGGGGGGGGGGAGAGCTTCAGTCATCAGCGGGTGAGCGAGTGGCATAGAGGGAGGTGGAGAAGGTTTGTGAGAGGGGGGATGGGAGGATTTGGTTAGAGGGGAGTGTGCGAGAGACACAACAGGGGAAGGCATGTTGGGAGGGTAATCGATATCCAGGCCTCTATCCAAATGATTCAGGGAGGAGGACGAGTGGCTGAAGAGCACAAAGAGCTCAGTAATTCGGTTGGTAGCCTTGGTTTTAGCTTCTTCCTTTTCCTTCAGTTGTCTCACCAAGAGGTTGTAGAGGGCCTAGAGGGACGAACATCCACGACGTGTCTCCTCTTCTTCCATGGCCAACATCTTTCTGCGAATGCTATCACATATGTCGTAGTCAAACAATGTGCCTATGGAGGTGTCGTCGAGGGTGGTTTAGGGTCGTCCACGACCTCTGCCCCGACCTGGGCGATGAACTCTCCCTCTGTCACCACTCATGAGTGTGATGCAGGGGAAGCAAGGTGCAAGGATGAGGTTAGAGGGAGCGACGACGATCACAGGGGAAGGCAACCAAAGGAAGAATAAAAGGGAGAGATCATCCGGATCCAGGGATTGCTATTGTTATAGTTAATTGTGTGTAATTTAATTAATTGTAGTAAGATTTGGATGGTGTGACAACTTAATTCATGGACCGTTCCCTCAGTTTAGTGTAGTAATGAATTATTTGCTTTGTTGTTAACTGTTTGGATTTCACTTCCTTTTATGTGTGCAGATTGAATGAGTAATGGTTTTCAAGAGTGCTGTGAGAGTGGTTGAATGACAGAGTAGCTTATTTTGCAGTATTTCTTCACATTGAATCTGTGTGGAGTGTGTAACAACTTTGTTGATTGCTGAGAGTGTGTGTACAACAAATTTGGATTCGGATTATTTTAAACTAGTCATCATTTGCCTTAGCATAGACTTTGCACGACAATCTTCTAAAAAATAAAGCCTACCTGGATCGATAATTAAATGTAAGAGCAGGTCGACCAACGTTAAAATGCAAAGAATATAAAAATAATGAATTTAACAAAGTTTCTTATTCAAATCATTGTGAGATATGAGTATTAATATTTTATTTTTTATGTTTTCATGAACATATGTTGATACAAAATGAATGGAAGAAGCATTCATGTAATCCTAATTTATTTTGCCAACAATTAATACCATATCTTGAACACTTTAATGATATTGCAATAGGTAATTTGTATTGACACAAATAATACTAAAGCATTTCAAAGTTTAGGCTATAATAATCATCATTTTTTAAATACAGATTACAAATAATTCTGAAAGTTTAGAAGTCTTGATCATTAACATCATTGTCTGCAACAATTTCATCCAGTGTATCATTGTTAATGTCCAAAAGATCTTTTAACTAGTTAATATTATCATCATTCTCGTCTTGACTTGCATCATCTTCATCATCACTGAAATCTTACTGTAGACCATCCATATTGTTACCAAATGTATTTGGATCATCATTTCCTCTACCACCCATATTATTGTCTTTTGTAACATCATGTAACTCTGTATTAATGTTGTCTTCTTGTGCCTGAACATAACCATCTTCAGCATCATCATGGATGTCAATTTCTTCAATGTTCTCTAATCCCTCTCTCTCATTTTGTTGGCCATCATTGTTTTGCTCAGTATCCACTAATGCATCATCAAATACATGCCTTAATCTTGGATCATAATGTATGACAAATATCCATTTCGGGTCCAGAATATCTTCATAGAAAAATACTTGCACATGAATGAGTACATACATATATTAGACATATGTTATAACAATTTTATTGATTAATAAACACATGTATATATTCACAATAATTAATGTATTAATAGATTATTGATCACTACTGCTTCTAATTCTTTGAGTTAAAGAAATACCTGCTCATAATGAATTGGTAGAACATAAGGCTCCTTATCCTCTGGTAGGAACTTTGAGGAATCTATAGAAAACAATCCACTATGGGTATCATGTCTTCGTGTCCTCTCAAATGCTTCATACCATCTACACTTAAAAATACAATATTTAGAAGAGCGGTAATCTAACTCAATAATTTCTTATATTTTCCCAACATATTGTAGATTCCCTTCAATAATATTCTTATCTTTTCAGCTTGATCGACTGGATTGCTCGAACTCAACCATGATGCCACAATTGAAGGATTTTCTCTTTACATCTACACATTCTACGCAATAATGTCGACCATATGCCCACATTGTTGGATATTTCCTTACCTGTGAAATACTATTTATTTGGGTTAAAACAAATAGAATGACGAATATTAAAATAGATAATAGTGTCAAAACTGCGACTTTCACATCCTCTAGACATGTTGATTTCATCTTCTGTTATGTTTGAATCTATACCCGCATCTTCTATTTGATTTTGAATTTGTTCAATAACCCATTCTAGTGTGCACTCTTTAGCCCTTTCCCCTTGTAGATCAATAGGAAATGGGGTATTCCTTGGGTCCGATCTCTTAAATTGTCTCCTTGCTTCTAACATTTTTTTATCTCTTTTTATCATACAAATCAATCCATTTGTTCATAAAGTCCATGTGGTACAGAATGAACTTGTTGAGTATATAACTTTCGTCTACACCTATTGCATGTCAACATGCTTATTTCAAACTCCAAAGCCCATATTGTTAATTTGACAAATATAGTATAGTGTAAATTAATGATCACAATAAAAACAACCACAATGATCATGAGTTTACTTACTAATTTCTACTTGAAAACCATTAGATTGTGGTTTTTCTCCATCAATAATATCTAATGCTTGTTCTTCATCCCATAAGCGTGGCCCACCTTCAAAAACCTTACCAAGGAATTCACAGGAAGAAAAATGCTTCATTCAGTACATAACCTTCAACCATGCAACCCTATAGATGTGCCTTTTTTCGAACATATCTTTTTAGAGTTTTCATATACCTCTCAAAGAAAAACATCCACCTCGTCGATATGACACTTGCCAATTCAATGTCATTGACTAGGTGTATAAGTAAATGGACTTGTAGGTCCATGAAACTTGTAGGGAGCTCCTTCTCAAATACACATACAATTTTTGCAATTTCCTTCTTCCATTTTGGCACTTCACATTCGTGGATCTCCTTGGATGTCACCCACCTAATATAAGAATACTAAATTAGTATGAACCTTTAGGCAAAAATTAAAATGCAATACAATATCTCTATGTCTCTCACACATGAACATTCCATACCACATACCTTGCAAATGTTGACAATCAACTTATGGCATTCCTCAAGTCAACAATAAGACATGGATCCCCCCTAATTGCCAATGGCATGATATGTTGTCAAACACATTTATCAAACATCATCATTAATGATTTTTGTCACACAATAGATTATCATAATATATTTAGTACCTAATTAATTTTATCAATACATGTTAAATGATGATATATATTACGTTCATAAAATTATGAAAATCATGTGTTTTAAATCATGTGATATGTCCATCAACTGTAAAAGCTTTATTTAATGATGACCCATAGTCAGTATGTGTCCTTATTGAATGTGTGACATCTTTTAGTTGGAGTAGCTCTTTCTTTTTCAAAATCTATGGAGCTTCTGCATATTTTTCATTTTCCCTGTTTGGCCACAAATGTTTTCTATCAAATTTGGTATGCGAAAGAGAAATATCTCTCCTTGATGACAAGATGTCCTTATCTTTGCCTAATATATGTTGAAAAATTAAATCTGGGACATTTTTGAAGATGTGCATGGGATCTAAGAGGTGAAATATTAATAGATCCTTCCAATGTGGGAGCTCATAAAATATGGATTTCCTTTTCATTGCTTCTGGCATCTTAATTACAACTTGTTCTGGTTCTTCAATATAATCACCCCCATCAAAAAAATCCTAACAAGTCTTCAATTCTGCATCTTCATACTTCTTAAGCCAATCAGCTGGACCCATAATCATGGGAGGGCCTCTATTTTCAACTTTTCCATCAAATTGTTTCTTATGGTGGTTTCTAATCCTATGATATGGTTGTAGAGAAACCATATTGTTTGCATAAATAAAGTTACAAATATATTTAGAATACCACCCCTAAAATTGTTCTGCACATCTTGGACATGCAAATATCCCTTTCTTTGAAGCCCTGCAATTTAATAAGGTTAATAACATCAAAATAGTAGTACAAAACTAAGTATGAGAGTTGGGATGAAAACAAATTATGAGTGTAAAGAGTAATTTTTTTTTTATCTTACCGAAACAACAACCAAGTCCTGGGAAATCATGAATAGTCCAACATAGCACACCATACAACATGAAGGACCTATTTGATGGAGGATGTGATATGTCATGCATTCTTATGCCTTTCCATAGTAGTTGCATCTCATCAATAAAAGGCGCAAGATAAACATCCATGTTTTTAACTTGATGTTTTCCTGGAACAATGAGAGTTAGCATAAGGTGCTCCTTTCTAACACTCATCCATGGGGGAATATTGTATACTATCAATTTGATTGGCCAAACACTATAATTTGAGCTCATGAAAGAGAATGGGCACACTCCATCAATTGTAAGACTAGGAATGATACTACGGGGTTCACCTTTGAATTTTGTTAGCCATTTTTCATGTATGTGTTTCAATGGTTTGGAGTCAGTTGGAATTCACATGAATCCATATTTACTCCTATTCTTTGCATGCCAGTCCATTAATTGTGCAAGTGACTTGCAACGAAACATTCGTTGAAGTCTAGGTATAATTGGCATGTGATGTAAAACCTTCTTTGGAACTGTAGGACCTTGTACATCTGTACGATATCTCTTCTCTTTGCATACAGGGCATTCTACCTTGTCTTGATAGTCATCTATGTATAAAAAGCAATTATTTTGACATTAATGAATTTGCTTATATTCAATCCCTAACTCAACCAACAACTGGCACAACTCTCTGCAAGTTGATGGCAACACATTCTCTTTAGGAAATATTTTAGTTTTTACTGCCCTGTAAGATTGCCAAAGATTAGATCAACTGAATGTTTGACTTATGATGAACATATTTGATATGTCAATCTATATTATTACTATTCATGTGAAAATATATGGTTTTAAAAGCTTTTTAAAGAAATATAAACGAAGTTGATGAATGTTTACAAATTACGTAGACCAATTGACAATGCATTGTAAGAAACAGATTTAAACTCACTTCAATAGAGTGGTGAATCCTTTGTCTGACCAACCAAATATTGAATTGGTTTCTAATAATATTAATGTGCCTGTGAGTTTTGAGGTTTTACTTGCACCTGATTTGAACACGGGTGTCTTTGCTGCTTGCTTGATGGAGTATTTCAATAGGCTGTTATCATCAACATTACGTTGGTGGTAATTACCCCTATTGTCATCATTATTGTTAACCATATGATCATTAATGTCATCATTGTTTCCATTCCCAAAGAAACCTGTAAGAATCTCATCCAATCCTTCTTCATGCATTGCATTTTGACTTCCATGCTCATCATCATTAAGGCCAATAGCTGGTAGCATATTTCTGTCATTAGTGTATGTGAATCTCATTAGTTGTTCAAATTTCTTAGGTGGTAGAGTTCTCTTTAAATATGTTATTTTTGCCCTGGTATGGTTTGGATCATCCCGTCCAAATCTTAATAGCCTAGTTGGATCAACTTTGGTATTAGTAGTCGTTCTTTCATCATCATCTTATACCTATCAACAAATGAAACCATTATTTAATGTTTGGCAAGAATTGGATAAATCATAAATGTATCAATTTCAAAGAAATATAATCAAATATTGCTTAACAAATCCCATCCCATGTATTATAGTCTTGACCAACCTCTTCTTCAGTGCAATTATTTGTTGTGTCTGAAGTATCCATTGTCATATCCTCTTCCATCCACTTGTTCTTCGTCATTTAACAGTTTTAGGTCCAGACCCACATACGTATGTTTTTTTTCTTTTGCTAGTTGAACAATTAGGTTGTGCATTTGTTCCAATTTCCATCTGAAATATCAACAACATGCATTCATTTATTTGAAGGTTGGATAATACAATATAAAGTCTAATAATAGTGTGAAAAAAGAGGGACATATCATAGAACTCTTGCTAATTTAAGTTAAAATTTAATAATCACCTGATGTCCTGTGACATTTGTTGTGTCCTTATTTAATATGACATGATCTGTTTCCATGTCCTCGTCTTGCCCCTATAACACATAACATAGTCAATGATGTTTAGTACACCAATTATATCATTTCAACCGATATTCTATCCAACACAAATGCTCACTTTACTCATATATTTGACATATGGATATCATGTTTTGGATTGAAAAAAAAAACAACATATTTTATATAACTTTATCTCATCTATGTTGTAGCATTTGTGAATTCATAAACACCATCCTCCTTTGGTTGAGGTTGCTTTATCTTCTTATCTTTGTTGTATCTGTAGATTTCGTATCTGATTCTATGGCCACCCACTTTCCTCTCGTTGATTTAGTAGGCCTACATCGTCCATGTCCTCTGCCCATGGCCTCCTAGAGATCTTATAATACACAACAATGACATTAGTCACATAACATCTATGCACTTCTTTGTTGCTCCATCCAATTTTCTAAATGCACAATCGATTTAAGCTCAACTAGTTTTCACCACACCTTTCTAATTAAAATGCCCCTATCTTCAATATAAACCTTTTTTGTTAATTTATACTCCCGATATGGTGACATGACACAACTCTTATAAATCGTAGATGAGGATTATAAAAACTAATGGACTAGATTTTTTTTCTTCATATTTTCGTTTAACTTAATTCAAACCCTTCATCCATAGTTTTAAACCGCCAAATATATGTATTTTTGTATATTGAAAGAAAAAACCTTTGACCCTATATGTTAGAGAATATACTATTTTCAAATTTTGATATTTAAGTCTTCTAAATGAACTCAATATATAATATAATAATTTGTATAAGTTAACTTGTGGATGAGATATATTTTCAACACCACCATCCACCCTATAAAGGAGTAAAGATGTATACATAATCACTAAGAAACATGACCTTTAAAGGTGAAAAAATATATGTGATTATAACTAGTGGATTGTTACATTATGAATCATTGGCTATTAAAATAAAATTAGAAAGTTTGAAATCAAACCAAATTCATTAGTGGGCTAGGAAAATATGACATAAAACACCTTTCATTGTACAGTCAAAAGACCATATATATGGCTTTACATCAACCAATATTTTAGCTTATCCCATGTGCCTATGCACATTGCACATCCAATATTGGTATTCAACTAGCACTACCACATTAAAAAATGTGGTTGATAAGCGTATATTAAGCACATTTATTCATATTTTTTTAGGGTGGTTCACAGACACTGGGTGGCTGCTACATCCACGGGAAAATCCAAGTAGATCAACTCGAAGGGATCTACCCACCAGCCAAACAAGTAGGGCCTAACCCCAAGGGCATCAAGGAGATTTGACCCCGTGACCTCCCAAATGGAAAAGTACTTAGCAATGAGAACTCAACCAACTGAACTAAGCTTTGGGGTTAAGCACATTTATTAATATTTATATCAACCACATTTAATAATAATAATAATTAGTATTATTATTATTATTATTATAATTATCCCGTGTGCCTATGCACATTGCACATCCAATATTGGTATTCAATTAAACCTCATAAAAAATGATAATAACATGGAAGCCTCCCACATCGACATTGCAAAGTGCAAAGATGACAATGAATACAAATTAGACCAAATCAAAATTAAAATAAAAAAACCCACCAATCTATAATTGGCGCGCACAATGGATAAAAATATTGTGTATCCCGACTATTCAACCAAAACAATGTAGTACATTCACCATATTTCCATTCTAATACTCACCAATTGCAAATCGAGGGAGCTTTGAAGTTCTGTGCAGAGTTGGAGCAGACCACGGTTGGAGCAATGCATTGAGGCTATGAAAGAAAATAACTAATCGATTGGATCTTTGTTGATGGTGGGCAGAGATATTGACAAACCTCTCCTCCCCTGTTGTGGATTTCAATAAAAAAAATTGATTTGTGGGTGTGATTCGACCTCTAGCAGTCATGAAATCAATTTGTGCATCTCATTCACCCCCTACTAGAGACAAAAATAAAACCCCTGTCCATCCATTTTGCACTATTGTTGTTTAAAACAGTTAGAGGGAAGGGAGAAAAACATAGGGAGTAAAGGGAATGGATTTTACACAATGCGGAGGAAAAAAAATTGCCTTAGGACGCCAAAAAATGTCAAGCAACAACAAAGGGAAACAAGAAAAGGGATCTGATTCTTGTGAGAATGAGGTATTTCATACTCAATTTATAGATTTGCACATGTTTCCATTGCTTGTTTGAATTGTATTTTTTATTTTTTAGTTTCAAAATTATAAAAGAAGAAATTAGGGTTTTTTTTTTCAAATAAAAAATAAAAAAAAATTATTATACATATATAGGGACATGACAGTGAGAAACTGAAAGAGGAAATGACTTCTATATTGGGGGTAGAAGCAATGAATAAAATAGAAGGTATGGACTTGTCCATGCTTTCCAAATACGTGGAAGAACGTACTAAAGGCACTGAAATAGACCAACCAAAGCAACCCTGTCAAAGGGAATCGATTGATTCCCCATCAACTCTTGGATCAAGCAAAAGATATAGGAAAAAATAAATCACAATAACCTCTAAGAATGTGGAAAAAGGAACAAATACGTCCAATGTCGCACCCTCTTGGAACACAAATTTCTTCCACCACTAGTACAGGTACTTATGCATCTTGCATTGGTACATATGAAACCGAGATAGAATATGATGTTGCCTCTACGAAATCAGAATGACAGATGCCAGGAAAGTGTTCAATTATAGGTTGAAGGAATCATTCCTTCAATGCTTCAAAGAGCATCTACATCTTGCATTAATGAAGATACCCATGCACCTTCAAAAGGCAGTCATCCCTGACATGTAGACTGAATTTGCGATAGGTTGGTCAATAAAGCAAGTAAAAAAACAAATGACTAAAAACTGCAAGATATTCTATTGCAAGCAAACGAAAAAGATAAAACAAATTCCTCCCGAGCTAAGGGCCAAAATAAGGCCAATTGATGTAAGCGGGAAAGTATTGAAAGAGCTCGTGAAAGCATATGATAGAGAAAAGCACGAAGGAAGTCTGACGAGGAGAGCATACATGTACTTACATTTGGTCATAAGATTATTTCAAACTCATTAAATGATTTTTATATTTTATTGCTGCATAATTAAATTGAATTAGCGTATGTTTCAAGAAAAGGCCCCGAAGGCCAAGCTTGCCAAATATCGTGCCACACATCACAGTGGCCAGACAAGTTTAGAAGCCCTAACATGAAAATTTGTAAGTATATTTAATATTTGAAATTATATATATATATATATATATATATATATATATATATATTGTATAAAAAATTAAATGACTGGATATTAATTACTTTAACTTGTCCATTTGCCATGTTTTGATAGGAGCAACAATATGATCATTATCGATCACAATTAGAATTTGATATGATTTTTTTCCAAAGAAAAAAAACGAACTTTTTATTAATAAAAATAAAAACTTACAAGTATATGCGTTAAGCATTCAAATTGACTGTATGAAAATGGAACATACAGCCCGCAGGATACACTCCTGCCTACAAGCAAAATAAAGAAAAATGCTCTCCAGTTAACCGAAGAGCAGCCCTCAAAAACCAGCTGGCCTAAGTCTTCCTGCCCTTCTTTTTCTCCACTTTTCGCCAACCATCAGTGTTGAGCGTGGAGGCAATAATGGCGAGCTGGTTTTCTACTGTGTTCATTTGTTGTTCCTTATCTGAATTTGATCCATCAGGACTGAGACTTCGTTTATTACCACTTATTTCCAGCTGGAGGTCTTTTTCCTTTTCCTCATTTATCTCTTTTTCCTTATTGTCCTGATCTTTATCCTTTGTTGTTTTATGTTCTTCCTTCTTTGCTGTATCTGCCTTCTTTAAAGCAACATCTATATTCTGCCATCCTTTCGGCTTCCTTTGTTGTGGCTTGCTCTTGTTGAGGCTTGGACATGCATTATACAAATGACCTGTTTGTTGACATCCCCGGCATCTGAAAGCTGTATTCTCATAGTCCAAGGGTTGTTTCCACTGTGTATTATTGAAGTTCAGGATTATGCTTTCAGGTAGTCCTCGGCTTAGATCTACCTCGACACATATTCTGGAAAAGGTAAAAATCCCTTTTATATGTCTCTCTCCGTCTATCTTTAACATTCTCCCCAGGGTGTTTCCAATAGCTGTTAAAGCCTTTGAATGCCAGAAATGTAAAGGAAGGTTATGCATTCTAACCCATACTGGCATCCTTGATACCACCATGGTGTTGGCATCAAACTCAGGGAACCATGGAGTAATAAAAAGTCCAGCACTGCCCCAGAACCATGGCCCTTGGTTGAGAACTGTTTCCTTTTCTTCTTCTGTGTGAAAACATACTATGAAGAACCCCTTAGGGTATAGGTAGATTTGGCAATTTTTTGTCCAAACCGTGTGGATCCATTGATACAATGCATCAGTTCTAGGCCAGAAACCATTGAATCTACAAATAACTGCATTTTTTTGTAGATCTGAGAATATGTTATTTACCTCTGGTATGTCGATGGAGATGGAGGGGCTCTCCGGTATTTGATCTACAATATACTGCCCCTGGGGTTCAGTGACAGCTGTAGATTCTTTCCCCTTTCCCTTCACTGCTTCCTTAAATGTCCCTTTACTTTGCGAGCTAGTTCCAGCGCTTTCGGCACCCCCTCGTAACCTCATATTAAAAATGATTGTAGAGCCTGCCTGGATGTTGTATTCTTGCAAGGTTCTGCTTTCCTGCAGCGATCTGCCCTCATATAAAAGGTGTTGTTCCTCAGCCGGGTAGCCAGACCGTTCGACGATTTTATTCTGCAGGTCTGAAACCCTGTCACTGTCAAAAGACCTGATCACGATTGTATTTCCTTTTGGCGTTTTTACAAAAATTTGCCCACCGGGTCTGGCAGTCTGGGATGGCTCTATTCTTGTCAGATCTGAGCCATCCCATACCTTATCCGATCTGTTAAAAAGCTTAGTTTCCTGAGCGTAGCTTTGGATCTCACTTCCCTTACGCAGTTCCTTTGTTCTTGAAAAGGGGTCCGTGGGAAAAAAAATTGATTTGTTCCCTGATCCCCGCTTTAGTACTGCTCGGATCCAAAACCTATCCTGCAGCCGCTTCTGAAGCACCGTCAGGTTGATGGCGATGTCTTGGAACCGGAGATCCATCTGCGGGCCAGCGGCATCGATCATATGCCAGTCCTGTTCCTTTACATTGACTGTTATTACAGTATCCCGATCCCCACCGATAAGGGTTCCCAGATCCGACCAGTATAGGGGTCGATCCGGCAAACGAATGTCTGAAGAGGTGAAAACTAAGCTGGATCTATGCATCAAACCTCTGATCAGAGGGAAAAAGGCCCGATCAGTCCTCGAAATCCATCGCCTGAACCGCTGCATGCCAGGATCTGCGTTTAAGAAATGCTGGTCTGAAAACTGACATGCATAAACCTTGACGATTTCTCCCTGGCCCTGGCTGCGTTTGCTTCGTCCCCGACTACCAGTTTGGAGCGTGCCTGCACTCTCGTTGAGCTCGGCCCCAGTTTTCCTCGCGCAAACCCTTGCCATCCTTCCAGATTCAGTTCGGCTCTATAACGTTGTTGTGTTAAATGATCAGATCAGAATTTGATATGATACAAGAAAGAAAGTGGTTCAATTTTGTTATCTGGATGGAGAAAAAGGTATCATTAGTTGACTTTCAATAACTTACGTGGATATTGTTACGTTAATATGTCAATTTGCATTTCTTGTGTTGAGTTGTTTATTTATGTGTAGCTTGAGTTCTTTTGTGCTCCCATTGGTCATAACAACCTTATAAATCACAAACCTTTCACTATGCTCAAGTCCTTAGAAATCAATATCCAATCATGGCTATATCAAGTCCTTTGCCAAAAACTCTCGGCCAAAGGAGGGATGCAAGACCATGCAATAGATAACCTGTAGACAACAAAACATATTACATGGGATTGATTGTAGATGCTTGGGCTGAGAGCACATTACATGGGATTGATTATGGACCCAAGATACATGTGTTGAGGAGCACGGGATGATCGTCTTGGAAAACAAGAAGCCTTGTGATGAAGAGCACTTGACACTTGCAACCCATGCTTAGAGAGTGCACCACTCGAGGATTGGTCTCTTGACGTGTATACCTTGTGTTAGCGCTTGAAATTTCACCTCAGGCTGAGAAAGGTAAACCTCAAGGCTACATCAAACCATTCAGCCTCGTAGCTAGCCCTACGGGGCAGGAGAAGGCTCTCTCCGGTCAATCTCGGTAGATCTTCAATGGGATGAGATGACCAACAAGGTAAAACTGATATTAGGCTAGTAAATTGATTAAAAAGGTTGATTTGGGGTTTTTTGAGTTTTTGGTGGCAGATTGAGGAATTGCAATTTTGGGTGCGGGGATTTGACACAGTTTCTGCAGGGGGGTCTTTGGGGCGAGGTAGGAGCCTGTATTGATGCCTTTAGCTGAAGTGGATGATTAGGAAAGAAAGAGGAGAAGCTAAAGAGAGCAAACAATGACTTTGAATTCTCTTTAGACAGCAGAAAACATAGAAATTAAACAAATTTAAAAGCAGAGCATGGCAGACATGAATTCATACTTTATCACTTCATTTGTTTAATATGCAGAAGTAAAGAAAGGAGATGAAGCACATAAACACACTTACAAGTACATTAAGATAAAAATCATCAACACATGAGTCCACAAGAATCCCAAAGATGACTGCAAAACCCTGGTCTTCCTTAGCCAAAAATTGCAGAGATACAAGTGATAATACAATGATAGTTTCTCCCTCAAGAGTCCAACCTTCCAACCTCTGAAAATGATTAAGAAAATACATAATATAGGCAAGCCAACCTCTTCCCTTGCCTCTAGGGGTCGAGCTCATCCTTCTAGGAGCTGTTTCAACTAATTCTAAACTGAGCACTAAAATCTAGGCAGTCAAAACAACTTGCCTCTATAAGCTAGGAAACCAATCCATTCATTAAATATTTACCCTTGACATGAATGAATCTTCTAGAAGTGTTAAACAAGAGTAAAAGTGTCTTAGAGTTACAAAAATTACATCAAAGATAATCATCTTCAACCCCAAAAAGTCAAACCAAGTCAAACTGTGCTTTTTCGAGCTGTACAGTGAAATCTGGCAAAGTCTGCTCAACGGGTCGCGCCCCTTTGGAGCTCTGTTTGAGGCACTTCCCGGTGTCAGAATCAGGTGCAGGATAGCTCGTTGGAAAGGTCTTTGAGTCTAATTTCCAACCCAACTGGAATTTTTCAATTTTGAGTTCATTTTCCCTGTCAAAAATCAATTCTCCCAAGACAGCTTTCTGCAGTTCAAAAAAGTGGCAGAAAGTCAAATTTTTCATGTATTTTGACCTTCGGAGGCCCAAAACTCCATAAAAACTCAATTCCATCCATGGGCATATGTAACTTTGCATAAAAAATCAGGAAATGCTGAGTTTTTGTGAAAAGGAGTTGCCATGACAAAGGGTCTCACCGGGGGTGAGACCCGTTGAGGAGCCAAAACCTGTAAATTTCCAAAAAATGCCAAAATTACTCAAAATTCTCAAAATTTTTTGGGATTTGAGCTGTGGCTAGGCTATTGAGTGCCTTGATCTTTCAGTGAGGCCTCAGCCAAGATATGGAGGGGATCGGGCCTCTTTCTCCTTTTTTGTGCCTTGGCCAACCGCCTTGGATCCGGTGATTGTAATTTTGACATTTCTCTAAAACCATGACACCTGTGCAAAAAGTGAAGGAGGTTTTTATTCTTTGGCATGTTTTGGACAAAAACCTCTCTCAGTTTTCCAAAATTCATCTTTCATTGCTCTGGAACATCATTTGAGTGCGACTTGTCCCGATGTGTGAAACAAGGAATTTTGTCGAAATGGAGCGAAATGAAGGGGATAGGGGGCTTCTAAATTTTTGGGGAAATTTTTGGAAGTAGGGAGGGATGTTAGGAAGCAGGGGAAAGTGGAATCTCAAAGATTGAGTGAGGGGAAGGGGTCCAAAAGGGCAAAACACAGGCCAAACCTAGAAAATTGCCAAGTTGTAGCTAGAAACTAGGGTTTGTGCAAAAATGAGGAATTTGGCGTATCTAAGGGATGGGAAGTGTTTGATAAGGTACTTTAAGGATAGGGGAAGGTGTATGAACATCAGGAAACAAGTTTTGCCAGTGATTTGACCATCCAAGAGAAATTGCCTTCAAAACCTTAGGAGAGGGAAATGACCTTGCCTAGGCACAACTGAAGCATGAATAAGGTGTAAAATGACTCATTCGACACTAACATGATAATGAAAACCCTCTGAATGATGATAGGCTCAGCTGAATGATGACATGGACTGACATTTGGGCAAACCCTAAACCTAATGCCTATTGACCAAATTTTGCTTGAAGACTCACTGAAATGACAAAATTTGACCTTGACACTCTGAGATCACTTTGTAAGAGCATATTTGATCACTGGAGGAAGGCTGGAAAGACTGACACTAACACCTTGGAGAGAGAGTACTTCACTTGGAGACATTATATTGTGCATTGGATTAAATTTCTTGTGTAATTAGTCCACTTTACCAATGTTGGCCTCCCTCACCTACTCTATATAGAGGGAAGCAAATGTCTTTGTCTACACTATACTGATTATTCCATTTATATAATTTCATGGAGAGTTTTTACTACTTGTGTGATGCAATAGAGGAAGACCTAGAGTTTGGGACGTAAACCCTAGAGAAGAAATGAATATGAATGCTAGCACTAGGGATGATCTTGATCCTTAGCACTTGTCTTAGCAATTATTTTCCATATGGTAGGATGAAGGGTGTATTGAGGTCTAAAACACTTGTTTTGTAGTGATATATATATTGAATGAATAAGTAGATATGTAGGGACATTTCTATTAGAATAGGAACATTTACAATGTAGGCCTATTGGAGCATGTTTGAACTTTGAAGGCCTAGTTTGAAAGAAATGATCTGAAACTATATAAGGCACTTCCTTGCTAGCCCTATGGGGAGTATGGTTAGCACACAACTTGGTGATTTTTAAAACATAATTCTTCCTACATTCTAGACTACAACACAAGTTTGCTCATTATTCCAACTCTATCAAACCCTTATTAATCCTAAAACAACCAGACACATGGGGCAGGTGACGATAGACCTATAGATTCAATGTGAACTAGTTTTTGGAGAAATTAATGAATAAATTTAGCTGGCCTACTTATATGTGATTACAACCTTTAAAATCGATGTTGTAGTATGGAGAGAAGAACATAAAAGAAATTTGAGGTTCAAAGCATAGGGCTTAACAAAATCCTAAGCATTAAATATACAACAGAGAGCATGAAATGAAATAAAATAAGGAGCAAAGACTGCATAGTGCTTCATTAAGGTTTCTTAGATAAAAGTCACAAGTATCTCAACTATTCACATAACATTGATAAATATATTAATGAAATAAACCAACAACTTTATTATACAGGTCTCAAACGAAGAATAAAAAAAATGCATAGTTACTAAGAAACACCTCTTTGGATGCCCACTTTCGAGCTTGGACAAGCAGGATGAAATGGCTTATTGTTACAACATCCATTGTTACAACATTTGCTTCTCAATCTACTATTACATATGTTTGTGCTTCTCAATTTGTTTTCTTGATCCCCCAAGTGTTGGTGTCGTGTTGGGTGGCATAAACACCTCTTTGGATGCCCACTTTCAAGCTTTGACAAGCAAGATGAAATGGATTTATACCCCCTCAATTCTTACAACATTTGTTGTTACAACATCCATTGTTACAACGTTCGCTGTAATGGTCATTGTTTCAATAGTTTCAATAGTAGCAGTTGTTATAACATCAAATTTTACAACAGTTTCAACAGTAATCAGTGTTACAACATTTTCAACAGATTTAACATTAACATGTTGTTATGGCATATTTTGTTACAACATCTTCTTCTTAATCCGATACTACCTATGTTTGTGCTTTTCAATTTGTTTTCTTGATCCCCCATGTTGTATCTTTGTAGATAGTCCTTAGCTAAAGAAATGAGCCAAAGCATCAATATGAGGAATTGAGAGGAATTTAGAAGGCTAAACATTCTCCCTGAACATTTAATCATCTAATAATAACAGAGACATATAGGTGAACCTATAAAGTCAACACAAATATATCCAAGTACAACATAGAAGCAACAATCTAAAGATTTATGGGTAGTAAATTAAACAGATTGTTCAATTTCTAACTCATGTGTGAACATAACTTTGGAGAGGGACATCAAGGAGATTTATACTCAATCTGGCCCTTCCCAATATCCTATACTATTCCCAACGCAGAAACACGCTATGAAATTACAAGAATAACTCACAAGTACACAATTGTTGTCAAGAACGAAAACCATAAGCCTTTGATTATATCCAAGTTGAAAGTATTACAACAATATTACAAAAAACTTGCTCTAGGTATCAACCCTTTCTTATTAAAAAATAAAGTATATATAGAGTGCTTTACAAAATATCCTATCTCTTAAAAGATTTACCTTCAAAGTATTCTTTATCCAAAGCTTTGGATAACGTTTAAACAAATTTTAACCAATGTTGTGAACATCGACATCGGGATGAATCGACAAGGGTCCGGAAAACCAAAAAATCGTAAAAATCGGTTAAAAAATGACAAACATCGGCAAAATCAAGATACCATCAAGTATCGATAAAAATCGGCAAACATCAGCTAGGCCAAAAAATTGTGATTTCGAGATAAAATTGGGATGTTATCAAGATGTTTGCAACACTGCTTTTAACTAAAAATTGAAATCTGCTCAGAAAACTACTCCAAAAATGTTTGCAGATGTGCTTTATTTCTGCATTAAGGTTTGATGTATTTGAAATTGTTATGTTCTTGTTTCTCAAAATCCTTAATAACTGTGATATGTTGCTAATATGTTGCATTGATAAGCTGGATTTATTGAACAAATTTGAATAACTACTCCCATTCTTTATCTGTTGGGTAACTGAGATCCATCATCTGTCCGTACGATTAATCTACATCACTATACTTATCATAAGAAGGTTTTACTATGAACAAGTGTTTGATTTTGTAGCAGATGAAAAGGTTGTCATCTAACATTTGAAATAGATTCTAACCACTGATCTCTCCCTTGATTCCAACAAACTTTGTCCTGTCCCCTGCCTCTCTCTTCAACAATCTTTCATATTGATCTTTTATTACCATCTGGCCATATGAATTCTTAAATGATGGAAGACCTCTCTCTTTTAGAATATATATATATATATATATATATATAATTTTTTTTTTTTTTTTTTTTTTTTTATTTATTTAATTAATTAATTAATTAATTTAATTATTAATTTATTATTATTATTATTATTATTTTTGTAGAATTTATTGATTTGCACTAGAATATTTTCACACTTTTCCTTTGTCTTCAGCATCAAAGTTTTCTTCATGAGAGCTTTTCTAGTCTGAATAATTGATTATGTTCTATCTACAATTCCTAGTTCTTCAAGTTCTTCTCTGGACCTTGTCTTTAGAGCTTTTATTATATGACTTGCTTGTCTAGGTTTATTTCCCAATTGTATTTTTATATCATTAATAACGTCTTTGGCTCCTTCAATCAACTCCTCGTGTTCTACAATAATCTCCACAAACTGCGAAATATCAGACACATATAACATAAATTCTATCCAAATTTGTCTTTTAGCATGTGATAAACATTGAATATTGTTAGAGTTGCTCAAATATTGTTCTAATTGCTTTAGCAAATTTGTTTTTTTTCTTTATTTCCTTGACTGAGGCATTGTGTGATTCATTTTTGTTCATCTCAGCTCTATCCGATTTTTATTTCAATCTGCCAATCTCAACATCCTTTAGTTTAAGAGAAGATAATGCATGTGATATAATTTTTGTGGAACCTGATTTTGTTGTTGGAATTAGTACACTTTCAGTTTGGGCCTTCTCTTTTAACAACTCTTCCATCCTTTCTTTCATTTTTTGAATTTGCAAATTCTGTTCAATTATATAGGAAACTTCAACTGTCTTCTAAGTGCTTGAATATCTTCATTAACAATCTCTTGAGCTGCATCCACATTTTTGGGATCCAAACCTAATTTAATTACAAGGTCTTCCAATGATTTGATCCTAAGATTCTTCATCAGAGAATAACTTGTTTACTATTTTAAGTTCTACAATAGTATTATTCAAAGAATTCTACAATTTTGAAACATTTGAAGTAGAACTAGTGAGAGAGGAATAAATAATCTAACTAGTTTGTCTATGTAGATCACGCTGATCTATAGGATGGATTTTTAGTATTGAAAGATAAAACATAAGTCTTATAATCTCCAACAACTCTAAGAGCATAAACTTTAGGTTCAATAAATGATAAATTAAATTCACCTTTTTTAGTATAAAGAGTTGAAAGTAACCTGTTTTTACTGGAAGAATCTTACTTCTAGAACTTGGTATAAGTTACTACCTTCAAAGCCTGATTCTTTTTCTTCATTTCCAAAAACTCATAAAATATTTTTTGGTTAGAAGAAGAAGAAGGATAAGATTGTTTTGTCCCTAGATCGAATTCTTGCATTTTGAAAATAGGCTCACTTGAAACAATAGTAGTTGGTGAAGAAATTTAAGATGAGACAATGTTTGATACAACTCCCTTGATATTATTTGTCTTATTTCTCTTGTATACTCTGAACTGTTCCATTTCTAACTCTGATAAGCTTTGATCTATCCTCTTAAGTTCTTTTTCTTTCATTGGAAGTGTAACCAAAATTTTCTGTTCTGCTGACTGCTCCACAACTTGTTCTTCTGTCACTTCCTGCAAAGTGTTTTCCTCCTAGGCGTCATTATTAGCAAACTTCTCTATCTTAGGCTTGGACACATGGAAATAAGGTGGGGATTCTTGTTGAACTATGATGGCTTAAGTTCTCCCAATGGGGTCATATGGCCAAGTAACCCCCAATTTAAACTTCATTTGTCCCAATAATTGTTCCACCTGTTTGTCTGTTGACCTCTGATTCACTATAAATGGCCATACATGTGCCTTTAGTTTAAGCAACGTATGTTTCATTCTAGGAAAAAAATACACTTGATCTATATTGAGGCTTTGTTTGATGAATTCAAGCACAAAAATGCACACAGGAAAAAAAACTGGAAACTGATAGAGTGGAAGTTCACACCCATACAATCTAATTTCTATAAAATGTTGGTACAAATACCAATCACCAAGCTTTGTTTGTTCACTAAGATGCATAATCCTTTTGATTTCAGGTGAAATTTTGGGAGGACTATCACTAATCAATAAACTGTAGCATATGTGAAGAATTTTTTTCACAAAACCAATGAAAGAAAATTCATCTAAATTCCTTCTAACCAACGACATCCAATGAATCACAAACCATTGATTCCCTTGAAGATCTTGCTTTTGCAATTGTGTTTGGAATCTTTCTGATTGATAATACAAAAACAAGTACACCATGACTGATTGATATTTAAAATATTTTTCAACTCCAAATTTAAGAAACTGGTCATGAATGGCCTCAGATAAAAATTTGTTAAAAATGAATAAGGTTTGTGATTTCTTATCTAGACAAAAAGTTGACAGAAAATCTAGAACTACGTCATCCACTTTCTCATCACTCTGATACCCTAAAATACAACATAAAATGGATATGGTTTGTCTTGAAAACTTTGGAAACATTAATGAAGGATAAGGAAAACTATGAGTGGGAATACGAGTCCCTTCAGGCATGAATAATTCAAAAACAACTACTCTTTTTTCAAAACTTAACTTCTGATATATTTCCAAGATATTTTCACTCGAGAATGGGTGCAAAGAGTTGGGCAAAGATATGCACAAGGATTTTAAAATGGACTTAGAAGTTACAGAAAATAGGGTTTCACCATTTTGAGCAATTATGGTTTTCTCATTGGGTAAGTACTTGTCCGCACACCATACTACAAATTCCAGAAAAGGATGACTTTGAGGAAATATAAACTCGAGTAAAAATGACTCCCACAGAGAAAAATCGTTGTTGTTATCTTGAAACTTTTGGGAAGCCCAATTCTGCAATTCAAATAGGTCAAACTCTAAGTTTATATCTCCTATTATGCTTTCCCTATCAACTAAGGGAAATTCATCAATTTTTGAGAGGGTTTCAGACTAAACGTAAGACTTTTCCTTTAGTTGAACTCATTTCGAACTATCAACTTGTAGTAAGGAGCAAAATTACCTGTAAAATATACTTCATGTTGTAATTTTTCTCTGTCATTGAGGGGCTTTATGTTATTATGCACTTTGATTCTCTATGTCTGGCAACTGAAGGAAAGGTGAGAGGGGACAGGAAAAGGCGAGAGCGATTAAATTATGAATGGGAGAGAGAAAGTAGTGGAATGAACATTCTGATAAGGGGCATATTTAGACTTAAATTGAAAATGGTATTCAAAATTAAATGGAAAACGATCAATAAAATGGTGGTGGGTGATATTTATTACCGAAAACCGAGGATGGTTTTTTGCGTGGGAGGGTAGGCGGTAAGTGGTAATGAGTTGGGGGGCGGGGTATGCACAATTCAATTGTTGATGCTACGTTGCAAAAGTTGTTTTGGAAAAACAAATTTTTGCACCCCCACCCGCGCCCTCCCCCCTCTTTGGTTAAATGTCAAGCAAGCAGGGGGGCTGCACAATAGAACAAGAGTCATCGATCACCAAAGCATCAATCATTGCCAATAGTTAGTTAGTGTGCACGATAGTTAGTGTGCGACGTTTTGACATTTATTTATTAAAATAAAACAAAATAATATATTGCGACATTATATATTTGCGCGCAAACTATTACAAAGGGAAATATAGACAATTTTTTTTAGATTTTACTCAAAATTTTGAAATTTTCAATGTAACAAGAAAATGTTACAACACCCCAAGCACTGGTGTAGCGTTGGGTGGCAAAAACACCTCTTTGGTTGCCCACTTTCAAGCTTTGACAAGCAAGATGATATGGCTTTCTACCACCTCAATTGTTAGAACTTTTGTTGTTACAACATTTGTTACAACATCTGCTGTTAAGATCCGTTATAATGGTCACTGTTTTAGTAGTTTCAATAGTATCCATTGTTATAACATCAACTTTTACAACAATTTCAACATTTTCAATAGTAATGGGTGTTACACCATCAACTTCTACAACATTTTCAACATATTTAACATTGACATGTTATTATGGCATCTATTGTTAGAACACACGCTGTTACAACATTGTTTTTTAATCCATTTTTAACTATGTTTGTGCTTCTCAATTTGTTTTCTTGATCCCCTAAGTGTTGTAGTGTTTGGTGGCAGAAACACCTCTTTCGCTGCTCACTTTCAAGCTCTAACAAGCAAGATGAAGTGGCTCGTTGTTACAATATCTGTTGTTACAACATCTATTTCTCAATCTGCTGTTACATGTGTTTGTGCTTCTCAATTTGTTTTCTTGATCCCTCAAGTGTTGGTGTAGTGTTGGGTGGCAGAAACACCTCTTTGGCTACCCACTTTCAAGCTTTGACAAACAAGTTGAAATAGCTTTCTACCCCCTCAATTTTCTCCTCAAGGTGCTACATATCCTTCAAGGCTACAAATTCAACTGCTTTGATAACATATGATCCATAAATAGTAGGCCTATGGTCTGTTTATCTCATCAACATGGATCATTGTGAAAATAAATATAAAAGAAAACAATGATGTCTCTAAAACTCAATGATTGTTTCCAATGCAATTCATTAATCAGTTGTCAATGAAATTCATTTACAAAACCATACCTTTATCAAGTCTATTTCAAGGATACTTTGTTAGTCCAAGCGAGTTTGATCCGTAAACTGTTGTGGATATTCCATAGGGCAGTTCCTCATAACATATCTAATAATATTATATTAAAATTATGAAAATTTTACAGTATTATAGTTTATTAAACTTTAAGATCCGTGGATTTAACTATAATTAGTGCATGCATGTAAATGAAAATTATGCAGAAAAGTAGAGAACAAAAAAATAAGAACACACACACACATAAGACACAAGATATGCTCTCTGGGAAACCCTTTCAGAAGAGAACCTAGCTAGAAGGTGAGGCCACTCCGCTCTCTTCCTCTGTTTGGAAATATGACTGCAAGTACAAAGAAGTAATGTCTGTGGCTCGTGGGCTTCTACAGTGCACATATCCTCTCTGTGTGCTCTACCTTCTATCTATCATGGCTATTTTTTCTCATCTATCGAATAAAATGCTCTCGAAGGAATGGAATACCTCTTCCTCCTAGTGGCCTAGTTATAACACAACCCGATAGCCTATTGGCGGTTAATTTTGACTACATGACCTCTTAACTAGAGTTACAAAATAGAATCTTATTGATTATTTTACATCTCAAACATGTGGCTAGCCCCTTTTCCATAAATAATAGGGGCTGCTGCGGCATCCTCCCGAACTATAGGTGTGAAAACAAGAAGGTCTTCTTTGTGGCATAAGTTTTGCATACATACACTTATTGATGCACTTCTTGCATCATTGGAAAGGTATCTGTGTGTATAATATGTTATGAAACTAGCTCACAAAAAAGATAGAAAAGATAGATCAAAGCCTTAGAATTCAGCCTCTTCGAGGGGGCAACCTCCTTTACATTACATAAATGAACAATTCTTGGATGATACAAATGACATGACCTCCTTTCTATATATAGGAGTCTAAGGGGTCATAATATAATCAGAGTCGACATAACAATAATAATGTAAGGGCATAATAATAACAATAGTGGGCTTCTATGGGGCATAATAATAACAATATGGGGACTACATGGGCACAACAATATAATAAGGGGGTTGTACTAATAACAATAAGGGTTTACACTAGTAGTATAGGGTCCTAACATGCCACTCTCCTTAAAAAAGTGTTGTCCTCAATGCTTGAGTAGTTCTTGATGCTTCTATATAAAATTCTTGTCCTCCCATGTGGAATATTCGGCGGGTAAGTTCTTCCACTTGATGAGATACTCTGAAATTGATCGATTTCGTAGCTGTCGGGTTCTTGTTTCTGTGACTGCTCCAGGTTCCAATATGATTTTTCCTTCCTCTTCAAGTTCTGGCAATATTGTTTGAATTGGGACATTCTGCAACTTTTGAATGAGTGGCCACACTTCTTTGTCCTTCTTCCATTCATCCCTTGCTTCATTTATCCAATCTGGTTGGATAATAGAAATAGAACAAAACAATTCTTCCACATCCTCATTCTTTCTTGAGAATTCATCTGCAAAAATAATTTCCTTCCCTTTTCTGTAGATGATGTCAAAGTCATAACCCAACATATTTGTGACCCATTTTTTCTGTTCTTCTAAGGATACTATTTGTTCTAAAAAGTATTTAAGACTATCATGATCCATTTTTACCTTGAAGTGTCTTCCCAGTGGGTAAGGTTTCCATTTCTTAAGTGCATGTAGTATTGCCAACATTTCCTTCTCATAAATAGCTTGCTTGAGATGTAGCCGTAAAAATACCCAATCACCTACATCAAAAAAAAATTCACTGCGATGTTGATCTACCTGTTGTTTCATTCGACTCTGCACCAAAGTGGTGTTATCCTTTAAAAGTTGGAGAACTTGTTGTTGATGCTCGATGTGATCTTTCACTGCTTGAACCTTTTTCTTCTTGATATGTCCTTCTATCTTAAGAGTTTGAGGAGTGGTAATTTCTTCCAATGCTTTACAAGATATGGTCGGATTCATTTCTTGATGCTTGATGTGATCTTTCACTTCTTGAACATTTTTCTTCTAGATATGTCCTTCTATATTGATAGTTTGAGGAGTGGTAATTCCAGCCAATGCATTACAAGATATGGTTGGATTCATTTCTTCTTTCTCGATATGATTTTTCACTTCTTGAACCTTTTTCTTCTTGATATGTCCTTCTATCTTGAGAGTTTGAGGAGTGATAATTCTTGTCAATGCTTTACAAGATATGATCGAATTCATTTCTTCTTTCTTTGGGGTTTGTTCCTGGTGTATATCCTCTTCTTTTGATTTTTCTTGATCCTTTTATTCCTCCTCTTCATACTCTATGTAAAATAATTTCTTCTCAACACACTTATGACCTTTAGTGAATTTGCTATCACAATTGTAACAAAGCCCCTTTTCTCTTTTTTCTTCCAATTTTTGTGGTGTAATCCTTGTAGGTTGTGGAAGGCTAGGAGAAGAAACACTTTCATAATTATAGTCATGAGTGGTGAGATTCCTTGTTTCCATAATTTTGCTTTCAATTTTTCTTGCCCACCTGAATGCCTTCTCCAATGAATCAGGTTCGCAAAGGCGAACCTCATGTTGAATGTTATCCTTTAAAGTACCTATGAAGACATCAAGCCTTTGCTTCTCTGGAATATCATTTACCCTTATATTAAAATTTTGGAAGTCCTTAATGTGCTCTGCCATTGAACACTTTTGTTTGAGATTTATCAATTGGCTAAAGAAGGTGTTTCTCTTTGTATCCTCATAATGTGCTATCATTTCCTCCGTGAAAATTGACCACATAACAAGTTGTTTACGAGAACAAAGCCCTTTATACCATAAAAATTGATCCGGTTCTAAATATGAAGATGTAATACATACCTTTTGTAACAGTGGTACACCATGTAGATCAAAATATTGCTCCATCTGAAGTATCCAATTTATCGGATCCTTGCCATCAAACTTCCTCATATATCCTTTTCTTGATTTTAGGAGCTCGATCTTGAAATGCCTATAACTTTGTAATTTTGGCTCTTCCAGTTCTGAAATTGTGACTTGCAGTAGCACTCTGTTTCCTCTTTCCAATGCCACCAGTCTGATCAAATTTAGATTCTCCAAGGAAGAGTTGTGCACAATCTCCCAAGATGACCTGATTATATACCTTTTCAAAAGAGCGAACTTGTATGAAGTGCCATGTGTCACTGTTTTGACCTTAGGATCTTAAAAATATACACAAGAAACTACAGTTTGTCCTCTTTCTGGAGATTCTTATGAAATTTCAATCTGATGCTCAAAACAAAAGTTATGACTATTTTCCCTAGGTCAGTTGTTTGGAATGTAATTCAGGAGTCTGCAAAAAGGCCAACTTCCTTAGATCATATCTCCGCCAATATTGTGTGAAAATCTCTGAAATTCAGACCCGAGGTTCATAACGATTTTGGCTCAAATGGGTTTTGTTTTTAGCGTCTGAAACGTCGCAGAAAAAAGTTATAGCGCAAATTCCATGATGACCTGTTTGGAGCAGTGAAACCCTAGAATTCAAAGTTCTGATACCAAATGTTATGAAACCAACTCACAAAAAGATAGAAAAGATAGATCAACGCCTTAGAATTCAGCCTCTTCGAGGGGGAGACCTCCTTTACATTACATAAATGAACAATTCTTGGATGATACAAATGACAAGACCTCCTTTCTATATATAGGAGTCTAAGGGGTCATAATATAATCAGAGCCGACATAACAATAATAATGTAAGGGCACAATAATAACAATAATGGGCTTCTATGGGGCACAATAATAACAATATGGGGACTACATGGGCACAACAATATAATAAGGGGGTTGTAATAATAAAAATAAAGGTTTACACTAGTAGTATAGGGTCCTAACATAATAGAATTAAAAGGTGAAAAACTATAGCGAAAAAAGTTTTACCCCAAAAAAATGTTGTTTGATGCCTCAAAACACTCCCAAAAGGTTTTAGACTTCGTTTCACAAACTGGGTCCCACTGGTAAAAATAGTCCCATGATCTGATTCCTCCACTTTTTCCAATCCAAATGCATCGATATGGCTGAAAAAAATATAATGATCCAATTCAGATCACACCTCCCCATTTTGGGAGGCTTTTGGTCCCCAAAACCTTTTACTAAATGAAGTGAGGAAATTTTTCCTCCTTCTCTCTGGTGTACCATTTAGCTTTGCCTGGAAGTTGTCCCTTTAACCCAATTTTGCAAAGGTCATGTTTCCCTTGTCTTGTAGTTCTAGACCTCTTCTGCAAAATTGTATCTTTGGTAAGCTCTTCCTAAGCGTCTAGTGCCAAATCCTCCATAAAAGGTAGGACATGTTCCTCTTCCTGATCTAGCATGGAAGGCTCTTAGCGTTTCAAATTCTCTACATTGACAACTGAATAAATGCACATATATGGTGGTAAACTAAGTCGATAGGCATTATCACCCACCTTTTCCAGTATCTCAAAGAGAGCATACCTTAGAGCCTTGATTTTCTTTCTAGACCCCTGCAACCTATCCTTGTTCAACTATAGCCATAATCTTTCTCCCACCTTGAATGATTTCTCTATTTTGTGTTGATCATGCCTCGCCTTGTACTTCTCATGCGACTTTTGCAGTGTTTCCTATACATGTAGATGGATTTGCCTAATTTTCTCTATAAATTTTTCAGCCCTCAAAGCATCTCCTTTAAGATCTTCCCTCACTCCTCCTTGTTGCCCATATGCAATATCCAATGGTGAAGGTGGAAAATATTCAAAACACGTCTCAAATGGGGACTTTCTTGTAGAAGTGTGGACTGCTATGTTATAAGAATGTTGTATATATACTAGATTTTCATCCCAGGCCTTCAGATGCTTTTGGTTGTATCCCCTCAAAAGCTACACCAAATTCTTGTTGACTACTTATGTCTGCTCATCTATCTGTGGATGGAGTTTTGTAAATCTCTTCAACTTTGCGTCCATATTCTCCCACAATGTTGTTTAGAATGCACTGAGAAATCTTGTGTCCTTGTCTAAAATGATGCTCCTTGGTATCCCAAAGTGCAACCAAACCTGTCCAAAGAATAAGTTTGTTTCTTATTGTTTGATGACAGTCTTTTTACAGGGAATCATAACACACATCTTGCTTAACCTGTCAACTACCTCAAACAGGTAGCCATGTCCTTTCCTATTTGTCGGTAAACCTCCCACAAAGTCCATGTCAATTCTTTCGCATGGATGAGTAGGTACATGTAAGGGATGATATAGACCCTATTTCATGTTTCTAGGCTTGTTCATACAATAAATCATGCATCCTCTTATGAACCTAGCTACGTTCTCTTGCATCTTGGGCCAATAAACATACCTCTGCAAGTTAGCCACAGTCTTCCCTACACCAAAGTGCCTTGCAACCTTAGAGGTGTGAGCCTCTCTAATCAGCCGCAATCGCTCACCTTTAGGAACACATAACTTATCCATCCCATAGAGTAACCCACCCTGGAGATGGTAGCCAACAGTGCTGTCGCCATCGTACACATGACTCTTACTCTCCAACTGTTGATACACCTACTTGAAGTCCTCATCTTCTAAATATGCCTCTCTGTATGCATCATGGGTGAATGACGCCATGTGCATAAGAGTCCCCAAAGCTGTAATATTTGATGTGGGTGGCCTTGAAATCATATCGACCAACTTGTTTGTGTTGCCCTTCTTATACTTCATCACCAGATGAAATTGTTGTAAGAACCCCATCCGCTTGTAAAGCCTGGTATGTTGTAGCTTACTCTAGGCCTGCAAGTACTATGACGACTAGTGAACTGTGTGGACTATTGTCTCCTTTCCCATTAGATAGTGCTTCCACTTGTTCACATCTTGAACCATGGCATAGAGCTTTGTATCATAAGTATGGTAGTTAAGAACTGCCCCACGAAATACTTCATAATGGTAGCAAATGGCCCTTCCTCCTTGCATCAAGACAACTCCCATAACATACCCACTTGCATCTATCTCCACTTCAAGGGGTCGTTGTAAGTTTGGTAATGCCAAAACTGGTGCTTGGTTGATCTTCTTCTTTAGCTTCTCTAAGGCCCTTTGCTGACCTTTTCCCCACTAGAAACTCTTGCCACTTGCTATTATGGCGTGGAGTAGTGCTGCTATCGCTGAAAATGAGGCTATGAATTTCCTCAGGTGCTATGCTGCTCTGATGAAACTCCTAACCTCAGAAACATTAGTAGGCATAGGCCATTGCATGATGGCCTCCTATTCGAAAGATCTATCTTCAACTCTCCTCCCCAATCACATACCCCGAATACACTAAGGACGGTTGCGAAAACTTGCACTTCTTGAGATTTGTTAGTAGCTCGTGCTTCTTCAATGTTTCCAACACCTAAGTTAAATGTGAAATATGCTCCTCCTAGGTAGCACCTTATACTAGTATATCCTCCAGATAGACAATACCAAATGAATCTATAAAAGGGTACATTATATCATTCATTAATCTCATAAACATAATAGGTGCATTACATAGATGAAATGGAATAACTAACCACTCATACAAAACTTGCCTGGTTTTAAAGGAAGTCTTCCATGTAGCTTCTTCTTTGACTCGAACTTGGTGATATACAAACTTCAATTCCAGCTTGGTGATATACTTTGCTTGCTGTAACCGATCTAGTAGATCATCTATCCTAGGTAGGGGGTATCTGTTCTTGAGCATGATTTTATTTAATGCCTTGTAATCTATACACATCCACCAAGTCCCATCCTTCTTTAGCACAATGATGATGGGGAACCCACAAGGTGATGTACTCGGCCAAATGACACCATGTTCCAGCAGCTGCTACAACTGTTTCTTCACCTTACTTACTTCTATAACATGCTACCTGTACAACCCAATATTTGCCAATAAGGAGTCTGGAAATAACTAGATCTCATGATCCACTTCTCTCTTAGGTGGTAGCCCTTTAGGCTCTCAGAACACATCCTTGTATGCCTGTAACAAATCATCTAATTATTGTTTATGTTTCTTAGTACACCCCTCCAGGGATGCCTTGCCTCTTATTGACTCCTCTTTAGTCTGACTTTCTCTTAAAAATAATAAAACATACTTCTTGCTGGAACTGATCAATTTCTTGGCTTGGTTGGCACTTACCAGTGAAATTTTTTACTTCCTTTATGCACATTGATGAAGAATGATTTTCCATCCTTGATGAGATGGTACTGGTTAGCTCTCATCACAAATATTTCATCATGCATGTACATGTATGGACTCCCAAACATGACTCCACATACATCAAGGGGAACCACGTCCAGGTCTACTTCATCAATAAGATCAACACTGATAGCAAATCTATTTTTTCACTATTTTGTTACCTCCAGCTCTACATCCTTATTTACCCATCCCAGTGGATATGAGTTTGGATGATCACAAACTTCCGACTCCACCTTCTTGACTAGCTCTACGGTAATGAGATTCACTTGCAATCTTGAGTCAAACATGGAATCAATCTTTGTCTTCTTGATCTGTATCATTATATGGAAGAGCTTGGTCATTTCTTTCTCTTCCTGTTGCTGAAGGCTACTCAAATTCACCTCCTTCTACACTAATGTACATGCGATCTTCTCATCCACGTTCGAGCTTCTTTCAAATTGGTTGCTCGAATGAGTGGCCATGAGATTCTTCTTCTTCTTATACTTCTTCTTGTTCTTCAGGTTTAGCTCTGGATGCAACTTCCATCTCTTCTATGTATAGCCATCAATGTTGCAGTGGTTGCTAGGATATTTTCCTTGGTTGACTGCCATCTTTTTATATTTCCCCCTTTTTTCTTCTTCTTACCCTCCTTATAATCTTCTTGTTGCTCCTTTTGCTTCGATCCACTTGATTGCACTCTTTTCAGGCCTATGTTCTCCAGGTACTGTGCCTGTACACAAGCTTTGTCCACCAATTTGAGAATGAGTAACATCACTTTCTCATGCAAATGTCAGTGTATACCCCCCAAATAATTGAGTAAATCTTAGTCTTTGGAGAGATACCAACATTATATCCATCTTTCTCAATTCTATGGTGTACTCCTGCATGATTTGGCCCAACTTTTTCCTGAAATAATGCCACCGGATCTAGTGGTCCTCCACGTACCCAATGGGATAAAACTGTGACTTGATGAGGGTTTTTAAATCCTCCCACTTAGTCACTGGAGGTTCTCCCTCCAACCTCAAGGTTTCCGTGTGGCTCTCCCACCAAGTTAGTGCATGACCCTCTAATTTTGGCTACGCGAATGAGATCTTTCGCCCCTCCTCAATCTGATCAAAGCTGAAATAAAATTCTAGTTGTTGCAATCAGTGGTTCAGCTTCAGAGCGTCGATGCCATTGTGGTATGGATTGACATCTACTTTTGCTTCCATTTTCAACAGGGATTGATTCACGATACTCGAATTATTTTGATCTTTTCTGGGTTCTTTCTTCGACTAGTTCTCTGAGTCTTCCCGATCTCTTGATCCCCCTTCTGATTTATACTCTGCATTTGAAGCCCATCTTCTTTAAATATCCCCAACTTATTTCTTAGGGACGCCATGAGGATATTTACATTGCAATTTATATCGACTTGTTGTTTGAGCCTCGAAAACCTCACCTCTGTAGGATCACGAGGTTCATTTACTGATTTGTTGACCATTTAGGGTTTTACGATTTCCGACCCCACCGACCTGGATCTGCTGCAAATATCCACAAATACCCAAAGAAACTTGATCTGATACCAAATGATCCGTAAACTTCCATGGATGTTCCACTAGATAGTTCGTCACAACAGATCTAATAATATTATATTAAAACTTTGGAAATTCTACACTATTACAATTTATTAAACTTTAAGATCTGTGAATTTAACTGTAATTAGTGCATGCATGCAAATGGAAATTATGCATAAAAGCAAAGAACGAAAAAATAAGCACACACACACATAAGACACAATATATACTCCCTGGGAAACCCTTTCAGGAGAAAACCCAATTGGAAGGTGAGGTCGCTTCGCTCTCTTTCTCTGTCTGGAAATATGGCTACATCTACAAAGAAGTAATGCTTGTGGCCTGTGGGCTTCTACAATGCACAAATCCTCTCTGTGTGCTCTACCTCCTATCTAACCTGGCTATATTTCTCATCTATGAAACAAAATGATCTCGAAAGAATGGAATGCCTCTTCCTCTCAGTGGCCCGGTTATAACCCAATCAGATAGCCTACTAGTGGTTAATTTTGACTACATCAACTCTTAACTAGAGTTACAAAATAGAATCATCTAGTGTATTTTACACCACAAACACATGGATAGCACCTTTTCTATAAATAATGGGAGCTGATGTGACATCCCTCCGAACTATAGGTGTGAAAACAGGAAGGTCAACTTCTGAGTGGCATATTTTTTGCATACGGACTCCGATTGACTCATTTCTTGCACCGTTGGAAAGATCTTTGTGTGTAGAATTGATTTAGAAAATGCTACACCTAAGTGAATTTTTTTTACCCCCAAAAAACATCATTTGGTGCCTCAAAATGCTCCCGAAAGGTTTCAGATCCTGTTTCACCAAACTGGGTCCCGCTGGTAAAAACTATCCTGTGAACTGATTCCTCCACTTTTTACACTCCAAATGCATCGAGATGGACAACAAACAATATAATGATCCAATTTAGATTAGAGTTAAAGGATCCTACCCATGATGTATTGTTGTAATTCACGTAACGAATGCTCAACCTTCAACTTATATACAATTGACCAAAATAAACATTTGTTAGGATCAATGCTCTTGATCAACAAAGGGCATAATCGACTATGTTTGCATTAGGTTTCAAGACTAATTCCAAATGTATTCCAACATTATAATTCATCAATAAGAGGCTATTTCACAAGGAAGTTCGATTTATTTAGTTGAAAATTGCTGCAACATCTAAAATGCATGGGTTCACCAGTGAATAGAGGTTCATCATGACCAATCTGTGAAGTGTCTGATGCCAATTAATAGATTCCATGGATTATCTTGATTTTGACTTTGACCCCTAATTAATATCCCTGACAAACTCTACCTTGAATATGTTCTCAAACTGTTAGAGAAGCACAAATAATTTGCAACAATCATCTATATGGAAAGTGTTTACCCTGTAGAAGTCGAAAAGGACAATCAACTTATAGTTTTAGTGCAAACCTATAGAATCCCTTTAGGACAATTCTAGGTCACCTCTAAGTCACCTTCCTTGCATTCATTCTTAGACTAAAGTCAAGTTCTTTCATCGTCCCACAAGTCATTGAATTGTTTTTGACCTCTATGCCTAAGGTGGAACGATCCCTCTATCTCTTATCTATTGTGAATGTGAGCTTCAAACACAACCATTTCTACAGGAAGTGGCATAGACAAAGGGAATCTTCCTTTCACCACTTCTTGAAACTAGAGAGTCAGCACTACTAGTTACAATTTCACTTGTGCCATTATTGTTGATCCTTCTGCTCCACCTGGAGTTAACTCTAGTCTCATTCCCCATAACCATTTTAACTTCAACACCTTTACTACATCTAGCTACTCAAAATTGAAAGGAAACATTAACCATCCCTTCACTTGAGTGTGGAAATGTAGTGTATATATAGCACAAAATTTTATGGAAGCTTTGCTCAAAGGGTCCCTATACCTCCCTTTTCTTTTTATGTATCTATGTATATATAATTTTTTTGATTTTTTTTTTGAAAGACAATGATAAAATAGCTACAACACCATATTTTAAGCAAGACTTCTTCAAATTGCTGAAAAGTGGTGATACTACCAAGTTGAAGGGATCTCCATGGGTGTTACAACATCTGTTATTATAGCATCCACTTTAATGGTCATTGTTTTAGTAGTTTCAATAGTAGCAGTCGTTATAACATCAACTTTTACAACAATTTTAACATTTTCAAGAATAATGGGTGTTACAACATCAACTGTTACAACGTTTTCAACATATTTAATGTTGACAACTGTTATGGCATTTATTATTGCAACATATGCTATTACAACATCCTGTGACAACCCCATCCATGGTCCTTTCATAAAATGCATTGTAAACATTTTTTACAAATATGTGAAATTAAGGAAAAGGGATCGAGTCAAAGGGACACAGATTCCAGAGCTGGGGAGAAGGATTGCTTCCTTGGGAGGATGAGGTTTTCTTATGGATAGGATCTAAAATGTTTAGGACATCCATTAAAAGTTGGTTGGTGCATGAATTAATGAATTGGTTCTTAAAATTGAATGACCTGCAAGGAAGGTACACAAGCCCATGCACTTGGGAACCCTCACAAGGAAAAGGGAGAAGAAACGAAGAGGGGAACTGCATAATGAAAGAAATGAAGGATGAAGCAGTAAATGCGAGACAAGAAAAGAAGGCAAGGCATGGTATTCGAATTCATGCTGAAGGAGAGAGGAGACAGAATTCGAGCAACAAAAAAATAGATAAATCTAGTTCAATCAATAGGAATTGCAGAATAGGAGAGAAGAGAAGGGGATTCACTCTTAGTTTCCATGGAGGTTGTGGGTTGAGCTGCTAGTCTCTAGACCCTTATAACAGTTTGGGGTCCCATGGAGGCTGTGGGTTGAGATAGGATCCCTGGAGCCATGTAACAAGTTGGGTCCATGGGGGCTATGAGTTTAGATAATCTCTGGAGTCCTGTAACAACTTGGATCTCTCGAGGCTTTGGGTTGGGATGTAATCTATAGAGACCTGTAATACATTGGGTTCCCTAGAGGCTATGGGTTGAGATAGTAGGCTCTGGAGCCCTGGACAGCTTGGGAAGAGGCTAATCCTAGAGCAACATCAAAAGAAGACTTGATTAAAGACCTTGGTTATGACATTATTGTTATAGTGGATCTTGGACTCCTTGGAAGGGAGTGAATAGCTGTCTATGCACTTGGGGTGAGGTAAGAACCTCTGGACTCCCTATCCTGAGAAGAAGTTAGCATAAACTGGTGGGATTGATGAAGAGGCCCTTTGGATTCCCTGTTTCCATTGACAACTGGTGTTCTAATCCCTTAAGAAAGCACCCCCTCATAATATGAAATCTGGCTCTGGGGTGACAGCTGCAAGTGTGGCTACAACTATCTATGGTTGGGTGGAGAATCTTTGTCCCATACTCAGTTTCCATGCAACTTTAAAGATAAGTATTTGTTTGTGTTGCTTAAAGATTAATGAACTTATGATGCATTTCTGGATGAAACGGTTTGGATTCTTTTTGGACTGTAACAACATTTATAATGTGATGAGAATGTTGATGCCTCTCATGCATATATAGGTTTATAGTTATGATGAATAAATGCATACATAAACACATATGCTACACCTCCAAAATGAACAATGTTGATAAACAAGTTGAACTAGTGTATGCATCTGCAATGGAATGAAGTGATGTGTTAAATGCTCATTACCATAGTTCATAACATATACTCTGTAGCAAAATGTGAAATTTTGTATACAATAAACTAACTCGAGTCATTTTCTTGAACCAGAATCCTGTCTTGGGGTAAATTCTAATTCGTATTGATTAACAATGCATATGTAAGTAATACAAATATGTCATGAAATGCCACATGCAGCGGAAGGATTCATAATGATCTGGAATAAAAACTTGGAACATTGGGCACATAGACCCTTTTTATTAACATAAAATAAGTACATAAGAGACCACCCACTTAACAGGGTCTGTACATTTACATGGATGTTCCTTCATCGGGATGTAAGCTCTTGAACCTGTGCAAAAGGCATTAAGTCAACATTGGAAGGGTTATCCTCCCTTTAAGTGTAGGAATAGCCGAAACCCATGCAGGTAGGCTTCACCAGCCTTGCATTATAAGAAACCTATATATCTTCTTCTTGCATCAAGGTGTAGCTAGATTAGCCTCGGAAGTATCTGCATATCACCATGGAGATGATTATAGGACTGCTTTGAAGCCTAAAACCTTTGGCATGTGGTAGGCAATGTCGATACCTTTCAGGAGTTCACACGCATATGGTGGTAGGTAAGGGTTTCAGGAACACTTATGACAACATTCCCGAAATTCCTTATCTGAGAATCGGGAATGTAGAAGGGCCAAAAACACATTGGAGTTGGAGTGGCTCAAGATTATGAGGGATAACACAATAGGGCAACTTAATAAGCCATCGACGTTGGCACTGAGTACTAGCTTTGATACAGAGGTTTGCAAGACCTATGAGATAGAGCCATGGTCGAAAAAACCAACTTATGGACAAGTCTAGGCTTGCCCTTATGACAGCCATAAAGATCCTCGTCTGATGCATTGCTTAAGGCAGGGTCAAGATCCCTTAGTCGAGCCATGGCAGAGATTGAAGGCAAGCTTGATGCGATGCAGGAGGGCAAGCCTTAAACTTATAATGAAAAATCGACAAAACCTTGCATCACTCCAAACCCTAGTTGTGGAGACTCTTCATTGGCATGGGCTGATTTTTCCTTTAACAAAATTGGATGAGGAAGTGTTGACGTGGCCCAGAGGTACAAACCCGAAAGATTACCTTGAAGGATTGTGTGGTGTAGCTATGGAATCGACTAAGATGATGTCAACTAGGATGATCTGGCTAACACGCTAGCCCAGAAGTTTTGTGATTGGTCAGAGGTGGGCCCTCTTGATAGGTCCGTGACAGGTTGATGTGATGAGTGTAGGTCGTTGCATTCGGCAGAGCCTGATATATATATATATATATATATATATATATATATATATATATATATATATATATATATATATATATATATATATATATATATATATATATATATATATACTCTCTTGACTTCCCAACTCATCATGAGGGCCTCACAACTAGAGTTGTTACTCTACATGCTTTTATATATATATAAAGCATGTAGAGTAACAACTCTAGTTGTGAGGCCCTCATGATGAGTTGGGAAGTCAAGTAGAGTACAGAGGGAAAAAATAAATATATATGTTTAACCCCATTCCTCTAACAGTATGAGGGATTGGGTGTTGTTACACATCCACTATTACAACATCTGCTTCTCAATCCACTGTTACCTACGTTTGTGCTTCTCAATTTGTTTTCTTGATCCCCCAAGTGTCAGTGTAGTGTTGGGTGGTAAAAACACCTCTTTGAATGTCCACTTTCAAGCTTTGACAAGCAAATTGAAATGGATTTCTACCCCATTTGTTGTTACAACATCTGTTGTTACAACGTCCATTGTTACAGCATATGTTGTAATGGTCACTATTTCATAACTTTCAATAGTAGCATTTGTTAGAACATCACCTTTTATAGCAGTTTCAACATTTTTAATAGTAATGGGTGCTATAACATCAACTGCTACAACATTTTCAACATATTTAAATTGACATGTTGTTATGGCTTCTGTTCTTACAACATCCATTGTTACAACATCTGCTTCTCAATCCATTGTTACCTATGTTTGTGCTTCTCAATTTGTTTACTTTACCCCCCAAGTGCTGATGTAGTGTTGGGTGGCAGAAACACCTCTTTGGATGTCAACTTTCAAGCTTTGACAAGAAAGATGAAATGTCTTTTTGTTACAACATCTGTTATGGTATATGTTGTTACAACATTCACTGTTACAACATCTACTTCTCAATCCACTGTTACCTATGTTTGTGCTTCTCAATTTGTTTTCTTGATCCGCCAAGTGCTGATGTAGTGTTGGGTGGCAGAAACACCTCTTTGACTGCCCACTTTCAAAGATTTAACAAGCAAGATGAAATGGATTTTTACCCCTTCAATTGTTACAACATTTGTTGTTACAACATCTGCTCTAATGGTCATTGTTTTAGTAGTTTCAATAGTAGTGGTTGTTATAGCATCAACTTTTACGTCAGTTTTAACATTTTCATCAGTAATGAGTGTTATAGTTTTTTCAGTAGATTTAACATTGACATGTTGTTATGGCATCTATTGTTACAAAATCTACTGCTACAACACTGACTATTACAACACCTTCTTCTCAATCCACTGTTACCTATGTTTGTGCTTCTCAATTTGTTTTCTTGATCCCCCAAGTGTTGATGTAGTGTTTAGTGGTAGAAACACCTCTTTGGTATCCACTTTCAAGCTCTGACAAGCAATATGAAATGACTTGTTGTTACAACATCTTAGTTATAACTTATTTGATTTTTTATTATCATATGTGCACTTTGATATGATGTAATATTAGTTATATAACATCGAAAGTAATTATTGCATGAAATAAATAATAACTTTTCGTTCTAAATGTTTTTTTTTGCAGCACAAGAATCTTCCAAAAAATTAGAATGATCCTCATCACATAGATCTAGATCACGTTGGCTCCGATGCTGAGATGGTAGATGATGCTCATGTTTACGCAAATATAGATGACAATGAGGTCGATGCCGATATAGAATATGATGATGACGATGATGGTGATGATGATGATCACAATGGTGATGATGATCATGAGGCAGTTGTTGGTAGCAGCTAGTGACATTCATGATCATATAGACTGCATCATGGATCATTTTTGATATATTTTTATGATGTCAATTTTCATGGTTACTATCATATGTATCATTTTCATGACCTCTTGTACCATATTATTGAGTTGTATCTTTTTGACATGTATCATTTCGACTTATATCATTTGGACATGACGTATCATATTGACTTGTATCATTTTGTCTTACATAATTCATCATTTTTATTTATATCATTTGTACATGATGTATCATTTTGACTTATGTCGACTGTTGGACATGCATCATTTTCACATTTTTTTTTACAAGGAACGAGTATATTTCTATTAATCAAATTGGAATCTGGCCAGTGCCATTACATTTGAAAGCATCAAAATTTCCAAGGTTCTCCAAAATTGTTGTTACCTGTATCTTTGGGTACGCAGTAACGTTTTTTTTCCAGATTTACTACATCATTCTTCTTGTAATTTCTCCAAAATACCCCATTAATACTTACATACCTACATAACATAATCTACTTAGCTATTACTATGAAATTAACTACCCAATTCCCTCCACATTGTTCTAGCCGAGTTCCTTTGTAGCAGCGTTGTCGCTTCCTCCTGCCGAAATGGTTCTGCTGCTCCTTGCTACCCCTGCTCTTGCTCTAACTCCTGCTGATCGGGAAACAACGTAGGGAGAGCCTCTCCCTCCCCAATCGCCATATCCTGTTCACTGCTGTCATCAAGGTCAAATATTTATTTTAACACTAAAACAATTGCATTCTCCACATTGACCTCAGAGTTCTCCACCTTGTAATCAAGATTTTCTATCTTGGATATAATTACCTCCACCATCACTTGTACAATTTCAACATATTTTTTGATACCTTCCAACTGACCCATTACCAGGGTGAAATGAGAGTGAGCCTTAGAAATTATTTGCCCACATGTCCTGGAGATCATCTCCTTGATTTCCTGTTTGAACGTCTGGTCAATCTCATATGGGGAGCCACCAATGCCATTGCCTGACGAGGAGGACATGATCTCTTAGCCTCAGAAAAAATGTATGGAAAGCCACTCTGTGTGAATTATGCACAACCATTCTCTTATATCCAGAATTAACTCCAAAATAATCGCGGGGGGAGTCCCTTTGAGTTTAATGTTGTTCGCATTAACAATTGCGAATTCATTGCTTCTTGGTATGGACCATAAACACACATGGTCGAACTAAGACGTTCTTCCTTGGCCACAGAAATATCAAATCCTTTGCTGACGACATCCCACCTGGCCACATGCTTAGCATTAATCCTCGTGTTTAACCATTTGTTGGATGATTGACCCGTCATTTTGCTGGAGCGATCACCAATGAGCTTTTGTGTCATGAAATGAATACCAAATTTATGCAACCTCAGTCAGTCAGATTGTCTTCCTTAATTACCCTTAAGCATCTCAAGGTCCTTGAGTTATGAGAAATCATGGTATGTGACATATAGTTGTTATGTCGCCCTCCTCCATCAACTCGCCTTGAACCAAATTGATGCCTTTGTTGGCTTGATCGTCCACCAAAGTTTTGTTCTCTCTATTGATATGATAGAACTCCAAAATTCAGATTTATCCATAATCAATTGGATTCTTTGCAGAGTTGGTGTTGTATTTGGGTCCTTACAATGATTCAATTTGATACATTTTTGAATTGTAATGAGAGAGTCTCCAAAGATGATGATCTTGCTAGTCTTGACTCTTCAACTTTTATATGTTGAAAGTGGTTGATGATTTGGATGCATATTTATTACGTATGATGGTTTTGATTTACTTCTCATGATGGATGTTGTCAAATTCACTTAAATTATAGATATTTGATTCACTTGTTTTAATTATAGATGATGATCATGTTACAATAATTATCTTGTTATTTTATATATACTAGATGTTGTAGATTCTATTTTGATGGAGATTTAATAAGTATAATGATGTTGTTAATTTGTATGGATGTTTGTTTCCCTAAAATTCTTTATAAATGTTATCCTATAAAATATTTCAAATGCTTTCATATGATGTATAATCATATAAATTATTTAAGGGACATGATATATTTAACTAATTAAATTTAAATAAAACATATTAATTTAACTGTATGCTAAAAAATATTCATTTTTTGGAAGCAAATAAAGAAGCAACAATGGAAGCCAAATTGGAAGCAAATTGGGAAGCCATACTAGAAGAAAAATGGGAAGCAAAACTAGAAGACAAATCAGAAACCAAATTGGATGCATATCCTAGCGCTAAACGTGGCATTATTTCCTATGATTGTAAGCAAAAAACGAAACAACAATGGAAGCCAAATTGGAAGCAAAATTGGAAGCCACACTAGAAGAAAAACTAGGCGCAAAATTGGAAGCCACACTAGAAGCAAAACTGAAGCAAAATTGGAAGCCACGCTAGAAGCAAAACTAGACGCAAAATTAGAAGCCATACTAGAAGCAAAACTGGAAACAAAATTGGAAGCCAAACCATAAGCAAAATTGAAAGCCACATTGGGAGCAAAATTTAAGCAAAATTGGAAGCCAGAATAGAAGAAAAACTAGAAGCAAAATTGGAAGCAACGCTAGAAGAAAAATGGGAAGCAAAATTGGAAGCCACACTAGAGGCATAACTGGAAGCAAAACGTGAAGCAAAATTGGACGTTAAACTAGAAGCTAAGCCAGGAGCCAAATTAGAAGCAAGTCTTGGCGCTATTTTTGACGCTAAAATGGTGCTATTCCAGACGCTATTTACAACATTATTTTGGTACTACTTACGATGTTATTTCCAGTGCAACTTTAGGAAAATTGTGGGGTGCTATTTCAGGCGCTATTTTGGGAATTATTTATGGCACTATTTTTCCGGTGCTATTTTCAATGCTGTTTTTGGAGAAATTTATGATGCAAAATCTGGTGGTAGTACAAACATACTTGGTTGCGCCCATTTTTTTGCACTAGGAAATGTGTCCAATTCGTGAACTGATAAACACTAAAATTTGGTGTAATTTTGGGTGTTATTTCCCTATACTGTTGTAGTGTTTAGGGCATATTGATCATAGATTTGTATATGTCTCATTCTTCATAAGAACATTTCAACACCATATATAAGTAATACATGCTTACAATTAATGATCAAGAGATTGCAGAAGTCATAGTACTGATTTAAGATCACAAGTGCGACTTTCATCTTAGAACACAGTTTCACTAAAACTATGAAGACTAGTTATCAAGGATTTGCTTCCCTTTTTTGTTTGCATAACATGAATTTCTAGAATTGGATGTCCCTCTGCTGCCATTGAGCATCCATAGCCCTAACAAAGTCATCCACTATCCTTAGATAAGAGACTTTCTAAATTCTTGGTTACTCTTCGTGTTAGAGGCCTTCTTTCAATTTATTTAGCAAGTATGCATTTTTACTTGAATATATGTGTTTTTTTTTACAGGATGGGAGGGTCATCCATTGGAATTAATCCAATAACACTTACCTTGCTCCGTCTCCAACGAGCATCTATAGCCCTGATGAATATATCAAAATACCCCATTGGAAGTTACCTCAATAGAAGGAGTGGGAGGATTATGCACTAGGTTTTATTCTAGCACCATTGATCCTACTCTGTTGTCAGTGAACATTTATAGCGCTGGTAGGGATATCAACATGCTTCACCGAAGAAAACATAGGTTCCTGTCCCTAGGGTAGTATGGTGATTAGGGAAGGTCTCATGAATGATTGTAACTAACTAGTTCCATAAAATTTTCAATTAGATTTTATGAAAGCCAAACCTTATGTTTATAGTTCTAGCACCTATGAGTTAATGCAATCCCTCATGGTAGTTGTGTGTAAGTAGTATGAAAAGAAAGATGTGGTAAAAAATGTTCAATTTGAAGTTTGAGATTGTTAAAGAGACAAGATTTGATCCCTTTAGAAAAATAATTATCCCTCAACCTTCATTTACGAACAAAGACTTTTAGGATGGTTTTCGAAACTCATCGTTATAGAATATGTTGGGGATCATAAATTCATATTTCATTCTCGCAGTGATTCCTTCAAGGTGTAAATATTGTCATATTTTTTCATTCTAAACTATAAAGCACAAGTAAGCAAAAGTTAATTTGTGTACATAATTTATACACATTAGTATTCTCGAGAGTAAATTTGTTCAAAGAAATCAAATAGCCAATGCAACCAGGACAATAATTTATCAGCTCCATAACTGTTACCTCTATGTTATGAAAATAGTATTATGTTAAGTAATTATAAGTAACGGTAAGATGTTTCGCTCATTTTACTCCCTAGAAAAGAGTTGATATTTATATAAAAATAAGATCATGTTCTCTCAAAGACCTCTTCCATCCAATCTTCTACAAAGTCATGATATTTTGTGTGATGTTTTAAATGATGAAACATTTCTAACATAAACGTATATGTAACATATTCATAATTTAGTCCCCTCTCGGGGCAATCTAAGATCATACCAAGATTAGTCTTGTGGTAATTTTTTTTTTCATCACAAGAAGAAGAAGAATTATTGATATAGCCATGCGTAGTTTCAAAGGTGTTATTAAAGAGATGATGTATATATGATAAAATATATACAATATATAAATGTATATTCTTAAAAATAAAGTTTAGAGTTAGTTTATTTGTATTTTCATGTACAATAACTTTATCATGTGCATAATTATCATAGACAATTTCCTTATTAGTTATATAGTCATGTTCATCATGATTTTTAATATGAGAGGTGTTATTGTTGCACTATGGTTGTAATTTAAAAATATAAATGAATAATCATCATTGTACTCATCATATATATGAGGTTTTGAGTAGTTAACATGAAGCTCAAATGAATCAACATCGGAACTAAGGAAAACACCATCATATACCTTTACTTCGTCGAGGTTGTATAACCTTTTTTCTCTTTCAAAGTTTCCATGCTTAGAATCATCAATGTTAGTGTGATGAGGAACATGAAATAAACCAGGTATGTCAGGAAAAAAAAGAGAAGTAGATACTTTGGATACCAAAGAAGCCCAAGAGAAATCCATTGTAAAAAACAATTTAGGAGTCACTAAGTGAACAACAAAACAAAGGAATATATACTGGAAATTTTTTAAGGCGCGTACAAATGTGACCGTGTCCACCAACGGATCACAAACTTAACTATTAATTCATTTACCAGAGGAAACAAAACCTTGACAATTAGTCCCCAACAAAAATGCCATAATTAATTAGATTTTTAAATATGTAAAACTAGTTTAGATTTGATGGAAAAACAAATTATATTTTCTAATATGCTTGAAACAATTCCAAATTTATTTCAAATTTTAAAAATCATGTACTAGTCCACTTCAACACTCCTCCCGGTCACAAATAAATTACACTGTCCATTGAACTATTAGTTATGAATATTTTAAGTACAAAGTGAAATAAAATCGTGTATATATATATATATATATATTTTATGTTAAAAAAATAAAATAAAAATTCAATTATATATTTTATATTTCTATTTTAATATAAAATTTTAAATATTATAAACCATATATAAAAAAGTAATAATGTGTGAATGATAATATATATAATAATGTATTGAAGTATAATATATATTACTGTATAAAAGTTTATATATGTATTAAAACTTTATAAACCTTATTTTTTGGGTTGTTGGATGGATAGAGAAATCTAAGAGACCTTAGGCCCGATGAAATATAAGTCGTCCGGTCGGAAGTAGGTTTACCGTCAGGTCGGAAGTAATGGTTGATGGGCTGCACATATGAGTCGAATGTTAAGTCAGTCTCGTAGAGGCGTATTTGAAAGGGATTATCAAATATGTTTGGGCTTTATTTAACCCATACGTTCGTTACTTTTTTTTTAAGTTTTAAGTGAAACGTATATGCATGACGTAGGATAGGGTATGTTTTGTTTATTATATATATATATATATATATTTTATATTTTAATTTATATTTCTAAATTACGTGGTGAAGGAAGGAGCTGGAGGAGTGAGGCGGAGAGAATGGAGAGCGTTCGTGAAGGTCTAGGGTAATCCCTAGGGTTACGCTTTCTGGGCACTGCAGACTTCCGTCACTGATCTGGCGACGCAATGTACACCCTGTCCGTTGCTGTCTCACACTCGTCACTTTCTGATATCGACCTGTGGTTGGATATGGGTGACATTATGGAGACGGAAGAGGTAGACTATTCAGAGGAGCCCTACCCGGATCGCGTTATTTTCGATAACCCTAGTTTTACTACTGCCCCATCGATTGATACATCCACACCGCTGGCGGCCCCAGAACTGCCTCATCGCTCTCCCGTCTTATCTTTACCTCGACATAGCCCTGCCCCACCCCTGATCGGGTCTCACTCCATCGATTCACCGAGATTCGAAGTGCCTCCTCTTTCTCTGGGCACCCTCCATATACTATCCTCCCACACTCCTCCCTCGCCCTCCTTTGACCCGCTTTCATCATTTTTCACTGCTTCTCTTGTCGATACCCTGGTTACTGCTGCGGCACACACCTCCTGTGCGGGAGCCCGTCTGTCTGGGTGTTTTGAGACTCCAGCGGTTAAGGTTAAACCAACAAAACACTTTCCCCAGGAAGGCATCCCAAACCCTCTGGTGGACCACCCGTCAACTCCTCGCACCAGCAAAAGGAAGTTGAAGTGCATCAAGGCTACCTCAAAGGATATCGCCATCAGATTCGGCGAGACCTCAGCTATTGGTGAGTTTGAAATCATGACAGGCACTGTGTTGGTTGGGCATGTACGTGGTCGGGCATATTCAGCCAATATGCTGACTCAGTGGGTTAAGGAGATTTGGGGAGGGATGCTTATTGAACTGCCAGAAGTCCATGTCCTACCCAGAGGTTGGTTCTCCCTACATTTCTCTAAGGAAAGTTACACGGATTTAGTACTGGCCAGGTACTGGCACATCGAGATGGCCCCGGTCCTTCTTAAGCGGTGGAGCCCCTTATTCAACCCCGAACGTGAACAAATTGGAGCAGGACCGATTTGGGTGCGCTTGCCAGGTCTTCCGCTACAGTTCTGGGGTGAAGAAGTTTTCATCAGGATTGGAAATGCTCTGGGCACCTATCTAGATCATGATCGTACCTTTGTGGAGTCAAGAAGCAGAACCCTTGCACGCATATTGGTTCACTTGGATACTCGCGAGGGACTGGAGGAAAAGATAACCCTACAGTGGGGGAGATACATCAGAGTTCAGATACTGGACTACGAGGGGGTCCCGTTCCGCTGCAGGTGATGTCACAAGGTGGGACACCTATTCAAAGACTGCCCTCTTAATCGGAAAGCAGAAGACTCCCCGAAGATCACACCTGCACCCTCCAGGGCAAATTCACCGGTCAGCACGCGCCCCGCACCCTCTGGTCCGGCTCCGGTGGTAACCACTCCCTCGGTGGATCCGGGAAATAGACATTCTTCGTCGCCGCTGACCAGGGCCCATTCTGCTGCTGAAGCCGTGATCGCTTCGGGTACTCCTCTGATCCATCCTCTCTCATCCATTGATTATATATCTACTGCTGCAGGTATCTCTGTTCAGACATCTATGGCTCATTGTATCATGTCTTCTCCTCCTCTCATAGCCACTACTGGTCCCTCATTGTTCTCTCCCTCTACATCTTCTACCTCTCAGCCATCTTCCGAGATCTCCCCCCCTCACCAATACTTCCTTCGCTCAAGATCCCACACCAAGGAAAATCTGGTCCGTCAGTCTGGTCTTGGTCTTACTTTACCCGGTGCTATTCCCCTGTCATCCAGAGGCAGGAAGTCCGATCTCTCCAAGGCTATTAAAAGAGCGGGGGCGGAGGTCATCTCTGGTTGCCAATCCACTATAGGTGGGGTCCTTAGAGCAGGAAATAACCCGCGTGGTGTTCCTCCATGAAGTGTTTATCCTTTAACTACTGGGGCTTGGCTAATGCCTCCAAGAAACTAGCCATGAAGCGACTCATCGAGATTGAGCCTATTGACATCATCCTGCTACAAGAAACTCTTTGCTCGGTCGACCAAATCTCCCACACCCTTAAATCCTTGATCCCGAGCTGGTCCTTTGTCACCCTAGATGCTGCTGGCAGATCCGGGGGGCTGGCCATCGGATATAACCCTCATACCATTCGGGTTGATGCATCTTGGGGGGGTCGAGATTTTTGGGAATTGATATATTCTCAGCGGACCTGGGCATGAATCTTCGGATTGTGAATGCTTATGCCCCCTGTATACAAAGGGAACTATTTTGGCAGCGCATATTACACCTCTCCCTCCTGGACACTGAGCAGACAATTATCGGTGGGGATCTTAACTTTTCATTGGGATTCAGTGAATCATGGGGGTCTGCGGCTCAAATTGATACTATCACCGACTATATGACAAATCTGTTGGAACAGACAAATTTTATTGATATCCCCATGCACAAACTTTTGCCCACCTAGAGGAACAGAAGGGTGGGAGATGCAGCACTGGCTCGTAGACTTGACAGATTTATAATGACAGATTCGCTCCTTCAACAGCTGCATCACTACAAGCAATGGGTGGGCACGGGGGGCTTATCGGATCACTTACCTATATATCTGGAAATTTAGGGGCCTTTTAAGAAACCAAAAGCCCCCTTCAAATTCAACCACATCTGGCTGAGAGATCCTTCATACATAAAGATGGTCACTGATTACTGGACTGCATATCCCATTATTGGAGCAAAGTCACTCGCAAAAGGGTTCTACAAAAATCTCTCCGAGATCAAACACCTTTCCATTATTTGGGCCAGGGAGAAGCGCTCACGGGAATATTTACAGCTCACCCAAATAGAATCCGAGTTGAGCTCACTACTTGATGATCGAAGTCTGGGATTCATCTCTACGGAGGACAAAACCCGTTTGATAGAACTGGAAAATCAGAAGGCAAACATCCTTAAGGAGCGTGAGGAATCCCAGAGATTGAGGAGCATAGCTATTTAGTTAAAAGCGGGGGACGATAACACGAGGTTCTTTCATAGCAATGCCAAGGGACGAAAGGTGTCCAATACCATTTGGAACCTCCCTACACCTGAGGGAGGTACGACTGACACTTTCAACAAGATTGCCGACCTCGGCATCACACATTTCAGAAACCTCTATAAATGTCCTCGTGGAGCAAATCTTCTTGATATCATCAATGTGGCGGGATATTTTCCGAGGTTTGTTAATGGGGAAGATGCAGAAGAACTATTTACTCCGGTTACTTCAGGGGAGCTAGAAGGTACTTTAAAATGGTTCAAAAAAGATAAGAGTCCAGGCCCGGATGACTGGACCATTGAATTCTATCTGGCTTTTTATGAGATACTGGGGCAGGATCTTCTGAAAGTTGTGGAGGAGAGCAGGACTATGGGCACCATTTATCACGCCATCAATTCTACTTTCATAGCCCTCATTCCTAAATCCGATTCCCCATCATCTTTTGATGATTATAGGCCTATCTCCTTGTGCAACTGCCTTTATAAGATTATTTCTAAGATCATTGCAAATCGTCTCAGGCCGATACTCTCCAGACATATTATCCCTCAGCAATTTGCTTTCCTTGAATCCAGACAAATCCATGAAGCCATTGGTTCGGCACAAGAAGCCATCCATTCTATCTGGTCCAAGCATCTCAAGAGCATCATTCTCAAGATTGACCTGTCCAAAGCTTTCGACCGTGTCAATTGGCTCTATATCAAGATGCTTCTCGTCCACCTGGGCTTCTCCCATAACTACATCACTTAGATTATGGCCTGCATTACCTCTCCTTCCTTCAGTGTACTCATCAATGGCTCGGCCTCACACTTCTTTCACTCTGAAAGGGGGCTTAGGCAGGGATGCCCACTATCACCACTTCTCTTTCTGATTGTCATGGAGGGACTTAGTTGACTTATTGCCTTTGCCAAAAGGAGTGGTGATATTTGCGGCCTCAGGATCTCGGAGGATTTCTCTCTCACTCATCTCCTATTTGTGGACGATGTACTCATTTTGCTGGATGGCAGCATTCGGGACTCCAGATCCTTTTCCAAGATTCTTCTTCTTTTCTCATCCGCTACTGGTATGCTCGCAAATCACTCCAAATCCACCATCACCTTCACCCGCACTTTCGCTCATGAATCCCAATTTGCTCACCAGGTATTTCCCTATAGCATTCATCCCTTGGATAGAGGCCTCAAATATCTGGGATTCTGGCTAAAACCTACTTGCCAGAGAATTGCAGACTGGGTTTGGCTTGTCTCTAAACTGGAAAAGAGACTGTCTATCTGGAGCTATAGATATTTATCCAGGGCGGGCAGATTGGTGCTTATCAAATCGATCCTGGAGGCCACACCGGTCTTTTGGATGGCTCTTGCATGGATTCCCAGGAGTCCAACTTAATTAGGTTCTCCCTCATGGAACAATTTGGAATGCACAACTGGTTGTTTTTGAAAATAAGTCCATATTGAAACATCTAATCAAGCCATGGAATTTTATCTTGTGAAGCTGGACTCTTACAAGCTTCAAAGGCCTCCTTTAATTATGCATCCTCCCCATACAACTCCTTTATAAACTTGAATCCCAACTCTTGAATTTGACTCTGCTGCAATAAAAGTTGTCTCCTGCTCAAAGCATTTGCAATTTTATTAGACTGACCACTAATGCACTTTTAAAAAACTTACAACTAAGCAAGTATTCAACCCAATTAATATGTTTTTGGTTCAACTTAGGCTACTGTATTATATACTGAAGAGCATGATTATCAATGTATAAAATAAATTCTTTAGACAATAAATATTGCCTCCATTTCTTAAGAGACTGAACCACTGCATAAAAATATTTGTCATAGGCTGTGTACTTTCTCCTGGCGTCATTAAATTTCTCACTATAATAGGCTATGGGTCTGTCTTCCTGGATAAGTACTACTCCAACTGCATCATTGCTGGCATCAATCTTCAAAGGATTGTTAAAATATGGGAGAGCAAGCACTGGCTATTCTGTAATCTTCCTCTTCAACATTTGGAACCCTTTTTCAGCTTCACCAGTCCAGCTAAATGGTTGTTGATTCTTCTTCACTATCTCTATAATTGGTGCACTCATCTTGTTTGAAATCTCTAATAAACTTCCTATAAAAATTAGCCAAACCATGAAATCTTCTAACTTCAAAAACATTTTTAGGAGAGGGTCATCCAAGGATAGCTTTCACCTTACCTAGATCCATCTTCAAGCCTCCATTGGAAATGAAAAATCCCAGATATACCAACTATGACTTCAAAAAGGAAAATTTCTTCAAATTTACAAGCAACTTCTGTTGTTACAACTTTTCTAACACATACCTCCAATGCCTCAGATGCTCCTCCTTTGTTTCATTGTACACAAAAATGTCATCCAGGTAAAAAATCACAAAGTTCCCTATAAACTCCTTCTGTACTTCATTCACCAACCTCATGAATGTACTGGGTTCATTAAACAAACCAATTGGCATGACCATCCATTCATATAAGCCCTCGTTAGTCTTAAATGTAGTCTTCCACTCATCTCCCTCTATGATTTTGATTTGATGGTATTAACTCTTTAAATCAATTTTGGAACACCAACATGCACCACCCAAACAATCCAATAAATCATCAATATGTGTTAGGGGCAAACGATACGTGATTGTAATTTTATTCAAAGCTCTGGAGTTTGTACATATGCACCATCCACCATCCTTCTTTGGAGTCAACACTGTAGGTACTGCACATGGACTAAGACTCTCTCTAATCAGTCCCTTATCCAACAACTCCTACACTTGCTTTCTGATCTCCTCATTCTCTTTAGGTGTCATGTGGTAGGCAACTTTATTAGGAAAACTAGCTCCTGGTATCAAGTTAATGTGATGACTGAGACTCCTTACTGGTTGCAAATCACTTAGAAAATTATCCACCACAATATCATGATACCCCTCCAGCATCTTTTGTATTTCTACAGGATAATTAGAGATATTACTAGAAGTAAGAATTGCTTTAGGCTTATTGAGAACAGGCGCGCGCTCTGCAACCTTCGGCTCTGCAAACTCGAGATCCGCATCTCGCGCGAGCTGCAGACATCGAGCACATCTTCCCTCTGCTGACCTGACTCCTGCGGACCTGTCTGCCTGAGGCTTCTTTGCATGCTGCGGCCGGATTGATTCATGGATCGAGTTGCTGGTTTCTGATAGGCCCGATCCCAGGGATTGCGACCATGGAGGGGTTGGGCACTCCCCAGGCGTCTCTTCCGCCTCCTCCGTCGATCTCGCCTTCTGAGGCTTTCAATCGGCTCTTGGTTGGGCTTCCAAAGAAGAAAAATATTGAAGCTGTGAAATTTGTTAAAAGATTGGACGATATTCCTGTGATCTCCCTCCCTCCAGAAACCCTGATCCAATTTGCTTTGTCGTTGGTCGAACGGGCTCTCATCGACTAGTTCACTGGGCTATGGTCGTCCCCAAAACCCACTGAAAGCTGGGTCAACAGAAAATGGGTGCTATTGATTAAAGAAAGTGTCACCTCTTACTTTCTGGGGAGAGGATACTTTCTCTTCGAATTCACATCAAAAGACGACAAAGACATAATCTTCCAAAATGGCCCCTACTTCATGGGCCCTCAGGGTTTGTATTTGAATAAATGGACCCCAGACTTCAATCTGGCAGTAGATGTGCCCAAAGCAGTCCTGGTGTGGGTCAGACTTCCAAATCTCCCAGTGCACTGTTGGAATTGGGACTCTCTGAGGCACATTGGAAATGCCCTGGGGAAATTTATAGACCGAGCGAACAATAAGGACCAATATGACTGTGCCAGGATCTGTGTAGAAGTAGATCTGGAGGTGGGACTACCAGAGGCCATCACAATAAAGGTCGGAAGCTGGACGCATATGCAGAAACTGGACTATGAGCAGCTGCCCTTCAAATGCCGGAAATGCCATGTTTATGGCCACTTCGCCAGAGGCTGCCCGACCAACAGTGAGGTTGTGCAGGGGAAGGAGGATGGATGGAATCAAGTCAAGCGATCCAAACCCTATCTCAAGAATCAGAAGTCGGGAGGCCCTAATGGCAAAGGACCTCACCAGGCCACTGCCCAGCAGATCCCACTCAAACCTGCTCCAGAAAATAAGTACGATCCCCTGAGTTCGCAACCAGAGAACACACAGGAGGGCGAGGTCCAAAAGGAGGCAGAAGCTACTCAGGAGATCGAGGCCCAAAAAACAAATCCTTCAAGCAAAGGTACTCCCTCAGCCTCCCACAAAGGAACAAGTGCTGAAGATCCCAAAGGTATGATTATAGAAGATGAGGAAGAAGAGCAGGAAACAGACGAATCAAAAGAGGAAGGAGAAATAGGAGAGTCCCAAACCTCGGTAAGAAGATCTATAAGAGGCCGAAAAACTGACAAGGAAAAAAGGGAGCAGGAGACCTACAAAGATAAACTTCAGGGCAGCCAACCAACTTTGGAAAAACTGCTAGCCTCAAAGCCTAAGATACTGAAAAACCAGCCCCAAGGCTCCAAGGGAGCCCACCAGAAACATAAATAATGAAGGTCATCTCCTGGAATTGCAGAGGTATGGGGAGTAAAGCTAAAGAAGAAGCCATCAGAAGCCTAATCAGAACAGAAACCCCAGACTTACTTCTCGTCCAGGAGACAAAGCTGGAAGACATAGCCTTCCTTCAAGCAAGCAAGAAACTTTGGATTAAAAGTGAAGCAAGAGCAATCTCTGCCCGGGGTGCCTCAGGAGGGATTGGCACTCTTTGGAACGCCAACAAATTTACAGTCCTATTTGAGGCTAGGAATACTCATTGGTTGTTGCTGAAAATGCAGAATTTGGACACTAAGGAAACATTTTGTCTGTTCAATGTTTACTCTCCAGTCAATGTTGGGGAAAAAAGACTGTTGGGACTCTATAAGGCACCAAGCAGATTTGACAAACCTGGAAAATATAATTATTGCTGGAGACCTCAATCTCACTCTTCATCCATCAGAAAAAAGGGGAGGCAGCGCAGTTCGAGACCCGGCAAGGGAATGGGTGGAGGACATAATGCAGGACTGGGACTTGCTGGATATCAAACCTTCTTCCGGTAAGTACTCTTGGTCTAATAAAAGAGTGGGCCCTGGACATATTGCTGCCAGGCTAGATAGATTTATTATTCAAAGCTCCTATTTGTTGCTAGGTTTAGAGCCCAGAATGCATATTCTTGCTAGCAGCATCTCGGACCATAAGCCCATAAAGCTAGAACTTCTAGCTCACCTTGATCTGGGTCCTATCCCCTTTAGATTCAGCCCTCTCTGGGTAAAGGAGCCAGACTTCATGCAAACTGTCAAGGAATGCTGGAATCAGCCAGTTAAAGGATCACCTTTCTATATTTGGGAGGAAAAGCTTAGAAGGGTAAAAGGAGCTCTAAAAAGATGGGTCAAAACTCTGTCCAATCCGGATACAGAAAGGAAATCCATTAAAGCCGCTCTTGTTTCCCATCAAACTTGTATGGAGAACGCTATACTCACAAAGGAGTTATTAGATCAAGAAGCTCAGTTGCAACAGTGCTATCACAAAGCCTGCTTAGCTGAAGAAGAGTATTGGAGATTAAAATCTCGTAATCTCTGGCTCAAAGCAGGGGATAGGAACACTGCTTTTTTCCACAAACAAGCCCAGGCAAGGAAATGCTTCAACACCATCTCAGAGATTAAAGAAGATAGCGATATTCATAAGGATTTTGATTACATAAAGAAAGCAACCTTTTCTCATTTTCAAAACTTGTATAGTGAAGACAAGGATCCAAGCCATTATTCAGATCTGTTAGATATTATACCCTCTGTAATTTCTCAGCGAATGAATGAGACTCTTGAGGCCAAAGTCACTAAAGATGAAGTCAAAAAGGCTCTTTTTGATATGGACCCGGATAAGGCCCCTGATGGTTTCTCTGCTAGATTCCTTCAAGCTTGCTGGCCGATTGTTGAAAAGGACCTTCTCAAAATGGTTCAAAAGTCTCAAAATACTCAGAAAATAGGAGGCAGCACAAACTCTGCATTCTTAGCCCTCATACCCAAGGAAAAAGGCGCCAACAACTTCAGCAGATTCCGTCCGATTTCCCTATGCAATACTGGATACAAATTAATCACCAAAGTAATTGCAAATAGACTGAAGCTCATTCTTCCTAAAATAATTCTAGAGAATCAAGGAGGCTTCATCCAAGGAAGGCAGATTGTGGACAACTTCATCCTGGTACAAGAGGCAATTCATTCAAGTCTTCTCTGAAAAGAGCAAGGTATGGTGATTAAACTTGATTTAGAAAATGCTTTTGATCGAGTAAATCACAGTTTTCTTTTAAATGTTATGAGCAAGTTTGGTTTCAGAGCAAATTTCATTAAATGGATCTGGGCATGCGTCTCGGAGCCATGGATTGCTCCTCTCATAAATGGAAGAGCCACTAATTTTTTCAAAGCTTCGAGAGGACTTAGGTAGGGGTGTCCTCTATCCCCTCTGCTCTTTGTCATCCAAGCCTCTGTTCTCAGCTTCCTATTAGACAAAAAGATGCAAGACCAAGATATTAATGGACTGTGTATTGCAAGAGGGGCCAAAAACATTAATCATGCCTTGTTTGCGGATGACACTCTGCTTTTGGGTTCTGCCTCTCTCTCCTCTGCCTCAAAATTTAAAGCGGTTTTGGATGAATTCAGTGAGGCCTCAGGCAGCGTTGTTAATAAGAGAAAATGCCACATCTTCAGCTGGAATATTACGCCCAGATTGCTCTCTGCCATTTCTAGATGTTTGGGTTTTGCAGCCTCCTCTTCTTGGTCCTCTTTTAAATACTTGGGCCTCCCTGTATCTCATAAGAGACCTGCAAGCAAAGACTGGCTCCCTCAGCTGGAAAAATTCAAGTCTAAGATTCAAGCCTAGGGTTACTCCTGGCTCAATACTGCTGGCAAATCAGTCTTAATTAAATCTGTGCTTACCAGCCTACCTTTATTTCAATTCGTTGGGCTTCTCGCTCCGACAACCATTTTAAAAAAATGGAAGAGTACATACGAAGGTTCTTTTGGAAGGGAGGAAAACAGAATGAAAAAAAGATCCCCCTTATCAGTTGGGAAATCATCTCCAAGCCACTGTGGGAGGGTGGTCTAAATTTCAAAAATCTCTGTCAGCAGAATGTGGCAATGGCTGCAAAAATTATTTGGAGGATCATTGCGCCCAAACCTGGCTGGGCCCAAATGGCTCTCTGGAAAAAATATTTCAGAGGACCTCGATCCAGATGTCTAGAAAACGTGATTCAATTGCCCAACTCGTCATTTCTTAAAATATATGCCAAAGCTGCCCCTCTAATTACTGCGCACTCCTACTGGATCCCAGGCAACGGGAAAAAAATCAACATCTGGACGGATAAAATCATGAATAAGGATCCAATAGAAGACAGAGCCTCCATTAGATCGCTGCGTTGCTGGATGGACAGAGAGGGATTGCGAACGCTGTGGGATATTTCACGCTGGAACAACTCTGCTGGGCAGGATGGAAACACATTGAGGTGTCGGATCATCTGACCTCTGAATGGACCACGTTGCTCGATTCCCTGCATGGCTTGGCGCCCACGCACATGAGGAAAAGAGACTTGAAAGGCTGGGGGCCGAATGCCAAAGGTTACGCTGTCTCCTTGGGGTACGCCAAACTGAATGAGAGGCCATACGTCCCCCCTGACCCAGCTCCTTGGCAAGGTGTCTGGCGATTTCCTTCATGGCCCAAAGTGGACTTCTTTGCCTGGATTTTCTGTCATGGCAAAATCTTAACTTATGACTATTTGCAGAGGAAAGGATTCCACGGTCCCTCCATCTACTCATTGTGCAATGAAAATGCAGAGACAACAGTCCATCTAATTCTAGAATGCAACTTCTCCAAGCAGATCTGGTCTTCCTTTATCCAAGATTTGGATCCTAATTTCATGCTTCCTTGCTCCACTACTGAACTTTTTTCTAAATGGGCAAACAGATATCCTGGACCACCTCCTAAAAACCAGATAATTAAATCGGCATGGGCTGTCCTTCCAAAGATTATCTGTTGGCAGATATGGCTAGAACGTAACAGAAGAATCTTTAGAAATACAAAGCAGAACCACAAGGCCTTAGAAGCCAAGATTAAATGCCACATAAAGGAGTGCTTGACTGATATAAAAGACGACTCCAATCTCAGCCAACAGGACATCACATGGGGATCAACTCTAGAACTACAATTTCATCCAGCAGCCAGAAAAGCCCCTACTATTAAAGACTGGAAAATAAGGAAATCTGAAACCGACTTTCAAGACTAGATCAAATCGCAAGCAAGGCACTCCCATTCGCTGGTTCTCTATTCTCTAGATAGTCATACGCCATGTGTCCAAGCTTGGCACACGTGTAGCAACGAATCTATCTCCTTCCTCTTCCTTTTCCTATGGAAGAAGATCTTTTGCCTATGGAATCACCTTCTTGATGTCATTGTGGACTAGAGAAAATAACCCCATATTCAAATGTAGTAGACCTCCCTTGGGTTTTCTATTGTCCTCTACTTCTAGCAGCACCTTTACCTTTACCTGCTTGTTTTCTTGTAAGATTCTCCTCTACTTTCATAGCCAATTGATGTGCTTCCTCTACTATCCTTGGTCACAATAGACTTATTTCATCTTGAATGTACAATATGTTATAGATTTGACCCATAAATATATGAAAATAACAAATATACCCAGAAATAACAAGATCAGAATATAGAAATGTTTCTCTTTATTAATCAAATCCTTGAAGTAGGGTAACACCATACAATTACTCCTTAAGGAAGGAGAACACTCCACAAGTATTATGCTTGTTCATACAATATTCCTTGACATCTCTCAATGGGGAGTCTTTAACCTCTATATAGGATTCATACATACAATACCATGGGTCATTACCATGCTTATTTCAATACCATATATCTAATACCATGGGCTTATCACATTATTGCTAACAACTTGTGGTCCCTTACATGATGCGGGTTAACCACTTTATTTATTAACTATGGCCCATCCCATTATTACATTATTCCCTTGGGTACCTCCCTCTGTACCCCATACTATCCCCCAAGGTATACTACATTCCACCCCCTTAAACATGTTTCATCCCCAAAACATAAGAAGAACGCAAATAATAAGATCTACTCAAAAGAGTAGTCCACTGGTACCATGCATGTGCATCTAGCCATCCAAGAAAAAGGTGAACCCTCGATCTAGGTGGTGTCTCTCTCACTTGAGATGGAAGTTGACCCTGGCGGCTCTTCTGTGTTGATGTTTTGTGGGCGGATCGTCGTCCCTCTCTATCTGTCATGTGGGGGTTGTTGTCCTTGTGGCTAATTTGTTGCCATTATGTTGGTTGTTTTCTTGAAGGGTGATGTGGATGGTGATATGCTAAAGTTTTAACCAACGATGTATCTTTCTTTAATTCACCACCTAATGGAGCCTGATTGGTATCTGGTACATGTTTTGGCGCTTGTTGTTGTTGCTTATCTTCCAATATTACTTCAACCATGGATTCCTCATCTGATGTATCAGTACCTGTAACATTTTCTGCTTCAGTATCCTTGGACTCTACCTGTTTTTCTGGTACCTAGTTTTATGTTTGCGTTTGGTTGTCGACCATCAAAGGCTCATTGTCTGATGTGTCAGTGTCATTAGAGCTTTGTGCTTCTGCCTCCATATTCTCTGCTTGGGTCTTAATGGAAATATCTTGCAATGTAAATTTATTTATTTATTTTTTTATACCAGAGCTTCATGAATTTCTTCTGCACATTAATATTGACAGTACCCACATATTCCATCCAAGGATATCCCAAAACAACATCCATGTTATCCATATCTGAAGTATAAAAATCATAACGCAACATATACTTATCTATAGAAAGCTTCAAATCTTTATAAACTTGAACATCCTCATTATCAACCTGTGTGTTTTCAATGTGTTTTACTGAACTTGCAATTTTTTTGCCAAATTAACATTGATAAAATTATGCTTGCAACCAGGATTTATAGATATAATGATCTTCTCCTTCTGAATCAATCCATGAACTTGTAATAAGGAGATACCATCAGAAAATAACCCTTTAGGTTTCTTGGTTTTCTTCTTTCTTGTAAAAATAAAATCTTTGCTAGATTTTTTGGTTTCTTTCTTTCCAGTATGAGATTGTTTTTCCAAGAATAATTTTTCAATTTCGTCAGCACGACATAACTTCAGAATCTCACTATCAAGTGATTTCCACCATAGAGTAGCCTCATTTTTCAAATAATACTTTATTTTGTCCTTCCAACACCCTGGGAAGTCAAACTTATGAAATGCTATAAAATTTTCAATAGTCGGCCCACCATTTTTTCCTGTAAAAAACATCTTGCTAGACGGCACAAAGAGGGTTTTGAAAAAAAAATCATTTACTTGGTGAAAATTTAAAGTGGCCACAGTTCGGTCAATATTGCTCAGAAAATTTATTATGACCTATTTTCAGAAATGGAAAGGCCATTTTGCAGCTTCCCATATGATAGAAATCCCGATCTAGGCATTGCTATTTCAGATTTGCGCTGCAACTGTCCCGCTGTCACAAAAATTTCTGAAGAAAGAGCTGATTTTAAATCAGCGATATCTCCCTCATTCGGACTTCGATTCGACCGATTTTTTTTTAAATTGGGTATTTTTCGCAAAGAACCCAGATTTGCAATTAGATTCTGCAAATTTTGCACTAGAACATACAGATCTGATCTGCAAACTCGTCACCCCGAAAAATGTCTGCAACACAACTGATTTTTAAATCAACGATATCTTCCTCATCCGGCCTCCGATTCGGCCGATTTTTTTTTCTTTTCAGTATTTTTTTGCAAACAACCCAGATTTGCAATTAGGTTCTGCAAATTTTGCACCAAAACGTACAGATCTGATTTGCAAACTCGTTGCCCAAAAAATTCTTGCAAAAAATAAAAATTTCTCTGCTTTGCCCAAAAAAGTGCTCCGATACCACTTGTTATAGATCTGACCCATAAATATATGAAAATAACAAATATACCCAGAATAACAAGATCAAAATACATAAACGATTCTCTTTATTAATCAAACCCTTGAGGTAGAGTAACACCATAAAATTACTCCTTAAGGAAGGAGATCACTCCACAAGCCATATGCTTGTTCATATAATATTGCTTGACATCTCTCAATGAGGAGTCTCTAGCCTCTATATAGGATTCATACATACAATACCATGAGTCATTACCATGGTTCTCTCAATACCATACATCTAATACCATGGAATTATCACATTACTGCTAAAAAGTTGTGGTCCCTTACATGATGTGGGTTAACCACTTTGTTTATTAACTATGGCCCATCCCATTATTACATTATTCCCTTGGGTACCTCCCTTTTTACCCCATACTATCCCCCTAGGTATACTACATTCTACTCCCCTTAAACATGTTTCGTCCCCAAAACATAAGAAGAACACAAATAATAAGATCTATTCAAAAGAGTAGTCCACTGGTACCATGCACGTGCATCTAGCCATCCAAGAGAAAGGTGAACCCTCGATCTAGCTGGTGTCTCTCTCGCTTGAGATGGAAGTTGACCCTGATGGATCTTCTGTGTTGATGTGTTGTGGGTAGATCGTTGCCCCTCTCTATTTATCATGCGGGGTTGTTGTCCTTGTGTCTAATTTGTTGCCATTGTATTTGTTGTTTTCTTGAGGAGTGATGTGGATGGTGATATGCTGAAATTTTAACCAACAATGTATCTTTATTTAATTCACCACCTAATGGAGCCTGATTAGTATCTGGTACATGTTGTGGTACCTGTTGTTGTTGCTTATCTTCCAATATTACTTCAACCACAGATTCCTCATCTGATGTATCAGTACCTATAACATTTTCTGCTTTAATATCCTTGGACTCTACCTGTTTTTCTGGTACCTAGTTTGATATTTGTCTTTGGTTGTCGACCATCAAAGACTCATCGTCTTATGTGTCAGTGTCATTAGAGCTTTGTGTTTATGCCTCCATAGTCTCTGCTTGGGTCTTAATGGAAATATCCTACAATGTAATTTTCTTCTTTTTATACCAGAGCTTCATGAATTTCTTCTGCACATTAATATTGACAGTACTCACATATTCCATCCAAGGATATCCCAAAATAACATCCATGTTATCCATATTTGAAATATAAAAATCACAATGCAACACATACTTATCCATAGAATGCTTCAAATTTTTATAAACTTGAACATCCTCATTATCAACTTGTGTGTTTTCAACGTGTTGTACTGGATTTGCAATTTTTTTGCCAAATTAATATTGATAAAACTATGCTTGCAGCTAGGATTTATAGACACAATGATTTTCTCCTTCTGAATCAATCCATGAACCTGTAATAAGGAGATACCATCATAAAATAACCTTTTAGGTTTTTTGGTTTCCTTCTTTCCAGTATGAGACCATTTGTCCAACAATAGTTTTTCAATTTTGTCAGCACGACATAATTTCAAAATCTCACCGTCAAATGATTTCTACCATATAACAGTCTCATCTTTCAAATAATACTTTATTTTGTCCTTCCAACACCCTGGGAAGTCAAACTTATGAAATGATATAAAATTTTCAATAGTCGGCCCACTATTTTTCCTGTAAAAAACATCTTGCTAGACGACTCGAAGAGGGTTTTGAAAAAAAATCACTTATTTGTTGAAAATTTAAAGTGGTCACAATTTGGTCAATATTGCTCAGAAAATTTATTATGACCTATTTTCGGAAATGGAAAGACCATTTTGTAGCTTCTCATGTGATAGAAATCCTGATCTAGGCACTGGAATTTCAAATTCGCGCTGCAATTGTGCCGCTGTCACAAAAATTTCTTTAAAAAGAGTTGATTTTAAATCAGCGATATCTCCCTCATCCGGACTTCGATTCGACCCTTTTTTTTTTAAATTGGGTATTTTTTTCGCAAAGAAACTAGATCTGTAATTAGAGTCTACAAGTTTTGCACTAAAATGTATAGATCTGATCTGCAAACTCGCCGCCTTGAAAAATGTTTACAACACAACTGATTTTTAAATCAACGATATCTCCCTCATCTGGACTCTGATTCGGCTTGTTTTTTTCTTTTCAAATTAGGTATTTTTTTGCAAACAACCCAGCTTTGTAATTAGGTTCTGCAAATTTTGCACCAAAGCGTACAGATCTGATCTGCAAACTCGTTGCCCAAAAAATTCCTGCAAAAAATAAAAAAAATTCTCTGCTTTGACCAAGAAAGTGCTATGATACCACTTGTTATAGATTTGACCCAAAAATATATGAAAATAAAAAATATACCCAGAAATAACAAGATCAGAGAATTCTTCTATTTATTAATCAAACCCTTGAAGTAGGGTAACACCATAAAATTACTCCTTAAGGAAGGAGAACACTCCACAAGCCATATGCTTGTTCTTATAATATTGCTTGACATCTCTTAATGGGGAGTCTCTAGCCTCTATATAGGATTCATACATACAATACCATGGGTCATTCCAATGGTTCTCTCAATACCATACATCTAATACCATGGGCTTATCACATTATTGCTAATAACTTGTGGTCCCTTACATGATGTGGGTTAACCACTTTATTTATTAACTATGGCCCATCCCATTATTACATTATTCCCTTGGGTATGCCTCTCTGTACCCCATATTATCCCCCTAGGTATACTGCATTCCACCTCCCTTAAACATGTTTCGCCCCCAAAACATAAGAAGAACACAAATAATAAGATATTCTCAAAAGAGTCCATTGGTATCATGCACATGCATCTAGCCATCCAAGAGAATGGTAAACCCTCGATCTAGCTAACGTCTCACTTGCTTGAGATGGAAGTTGACCCTAGCGACTCTTCTGTGTTGATGTGTTGTGGATGGATTGTCGCCCCTCTCTATCTGTCACGTGGGGTTGCTGTTCTTGTGACTAATTTGTTGCCATTGTGTTGGTTGTTTCCTTGGGGGGTGATGTGGATGGTGATATGTTGAATTTTTAATCAATGATGTATATTTTCTTTAATTCACTACCTAATAGAACCTGATTGGTATCTGGTACATGTTGTGACACTTGTTGTTGTTGCTTATCTTCCAATATTACTTCAACCATGGATTCCTCATCTGATGTATCAGTACGTGTAACATTTTCTGCTTCAGCATCCTTGGACTCTACCTGTTTTTCTTGTATCTAGGTTGATGTTTGTGTTTGGTTGTCAACCATCAAAGTCTCATCATCTGATGTGTCAGTGTCATTAAAGCTTTGTGCCTCTGCCTCCATAGTCTGTACTTGGGTCTTAATGAAAATATCTTGCAATGTAATTTTTTTTTTTACCAGAGCTTCATGAATTTTTTCTGCACATTAATATTAACAGTACTCACATATTCCATCCAAGGATATCCCAAAACAACATCCATGTTATCCATATCTGAAGTATAAAAATCACAATGCAACACATACTTATACATAGAAAGCTTCAAATCTTTATAAACTTGAACATCCTCATTATCAACTTGTGTTTTCAATGTGTTTTACTGGAACTTGGAATTTTTTTTGCTAAATTAATATTGATAAAATTATGCTTGCAACTAGGATTTATAGACATAATGATCTTCTCCTTCTGAATCAATCCATGAACTTGTAATAAGAAGATACCATTAGAAAATAACCCTTTAGGTTTCTTGGTTTCCTTCTTTCATGTAAAAATAAAATTTTTGCTAGATTTTTTGGTTTCCTTCTTTCCAGTATGAGACCATTTGTCCAACAATAGTTTTTCAATTTCGTCAGCACGACATAACTTCAGAATCTCACCGTCAAGTGATTTCCACCATATAGCAGTCTCATCTTTCAAATAATACTTTATTTTGTCCTTCCAACACCTTGGGAAGTCAAACTTATAAAATGCTATAAAATTTTCAATAGTCAGCCCACCATTTTTTAGTGTAAAAAAAATCTTGCTAAATGACATGAAGAGGGTTTTGGAAAAAAAAAATCACTTGGCGAAAATTTAAAATGGTCACAGTTCGGTTAATATTGCTTAGAAAATTTATTATGACCTATTTCGGAAATGGAAAGACCATTTGACAACTTCTTATGTGATAGAAATCTCGATCTAGGCACTGGAATTTCAGATTCGCGTTGCAACTGTCCCGTCATCACAAAAATTTCTAAAAAAAGAGCTGATTTTAAATCAGCAATATCTCCTTCATCTGAACTCCGATTCGACCGATTTTTTTGTTGTTGTTGTTTGAAATTGGGTATTTTTTCACAAAGAACCCAGATCTACAATTAGATTCTGCAAATTTTGCACTATAACGTACAGATCTGATATGTAAACTTGCCACCCTGAAAAATGTCTACAACACAACTGATTTTTAAATCAATGATATCTCCCTCATCCGGACTCCGATTCAACCGATTTTTTTCTTTATTTTCAAATTAGGTATTTTTTTGCAAACAACCCAGATCTGCAATTAGGTTCTGCACATTTTGCACCAAAACATACAGATATGATTTGTAAACTCGTTGCCCAAAAAATTTCTGCAAAAAATAAAAAATTCTCTGCTTTGCCTAAGAAAGTGATTCGATACCACTTGTTATAGATCTGACCCAAAAATATATGGAAATAACAAATATACCCAGAAATAACAATATCTTAATACATAAATGCTTCTCTTTATTAATCAAAACCTTGAGGTAGGGTAACAACATACAATTAATCCTTAAGGAAGGAGAACACTCCACAAGCCGTATGCTTGTTCATACAATATTCCTTGACATCTCTCAATGGGGAGGCTCTAGCCTCTATATAGGATTCATACATATAATACCATGGGTCATTACCATGTTTCTCCCAATACCATACATCTAATACCACGGGCTTATCACATTATTGCTAACAACTTGTGGTCCCTTACATGATGCGGATTAACAACTTTATTTATTAACTATGGCCCATCCCATTATTACATTATTCCCTTGGGTACCTCCCTTTGTACCCTCTACTACCCCCCTAGGTATACTACGTTCCACCCCTCTTAAACATGTTTCATCCCCAAAACATAAGAAGAACACAAATAATAAGATCTACACAAAAGAGTAGTCCACTGGTACCATCCACGTGCATATAGCCATCCAAGAGAAAGGTGAACCCTCGATCTAGCTGGTGTCTCTCTTGCTTGAGATGGAAGTTGACCCTGGTGGATCTTCTGTGTTGATGCGTTGTGGGTGGATCATCGCCCCTCTCTATCTGTCATGCGGGGTTGTTGTCATTGTGGCTAATTTTTTGCCATTGTATTGGTTGTTTTCTTACAAGGTGATGTGGATTGTGATGTGCTGAAGTTTTAACTAACGATGTATATTTCTTTAATTCACCACCTAATGGAGCTTAATTGGTATCTGGTACATGTTGCGGCGCTTGTTTTTGTTACTTATCTTCCAATATTACTTCAACCACGGATTCCTCATCTGATGTATCGGTACCTGTAACGTTTTCTGCCTCAACATCCTTGGACTTTACCTGTTTTTCTGGTACTTAGTTTGATGTTTGTGTTTGGTTGTCGACCATCAAAGGCTTATCGTCTAATGTGTCAGTGTCATTAGAACTTTGTGCCTCTGCCTCCATAGTTTCTGCTTGGGTCTTAATGGAAATATAGTGCAATGTCATTTTCTTCTTTTTATACCAGAGTTTCTTGAATTTTTCTCCACATTAATATTGATAGTAACCACATATTACGTTCAAGGATATCCCAAAACAACATCCATGTTATCCATATCTGAAGTATAAAAGTCACAATGCAACACATACTTATCCATAGAAAGATTCAAATCTTTATAAACTTGAACATCCTCATTATCAACTTGTGTGTTTTCAATGTGTTTTACTGGAACTTGCAATTTTGTTGCCAAATTAACATTGATAAAATTATGCTTGTTGCTAGGATTTATAGACACAATGATTTTCTCCTTCTGAATCAATCCATGAACCTGTAATAAGGAGATACCATCAGAAAATAGCTCTTTAGTTTCTTGGTTTCCTTCATTTTTGTAAAAATAAATTTTTTGTTAGATTTTTTGGTTTCCTTATTTCCAGTATGAGACCATTTATCCGACAATAGTTTTTCAATTTCGTCAGCACGAAATAACTTCAAAATCTCACCGTCAAGTGATTTCCACCATATAGCAGCCTCATGTTTTAGATAATACTTTATTTTGTCCTTCCAACACCCTCGGAAGTCAAAATTATGAAATGCTATAAAATTTTCAATAGTCAGCCCACCATTTTTTCCTGTAAAAAACGTCTTACTAGACAGCACGAAGAGGGTTTTGAAAAAAAACACTTACTTGACGAAAATTTAAAGTGGCCACAGTTCAGTTAATATTGCTTAGAAAATTTATTATGACCTGTTTTCGAAAATGGAAAGACCATTTTGCATTTTCCCATGTGATAGAAATCTCGATTTAGGCACTGGTATTTCAGATTCGCACTGCCACTGTGCCGCTATCACAAAAATTTCTGAAAAAAGAATTGATTTTAAATCAATGATATCTCCCTCATTCAGACTCCGATTCGATCGATTTTTTTTTGAAATTGGGTATTTTTTCGCAAAGAACCCAGATATACAATTAGATTCTACAAATTTTACAGTAGAATGTATAGATATGATCTACAAACTCACCGCCCCGAAAAATGTCTGCAACACAACTGATTTTTAAATCAACAATATCTCCCTCATCCGGACTTTGATTCGACCGTTTTTTTTTCTTTTCAAATTAGGTACTTTTTCACAAACAACCCAGATCTGCAATTAGGTTTTTCACATTTTGCACCAAAACTTACAGATCTGATCTGCAAATTCGTTGCCCAAAAAATTTCTGCAAAAAAATAAAAAATTCTCTACATTGCCTAAGAAAGTGCTCTGATACCACTTGTTATAGATCTGACCCATAAATATATGAAAATAACAGATATACCCAGAAATAACAAGATCTGAATACATAAATGCTTCTATTTATTAATCAAACCCTTGAGGTAGGGTAACACCATACAATTACTCCTTAAGGAAGGAGAACACTCCACAAGCCATATGTTTGTTCATACAATATTCCTTGACGTCTCTCGATGAGGAGTCTCTAGCCTTTATATAGGATTTATACATACAATACCATGGTTCTATCAATACCATACATCTAATACCACGGGCTTATCACATTATTGCTAACAACTTGTGGTCCCTTACATGATGCGGGTTAACCCCTTTATTTATTAACTATGGTCCATCTCATTATTACATTATTTCCTTGGGTACCTCCCTCTGTACCCCATACTATCTCTTTAGGTATACTACATTCCACCCCCCTTAAACATGTTTCATCCCCAAAACATAAGAAGAATACAAATAATAAGATCTACTTAAAAGAGTAGTCCACTGGTACTATGCACGTGCGTCTAGCCATCCAAGAGAAAGTTGAACCCTTGATCTAGCTGATGTCTCACTCGATTGAGATGGAAGTTGTCCTTGGTAGCTTTTCTGTGTTAATGTGTTGTGGGTGGATCATCGCCCCTCTCTATTTTTCATGCGGGGGTTGTTGTTCTTGTGGCTAATTTGTTGCCATTGTGTTAGTTGTTTCCTTGGGGGGTGATGTGGGTTTTGATATGCTGAAGTTTTAACCAACGGTGTATCTTTTTTTAATTCACCACCTAATGGAGCCTGATTGGTGTCTGGTACATGTTGTGGCACTTTTTGTTGTTGTTTATCTTCTAATATTACTTCAACCACAGATTCCTCATCTGATGTATCAATACCTGTAACATTTTCTGCTTCAGCATCCTTGGACTCTACCTGTTTTTCTGGTACCTAGTTTGATGTTTGCGTTTGGTTGTCGACCATCAAAGGCTCATCGTCTGATGTGTCAATGTCATTAGAGCTTTGTGCTTCTGCCTCCATAGTCTCTGCTTGGATCTTAATGGAAATATCCTGCAATGTAATTTTTTTTTTTAATACCAGAGCTTCATGAATTTCTTCTGCACATTAATTTTAACAGTACCGACATATTCCATCAAGGATATTCCAAAAAAACATCCATGTTATCCATATCTGAAGTATAAAAATCACAATGCAACACATACTTATTCATAGCAAGCTTCAAATCTTTATAAACTTGAACATCCTCATTATCAACCTGTGTGCTTTCAATGCGTTTTGTTGGAATTTGCAATTTTTTTGCCAAATTAACGTTGATAAAATTATGCTTGCAGCTAGGATTTATAGATACAATGATCTTCTCCTTCTGAATCAATCCATGAACATGTAATAAGGAGAACCATCAGAAAATAATCCTTTAGGTTTCTTGGTTTCTTTCTTTCTTGTAAAAATAAAATCTTTGCTAGATTTTTTGGTTTCCTTCTTTCCAGTATGTGACCATTTGTCCAACAATAGTTTTTCAATTTTGTCAGCACGACATAACTTCAGAATCTCACCATCAAGTGATTTCCTCCATATAACAACTTCATATTTCAAATAATACTTTATTTTGTTCTTCTAACACCCTGTGAAGTCAAACTTATGAAATGCTATAAAATTTTCAATAGTCGGCCCAACGTTTTTTCGTGTAAAAAACATCTTGCTAGACAACACGAAGAGGGTTTTGAAAAAAAAATCACTTACTTGATGAAAATTTAAAGTGGCAACAATAAAGTCAATATTTCTTAGAAACTTTATTATGACCTGTTTTTGGAAATGAAAAGACCATTATGTAGCTTCCCATATGATAGAAATCCTGATCTAGGCACTGGAATTTCAGATTCGCACTGCAACTGTTTTGTCGTCACAAAAATTTCTTAAAAAAGAGCTGATTTTAAATCAGCGATATCTATCTCATTCGATCTCCTATTCGACCAATTTTTTTTTTTTTTGAAATTGGGTATTTTTTCGCAAAGAACTGAGATCTACAATTAGATTCTACAAATTTTGCACTAGAATGTACAAATATGATCTACAAAATCGCCGCCCCGAAAAATGTATGCAACACAACTGATTTTTAAATCAATGGTATCTCTCTTATCTAGACTCCGATTTGGTCGATTTTTTTTCTTTTCAAATTGGGTATTTTTTTTCAAATAACCTAGATTTGCAATTAGATTATGCAAATTTTGCACCAAAACATACAGATATATTCTGCAAACTTGTCGCTTAAAACATTCCTGCAAAAAATAAAAAATTTCTCTGCTTTGCCCAAGAAAGTGCTCCGACACCACTTGTTATAGATTTGACTCATAAATATATGAAAATAACAAATATATCCAGAAATAACAAGATCTGAATATAGAAATGCTTTTTTTTATTAATCAAACCCTTGAGGTAGGGTAACACCATACAATTACTCCTTAAGGAAAGATAACACTCCACAAGCCGTATGCTTGTTCATACAATATTCCTTGACATCTCTCAATGGGGACTCTCTAGCCTCTATATAGGATTCATATATACAATACCATGGGTCATTACCATGGTTCTTTCAATACCATACATCTAATACCATGGACTTATCACATTATTGCAAACAACTTGTGGTCCCTTACATGATGTGGGTTAACCACTTTATTTATTAAATATGACCCATCCCATTATTACATTATTCCCTTGGGTACCTCCCTTTGTACCCCATACTATCCCCCTAGGTATACTTCCCAATATGAGTCCATTAACGTACTTTGCAGTCTTCTACGTAGACTCTTCCACATACCCAGCTCTAATGTTCACTTTGTAGAACTTCTCTGTGTATTCCTTGACTGTCATGCCTCTCTGTCTGAGATTCTACATACTTATGAACAAAGTCAATTGGTAATATTTTGGTAAAAACTTCCCTCTAAGTTTTACCATCGTCCTATCCCATTTCTTGATATTTTACTTATTCTTCTCCTCCTCTCTGTTTTTACATGATCCCACCAGAGAGTTGCATGCCCCTTCAACTTTTTCACTGCAAACTTCACTTAATTTTCCTCTTCTATTTACTCATACTAAAATAATTTGTCCATTTATGTAATCTAGTTAATTAACTCTTATAGATTCATACTGCCTGTGTAAGAGAATAAATATGGCTTTTGTTTCATGATAGAAACCAAAACTTCTCTTAGAACCTTAGCCTCTGTTGGTTCTTCTGCTACTTCTTCTTTTGTAATTTCTTCCTCCTTTGAACTCTCGTTTCCAGCTTCTGGTGCTCTGTGTCAACTAGTCTCCATTATTTCCATTCTCTCCTCCAGCCACTGCATTTCCAGCAATACCATTATGTTATCGATTGGCCTCTATCCTTGTCCTCTTGCACCTCGTCCAATACCTATCTCAACTCTGGGCGACATGATTTCCTCTCCCATTCCTAAATCAGACATTGGGTCTGCTATGATACCACTTGATGCAAATGTCAAGAAAGATTTTCTTAAATTGACCCTTTTGGAGTTGGTTCCTTTAATTTGGCGATTCCTTCAACCCACAGGATCAAATCCCTTTTAAAATCCATAGTGGGAAACTCAAATACAGTGGGAAGATTACAAAGAAAAATGCTCAAAACAATCCCACAGAATCCTTTACAGTTCCGTACAAATCTTGCATCCCCGTGACCCTGACTCTTTTTAAAATTCAATTAGAAATAATTACAAGCTTCTAGCCTTCCGGGTTGGCCCACGTAACCTTTAACAAAGGAAAACCTATCCACGCGCTTGCTTCCTTGTGGACACCACAACCCCGTCAATTAAAAAATCTAGGGAAGGAAAAGTATTTTCGTCACCGACATTTGACGGCCTTTGGTTCCCTGGTCCTCGACATTCAATTAAATTATCTTACGAGACTACAAGTTTTTTGGGATTTCTAGGCCTCTGGGCTAAACCACCTCCGAGTAACTCCTCTAACACTTGATAGATCCGGGAGACAGAAATAAATTTTTGTCACTGTCATTTGACAGTTGCTGGTCCCTGACGCTATTAAAATAAGGTTACGAGATCCAGGCTTTTCGGGCTAAGTCTCTGTTACGAGATTCTGTCAACAAACGGTCTCGGGCTTCGATAATTGACAAACTTTTCTCAAAGGAAAAAAATGACTAAGTGTTGGCTTTTTCAGTGTTAATCTAAGTTTCAATACTTCAGTTCCTCCCGAATCTCTACATCCTTTGTGCCTCTCTTCTGAGCTCTACGACATTTCTAAGGAAACTCCTCTCCCTTCTCCACCTCCCTGCAATCACTCCGATGATAATATTGAGCATTTGATAGGTCTTAGGTATGATGATTAAAAACCCAGGGTTTATAGAACTGTGCGAAAATAAAATTGCAGAAGCATTCGATATGATATTCAAAGTTCTCATAGGCAAAATTGCACTCTCACACTCTAATTATTTTTTCTCATTAATCAAATAAATATATAAAATTACATCAATTTGGTTTAGATACTTGAAGATAGGATTCAAGGACCAATTTGGGGAAAATTGAACAAACTGTAACAAATTGTATAATTTTAATAAATTATATGCAAAATTTAAAACAAATCCTAGCCTAGCAAACCACTTATTGAGGAACCAACTCCTCTAGTAAATGATTTTTACCTCTCGATCAATGAGAATTATGGATGCCCCTGCACCACTTTAGGATGTAATAATTTTGAGTAGGGTGATGATGAGAGTGGGCATGAATATATTGATTAGTGTGAGTCTTCTTGCGATATATCTTAAAGGTAAGGGTACCATTAGGGAGCCGAGAGACGAGGACATTAAGAAAATGAAGAGTTGAATGTTCTTCCATTTCTAGGGTGAATTGGATGTGCGAAGAAAGGATATTAAGGTGATTTAAGAAGGCTTGAAGGGCAAGGAGCCCATGTAGCCAAACCACAAATGTATCATTTGTGAAATGATCCCGTCATTTTGGTTTCAAATGCTAAGAATTGAGAGCCATAGTCTCAAAATGTTCCATAATGATATTAGCTACAACTGGAGACAGAGAGGAACCCATAGTTGTTCCTTCTGTCTATTCATAGCAAGTACCTTTACAGGATAAGAAAGTAGAGGACATACAAATTTTAGTGAGATTAAGGGTTTCAACGTCTACACACTTAGAGATTAATTCAAGGGTTTCAGGAACAAGGATTTTTGTAAAGAGGGGATGACATCAAAACTTACCATAATGTCATCAGGGTCAAGCCAAAGGCTTTTCACTTTATTAATGAAGTAGGAAGAATCTTTATTGTAAGAATTAATCGAACCAACAAAGGGTTGAAGCTTATTAACTAAGAATCGAGAAGGGCATGCGTGGGTGCGCCAATGACACTCAATATGGGTCTTAAGGGAATGTCCTTTTTATAGATTTTTGGTTGCCCATAAATTTTATGGATGACCAGGTGCTGAGAGATGAGTTTTTTCTTAATGAATAAATCCAAAATAAAACTTTAATGGCTTGGTGACTAAGTTTTAAGTTCAAATTCTTGTATTAAACAATAAATAATAATAAATATGATATCTTAAACACTTATTAATAATATAAAAATAGATGAAATAATATCTAAAAATAATAATAACATAAATTTTTATGATATTATAATAATATATTATCTCTTAATAATTTTTTTTTTCCCGTGGAAAAAGTCGTAATTTCGTTTATTAATAAGAAAATTACATTCTGTATATGTAGAGAACATATGGTGAGGCTCTTGCCTGTCAATACAAAAATGATTCTGGAGTACTCCACATAGTGGAGGAACTGTTCAAAAAAACATTAATATGCTGATGTTCTCTTCGCAGAGAGAATAGTTTCGAGATAAAAACAAGTGAAAATATATATAAATATTTACATATGATCATAAAGTAAAAACTGATCAATTTGTGCCTATATTAGACTTTGGGGTCTATGAATGGCCTGTGATAGTGTTGGTATGTGTTGCCGTCCCTTTCCTCCCGTATCAACCAAGTGACATCATCCCTGAGCGCTGCTTCCTTGGATAGGTGGTCGACAACTGAGTTGCGCTCCATGTATATGTGTTGACAGGTAAAGGAGTCAAAATTTGAGATGAGTCTAAGAGCTTCATCTAAAATATAACTTAATTAATATCCATTACATTGAGATTTATTGTTAATCCAATTGCATACTATTTTAGAATCACCAAATAGTTGTAGGTTAAAGCACTGTTTAATCAAAGAAAAATGTATGAGGTTTTTGGCTACTAAAAGCCTGGCATAGTTATCTGTCCCTCTGCCTAGTCCCATTTGAATTTTGAAGGAATGGGTTTCAAATAAGTGTAGTATTGCACTCCCTCCACATCCTGTCTCCTATGCCAATCCATCGAAGTAAGCCCATGGCCGAGAGGTGTTGATGGTTTCTGGAGTTAGGATCTTATGGGCCAGCTGTTTGCCCTCGTCAAGGATGGAATTTTAGTCGGCTAAAATTCTGGTCAATATAGAGGGCCAATAAGGGTCCTTCTGCTGAAAAATGATTTAGTTTCTGGCTATCCAAATAGCCCAACATATAAGAAGAGGGATGTTCCTCTCCTTGCCATAAGCTTCCGTCCACCAGTGTTTCTAGGCATCTGCAATGTTATTGCCATGCCATCGGTGTGTAATAGGGAGTGAAATAAGAAACTGTTCCAGAGCTCTTGTGTACTGGGGAAATTTAGGAAGAGATGATCCGTATCTTCGTTGCTATTCCTACAGAGGTAACACCAAAAAGGGTCTGAGTAGGATCGTTTCATTAGATTTGCACCGGTTAGGATCTTGTTGCGCTGAATAAACCACATGAGAAGCCTCGTTTTGGGGGCCGCCTTTAACTTCCACATAAGTTTCCACCACGACTTAGTAAATGGTGGCTTATAGGGTTCCATCAGCACCTGATATCCTATCTTGGGTGTATATGTGCCGTGTTTGGCGAATGCCCAAATAAGTTCATCTTCCCCCTCTGTAATTCTTATGTGGGCCTCGGTTAATGCTTTTGTGAAATCTCGCCACTCCTGTTGCCAACACAGTGGTATATGAAGGTGGAGTCCTGATTTCCAAGCCTGTTGTAGCAGAGTGGAGTGTGCATCATCAACGATATGGCTGATATGCATGATTTCTTGCTTAGTGAGATATGTTCTCAGCTCCCCAGATAACCTTTGAGCATTGCCACAGCTAACCCAGGGATCTACACCTACGTGCACCTGTGCTCCTGACTGGATTCTCCATGTCAGTCCATTCTGGATGAGTTCCTTGGTATTAATAACAACCTTCCAAATGATGGATATGTTAGCAGAGTTCCTATGATTCTGTCTAATCCAGTCGATGGTATTGGAAGGGGTTATGTACTTGGAGACAACCACCTTTGTCCATAAGCTATGATTATTGAGTAGTTGCCATCCTAACTTCGCTGCCAAGGCTTTGGAGAATATGTCCAGTCTCTTGATCCCCCAACCCCCCCCCCATCGCTTTGGTAGAGCAAGAGATTCCCAGTTTGCCCATGCAAAAATTCTCCCGGGCTGCTTCCCCTTCCATAGGAAGCGACAACAGATATTTTGCAGACGGGCCAAAATGCCTCTAGGGATCCATGCCAAAGACATCCAGTATACCGGCGTTGCTTCCAGTACAACCTTGATTAGAACCAGCCTCCCTGCTCTAGACAGGTATTTATGATACCAGATGTTTAGTCTCTTTTCTACCTTGGTTATAAGCCATGTCCAATCTGTGATTTTATACCCATGTGGTTTTAACCTGTAGCCAAGATACCTCAGACCTTCTTCAAGTGGCAGAAGAACAAAAGTAAATCTCCTGAGATTAAATTGTATTTCATATTGGGAGCATCCAGTGACAATGATGGTGGATTTAGCCTCATTCAACACCATACCCGCAACTTTTAGGAAAGTACCCAGGGCATAATGGAAAGATGTGAGGTCGCCTATGCCTCCATTTAGAAATACAAACACATCGTCAACAAATAGAAAATGGGTCAATGTGCAAGCATCTGTAATTTTGATTCCCCTAAATCGTCTGTGCTTGTGTTCCTCTCCAAGAATTCTACTGAGACCCTCCATAATGAGAAGGAATAGTAGGGGGGATAGAGGGCGTCCTTGCCTCAACTCTCTTTCTGCATGGAAAAAAGGGGATGGCAAACCATTTACAAGCACACTATAAGATACGTTGGTGATGCAGCACATGATCCACTTGATGAAGGAATAGGGAAAACCTAGATGAGTTACAGGATTCAGATGTATAGCCAATTAACTTTGTCAAAGGCTTTGGATAGGTCTATTTTCAAGATCATACCTTTGAGTTTTTTGGTTTGTACAGAGTGGAGGAGTTCCTGAGTAGTGCCAACAGCCTCATGTATTTGTCTGTTCTGTAAGAAAGAAAACTACTGAGGGGAAATGTGCTGAGACAGGAAGGGCTTTAGGAGGTTGGCAATGATTTTTGCAATGATCTTATAGATGCAGTTACATAAGGAAATAGGCCTAAAGTCGTCATAGGTCGAGGGATTGTCGACTTTAGGAATGAGAGCTATGAATGTGGAGTTGAGGCCTTCCCACATCCTTCCCTTTCAACGACAGTCTTTTATGAATCTTAGGAGATCCAACCCTAGAATGTCAAAAAAGGCAGTTTAAAATTCCACCGTCCATCTGTTTGGTCCCGGGCACTTATCTTTCTTAAGCCACTTGAGGGTTGTTTCGAGCTCATCAAGGGTTACTTCTTTAGTAAGTTCTTGTTTAGCCTCCTGATCGAAAAATCTAGGGAAGGACTATGCTATACGCATTACTTCAGCCAGGGTAGCTGTGGGAGGTTCCTTAAATATGTCTTTAAAATGTGTATTAGCCAGAGCTGCCAGATCACGGAAGGATTGCATGGATTGTCCTTGTCCATTTTTTAGTGCCCATATTGTGTTGATTGCCTTCCTCCTGTTTGAAAATTTATGGTAAAATTTGGTGTTGTCATCTCCTTCCCTGAGCCAAATTGCATGGCTTCGTAGTCTCTAGCTCTCTTCTCCGTCCTTAAGGATTTGTGTCCTTCTTTGCAGAAGAGAGGTGATTTTGTCTTTATGTTCCTGAGAGTCAATGATTCCTCCAGATCCCTCTTCAAAGGTAAGGATTGCCTCTTCTACTGTTCTGAGAAGATGCTCTTCCCATTCTCTTTTCCTATGTGCCCATTCTTTTGAGAGGGATTTCAATTCCTTCATCTTATGAGAAAACCCCTCCGCTATGTTTCCCTCAGTGCCAACTAGGTGAGTCTTCCAAAAATCAACCGCCATCCTCATATAATCAACGTCCTTTAGCCAAGTAACATTAAATTTAAAGGGAGACTTGGGCTTTTGAATGGCATCTTGTATCTCCAAGTAGATGGGCCTGTGATTTGATAAGCCTCCCGAGCCAACCCATTGTCTGATGCGAGTGCCACTACTGGCTAGTGCTTCTTTAATGAAGAATCTGTCAAGCCTCCGGGCCAAGCTAGCCTCACCTAATCTATTATTCCTCCAGGTGGGTTGTATTTTAGCAGAAGGGATGTCTATAAGGTTACAATCCTCCAATAGATTCTCAAAAAAGACCGACAGAGTGCCCAGTTGTGCTTGTTGGCTCCATGACTCTGCAAACCCTATAGAGAAATTCAGATCCCCTCCCAGGATTATGTTGTCTTGCTATAGAATAGATGAGCTTAGCAGTTTCCTCTAGTATTCGGCCTGTCTTGGCAGGGGCCATATACATTAATGATTCTGAAGTTGGCTTCTAGGGAGGATGAGAAAATGTCAGCTCCCATGTAGCCAATACCCCTCCAAACACTAAGCAATTTGATGGAGCGGGTGCATATGCCCAGGGCAACCCCTCCGAATCGGCCTGTTGCATCAAGCGAGTGAAAGGACCATCTCGGGAGCCAAGATTCAAGGAGGGGAGTGATGGAGCATGCAAGTCCTAGGGTTTCTTGAAGAAAGATGATATCGACAACTTCCATTGTGAGTAAGCGCCTCAAGGCTAGTTTTTTCTTGGGACTAGCCATCCCACGACAATTATAGGAGAGCATCTTCATGGAGGGGGAAGATTTAGGGTTTTCTCTGCTCTAAGAACCCAGTCAATTGTTTTTTGTTTTCCTGAGGCAATCTCCTCCCCTGCATGGTGTTTGGCCTTGGTGAGTGAGGAGGGGCGACCCCGAGTAGGTTTGGGTAAGGAGGGAGTGGAGTCAACATCAAAACCTATAGCGTTGAGGCCCTGTGATCGAAGCCTAGAGCGAAGAGGATATCAGTGGTCGGGGTAGGTAGAATGAACAAAGTGCGGGAATGGAGGGGCCTCAGGGATGGAAGGCTGAGGAATGGTGTAAACGGGAGGGGGAGGCACAATGGAGCAGAGTTGGTTGTTGGTGATCTGCCGAGGGGGGAGTCCAGGAGGAGGATGGGAAGTCGGGGAGGGAGGGGAAGAACATAGGGGAGCTTTTGGAGGGAAAGAAACTCTATCATGTGAAATAGATGTATCATGTAAATTAGATGCAGAGGAAACAAAAGAGAGAGGAGGGTTTTTCGTACCCGCGGTAAAAACGTCCCCTGAAGCCGCCTGAGCTCTCGTCAGTGGAGGAGAGGGTGGCCGAAGTGGAGCTTTCCCCTGCTTCCTCTTAGGACCTTGATCATGCGCCCTTCCCTCCTCTACACGAGCCTGCAATGGCTGCTCTTCAACCTCCTTTGCATGCTGGGACTATTCCTGTGGGATGGCACTGCTCATAACATTTTCGTGAGGCCTTTGTCCCCCTTTGATGTTCAGCAGGCATTCCCTGAACACATGGCCAACCTTGTGGCATCGACAACATCTATAGGGCTCTCCTTCATAATCCAGTAGCTGTTTCCTAGAGTAGGTCCGCCATTGAATGGTGATGTGCTCTTGCAGGCCCCCTCTTGTATCCATATGCACCAGTACTCTGGCATAAGCCATCTTACCAGTAGAGAGGTATGATTTGTCAAACTCCATGTACGTGCCGAGAGAATTGCCGATGCGCCGAAAGATATCTTCAGACCAGAAGTGGGGTGGGAGCCCCGATAGTCTGATCCATATTGGGCTAACCCCAATCTGCTCTGTTTCCAAATCAAAGAGGGGTGTCCATCGCTTCAAGAGGATGGGCACGTGTTTGAAGTGCCAGAAGGATGATAAGACCCAATTAATATGGTCAGGCCTGGCAAACCTAAAGGCAAACCAACCCCTCATAAAAGTCTGAACAGTGGGGAGATCTGCCAAATGATGCCCACAGACCTCAGAGGCCCATGATTTTAGGTGAGCCGCAGAGTGGTTCCGTCCATGAATCCTTCCAACCAAAACTCTATTAGAAATGTCCAAGGTATCCACAAGCTGAATGTCTTCCTCAAGCCGTAGAATGATGTCTTCTTCTTTAGATCTAAATCACCTGGATTTCTTGTGGGGTCTTGCTTCCATAGGTGAGTCCTCCTTTGGATCGGATCTATTCCCAGAGGCCAAAGAGTGCTCAAGTGGAGGGGAGAGTGCATATGGGAGGGCGTCTGATAAGGGAGGTATGTTCGTGAAGCTTCTAGATGGAGGGACGAGGAGATGTGACGAGGACAAAGGCACCGAGGTTGTGAAGGTCGACGAGCTAGGTAGGTTGGAAGTGTGACCAGAGGATGAAGGGTTGTGTGTAAGACCTGCACAAGTCTCCCTAGGTTTAGGGTTAAGGCAACCAGAGGCAAACCCTAACGAGGAAGGTGATGACGGGGGAGTAGAGAGGGATGGCCAATTTGGGGGGTCATCCGGCAAAATCACCGGGTGGTTTGAAGGCCTAGAAAACGGAGGTAAGTTGACAATGGCCTCATTCATCTCGTAGCTAAACGGAACTGAATCTTCCTTTGAGGAGTGCGAGGTTGTCTAGATAGAGCCCTCTACCAGTGGGTCCTCCGAGTAATCAACAAGATCGAGGTCCATAGCTGTCGGGGGGCACGAAACGCCAACTGCCTGTGAGTAACCACCAATATAGCTTTAGGAGAAAATGGGCATAGGTGACCCGAGCCTAGGCGATGGGCACGGAGCGAGATAGTAAAAAACCGACACAGTAAAAATGTAAAAACCCTTTCCGAAGTGCTAATGCCAGGCTTATGGTAAAGCAGGCCCCAGACCAGGCAGTTTATGTGTATCTGCACTGTTCTGCCATTTGCAACGGTGTACTGCATACACGAATGGTCATCCGTACTCTTCATCACGCCTCAGATCCATCCTCCTAAATCTTGCTGTTTGCAGGACTGCAATTAGTAACACATGCCTTACCAGAAGTCCACTATTGTTATTATTGTGCCCTTACATTATTATTGTTATGTCGGCTTTCTATTATCTCTTAATAGTAAGAAATATAATTTTATAATATAATAAAATAACATTTAACATATAATATTATATCCGAAATAGTAATATAGAATATGTCAAATTAATAAGGAAAAGGTCAAACTTATTTTGTATTGCACAAACTTATTTCCTAATAAGTGTGAATAGTGACACACTTATTTATAGTACAAATTAATTATAGAAATATATAGGAGTTGAAAAGTCAAAGTTATAGGGAAATGAAACTAATACTATAATATTAATTAATTAATATATAAAATATATATAATATCACAATATGTATATTATAATTATTGTTTAATTATTTTATGGTTTGGAGTTTATTTTTCTTTGGAATTCAAGGGAATAAATTTTAGTTAAGTTTTTTTTGTTATTTAAAATTTATTTTTAAATGTGTAAATGGATTCAATAATTTGAGAAACTTTTCGAGCAAATGAATTGTGTAAATTTTACAGTTTAAGTTTGTGATTCTAACAAATTGTTACTAGATTTTAGGTAATTTTGACTAGAAAATATGCTCGATAAACTTCCACGTAGAATAGTTAGATTATAGAAATCATTGATTAAATATTATATATAATTATACAATATTACAAATTAACCCCCCCATACACGCACACGCGCACACACACACACACACACACACACACACACACACACACACATATATTGATCAGAGGAATCAACAACTAGGCCGGTTTCGTACTTGCATGACACGAGGTTGATATCGCTATTACTATAACCTCTAGGTGTCTATGTACGCTCTTTCCATAGACATAGGTTAGTCTATGGGATTTGAACCTCAAATGTCATGGTACATAACACTTCATTATCACAACAAATTCCAATTGAGCAAATCCCTAGGGGCTATATATAATATAATACTATGCATTTTAATAAAACATACAATTTACATTATTGTTGCTATGTAACAATAAAACAAATATGATGAAAAATTATTGTGAACGAAAACATGGGGCTTTGCAATCTGAACTAGGGTTTTGCGTTAGGGTTTTGTTGCTGGTACCATGGCAGGACGCGGCGGAAGGAGTTGTGCTACCTCCTACAGTCAAGTAGCTGCGGATAGAAGAAAGGGAGCTGGATTGCATCGCTTCAAGAAACCAACGAAGGTGGCAACAAAGGTTATTAACACAGAAAGACCGGAAAATATCAAACCTCATGGACAGGAAGAGAATCATGAGGAAGCTAGTAGGGAGAAGAGGACAGGGGGTAGCAGTCAAAAAGTTGCTCCTATGAGTACAATAGGGGTTTGTAAACCTAAGTCGACCATTATTCCTCGGGTTGTTTTAAGTTGTTGGAAATAATACTGAGAGGGGGGTGAATCAGTATTATCAAGTCAATTATTTTTCATTTCATCATTAGATTTGCATACGCTACTTCAGTTAGTGAAAACAACGTATATACACAACTACAGTTAAGGAAACTTGTGTATTGATTTGTGTGTAAGAACCATATAACTAGTAACTAGGAATAGTAAAACAGAACAGACAGTCACACACAAGAACACAAGATATAAGGTGGAAACCCAATGTGGGTGAAAACCACCTACTGCAATATGTCTCTATCTTCTTTCAATTAGAAACTTCTTTTTACAATGGATCTGTAATGGTGCCGTCTTATACCAGTACACAAGCTTCTACCTGCAGAAGGCTACAACCTTCTCTCGTTTTCCAGCTTCTCCTGGAAGGGAGCTACAACCCCCTTTGCTCTTGTACTAGCTGATGCACTAGTACGTAGGTGTCAACCTACATAAGTCTACAACATTCTCTGTTCTTCCAGGGACCACGTTTCATAAATTTTCAGACTGGATCCATCAATAACAATAATCAAACATCAAATACATCTGCATCAACCAATCTCCTTTGCTTCAATCAAAACTGAATCAAACAATTACTTCTCTGAATATTGTAACCATACTACATTGACAGTAACCAGAAACCAATCCTGAACCTAGAACACTGCAGCAATAAAACGAAGTAGCTAAAACATATTTCATGAGACGTACGCTACTTCAATATGTATAACCTGCGTACATACACTTTTGTATTAAGACCAACCAGCGTATACGCTGCTTTGACTTACTGAACCAACGTGTATACGTGCCTTTGTTGTGCTGAACCTGCGTACAGATCTATAAAAGATAATTTACCCTTTTCACTTATTCAGACATGAGTTATACCTAGTTATCAAATTTATAGATCAAGTCATGTGCCAAATATAACAGATCAAAATCACACAAAGATACTATTATTCAAGCCTTAAGATCTTGACCCAACAATAGAACTTATCCTTCTTCTTGTGCTCAGGTTCCTCCTTGGTTCAGATCCAGCTATGCACCATAACCCAATTCTAGATCTTGCTCTTCATAAGGTATTCAATACTTGAGTGAATACCTTTGCCTAATGATCTCCTTCCCCTTTTATAGTCTTACACCTTTCTTAATACCATGGTCCAAAACCATAGAGAATCAATACCATGGACCCAATACCCGGGTTCAACACTTCGGACGACATACCATGGTCCAACACCATAGGTCCAAATACCAAGGACTAAATACCATGGACCGAAAATAAGTTTTCCCACATGTACATGATTTTTCTTGCATGAAAGTGCGTGCATAAGTATACACACCTTTTGATCGTCCATCCCGCTTGTATACACGACTTGGTTAAGAGTAACCTACGTATATCTCTTTTTCTTTCATTTTGAGAGCCTGAACTGTGATCTGTCATTTGAGTGAGTTGCCATCAAGGACAACACCTATGTCATAGCGCCAAACCTATGTCATAATGCCAACATAAGTGACCCAGTGCTACAGGTGCACAGAGATCACATGGCAGAATACGCGATTATATGAAAATTTATGGGGATTTGGCCCACAAAGAAGGCTTTGCAAGCATGGATATGGAACCACTAGAAACCAAAGGGGGAAATAAACCTTCACCTTGGGTCCAAGGGCTTCTTTACGGTGGTGTTCACAAGCTTAAAGGATAAAGACATAGCGTTTGAGGGAGGACCCTATTTTAACGCTGCTGTAGGCCTTTACATGTGACCATGGATGATGAAATTTGTCCCAGAACGAGAAAATTTCACATCGCTACTGGTATGGATAAGAATTTACTCCCTTCCTTTAGATTATTAGCTGCTAGAGTCTCTAAAGGCTATTGGCAACAAGCTAGGGCATTTTATAAAGATCTCAGATGCGACTCTAAGAGGCAAATACACTTCCTTCGCCCGGATATGTGTGGAAATGGACTTATCTGGGGCACTTCCGGATGCGATAATTTTAGAAGTGTATGACGAAGAATGGGTGCAGGCGGTGGACTATGAACATGTCCCATTTAGGTGCCGTAAGTGCCATGAACATGGGCACCTATACAGAGACTGCGCATTAAACAAACTGGAGAGCAACAAGAAAAACACCACAGGCAAAGATCCCGAGGGTTTTACCAAGGTTGGGGGTAAAGGGAAAGGAGGAAAGCGGTACTAAAAGAAAATTAATGAGGATGGACAACCGAGCCACAATAGTTTCAAGATCTCAGAAGAAGAAGTTGGAAATAATGGGACAAACCAAGAATCAGAGAATAATCCCATTCAGAAGGAAAGGGATGCTAGCATGGAGGATATACTAGAGAACAACAAATAAAAGGATGATTTTCCAAGCATTATGGAGCTCAGTAGGGACCATGAGATGAACCCAAGTGAGGCTGGAATGGAGGACCATGAACTGTAGGAGATTATAGAGAGGGAGAATTTAGATCTAGAAAAGTTTCTGGAGCAGGGAATCACCAAAGTGGTAGACTCCTTGCCAAAAGAGGAGTTTGACAGGGTTCAACAACTCTTCCTCTGGAGATCACAATCGAAGGGTTTTGGAGTCAAAAGAAGCCATGATATCCAGGAGAATAGAGGGGTGAAAACGATGGAGGATACACTGATGCATTCTTCCAAGAACCCGGGTAGGAAAAGAGGAAGAAAAAGACAGAATGAGTTGCTCACCGAATGTGGGAAACTTGTGATTAACTCAGGTAAGATGAGAGATCTTACCAGTTACTCCTTTACAAACCTTTCTTAATGAAGCTTACAACCTGGAACATTAGGGGTCTAGGAAGTAAAAGGAAACAAAAACTCTTAGCAGTAGAATAAAAGAAGAAAAATTAGATATGGTTTTTATTCAGGAAACAAAGTGTTCGATGGACAAGATCAGAGAGATACACAACAAATGGTTAATCAAGTATGAATATCTAGAGGTTAAAGTAGACAACTTGGTGGGGGGGATTCTTACACTTTGGGATCCACAGAAACTTGGAATCCTGGATGCTGAAGCGTCCAAGAACTATATATCGTTGGTAATTTAACCTTTGGGTGATAAGGAGATCTACATGATCATAAACATCTATGTTCCTCAATAAATAGAAGACAAAATCAAGATTGTCACCTCCCTTGAGGATCTGAGAGAGAGACATCCTAATGTGCCCTGGATTCTGGCAGGGGATTTTAATATGATCAGATAACTTACAAAGGAAAAAGGCAGTACTAGAAAACTAGGCAGAGACTCCATTGCCTTCCAAAACTTCATAAATAACATGGGGCTAGTGGACACTGAAATAATAAATGGCACTTTTACCTGAAACAATAAGAGGGGAGGGACTTCTCAAGTTGCCTCTAAACTAGATAGATTCATAATCTGAGAGGACCTCCTTCTCACAGGACTTGACATGTTAGCTTTAATCCTTCCCTTTGGAGGCTCGGACCACTGGCCTGTCCATCTTGAAGCTACTTTTATGGGTACGCCGAGGAATAGACCTTATAGGTTTGAAAATGTCTGGCTCTCTCACCCTGAATTCACCAAAAATATTGACAAATGGTGGATGGAAGATATGCCCGTTCAAGACACTAAAATGTTCATGCTACAATAGAGACTTAAACACATCAAATCCAGGCTTAAAGATTGGAACAAAAAAAAGTTTGGTAATATTTTTAAAGCCAAAAGAGAAGTTGAGCAGAAACTCCAGGGGATTAATTCGATCATAATCACAGATGGTTTTACCAAGGAACAAAAAACTCAAGCTGATTCTCTTCAAAAGGAATGGGAAGATCGCTGCACGCAAGAGGAGATTTTCTGGAGACAGAAATCAATGGTGTAGTGGATTAGAGAAAGAGAAAGAAACACAAAGTTTTTTCATAAATCAACCTTGGATCATAGGTCACATAACAGAATTTCAAAACTTAAAGATTCTCAAGGGAAAGAGCTCATCTCTCACACAGAAATGGAATCTGTCATAGTTCAACACTTCTTTAGCATAGTAGAGGAGCCTCTCGTCGACAAATCTCGGTTCATTAACAATTTCACAAAGTACATTCCTAAGCTTGTAACTAGGGAAGACAACCACAATGTTAATAGGCCAGTGTTTGAAGAGGAGGTCAGTGAAGTTATCAATGAGATGAAAAATGGGAAAGCTCCTAGCCCGAATGGGTTCAATGTGGACTTCTTCAAATCTTGCTAGAAAATAGTCAAACAAGATATCCTTGATGTTGTGGAAGACTCAAGAAGATCCAAAACAGTTTTGAAGGCTCTTAATGCCTCTTTCATAGCTTTGATTCCAAAGTAGGAAAAAGCTATGACATCGAACAGATTAAGACCCATAGCTTTATGTAATGTGATGTACAAAATTATTTCCAAAGTGATTGCTAACAGACTTAAGCCCCTTCTTCTAGCTCTTGTCTCAGAGGAGCAAACTGGTTATGTGGAAGGAAGACAAATTCTCAATAACATCATACAAGCTCATGAGGTGGTACTCTCTCTTAAGAGTAATAAGCAAGCTGGTATGATCATATAGCTTGACCTAGCGAAAGCTTAAGATAAGATAAGCTGGTCTTACATCAGGGCAGTGCTAAGAGCTTATGGCTTCGACCACAACTGGATAAGATGGGTTATGGCCCTTGTATCCACGACTAGTTTTTCCATCATGCTTAATGGCTCTCCCTCTAGAACCTTTATGCCTTCTAGGGGTCTTAGACAAGGGGATCCGCTCTCCCCCTTCCTCTTTGTTCTCATGATGGACGGGCTAGGAAAAGCGATCAAAATGGCAAATGCTGAAGGAAGAATCCAGGGTCTGAAACTTACCTTGGATGGTGCTGCTTCTACTCATCAACAATTTGTGGATGAAATAATGCTGTAGGGTATTCCAACGGTCAGGGAAGCCGTAACTTTCGAACAAATCCTGAACGAATTTGCTATGGCCGTTGGTACAGAGGTAAGCCTTGACAAATCAAAGGTTTTCTTTTTTAACACTAACATTTCTATTCAGAGGAACCTCACTAGAATTCTCGGGTTTCAAAGGGATCAGTTACCTTCCAAGTACCTTGGAATACCTATTATGGAAAAACATCTAAGCAAGGGAGTGTGGGAGCCGGTAACTAATAAACTTCAGGACAAGGTCAGGAAATGGACATGCACATCTTTGAATTTGGCAAGGTGTCTTGTGCTTACAAAGGCTATCCTATAGGCTATTCCCATTTTCATGTTTTCACTCTTCCTTCTCCTAAAGGAGTTATGCAACAGATCAATAGTATTCAATGAGATTTTCTTTGGGGAAAAGGGGAAGAGAAAAAGAAGTGGGCTTTGGTAGCTTAGGAAAAGCTCTGCAAACCTAAGGCCCATGGTGGTTTGGGGCTTCATGACCGGAAACCCTCAGCAGAGTTTCGGGAGAAAAACTTTGGTGGAGATGGCTTAAGGAATCAGCAACTCCTTGGGCCAAGCTTTGGAAATAGAAATATGAAAATAATTGGCAAGAGAGGGATCATATCCCAATGTCAGGTCTCATAAAGGGCTCCCACATTTGGAACCTTGCTTGGGAGAATAGAGCCATTGTCCAGCAGCATAGTTTCTTGGAGATCCGAGCTGGGAACCTGACACGGTTTTGAGAGGATAACTGGCAACATGAACCAAATTTGTTTAGGGAAGAACTAACCGCTCTCAAGAATGACACTGAGAACAAAGGTAAGTGACTTCTGGGATCAGGTAAGGAACAATGGTAAATGGAGAATATGGAAGGATCTGGGTTATAATGAAGAGAGCCCTTTGAAGGCCCAGGCAGTTTCTCTTGCTCTAGACTTGGAACAGAGGAAGATTTTGGTGTCATCCTCGTCTGACCAACTAAGATGAGGAAGAAACACTGAAGGCAACTTTAACCTCAAAGAAGCTAAATGAATGGCCCTAGGGTTTGATTATCAAAATCCTGATCAGGTATGGAAGGACCTTTAGCAGAACCCGCATTTGATGAAAATAAAGTTGTTCATGTGGTTGGTTCAACAAAAGAAAACTCTAACTTGGGAGAATCTTCTGAAAATGGGTTTTGTTGGCCCATCCAAATGCCACCTATGTGGCTTACAATAGGAGACGATGAAACACTTACTCAACCTCTGCCCATTCACCTCTACCTTGTGGGATTGGGTGGCCTCAGTCTTCATGAAAACTAACAGGGACAGACTCAGCATCACCAACACTTTGAAGAATTGGAGGAAAGAATTCTCAGGCAATGAAATCATCAACAAAGCTTGAACTTTGGTTCCAGGCTTTATTATCTGGGATGTCTCGAAAGAACGCAATGGCAAGATTTTCAAGAACAAAACAGGCTCGACCCTGAACATCATTGCACAAATATTGTGAGTTGGAGCCCTTCTGTGGAAACTTCCTGAGAACCCTCCTTTGCCCCAGGAGGCTCACATACTGTTGCATTTGGGTCTCCATTCACTAGTTCCCCACATAATAAACAAGGGTGTGAGCAAAACAATTGTTGGTAAAGACATTTGGCAGCCTCCTCCTCATGGTTTTTTGAAAATCAACATAGACAGAGCCTCTAAGGGCAACCCAGGAATGGATAGATTTGGTGGGGTCATAAGAGATGAGTAGGGGCGCATAAAGGACATCTTTCATAGTCATTTGGGGACTGCCACTAATAACATGGCGGAGCTCATGGCCTTAGAGAAGTGCCTGGAAATCCTGATCGAGTCAAATTTATACAACGCCATCATTGAAGCAGACTTTGAATTGGTCATTAATGCGACCAAGAAAATATGTAATGGAATGGCACCTGGAAAAGTTTCGAAACATTGGAGGCTACCACAGGTCTTTCAACGTATTCATTCCCACTTGCGAACCCTGAGAACTGTTAGCTTCGTTCATGTGCAAAGAAAAGCCAATATGCTAGCTGATCATCTGGCAAATGAAGGAGTGCTTTGCAAGGAAAGTTATAGTAGGTATGCTTGGGATTCGACACCCTCGGGGAAATTGCATGATGATTGTCAAAGACAGGCGGCCAAAGACATGGAGAAATTCCAGACCATGAGTAATGAGTAGAAGGAAGACTAGTGGAAGCAGGAGAGAGCAGAAGTAGGAGTCAATCCTAACCGTTGATCCCACAAAGAATGCTTAAGACAGAGCTAACTATAGGGGAGGAGTACCTGGTAAATATCGAGCAAGTTGGAAGGCCGCCGACCATAGATTTTGATGGCCTTCATTATCGAATGGTAATTGGGTTGGAAAATGGTCGAAGGTTAAGCCAACAAGTGGACCCGAAGATTTATAGATCAACAATTATAATCTTTATCGGCTCCGTAAAGCGGGTAAAGGTTGAACTAGTTTCGGATCCAATATCTCTGAAGACCGTTAGATAAATAGGGGCTTGATCGTATGGATATCGGGTTTTAAAAGTGATCAGAGGTTAAGTCTCAGACCGGACCCAAATTTTTATAAACCAATGGCTTATAATCCTTATTAGATCCGTGAAGCGGGTAAGAGTCGCGCATGTTGCCGGGTGATATCATTAATGATCGTCGGATCATACGAGATCTTGATCGAAAGGATATCGGGTTTCAAAATGGGAGGAGGTTAAGTCCAAGAATGGACCCGAGGTTTTATACATTAATAGTTTATTTTCTCTGTCGGCTCCGTAAAGCGGGTAAGGGTTGTGTAAGTTTTTGATGCGATTTCTTTAAGGACTGTCGAATCACTGGGGTTCTTATTGAATGGCTATTGGTTTGGATAATGGTCGGAGGTTTATGTGTAAGATTTTTGGTTTTTTTGACCCTGTTGACTGTTAATCATCAACGGGTTTGTCTTTTGTTGGTCTTTACACTTGTAAAGACGTGTAACATATGTAATCTTTCTTGCGGTTAATTGAAGGCTCCACTCTTACTTGACCAAAATAAAATAAAATAAAACAAATATAATAAATAAATGTTAATAGATGTTATACAATAAATAATTAAAGTACTAATAATATAAAATATTCCATATTGAGCATTTCAACTATATTGAACATATTTGGAGATGATCATCAAGATATTAAACAAGTTGAGGTGTACATATGGTTAAATATTGCTAAATAGAAACATGATACATAATCATTCTTCACTTTTACATGTCCAACTAAATGATCATTGTTGACTCAATTCTTTGAAATTCTATTGGTTATTGAATTTCCAACTCACCAAGCACAAATTTTCTTCTAAGGCCCATTTTAGCCGCAAGTTTTGTCTAATGATATATATTTTTTTTCCTCATCTCATTTAGTAAAGTTTATAGGGGCTAAAATATTCCTTAAATGGAGAGGCATGACTTGGATTGGATTATTACTAATAATATAAAACATTCCATATTGAGCATTTCAACTATATTGAACATATTAAGAGATGATCTCATCAAGATCTTAACCAAATTGAGGTGTAAATATGGTTAAATATTGCTAAATAGAAACATGACACATTATCATTTGTCACTTTTATATGTCCCACTCAACGATCATTGTTGACTCAATTCTTTGAAATTTTATTTATTATTGAATATCCAACTCACCAAGCATAATTTTTCTTATAAAGCCCATTTTAGCCGCAAGTTTTCTCTAATGATAGAGGAAAATTTCCTCATCTCATTTAGTAAATTTTATGGGGACCAAAAGCTTCCTTAAATGGAGAGGCATGATTTGGATTGGATTATTATATTATTTTTATGTAGATAAGCATTTTCTTTGCTGGTTTGGGGTGGGAAAACACTATTCCCCCCAGCCAATGGGAGAGCTTACATTTCGTCCCTCTAACTAATTATAAACTTCCATCTGGACTATTGTCATATGGACTTGATTGGACTATCACGCCATCGTGGACTGGACTATCACACCATACTCCACCCACATTGGCACGACAACAATAGGTCCACTCACATTCTCGCACCATCCCCTCTCATGCCATCCTCTCCGTATTTAAGTGATATGACCTACATTCTCTCTCCATCCCGTCTGCATTGAAGTGATTGAACCTTCACATACTTCACCCCGTCTCTGTCTTGCCCATTCCCTGTCTCTGTCTCACCCATTCCCTGTTTATGTTTGAACATTCGAGCCTTCAATATTGTACGACAACCCCTATATCTGAAATGAGCCTTAAAATACAATCTCTCAACAAATCACTTTACATTCAATATTCACCTCCACCCTACCTGTTTCTACATTGAATTCCACCCTGTCTATTTTTGCATTGAATTTCATTGAATAGGCATGGATAGTTTCTCCTATTTCTCCTATTAGGTTTGGTGCATTGGATGGAATTGAAACCACCAATATATACTTAGGGGTGTTTTCTTACCTACTGCTGTTTCAAGAGGTAAATTTGACAACAATGACCTTCAAATTTGACAACACCAGAGCCAGGGATATCAAACTGAAGGACTTCAAGGGATTTATTTGTTCATTTATTTTTATTTATTTATTTTCTTCGGATACATTGGGTAACTTGTCTATGCTAAATCTTGATGCAATTATATATTTTGTGCCTGTGTGTGTCTATTTGTGTGGATCGTCGTCTATATTCATGCTTGTTCTTCTTGAGTTTGCATCAATGGCTGGTGGTCGTTCATTCTAAGTTTGTTGTGCTGGTTGTATGATGAATGAAGAAGTATGTCCATTCGTTTCCAAACCATGAATCATGGTAGTTAGGAGCTACTATACACATAATGAAATATCAAGAGTTACACTCCTACTTGAGTTAAGTTGTTCTCAGCCCGCTCACAACATGTTAACTCTCCTTATTGGATTGAGAATTCTCTTTCTAGTATGCTGCCAAAAATAAACCGACTGTTGTAAGACTTGTCAAGGGTGGAGTCTTGTAGCCCATTTCTAGCTTGCTTGTAAAGCCTCCGCTTGAGTAAATGCTATAAAATGAAAGGAATGGATTGCAAATATATAAATATCTGGAAGGGCCACAAAGTATACCTCAAGCAGATCTTGGAGTTTAGGCCTCTTCGCATGCAAAAGGATACAATTCACACCGGCGCATAGTTAAAATGCTACAAAAATTGTACTTGTGAACATTTGCTGAGAAAATTTGATTAAGTGATCCATGAGTCTACCAAATGTAATGGCCACTTAGAATGTAGTTACACCTAGGGAAGGGGAGTTGTCACATCTCCTCCGTGCCTTGCGTGTGTAACGCATGTGGTCTATCAAATAAAATAACCAAAAAACGTGTCACTTTGCAGTGTGGTTATGTTGCCTCAATAGGGGTTCTTTATCATTCCTCTTGACCAATGGTGTTAGCCTTTCTTCTCGCAGGTCTGTGTTTAAGGTAATTCCAGTGTGTTGGAACATGAGTTCCCTTATCCTTCCTGTTCTTTATGGGGTGCCATCAATTTTTCTAATTTATGACTAAAGGTCTCGCAAAAACTTGCTTTGGTTTGGGTTGCAGAAACTGACATTTTGGTGTTGTGTGGATTTCTTGTGCAGAAAATGCTTGTTAATGGGGCCCTTTCTTTGCTAGTTCGACGGGGACACCATTTATTTTGGTTGTAATTATTGTTTGTTATTTTTTTACTCTGCTTTTTTTCCTTTTTACAGTTATTTTGTGCCTGCAGTTTTTTTTACTGTAATAAGATTTATTTATTTTAATATATATATATATATATATTAATATAAATAAATCTTATTACAGTAAAAAAATCTATATATATAAAAAAATATATATATATATATATATATATATTTTGTGGTTCACAGTCACTCGGGAGGTCTCTACATCCACAGGTAATAATCTAGGTAGATCCACCCGAAGGGATCTACCCATCGATTACATCGAGGAGATTTGACCCCGTGACCTCCCAATTGGCAAGGTACTTAACAATAGTAACTCAACCAATTGAGCTATCACTTGGGGCTTAACAAGATTTTTTTTCTTGTAAATTTTTACTTTTTTTCCTGCATATTATATATATGTCTTTTACAATTTTTCAAATTGCCGAATATATTTATGGATTCCTCATCAGATACCTACTATTACAGTTCGCAATTTGATTTATTGTTGTTTTTACTGTTTAGTATATATCATATTATAATTTCCATATGAGCATGAGGGGTTTCAAAAGGACGAGAATAGGAAGGCAACCCCTACCTCCACATCATTATTAGAATGTACCAACCCTTCCTATACCACACTGAAAACAAAGCAAATTGTGATATTAGGGATTCTGCGCACATCTACTCTAAGCTATTCCAAACATTTTCAGAATCTGATTTCAATGTATTAGAAAAATTCTCAAGGGCATAGTTAGGTCTTAATATCAAGGCCAAGGCACAAAACAACCAATTAGATCGGTTGTAACCCCTTGAGAAGAAATGCTAATTGTTAACATCAAATTTTTAAATTTATAAATCTTAGCATTGGTTTTGGGCATATGTTCATGGAATCATTCAAGGCAAGAAAAATTTCAGAATTCACCATTCGACATCGATGGTTCAAGAGTACCTTAGTCATATAGGTACATAGTTTCAATTTTTTTTTCCAGCATTACCTTAATCTAGAGTTATAATAATAATTAAAAATACAAGACAAAGGCAATTGTTTTGGCGGTTTTCCCAAAGGGGTTTCAAGAGTAAACCGCTTGTGTTATTATTGGATTTACGATCAACTTCTTTAACACTATTTTATTTATTTAATTAAAATATACAAGTATTAAACAATCAGAAGTAATGCATGGTCACATAATAAGCAAAGATATATCATTTTTTATTCCCACAAAAACAATGAAGATCCATATTGGTGAATCGACTTGGTGAAAGGTTGAGCAATTACGGATCACTACATATTTCAAAGTTTCATGTAATTCGAACTTTTGGTTCTCTAGGTGTAGAAGTGTAAAGAGGTCTTTGGCCATGGTTGTAGATGTTTGTGAGAGTGTAGAAGTTTAGGCTTAGACACTACTGTATTATGGAATGGGTTTGAAAGGTTTTTATGTCTTCAACCTAATAAAGAGGAAATAATTGTTGTGTCTTTCTGTTGTGTTAAATTTAATTGGAATTATTGTTGTGAGTTGTGCTTTTGTAGTGTGTTATGATTTCCAGTCCCCTAGGCCTTGCATCACAAGTCCATGGGCCAGTGGTTGAGTCACAGGGTCATAAAACATTCATTGAGGCAAATATCCCTCAAATTCTTTTCTTGTGAATGGAAATACATTCCCTTCATCTTCTAGCTCAAGGAAGACAAAGATCTAATATTCCAAAGTTCCCCTTGTTTTCTGGGCCCAAAAGTGCTAGATTTGAATCGATGGAATTTTGATTTCAATCTAGAAGGCATATCCCTAGGGAAGTTCCAATCTATGTCCTTTCCACATCTCTCCGTGGTATTTTGGGATGATCCAACATTTCCTAGCATTCGCAATAACATATGGAAATTTGTGGGAATAACAATCCCAAAAGCTTATCAATATTCTTGTGTAATCATTTGTATGGAAGTGGATCTTTCAAAGGAGCTTCAAGAAGAAATCCAATTGAATCTAAATGGTTGGTTGGTGTTAGATATAGGAGTTCAGGGTCTTAATGGTTGATCTTAATATGAGGGTCAGGGAACAAAACAACCAACTAGATCAGTTGTAACCCCTTGAGAAGTAATGCTAATTGTTAACATCAAATTTACATTTCTAAATTCGAGCATTGGTTTTGGGCATATGTTCATGGAATCATTCATGGTGAGAAAAATTTTAGAGTTCACCATTCAACATCGATGGTTCAAGAGTACCTTAGTAATATAGGTACATAGTTTCAAAGTTTTATTCCATCCTTACCTTATTCTAGAGTTATAATAAAAATAAAATAAATGAGACAAAGGCCACTTTTTGGGTGGTTTTCCCAAATGGGTTTCAAGAGTAAAATGTTTGCGTTATTATTGGATTTATGGTCAACTTATTCAACACTATTTTTTGTATTTAATTACAATCTACAAATATAATCAATCAGAATTAATGCATGGTGACATAACAGACAAAGATATGTCATTTCTTATTCCCAAAAAAACAATGAAGGCCCATATTGGTGAATCAACTTGGTCAAAGGTTAAGCAATTACTGATCACTACATATTTCAAAGTTCCATGTAATTTGGTCTTTTGGTTCTCTAGGTGTAGACATGTAAAGAGATCTTTAGCCATGGTTGTAGATGTTCGTGAAAGTGTACACGTTTAGGCTTAGACACTATTGTACTATGGAATGAGTTTGAAAGGTTTGTATGGATTCAACCTAATAAAGAGAAAAACAATTGTTGTGTATTTATGTTGTGTTAAATTCAATTGCAATTAATATTGTGATTTTTGCTTCTGTGGTGTGTTCTAATTTCTAGTCCCTCAACCTTCCATCATAAGTCCATGACCTAGTGGTTGAGTCAAAGGGTCATAAAAAATTCATTGATAATATCAACAATCATTGAGGCAAAGATCCCTCAAATTCTTCCTTTGTGGATGGAAATACATTCCCTTCATCTTACAACTCAAGGAAGACAAAGATCTAATATTCCAGATTGGCCCTTGTTTTCTGGACCCAAAAGTGCTATATCTGAATAGATGGACATTTGATTTCAATCCAGAAATCACATCCCTAGGTCAGTTCCAGTCTAGGTCCCTGCCACATCTCCTCTTGGTATTTTTGGATGATCCAATATTTCCTCGCATTTGCAATAGCATAAGGAAATTTTTGGGAATAGCAATCCCAAAATCTTGTTGATATTTTGGTGTCATAATTTATATGGAAGTGGATCTTTCAAAGGAGCTTCAAGAAGAAACCAAATTGAATCTCAATGGTTGGTGTTATATATAGGATTTAACTACAAACAACTCCCCTTCAAATACAATATGTACCATGTGTATGGCCACTTCGGCATAGGTTCCCCCCTGCCCTTGAAACAGAAAATATCATCATAGAAAACACCAATAACCAGCACCATTGCAACCTTAGACTAAATTGCGCTTCTACCTTCATCGAAAACCTTCAATGATTTAAGGTTCTCAATGAAAACAATACTCAAGATGATCCAACAAAAGAGGAATGATGCATGAAAGAGGGATCAAAATAGAAGGAATTCCAGGAAAGAAATGAGGAAAACATCCAAGGAAAGGCAGAGAATGACCGGCCTCAAGAGGAGCCAAACACTAACACCCATGTATGCCGGGGCCCTCAAACAGACCCTGAACTCCACCCTTGGAACTAGGAGAAGAAAGAGGAAGAAAGAAGCTTGAGAAAGGGACGCCGAGTACATTAAGGCTTTCAAACCAGTCTTTGCTGGCCAAATTTGGCTATTCTGTGCAAGGATCATCCGAAATTCAAATGTTATTTCTTTGCATCTTTCTAGGAAGCCAGTTTTTTAAGCAGTATACTAGCTGTTATGTAAGCTAGAGTAAAAGATTGGGAAAACAAAAAAAATTCCTACCATCTCATTTTTCTTCGAGATTGGAAAGTTTTGAAGACATACACTTTCCCCTTCATCTCATTTAACACTAGGATTTCTGGGTTGGGTTGCATCCCTCTCTTTCTTAATACAATATTACCATTACCTTAGCAGAAAAATAAAATGACATGATATAATTCTACATGCTTCCATGGAAAAAAGCACTTCCTATGATATATTTCCGTACCAGAGCATTAGTGTAAATGCCATTTTTCCTTTATCGCAACTACCATCAACATATTCACTCATCTAGGTGGTTTCACATAGTAAAGGTCAACAAGATGCCATGATACAAGGCTAGATCCTCAGATGAACAAGAGAACTTCCATTCACAAGCAATACAAGGACTTAACTCTAAAATTCGCAATAGTTTAGCCATAATTTCAAATCTAAAATTACCGAGCTTTTGACCTTAATTTCAACTCTAAAATTCCCAAGCTTTTAAACTTAATTTCAGCTAATACATGTGAGGAATATCGCAAACCTGCAATGAAAACCACAAGGACATGAAAGCAGGACAATAATAGTGGAAAGCCACAAAGTGCACTCTAGCTAGCTGGTGAACTCTAGAGAGTGCATACAAATACCAAACTCTACCTGGTGAACTCGTTTTGTTTAGTTTGTTTGTTTGTTTTGTTTTGTTTGTTTGTTTGTTTTGTTTTGTTTTGTTTGTTTGTTTGTTTGTTTTGTTTTGTTTTGTTTTTGTTCTTTTTTTGTTTTTGTTTTTGTGTTTTTTTTTTGTGTTTTTGTTTTTGTGTTTTTCTTTTTAATCTTGGAAGGGTTGATACCTTACAAGCTACACTGTTAGTTAGGTTGAAAAATATCAATAGACCATTGTCCAGCCTTTGTATGGTGTCCATGATATGAGAAATAAAATACATTGTCATTCTATCTCTTAGCTATACCAACTATCTGATTCAATAGAATGTTGATTTAGGAGTCATTTGAACGTTTCTTTTGAAGTCATTTCTACATATTCAAATAAATGTCTTCATCTTTTGTTTTTTTTAATGTATTTATTATTAGGAAGGAATTTCCTAAGTACATGGCTATGGTCATATGCACAAAATTTCTTTTCCAATTACTAAATTTCCCTGGGATGCATCTGATAAGAAGCTGGTAACAAGTTTACTCCCATGTCACCTGAACAATGGTCTCATGGTATTTATTTCGGAGTTTACTATTGCTAACCCAGGTTTTCTTTCAAGGAAAAAATAAGATAATTCTAAGGCATGCCAAAAGATTCAATTCTGATATGACTATACTTTCTATAGCAGATTGGGCCAAATCAGTCCCTGACTTGGCTGAAATATAAGGGGCATTATAGTAAAGAAACAAAAGCAAGTTTAACCCCACAATCATATCTCCCAAACTTAACTTACAACACTAGCCTATCAATTGTATCGTAGCATACTATAAGTCATGATCAAGTCATATCTGCTTTCTAGCATAAATTTCCTTATAAAATTTAACTCACTTTTTCCTGGACTCCATGGTTTTATCATTTAAAGTCACAAAGCTACTATGAATCTATTGAGGGTGAAAATTGATCCATTTTGTACTTTTTGTGTGTCTGTATAATTGAAGCTGAACATATTTGCAAGAATTACCTTTACTCTTCCATGGAATCTATTCCAACTATTGTGTTTTCTGTTATATCTAGTATATTGTTTCTCATAATTTGTTTTCCATGCTGAATAGGATCTATGTTGTGCACAAATACAAATTTAAGGCTTTGTACATTGAACTTTCTAATTAAGTACTATGAAATTTCTGCTATAATTACTATGATGCCATTTCCCATGATAGGAATTTCATGCTGATTGTAATTCTATTAGGATTTATGTGCACAATGCAATACATTTCGGTTTATGCTTCATCTAATTTGCAATTTTTGTGCTTATTGTTTTCCTTCCCTGGGGTTATGGTGTGCACATATGTACTTTTAAGGTTCTCTATATTGAAATAGTTTATGGGGGAGTTAAATGATACATGTCTCCATCAAATAATATTCCCTATTTAGCAAGACATATTTCATATCTCTTCAACATTTTTTTCTTTAGTTTGGGAACACACACGATTAAAATCAAGGAATTGAAAACATAAACTACATTTATAAAAGCAAGATAGACAATGCATAAAGAATATATTTTCATATATATTAGCAAAACTTCTAGCTAACCAGTTCCAATTTGTGTATATGTTGCAGTTATTATAAGAAACAAGCTGAAAGGAACCACACCATTTTACTTGGTCATTTGCCTATTTTAATAACTGTCTGTGCATTTTCCTAAGATGTTTTGTCAGTATCCACTATAATTGCAAGGATGTCCTGCATATCATCTAACCGCTTTACAACTTCTCCCATCTTTTTCAAAATTTTGGTTGTCCTCTAAACAACTTGCCCAACCTTTATCCTTTCTTATAGAAAACATTTAGATATCAACCCACTTCATCAATAGTCACTTCATTGTCAACTAGAAGGTGCAGGAAATTGTTGTCTAACATCCTAATGTTCTAATTATATTATGGAAATACTGATCCAAATACATGTTCTAAAACGTCTTAATATAAATCATGCATAAAATATGTTCTAAATGTGCTTAGTAAATCATACAAGAAAAATGAAAAAATTGAGTATCCTATTTTAACAATACCATATAGATGCAGATGTAGCAAAACTATGGCTTGGTAGAACTTGGCAGATCCTTTGATTGATGTGAAATAATTTCAACTTACTTGAAATTTGACCGTCTCATATGCACATATTATCATCACATATTAAATGGATTTTCTTCTATTGTGGAAATATTTAATTTATGGTTGTTATCTATGTGATGTTACAATATTTATGGTTGACATTATTTATGTCATGTTAAATGCTATTTGAAGACACGTTTCACTCCCTTATTTCTAACCTAGATTTTCCTTCACACACTTTGTTTTGTGGAGAATGCCACATACTCTTGTATATTGAATACAGTGAGAGATTTGATATCGAAAAAATTCCTAGTCTATATTTTTATTATAGAATATCAATAGACTGAATCTATGAATTAAGTTCATGAGAAAAGTTACAAGTTATTTTGAATAGAGTAGAAATTTGTAATTGAAATAAATGCAAAAAAAACACTTTATATCACAAACAACTAACATAATTGAAACTATTCTCCCTCCTTCGCCTTGCTATTACCAATGAAAATATTTCTATGACATCTTTGGAACAACTTTAAGGTCTCTTTGTTTGAGCAAGACCTCACTTCTTGCTAGGTAGCTCATTCAAATTTCCAAACCCCTCTCCTGTTCCCTCCAAAACTTTCCTGCACTCAAAGAAATTGATTCCAAGATAGACATTGTTTTTTTCTTAATTTGTTTTCTTACCCATGAAACATTTTACTTTGGCACATAGAGATTGCACACATAAAAAAGCAGAGTAGTCTGTAGAAAATCTGATGTAGGTTAACCCGATAATGCAATATAAATCAAAGCATAATACTATAACCTACTTCTATTATCAATTCGAGGAAGCTTAAAGATCGAGCTGAACAATATAACCCAAAGAAGAAGAATCAATAGCACAATACACATGAAAATACTTTGGGGAAAGCCTCAACTAAAAACCCCACACTATTGTATTATCATACATGGTGGAAATACATAGGAATTATACAAAGCCTTAGCTCTCACAGCTAGCCAGCTCTCAGTACAATCCTCACAGGTAATCTTGGCTTCTCTCCAGCCTTCCTCTCTACCCTCCAGGCTCCTATTTCCTTGCGTTGTTCCTTGTGTATGATCTTCTTTACCAAGTGGATGATCAAGCCTCCAAAACTGTGCAATCCTCAAGGATGCTTCCTTGACTGCATGCATGAGTTTTCTTTACAAGAAAGTACATGCAACTAATAGTACACTGTCCTTGAACATTAATCTCAACTGGGTCTTTCTTAGAATAGACATGCATGAGTTTCCGATGAGGTAATCTTCAGTTAACTGGAGTAGCACTAGTTGAGTGCATTAATGCATCAACTAATTGTTAACTCACTCTTAGTTCCTCAAACAATTTGGAACTAATTTAACTGGACTTAACTCTGTAAATTGAGTTAACTAATTACAACTAAAATATAACTCAATCTTATCTCCTTAATTTAAGGGATAACTCTTGCATGACTTCAGAAAGACTTCTAACTTGAATTTATCCAACTAATTAATTTAAAATAAATAAATTAATTATTTCCAAGTAGCTGTTAAGACTAAATTCAATTTTAATGCACAATTTAATTCAAGGACAAATTAAATTAAAAGATTCTTGTTTCCATATTTCAACACTCCCTCTCAACAAGAAAGGGATTATTTGCGACCCTGATCCTGTCTGTATGGAACTTGAATTTACACTTTGACAATGCCTTTGTCAAAATGTCAGTATCTTTCTCCTCTGTTGAAATATACTACAACAACATGATCCTCTTGACCTGTGAAAAGCCACGGGCAACAAATCTTTCCTTATGCTTCTCCACACTACCATCAATAGCTTGCTTTACCTTGTAAAGCCAGTGGGAACTCACAACTGACTTGTTCTCCGGTCTCGGAACCACGTCCCAAACAAAATTACGAACTATGGAGTCATACTCCTCCACCATAGCATCAACCCAAATTGGCTGCTACACTGCTTCCTCAAAGGAAGATGGCTCGGTATCAACACATTCCCCAGCAAGGGCCATGTATCCAGTGTACCTGTCAGGTGACCTCCTCTGTCTGCGTTGAGAAGGTGGTGCTCCCACATTCTCTCTCGCATCCTCCAACAATTTGTTAGCTTCTCTTGTGCGCTTCCGTCCATCTCTAGAAGACTCTTCTTGAGTGGATGTCTCCACTCCTAGAACCTTTGCATGCGGTTGCTCCGCAGCAGTCTCAGGCTCCTCCTCCTTAGGAACCAATAGTTCCTCCACAACATGTAGTTGGAGCTCCCTCTCAAGGGAAACTCGCATGGCCTTATACTCATCAAACTTGAGATCTCTGCGAACCAATGTTCTTCGACTGGTGGGCAAGTACACTCGATAGTTGTGAGGTGTATCAGTGTACCCCACAAATATCCCCAACTCTGTTGTCGGCTCAAGCTTCTTTTGTGCATCCTTTGTCACATGGAAATATACCGATGAGACAAAGATCCTGAAGTCACCACATCTGGTCTCTTATCAGAGAAATCTTCCTCTAGTGTCTTTATCCCAAGTATGCGATGCAGGCTTCTATTATGCAAATAGACCACTGTGTTGCATGCCTCAGCCCACAAGCGAAGTGGTAGGCCTTGGTCATGCAATATTGCCCGTGCTGCCCCTACAATAGTTCTGTTTTTCCTTTCGGCCACCCCTTTCTATTGTGGGTTATGAGGGGCTGTCAACTCTCGTTTAATTCCTTCTGCTGCACAAAAGTCCTTAAAATCTTGAGAGACATATTCTCCACTGTTGTTGCTTCTCAAGGCCTTGATTTTCTTCCCTGACTCTTTCTCGACTAAAGATTTGAACTCACAAAACTTTATGAAGGTTTGGTCCTTCTTCTGCATGAAATAAATCCAGCATTTACGAGAATAGTCATCAATGAAAATCACATAATACCTTTGCTTTGCTGTGGATGCCGTCGAGAATGGTCCACACACATCAGTATGAAATCGCTCTAAGATAGCCTCTCCTCAACTGTCTCGATCATGAAAGGAAGGCTTGGTGTACTTTCCCAAGTTACAACCTTTTCATGTGTTAACTTGCTCAAGTTTACCTTTGGGAAGTCCTGTAGATATCTGCTGCATTATCTTCAAAGCCCCATGATGCAAATGGCCCAACCGCCTATGCCACAACTTGCCAATGTCTTGGCTTTGCACAATTCTTCTTTCGTACTCAATGTTGCACAATCATCTACCTATATTTTATAGAGATTCTTCACTCGAATCCCTATCCTCTTGGTTTGATCCATGGCTATGTGTCTTAGGAATGCCTTTCCTTCACTGAAGACAACATCATAGCCTTTATCCTCCAACATTGCGACCGATACCAAAATCTTCTTCAGTCCATGCACATACATCACATCTGTCAAGGTGAGAGGAACTCCATGCTCCCTCTGAAAAGTAACCGTGCCCACTCATGAAACAATATACCTTCCGTCGTCACCCATCTCTATACGCATCTTGAGGTCTTTCTCCTCCAAGGCACTAAATAATTTTTTTATCACCGGTCATGTGGAATGAGGCTCCATTGTCAAGATACCAGACACAACCCATCATCGATGACACCATGCTTGCGATGAGGGTAAATTCCATTTTGAACTGAGAGGCTAATGCCTCACCTTCCAATCCTTCCTTGGATCCCTTCTTGGACTTATTTGATGGGAAACTAGTCACATACTGTCCCATCTTGTGACAATTAAAGCATATTACTTTAAACATGTCACCCTTCTTCCCTCCATGAGAAGAATTCGATTTGAAATGGGAAGCCTTCCCCTTCCCTTTCATTGCCTTACTTGCTAAGGCCAGATTTTCTTCATCATCATTCTTGGATGAAAAGCCATCTCGTGTGCTCCACCTGAACTCCTCCTGCATAAGATCTGACCACAGTCGTTCCCGATCCAATAGTTTCTCCCTTCCATTCACAGAGTCTTGGTAGTTATTGCAACTCTTTGGAAGGCCAAGGGGAGTGAGGCTCACCATATAATCATCGACAGTAGTTATTCCCACACTGCCAAGGTCATCTCTGCAAGTGGTGAGCTTGTTCAGATATGTGGAAATAGTATCGCCCTTCTCCATCTTGATTCTTCCAAGCTTATCCTTGAGTGCCAATTTCCTCTAGTCGCTATTGTTCTGGTAGAGGTCCTTCAATGTCTTCCACATTGAAAATGGAGTATCCTTCCCATGGAGACTTGAGACAATATGGTCTTGAACTCCCTCAAGGATGATCCGTCTTGCCTTCACCACACACTTCTTCCACTCATCCAACTCTTGTGCATTAGTTGAAGCTGGCTTTAGGATTTCTTGATCAATGAATTCCTTCAAGCCATTGTCTTCTAATACATCCTCCATTCTATATTTCCATGCTATGTAATTCGGGCTACCTTCCAAGGCATACTCGAGTCTCAAGCCATAGAACACCGTTGTCCAACCTTGAAGTATGATATGAATTCGATTTGCACCTGTAACCCCGAACTTTAAGCTTTGAATTCTCTTCTCAGTATACTGTTCATAGCTCCGATACCATGTAGAAAATTTCTACAAATCTCGCTCTGATACCATGTAGAAAATTTGATGTAGGTTAACCCGATAATGCAATATAAATCAAAGCATAATACTATAACCTACTTCTACTATCAATTTGCGGAAGCTTAAAGATCGAGCTGAAAAATATAACCAGAAGAAGAAGAATCAATAACACAATACACATGAAAATACTTTTGGTGAAAGCCTCAACTAAAAACCCCACACTATTGTATTATCATACATGGTGGAAATACATAGGAATTATGAAAAGCCTTAGCTCTCACAGCTAGCCAGCTCTCAATACAATCCTCATAGATGCTCACAGGAAATCTTGGCTTCTCTCCAGCCTTCCTCTCTGCCCTCCAAGCTCCTATTTCCTTGCGCTGTTCCTTGTGGATGATTTGCTTTACCAAGTGGATGATCAAGCCTCCAAAACCGCGCAATCCTCAAGGACACTTCCTTGACTGCATGCATGAGTTTTATTTATAAGAAAATACATGCAACTGATAGTACACTGTCCTTGAACATTAGTCTCAACTGGGTCTTTCTCAGAATAGACATGCATGAGTTTTTGATGAGGGAATCTTCAGTTAACTGGAGTAGCAATAGTTGAGTGCATTAATGCATCAACTAAATGTTAACTCACTATTAGTTCCTCAAATAGTTTGGAACTAATTTAAATGGGCTTAACTCAGTAAACTAAGCTAACTACTTACAACTCAAATATAACTCAATCTTATCTCCTTAATTTAAGGGATAACTCTTGCATGACTTCAGAAATACTTCTAACTTGAATTTCTCCAACTAATTAATTTAAAATAAATAAATTAATTATTTCCAAGTAGCTGTTAAGACTAAATTCGATTTTAATTCACAACTTAATTCAAGGGAAAATTAAATTGGAATATCCTTATTGCCATATTTCAACATAGTCTAGCAATCTCTTCATTAGTGGTATCACCTTCATTCTTGTCTGTTTTGTTTTTCTCATGCTTTTATATATTCCACACTTTTCCCTTCAATTTTTATTGTTCCTTCATGTATTTTAAGATAAATTCCTTGGCATTTTCCTTCCATTTACTACACAAACTACTTTTGTTTTATGCACTTACATTTAATATTCACTTGCAGATCCTTTCTTCGAACAACAAAACCATATCACCACAGAGACAACCTTGACTAGAAATGCACTTCTGTTGTTGCTAGCTAGTTCTGCCGAGATACAACCAGTCCTTCAGGTCATTGCTGTCGAGCAAATATGCCATGCTAGGGATGCGACCCCTCGTTATCGGCTCTCTCTTTCTGATGGAACTCACAACCATGTGGTATTTCTTCATTCTTTGCATAACGCCCTTGCAACAACTGGGGATTTTCAAGTAGGCTACATTGTGATCCTCCAAAAAAGTTCATGCACATCTGTACACCACACTTTGTATGTTACAAACCCCCCCCCTACCTCCCACACCTTCCTCTCATTTTATGTCCCTTTTGCAATCTACTTTCTTTACTAGTGTTTCTTTTACCCTCTTCACTCACAAATGGTCTTTCTTGTAGGTCTCTTTGTGTCCTCGAACTTAAAATACTCCTCCATGTAGAAACCCTAATTGGTGAGCCAACCTGTCTTACTCTCCCCATAGAACAAGTATTGCATGCCATCTCATCCTCATCTAATGCCTATTCCTTCCCATCGACCCCCTTGTACATAACCAAACTCCAAACTCTGGAAGTGGTGCCACTACGCCTACAACTCCTTTCCCTTTCAAGGCACTGAAACCATCATGTAAATATTGGTCCATACAAGGCAAAGTGCTCGCAAAAACACCCCTCCATGAATAAACTAATGCACGCAGAGCTGGAAAATCACTCAACTTTGACATTGTTGACCATGATGGCGACGGGATCCACATATTCACCTTCAATGACTTGGTGGACTCGCTTCATGATCTCGTTTAGGTTGGTCAGGTCTACATAGTTTCAAATGGCACCATAGAGGTTTCAAACCTTGCCTATAATCATCTTAACCGCCTGTTCGAAATCCTCCTTTTCTCTGCATCAACTGTGTCTCAATTCATACACGACGATCGATCAATACCTTCTCATAGGTTCCATTTTATGCCAATAAGTTCACTCAAGCTTGCACCTCTCAATTCCATTGTTGATGTTATTGGTGTTGTCAGCTCTACCTATGCTACCTCCATCATACACGGGAGTGATGACTCCAAGGCTCCAAAAAAACTATATCTTTGTGGGACATGTCTGTCAGTAGCATCGATGTCACCTTGTGGGGTGCACACTACCATACCGAAGGGAGAATAATTTCCAGTCTTCACATGGAGTGTGCCATTCCAATATTTGTAATCAAAGGGGGATGGGTTGTTGAGTTCAATGGTCAAACTACCAGAACTATCCCCACCACCTACCTTGTTATAAGCCCATACATTGTTGAAACACGCCAACTCAGAGAATGATTCCAGGAAACAAGCGTCAACTCGTCTTTGCCATCACTAATCTGGAAATACACAGGCAAATCGACCAGGTCCCTCAGCACAAAAATAATTGCTGATATTGTCGCAATGCCCCTTAGGTGGAAAATATCTGTGGATTTCCCTCTATGCTACTGTTACATCAATTAACATGGAAGACTTCTATTTCCTTGCGTGCCACATTAGCATTGACGGGATGCAATGTATGAAAAAGGATTTTCAATAGGATGACAACATGTGGCATTGTTTGAAATGTGAGGGATCCTTCCTCGAATGTGACTACCACTATGTACTATGGCTTTAATTTCACGACCACACTGGCCACCTAGAAAATGTTGTTGCTTTCGATGATTCTGCAAATGAGCTCTTTGGCATATCCACAAAGGACCTTAAGCTTCTCTCAAGCGAGCCAAAACCTATAAGAGACATATCCAATAGAATCAAAGAGCGACAATTCCTCTTCACATGCTCTTTCAAAACAGACACTTTCAACAACATTGAATGCCTCCACCCAACCCTCATGCACTCTAAAGAACTCCCTTAGGCCTTCGTGTCCAATCTTCTCCTACAAGAGATGCAACACACCGTTTCCCTTGCTAAAAATGTTTCCCGCCAACTATTAAAATACCTTTTCCCCCTCTCCTTCACTTTTCCCCATGCTCTTGTTGTGCACACCCTTTTCCCCAAACACATGCATGCTCCATGCCCCCCTCCCCCCTTCTCCATTTATTCCCATCCTCTACCTTGGAAACGTTTTCCCTGGTACACCACTCCCTTTCACTATTGTCAACTCCTCCCCCCTCTACAAACTCAGTAGTCCCGCATGCCCTTGCACACCTTGGCATACACTTTTGTCTGCACTTCCATCTCGACTCTTTCTTCTAAACCTCAAATTAGACAATACTTCCTACTTTTGTAAAGGTTTTTCATAAATATATGTATATGGGATCTCCCTCAGTTGTTATGTTTCTCGGATATATATGGGCACTCTCTCATTTTTAATGTTTCTCATTAATATATGGGCATTTTCTCACTCACTTGCATTTCTCTAGCCTTGCTCATATCTTTATCTACTTTTCAACACACACACATGTCTCAGATACACATATGCATATGGATATGATCACTATGGAAAACATACACAATTATTGCTTCTAATTATGGTCGAATCCAAAAGTGGGTTTCCTTCAGTCCAAGCTAGATATGCGTAATGGTATCGATTCTAATATTAATGATAGTCATTTGGACATACCACCATTCAATATTTCAATTCGAAATAATGCAACCAAAAATAAGAAACATTCTCTTCCAACTTCGTATTTCACCTACAATTCGTATTCGACATTTTGGTTTGTGTGTGGAATTTTGCTAAAAAAACACACACCAATTAAATACTACTACGCTTTGCAAAAAGAAAAAAAGAAGAAGAAAACGAACCTTCTGCTGCACACAAACAAACACAAACACCTCCTCCTCCACAACATCCTTCGTTTACTTTCGATATTCCTACAACACTTGCACAAATTGTTGCCTAACTTCCTTTTCGTTCAACAAAATCCCAAAATAAAATAAAAAGAAATAAACAATATCCAAAAAAAAGAGCACACCCTCCTCTCTCAATTTAGCACATGCGATGTTTTGATCCTTGCTTTCTTAATCGTTCATATTGCTTACTTTTTTGCAAAGATACATGTTTGTTATCTCCTACCATTAGCCTTTTTTCTATTTATGTTATATACTTTTTCAATTGGGATAAAATAAAGTGCCTTTTATTGCATCACACCAAAATTTTTTCGCTCCATAAACTACTTTCCCTTTGATATGCATGGTTAACTTTCCTTTGCTCCAAATTCACTTCGAACTCTAACTTTGACAATACTTTTCTTTCTTAACTAGCTATGCAAACCACTCTATAGAATGAAGTGAGAAGGTAAAGTGACAACGACACTATGCACTTAACAAGGATAGAATAAATGCATGATTTCATATTCTCTACAACAATAGTCGATCCAACCTCCCCTCTCAACCCAACTCAACCCGAACTTTCATGCCTTCCCAAATTTGTCTCCCTCCCCTTCCATCCACTCCTCCTCCTCCATTTTCCCCTCCATGTCCAATTTCTGACCAATCATTTCCAAACCCTACCCTTTCTTCACCTTCAACCTTCCCTGTACAACCATCCCCCATGTGGCTTCCTTTTCAACTTCCCAATAACTTCACAAGAACTGTCTCCATCATGTACATCACCAATTTCGTGAAAGAATTGATGCACTTAACCCCTTGCAGGTCTTCTCCACTTGTAATGAATTGTACCCATCCATGAAAACAAAAAATCATTTTGTTGTCATTTCGTGTTCCCATTGTGCCTCTGAGTGAAATACCCATCGTTTCTCCTCCTCGAACAACATTGACCCACGAAAAAAACCCCATGTCCTCTCCTGCCTAACTCAAGTTGAGGATATTCTAATTTCCTGTGTCAACCCAGTTCTTCATATGACCCATGCACGTGGAGGGAAATATAAATATTCTGGCCATACTATTAGCTTCCCTCAAGATATAACTAATATTGTCACTTCCCTTCCCTGCATGATCTCAGAAATAGACATCCTTGTTTTCAACAAAAGCATCGCTAGCCACACATCCTATGAATTTTTTGTCAGCAAAACACACGTTCTTGTAGCTTTGCAGCTCAAACTAGAAAATGATCCATACTATAAAGATGTTTAACTTAACCTAAATGCACTTTCTACTTTGCCTGAAAATCCCTTCTGACATCTCCTCCCTACTGCGCCATCTCACCACCAACTCCATTGAACCCCAAGAAACCCTCTCTGAAACTCCTGCTCATGGAATCCTCCACACATGTCCATCTAACCTTTAACCATCCTCCTTTGTATCGACTCTTCCCAATTCTCATATTGAGCTTGATGAAACACTTGCCTACGTAGAATGTTCCAATTCCACCCCCACCCATTCACTTCAATGGCCCATCGTTCGCCTTTTTCCAGTCAATGAATACAACACCGAGGGCCTCTTCTCCATGGCCTTCCCTACCCTCTTCCCCACCAGATCTTCCATGCTTAACCAAACAAGAATTGTAAAAGTTGATATGCAAGAATACGCTTTGCACCTAATGCACTACCATGATAATCACTTTTCCCAACATCCTAGATTCTGATATTACTTGTAAAACCTTATCATGCACCATCGTAGCTAAGAAACCACATTTGTCTTCATTAAAAGGGACCTTGCAAATAGATTACCAATAATTTTTGCAGACCTTCGCCACCACCTTCAATAACTGCCTCCTTTGACCATTCCAAACTAGATTATGCACTTTGTTTCATCCCTACGAGAGAGCCAATCTTTTTGGACCAGGTCTAGAGGGGATCTCAATGGAATGATCATTCAATAAGGTAATCCTGCCTTATTATTCACACTAAGTGTAGCTGATACCAAATGGTATGACTTGCATATGGCCATGCCTTTTAGTCCTCCATCTAATGCACATGTTCAAACTCATTGGAGAATCCAAAACATTGTTGTAAACACGAATCATGCCTCCCAATACATCCATTGTAGATTCAAAATATTCTTAAAAAAGGTCCTACTAAAAGGATTCCTTGTAAAGGAATTTTGGTGCAGGTATTAATCTACTATTCTTTTTCTTCTCTACTTTGTGTACAATATTTGCATGCATCCCTCTTACTTCTTCTTGTCTTATTTTCTAAGGTATGAATGGTAGCATAGAGGCTCTGCACATATACATGGCATCCTATGGTTCGAAAATGCACCTGATATGGACAACCTTGATCGGATTGACGAAGAAAGCGTTGGTAATGCCAAATATTTCTTCAATACATATGTCACTACTTGGAACCCTCGTCCCCTCCATTACAGAAAAAAGGACTCCATCACTCAGTAGTTCGTGATCCCTACCTCCTTGCAATAGATTAAATGCTCGCGTCCAACAACCTCCAAGAATACAAGGAACTTGTGAACTATGTCCAAAGGCACACAAATTTTCATTCCTCTACATGCCTTCACAAAAGGAATAACTATACAACTTACCGCTATGGATCCCCCTGGGAGTTACATGAGTCCTTGTCTATGTACATCGATGCTTTTGGTCGTAAAACATATGTTCCTGCTAGAAATGATGACAAGCTAAATGTCCAAAACCCTCACATGCTTGCGATAGGGGGGCCAACATTAACTTCCAACCAGTTCTCTCATGCCATGCCATTTTGAAATACATCTCCAAGTATGCAGCGAAACCAGAGTCAAAATATAAAATTTATCACCAAATGCTTGCATGACTTGCACAAAGTTCCCTGCTCGATGCCCCTCCTGTGAATGTCATTCATAAAATCCTAACCAAATTGGTTGTTGATAGGGACATTAGTGCACAAGAAACATGCCACATGCTCAAAAAAATCCCACTCACACAATGCAATTGTTATTTTGTCTCCCTTAATGTTAACAGACCAGTTTTCAGACGTGTTTTACAAAATTTGGATGCCCATCTTCCAACAAAACCCTTCATCACCTCATACATGCAAAGACCTCATTCACTTGAGTCATTGCCTCTTATTGAAGTCGAACGGTCTTGGTCATTCTCCTCTCGGCGAAAGACATCACTGTGGAAACACTTCTTCCCTTCCATGTTTGTATGCTTCATTCCACTCTACACCTCGATCCCATCTAAAGATTCAGTATGCTATGTAGAATTTTGATAAAGTGAACTAATCTTGTACTGCCCTTTCTTTAAATTTCTTGATGACATTGGTGGAACTGATGAGAAAATTGTTGCACATTGGGAACAAATTAGGAACATGTATCGTGCATGGCATGTCCATCGAGCACCTACAAAAATGACCCTCTCCAACTTTGACGACGAATCTGCTACTGAAATTCACCCCCACCACACCTTAGACATGGATGAATGGAAATTCCTCTTTGAACTCCACCCAAGTAACACCATCCTCCTTGATGAGCTTGAAATGCTTGGGCACTGTGACTTTGATGCAAACCATAATTGGGCCCATACTCTTATCCCTTCACACTTGTAAGAAATGGCCATTCACTTTATAGAATTCAACTGCTCCTCCACACAACTTTGCCAACTCTCCTCTACCAATATGTCCCCCCATTCCACCTTTTCCCCAGGCCAAAGCATGGAATTCAATATCATTTTTCCCACTTCTCAAGCAATGCCTCCACCACACTACTAAGGATGCTCATCCACGACATTGCTGGAACAGACAAGTCTTTCCTAATTGATTGCCTCAAAAATGCCTTCCTAACCAATTCTACCAATAGAGAAAACCCGCTACTCTTGCTTGCTCCAACCAGTGTTGCAACATTCCACATAAATGCACTAATAATACACTCTGGCCTTCACATCCATGTCTCCTCTATGCAACCTTTGGAAGGTCAATCCCTACTAAACCTTCAAGAACAACTTCGTCATGTAAAATACATTCTCATTGATGAGATGAGCTTCATTGGTCCTAAAATGCTTGCTCAAATTGATGAACATTTGTGAGAGGCATTCCCATCTAATATAAACACTCTATTTGGTGGTCGCTCTGTAATCTTTGTGGGTGACCTGGGCAATTTCCACCCATCAAAGATAGACCAATGTATATAGGCACATCTCATGGCAATGCTCTTTGGTGGAGTTTTGATATAATTGTCATGCTTTCAATAATTTCACCAACAAGGCACATCCCCGCAATAGATTGCATTTCACCATGTCCTCTCCAACATTCGAAATGCAACCTTGACATTGTATGATTTGAAACTTCTCATGACATGTACAAAATCCATTCTTTACAAGACGAGCTACAAACATTTGCTAGTTCTATTCACCTCTATGCAACTAATGAATCTGTTACACTACACAATAAAACCATGCTAAAAAATTTGAACATACCAATTGCATGCTACTATGCTGAGCAAAGGAAACAATTGCCCTCCGCCAACTAGGAGGATGAGAAACTCACTTCAAAAGTTCTCCTCTGCATTGGACAACAAGTCATTCTACCAAGAAATTTATGGGTCGAAGCAGGCCTTCTCAAAGGCTCACTTGGAAAAGTTGCTGCTATTTTCTATGGAGCTGGTTCTTGGCCCCTGGAGCTCCCATCATTTGTTTATTTATTTATTTCATTCACTACAAAGGTCCACCTTGGGATGTTTCAAATCCAAAATATGTCCTAATCACCCCTATAACAAGGGGATCTTACACACAAATGCCCCTTCACATGGCATGGGTCCTAACAATCCATAAATCACAAGGCATGACCCTATAAAAGGTAACAACCGACATTGGTAACACTTATCATCAGGGCCTAACATTCACAACCATTTATAGAGTTAGATCGTTGAACGATCTTTGCATCTCTCTAGCTTTCTCCTTCTCGTGCTACTCACAAATGCAAGACAATTCGTATGTAATATGAAGAAAAAATGAAAAAGCCTACCTTACCTCCAAATCTATGCATCCTCTACTTCAAGACCTTCTCTTTTCGGTAACTTGCATTCCTTCACTTGAAAATGTTTCATCTTCTCTCTCATTTAAAAAACTTAAAAATTGTGTGTTTTTTTTACCTGTTTTATTTCTAATACACTTTTCACTTTCAATGGTTGCTACTTCTTGTCTTCTATGCTTTCCCTTCTAGTTAATGAATTTATACATTTTCACTTATACACTATTCCTTTGATTGAAAAAATAGATGGATGTATAGTATGCTTCTCACTCTACACATTTTTACATGTAATACATGAACAAGAGGCTGCTCGTTTGGATATACAAGAAAGGTTCCTGCACTCTCCTACTTTACCTCTATACCAGATGCGACCAAATCTCCAATTACTTAAAAGGATTAAAGCTTTCATGCATGTACTCATCCATGCACATGAAAGGGATGCAAATAGGTAGTTTTGAGCATATTATCTTGATTATGTCACAAATCTAGATCTCAATTGGTGTTGTAGATGACACACATAATCTTGTATTTATGACTATAAATTTTCCCTACAAAAAAAAATATGCATTTTTGTTGAACGACTTCAATCATTTTTATTTTCAGTCCACTACAGGCTTTTGCCTTGATAGCAAACAATACATTTTTTTGGTCAGTTGTTACTCATTTTACAATGTCTTGTAAAAAAAACTCCCATACGTACCTGCACATTCATTGGTTTTCACTCTCTTCAACTATGTTTCTTTACTATTATGCCTTTGTATGTTTGATCCGGATTTAAACAGGAACACAACAAATTACAGAGATAACCATATACACAAAGATGCAGCGGAAATAATACTTCATTTCATTAATGGAAAATACTGAAATATGCTTACAACCAGAAATGGAAATAAACCAGCTAGGGCGATGGTAGCTTATCTCTGAGAAGAGATGTGATGGCTACATGCCTCTGAACTGTGTTACAATGAGGCTCAAAGGCCTATTTCTTGTTGAGAAACAATGGAAAACCCTTAACATTGATATGCTTACAATATCAATGTTGCCCGTTCCAACAATGATAGTGCTCAGATAGATCGTTCTAATGAGTTATTGTACGCGTCAAATGGAGATCATATGCCAAAGTTACGACCAGAAATATGTTACTGAAATATGCTTACAACCAGAAATGGAAATAAACCAGCTAGGGCAATGGTAGCTTATCTCTGAGAAGAGATGTGATGGCTACATGCCTCTGAATTGTGTTACAATGAGGCTCGAAGGACTATTTATTGTTGAGAAACAATGGAAAACCCTTAACATTCCAAAACCTAACCCTAGGAGATGAAACGCCAAACTGTGGGCCCCGTTTGGGGGTAAATTGGTACATCAACTTCCCGGGGTCGTAACTTTGGCATATGATCTCCGTTTGACGCGTACAATAGCTCATTAGAACGATCTATCCGAGCACTATCATTGTTGGAACGGGAAACATTGATATCGAAGTCCTATTTATTGTTGAGAAACAATGGAAAACCCTTAGCTGGTTTAAGTGGGTTTTAATAAAAAGTTTCTTTGTGGTTTTGTTTATTGGGCATTCTCCTATTTTTCTTCTGGCAATGCAAGTTTTCAGATCTTGGGGGTCTCTCCTCCCAAGATCCATTTCAATCCCTTAGATATTGGGGGCCTCCCCCCAAGATCCGGATCAATGGTATCAGAGCAGGTTACGATTCCAAGGGAATGAGGGTTTCATGCATATTTCAGTCTCAATTTTTTTGCAGGAATTTTTTTTGGGCGGCGAATTTTCAGATCAGATCTGAAACATTTGGTACAAAATTTACAAAAACAAATACCAGATCTGGATTCCTCTCGAAAAATCACCCAATTTCAAAAAAAAAATGGGTCGAATCGGAGTTCGGATGTGGGAGATATCGCTGATTTAAAATCAGCTATTTTATCAGAATTTTTGTGACGGCGGAACTGTTGCAGCGCGAATTTGAGATCTCAGAGTGTCCAAATAGGGATTTCCAACTCATGGGAAGGTGCAAAATGATCCTTCTGCTTCTAAAAACAGGTTATAATAAATATTCTGAGTTATATTGGCCGAGTTATGTCCATTTTAACTTTGGAGCAGCATTCAGAGTGGGTTTCCATTGGAGACGTGCCCTCCCACCCCACTTTAGTAGGCACCTGCTTCACATTCATCAGTTTCAACATAGCAGCATTCGGCTTGGGTTATTTGGAGATGTGCCCTCCCACCCCAGGCTATGTAGGCACCTGCTACTTCATCAGCAACCAACATCATGGTTATGGGTCAACCGCATAAAATCCTTGTCATCGAAGTCCATTTGCTAGGCCGCACACTGTCAAAATCACAGTTGGTCACAAGAATTACAGGGTATCTCTATCCTCGGATCTTCGTTTATCAGGGTTCTGGGTTAACCACATAAAACCCTTATCTTCAGTGGCTCTTCATATTCAATAGAGGCTTTGCAGGAGGGAACTTTACGCAATGGGGACCATTGCTTCTTAAGGAGGGAGGAATGATCCGAATGGAAAATGGCATCAACCCATGGTACTCATCCACCCATGGTATTCATTCACCCATGGAATTTACCCATGGTATTGTAAATGGCATCCGCCCGTGGTATTGTAAAATCCACCCTTGGTATTCATTCACCCATGGAATTGACCCATGGTATTGTAACTGAGAAATACTATAAGTAACAAGTCACATTTTGTAAAAGGACAGATTGTCCGCCACAATGTAGCCTTTACAGTTCAGAGGCATGTAGCCATCACATCTCTTCTCAGAGATAAGCTACCATCGCCCTAGCTGGTTTATTTCCATTTCTGGTTGTAAGCATATTTCAGTATTTTCCATTAATGAAATGAAGTATTATTTCCGCTGCATCTTTGTGTATATGGTTATCTATGTAATTTGTTGCGTTCCTGTTTAAATCCGGATCAAACATACAAAGGCATAATAGTAAAGAAACATAGTTGAAGAGAGTGAAAACCAATGAATGTGCATGTACGTATGTGAATGTGCATGTACGTATGTACATTTACATACGTACATGCACATTCACATACGTACATGCACATTCATTGGTTTTCACTCTCTTCAACTATGTTTCTTTACTATTATGCCTTTGTATGTTTGATCCGGATTTAAACAGGAACGCAACAAATTACATAGATAACCATATACACAAAGATGCAGCGGAAATAATACTTCATTTCATTAATGGAAAATACTGAAATATGCTTACAACCAGAAATGGAAATAAACCAGCTAGGGCGATGGTAGCTTATCTCTGAGAAGAGATGTGATGGCTACATGCCTCTGAACTGTGTTACAATGAGGCTCGAAGGCCTATTTATTGTTGAGAAACAATGGAAAACCCTTAACATTCCAAAACCTAACCCTAGGAGATGAAACACCAAACTGTGGGCCCCGTTTGGGGGTAAATTGGTACATCAACTTCCCGGGGTCGTAACTTTGGCATATGATCTCCGTTTGACACGTACAATAGCTCATTAGAACGATCTATCCGAGCACTATCATTGTTGGAACGGGCAACATTAGCCCATTCCATGGACCCATGTTGCCCTCGGATTCCCCAAAAAAACGTCGTTTAGGGCCTCAAAACAGCTCCGGAAGTTCAGGACCCGAAAAACTGCTAAAAATAGTAAGTTGTGCTACAATTAAGGAAACTGAAAATGCTGAGAAAGACAATGGTGGGGGTCCAGGTGGACTTGGCAGGTGGCCACCAATATCCACCTGGATCAATGTTCTCACATGTTTCCAAGCTTTACAAACAAATAACTTATGTACCTTCTCTGAACAAGTAGTGTTGAATTTGACTAGATTTCTATATTCAGTGTTTTTGCGTCTTTTTATATAGGTAGTCTATCTCCATTTTTAACTTGGTCAAACATGTCGATGTGCATTCCAAGTTCAACAAATATCAAGTGGTGCCCTTTACATTTATAGTAATGTAGACGCTCAAAGATTGACTTAACAATTATGACATTTAACTCCTTCATTAGGATTTTCTTCCACTTACCTCCTTCATTAGGATTTTCTTCTTGACAAAGAGAGATGAATTAAATTTCATTATTTACATAAGGGGGCGAATTTGGCGAAGAATGACTTGTTCCAAGGGTTATTCTACATAGCTATTAAGGATATTGATGTCTATGTTGTGGACAATTTAAAAGATGTATTATGTGTAAATCTTCTACAAAATGGTAAACTATCATGTCATTTTCTTTTACAAAGATGTGTACAAGAATGATTGAACTTGCTACAATTCATCCTCTCACTTGATATGAATGCCCATATAATATTTTTTTAATATCAAAGACGGTCTGCGACATAATGTTGTGATTTTTCATCCAGTTTTGCTCTTCAAAAATTCTATCTGATTTTTTTTTTCACTTTTCAGGTATGGAATTTTTTTTAATTCGTTAATCTTTCAACATTTAGTCATTGCTTTCATTTAGTCTTCCCTGTTTTCAATGGATCAATATTTCTGCTGGATTTCTGATTTTGATTCTAAATATCGTGGAATCAAGACACATAGAAAATAAATTGTATTCATGCATCAAACTTTTGCAATATTCCTATTTTTTTAGTTTGGGTTATTTATTGTGGAATCAAGGCAACTACATAATACATTGTATTGATGCATCAAACTTCTGCTATATTCATATTTTTTAAGTTTGGGCTGTTTGACAAACATATGCAACAAATTTTTTGAGGATACATGTATTTTCCTTATGCATTGTTTCCTTCCATTATAAGTATAATCTAGACAACTTAAGAAGCTATGTTCCCTCAAATTCTTTCTGAAAAACAATTATCCTAAATTCAATTTATTAGTAATTTACACATTCCTTCCACTCCTCCTATCGACGTTCCTTAGCACCTTTCAGTGCAATTGCTATTTTATATATTTTGATGCTTTTAAAACATAAAAAAATGGACGAATAAACTTGCAGGGCCAATTTAATGGTGGGTCCCATTTTCGAGAATTGGACTTTGCAACTTTTTGGATCCATTTGAGGCATCAATTTTTTTTTGGGTAAAAAATTTCCTACTTTACATTTGAACCTTAGGATATTGATCTACCCTTAGAATTATTTCCAATGGTGCAAGAATCATGTCAATTAGAGTTTATATGAAAAGTTAGGTCTCTTGGAAGTTCACTTACCATGTTGACCACCATGGTACAAGAGGATGCCACATCAACCCCCATTACTCATGAAAATAGGGTTATCCATGTGTAGAATTTCAAGAATACCCTAGAAGGTCCAAGACAATAACTCTAGTTAAGGGTTGAGGGAGTCAAACCTTATCCCTAGTTGGGTATCAGGCTATGTTAAATATTGGGTTGTTAAGAGTAATAATGGTTCCATAATATGCTATTGTATTTTTTTCTATAGTTGAATAAAGCAAATGGGAGTGGGAAGTTAGAGAGTGGAATAGGGGGTTTAAGGTTCTTTAGCAACCTTACAGGTCACAAGTCTTAGAATAAACCATACCTTTTCCTTTGTACTTGCATATTTCCATACCAGAAAAAATAGAGCAGGGTAGTCTCACCTTCTAGCTAGGTTTTCTCTCGTAAGGGTTTCCCTACACAAGACTTGTGCCTATTGTGGATGTGTGTGTTTGTTTTCTATTTCTCACATTCCAATTGGATCACTCATCTTAGTAGAAAAATCAACTATTAAATATTTTTAGATCTAAAGGAGAATTAAACTTCATTGTATATCCTTTAGTTATTTTTATTAGGTCTATTATGACAAATTGTTCTAGTTGAATATCCATGGAAATTTATGTATAAGGTGTAAGAGGGAAGTCTATAATGTATGCAAAGTGATGAAGGAAGGAACATCAAATTTGTGAGGAAAACCAATTTGAAGATACAGTTGTAACCCGATTACAAAAAATACATTATTATTTTTCTATGTGGTTCATAGTCCCTGAAGATCGATGACCGCTATGACCATGGAATATTTGTACCAAGGAGATCAATCTGAAAGGATCATTGCCTATCAGCCCAACCACGGAGCCCAACCTTGAGAGTGACAAGAGAATTAAACTTGTGGCCTCTCTTAACAACATAACTTTAATGTCGGGGATTAGACCAAATGAGCTAACCCTTAGGGATACAAAATTACATTATAAAACATAATGATAAAAAATTCATATTGTAAGAAAAAAATCAACAATAAGTAGTTGTCAAATTTTAAAAGAATAATGACAAACTAAACAAAGCATACCTAAATACATTTGATTCAAAATTTAAAAGTAAACCCCCAAATTGATCTAACTATGGGGTTGTTGCAGCCTCAACACTTCCATAGAATTATACCACTTCTCAAAAGAAACATTTTTGATTGCCCTTTATTTCTTGTCCTTTGAAAATGACTAAACATTAAACTTAGGCGATGGGAAATTAAGGTCCACATAGTCTCTGCATTGTTTCCAAACTAACATTCTGTAGTAATTCACGGTTAATAGTAATATCAAACATTTATAGTAAAATTATTCGATATGATCATCTGACATTACATATGCATTATAAATTCACACATAGGTAAAATGCTCAATTCATGTGTTTTCCTTGTGTGCATTCCCAATTACAACCACCATACACAAAACAAATTCAACCCTCTACATTTACGCATCAATTTACAAGTTAATAATTATGTAGCAAATTTGACACAACAAATTCTACTTTTTTATATTTTTATTACCTTCCTTCTCTTGCTCATCTCATATTTTATTTATATTTCCTATGAGTTCACATTATTTTCATTTATACATTTTTTACATCTTATTTGTTATTTTTTATTATTAGAGGAATCGACAATTACGCTCGGCTTGTACTTGCATGAGACAAAGTCAATTTTGACTAATTCCACTATTACCTATAGGTATTCACACATACACCATTATATGTCTCACATGCTAAATCACGATATTTGAACCTTAAATAACATACTTTGTATAATACTTCATAATATAATCATCACAAATTAAACTACCCTATAAAATTACATTTTTTTTTATGAATATTTTTTTTATAATTCAAATTTCCTTATTTGATAAAAATAAAACCTTATTCATTTTCATCCTTAAAGGGATTTATCAAAAGGAAGATGTTCTAATATATTAAGTAATCTCAAATTCAAATAGAGCTTTAAAAGGATTTATCAAAAAAACGAACGTTCTAAGATATAAGTAATCTTAAATTCAAATAGAACTCTAAATTCCATTTTAATAAAGGTTGAAGACTTCCATCACTACATCGAATAGCTTCTAAATAAACAATTGTTAGAAATTCAAGAAGGGACTTTCCATTATGCAATTAATGTAAGGGTGTACAATTTATGATATTTTTTTAACCATGGTGGATTGTTAACTCGTTAGAATGACCTAGGCTAAGACCATGACCAAATTTTCCGGTTACCACTATACCACCAAGAGTATATCTGATCTACTTATAAAAAAAATATCCTAGGGATATATGACTTAGCAAGAACTGAGACGTCTTGTATTGACTACAAACAAAGTAACTCTATGGGGCTGCCTATTCCTCTAGCCTCATCATAACAAGCTTAACATGTCATTTCAAGGAATCGAACACAGGTGGAGAGGGAGTTAACGTCCTACCTTAACCACTCGTCCTACCCTTGACACAAATTTTGACATTAACTTATTTAAGATTTTACGTTGAATGGTAATTATAGGATGTATGGTGACTTTATGAAGTACCATATTTTAAAGTAATTTTGATTGGTTATGTTTCATTATTCGTGTATATATATTATTAGTAGATCAAGTGTTACTTTTAATTTCATCATATATATTTTTGATATTTTTTAAGGTTTAACATAGGATATATATATATATAATTAAAAAATTATTATTTCAATTTTTATTGGGAACTACAACTTTGGGGTTTTATTGCAGGTTTCAGTCTTCCTATATATATTTGTTATAGGAAAGTTTATATGAACCTAAGTCCTATTGTCGTGTATTTTTTTATATGCCTTCTTTTACACTAGACTTTTGAATTGGAAAATGTAGGCTTACCTAAGTTTTCCCATGTATTTGAGTGTAATTTTATTTCATTTTCCTAATCATCTCCATCTCAATGTTAGGGAGTGGTGTTAATTTCAGGGTTACATTTTCCTCATTTTCCATTTCCACTATGTTTAGACCGCATCTTTTTCCATCTACCATCTACATTGTGTTTGAGACCACATCCATCTCATTGTAAGGGAGTGGTGTTAGTGTCAAGGTCACGTCTACTTCATCTACCAAATGCACTATGTTCGAGACTGCCAAATTTGCTATCTTCCATCTGCAATGTGTTTGAGACTACTTCACCACCGCATTCCAACACTACTCAACCACTTCACTGCTTCTTTTCATTTCTTGAAAATGAAAGTACTATAGATCTATTAACAATTGTATGAACATGTATTGCATAAGAAACTTAGCATTGATAGAAACATGTATTGTATAAGCAACTTGGCGCTCAAAGGAATATATTCTACAAGAGAGATAATGGATTTTTCTATTGAAAATAAAAAATCATGAATAAAACTACATACCTATGGTTAAGGGCAATTTTGTATTGGTGAATCTGACTCACACTTCCTATTTGAATATGGTAATCATCATCTATGTATTAGTTACATAATATTAGATGGGTATTTGATTCTAGCAATTGTACACAAGAAATATACATATATCTTTATGTAATCATGGTCTGTTGTAAACCTTACAAGGATTATAAGGCAATCGAAGTGGGGAGGCATATGGAAGTGTTGCATAAAGTGATAAAACTATGTAAACATGAAAACAAAATTATGAAAACTAATGGAGTTTGTTATTGAAAATGGAAAACCATGAGTGAAACTACATACATACAACCATGCCCAACTTTCTGGGGGAAAATCTAACTTGCACGTCCTATTCAAATATAATAATCATCATCGAAGCATTAGTTGCATAGTATTGGTTGTTTATTTGATTTTAACAATAGTCTAGCTAACATTACCAATTTGGAGGGTGGTTACACTTCAAAAACTTCGTAAAGCTCACTCTCAAATTCTTTTATTTTGTGTATAATTTTTAATGGTTTAAAACTATTCCTTGTTTGTAGATGTTACCTCATTTATAGAAGAAAGACTCTCAATTTCTCCCACTTCATCGATTGAATAAGTTACACCACTCTCAATTTTTAGAACAAGTGTTCCTAATGAGATATAGTAATTAAAAGCACAAATAAATAAATGTGTTGTTCTCAATTAATGAAAATTGTATGTCATATTCTTGATTAACAAAAAATAATCAAAGTGAAAACACTATCCCAATCTCTTTCCCTAATCTAGTCTTACAGTTCAATATCGATGGCTAAGTGAAATATAATTAAAAAATTACATATGTTGCTAAAAAACATGTATTGATGTAACAATAGATAAAGGCATGATACTTAAACTATAGACTAAACAATCTAGAAAATAAGTAGATATATGCATACCCTAGTGAAGAAATTTAACTTTATGGAAACATTGAAGAAACCGACAAAAGTTTATAAAATAATAGACATTTCAATTTCCAAATTGCAGGTGAAATCACAATTCCTAAATTATTGTATTTGGTGAAACAAATCCAATGCCACATCAACACACTTACAATGCTTGAAGATGGATCATCAATGAAATCCTTCTTCCTCTCAAACCATCAAATACATTCAAGAAACAAAACTATCAAAATCAGGAAAAAAAATGCACTTGCTATCAAAATGTGTTCAATGGTTTGTTGTTGGCCTACTCCAAATAATAAAGACACCATTTTTGAATGCATGCAATCAATTCATGTGAAAAAGTCTTATAAAGGGTGCAACACATTAACTTAGATGAGGATGGGGTGAATGCACCATTCCATAGAAGACTGGAAGAAAGACTTGAAATGATGCACCAACAATGAGAAAATCACCCACATAGCTAAATATAAAGGCAATGCATCTAGTAACCATTGATTTCATTGACCCAATGCCATAAGTAGGTTCACATGCAATGGATCGATATTGAGAACCTAAAGTAGAAGAACCTTTAATTCAAAAACCAACAATTGTACTAGTATAGGTTGTATTTGATCGAGAAGAAGCATGGGCAATTTATATAGTTGATCAAATTCAACACCTAGAGAGGCATAATCCCTTCACTCAGGTCTAGATTCACCAACTGCATAAAATCAATCATATATAGGTAGGGTGAACATTGATTCCCATTCAATTAAATGTAAGCCTATGTTCGCTTGTCATTCCAACTTTTGTATCATCCAAATTACTCCGCTCCATGGGCCCAATGTAGGGGGTTGTTACACCTAGGCTTAATGTATAATAAAAGCTGTATAATTATGGGTTTACTACTATATATAAAGGTCCCCATTTATTCACTACCTACTTGATTTTCATACCCTACAAAAATTGCACTTTGCAAATTGAACGACTCCAAACCTTCTCTCACTCTTTAACTAGTACTATGGGATGATAGGTAGTAGTCAATGTAGGAAGCCTCTTGAGCTACCACAACAAAATTTTGAAAGGAAGGAGCTAAGATGCTAGGTAGAAGAATCCAAAAAGATACATTTAAATCATGACTGGAATAGAGGTAGAAGATATTTGGAAATGAAGATGAGAGTTAGTTTTCATTTGTAGCATCCAAGACGGATGCATGCAAATATTTCATTTAGAGCATCCATGTTAGTGATTGATTACAAGTTAGTGCATTTAAATTTTTTTATATACAAAGATTAGACTGTTTTATGGGTATGATATTCTATTGGATCAGGTTAGTAATTTTTTATCTCCAATTGGCATTGGCCAAATAAAATGAGAGAATCCTTTTCCAATGCATAACAAATCTAGAAATTCTCTGTTGTGAATCCATGAATAGAGCATTAAACACTTGCATGGACGTACAATGTATCATACATTTATTCACATTAAAGTTTCCTTGTAAGTAAATATAGTAACCAAACAAATGGAATAAGATCGAAAATTCTTATTGGCCCCACCAAGGTCATTTTAACTTTTGATTAATTACTTATGTACCTTGGCAAAAATGTTTATGCACAATTGTAACAATAATGTGGTGGCAGCCTGTGAATATCTTTTAACTAAACAACCCAATGATTAACAACTAATATATTGGAAAACTGTTATTTCTCCAACTTCCAATGATAGTAACGAGCCTCATAAATAGGTATATGACAAGCCTATTTGACCATCCTTCAACCTATTTTTGTCTCTCTCTCTCTCTGCACTTGATTGCATGTTTTTGAGCAATAATGTATTCATTAGGAAAGGAAAGGAATATTGTCATATCCTGTAGCCTACCATGGTTTAATGTGCAGGGAAAAAGCATTTAATATGCAGAGATACATTGGAAACCAGTTGGAGGTAATGTAGGAGGATTGTCCCTTGCATTTATTCACCTACAACTCGGCTTGCTCCTTGTATTTACTCACCTATAACCTGAGGATCTATTGGACAAATGATGCATTGAATGCCCGCAAGGATCTCAGGGAGCTAGATCCACCTTTATAGGGATTTTGGAAGGAAGAAATCCTCCTTCCAAGGAGGCTTTCCCCTAACCATATTTGTATGAATAAAGAAGCCCAAGGGCTCAATGGGATTCAACATTTTAGAGAAGCATAGAGACTGTTATAGCTAGGAGCTTGTACTTATCATTTTCAATTCTCTTATCATGTACTTGAGCAATATTTGATATCAATGAAAACCATCATGTCATATTTAATATGAGTTTGTTCTACAGGGTTGAGTACCCTTGGGTTAAGGCCAAACCCAAGCTCTCTAGCCTCTCTCCTTTGTACATTTTTGTTATGCATATTTCCTTTATGTACTTAGTTTAGTAGTATTTCCTTTCTTGCAAGTTTTGTTGATATAAAAAGGTTGCTTTTGTAGACTTGTAAATCATCTCTCTTGGAAAGTTTGATTGCAGGACTTGTATTGGCAAGCAAAAAAATATAGGTTTCCTTTTTGATGCATTAGTTATATCTTGAATAAAATTCAACTCATCCTTTCCTTTCTAGTTTAATTTTTAGCAATTAGTACTGTTAGCATGCCTTAGGTGTTTTGCAAGTTAAGTAATCCTTGTGGTGTGCAGGTCATACTATTGTTTTTTAGGGCTAAGCACTATCATTTTCACTTTTAATACTATCAACAACACCCTCCAATTCTCAACAACTTCTTCAAGTAAACTATCCGCAAAGAAGTCATTTCAGACTTGTTATAGGCCACCGTTTTTTTTTTTTCCGGAGAAAAAAACGAACTTTTTATATATAAAATAGATAAAAAGTTACAAGCAGATGCTAACGCATTCAGTTGCAGCGAGGAGATACCCCTCAACTGACCCAGAGAATGTTGTCACTTCTCTGAAGCTATCCAAAGACAAACCAAAAAACCATATCCCCTGACAGAGGAAGCAGTTCTGTTCTTTTTACAAAAAACCAAAAAACCACAGCAGATTCTCTGCCTGCAACAAATACACCATACACTAACCCGTCTGTAACCAAAACGTGGGCCTCCATGAAGGAAAAACAACCCACTGTTACAAGTAATAACGCCCGAAACACTTGGGCTGTGAAGTAACAAACTATCTCATCAAAAACCACATCAGAGTTTATATACACATGGAAAAAACAGACATCCGTGACCACAAAATTAGACATAGGGAGGCTGGAACGACTCCTGTAGCTGATCCTGTTGCTTTTCAATCACTTTCCATACGCCCAGAGCCTGCTGCAGAGCATCTTTAGATAGTTTATCCGCGTCTTCATTTCAGCTCCTGTATATGTGTTCAATGGAAAATACATTAAAAGACTGTTTTAATAGCATAATTTCTTCAAGAAGAGGTCTCAGCATATAGTTTTGACATCTACTGTTGCCATTAACCCATTTAACCACATTTAAAGAGTCCCCAAAGATCTGAATTGCGAAGATGTGTCTGTGGATAAGCCAACAAAGGAGTAACTTGAGGGCTGACAATTCAGCGAAGTTGTTTGAACCAGTACCAATGCCCACCGAAGCCGAGAGAGAATGAGATTCATTTAGATGAATGACTATGCCTGCCCCTGCTGAGTTGTTTTGTGAGGCCCCATCGAAGTAGGCCCACGGAATGTTTGGTCTTATTTGTTCTTCCCTGTTTTGACCCTTTTTGCTTGATTCCTCCGACACAGGAATACTTAAAAAAATGGCTGAACTTTGAATGGCTATGGATTCAGCTGGAATAGATGAATCTTGGAAAATGGATTTGTTCCTGGCTATCCATACTCCCCATGAGATGATGGGAGGGAGGTTCCTCAAATTCCCCCCCGGGTTCTGATTCCACCATAGCTCCCAAGCTGTCATAATGGAAGCCCCTTCCCATCTAAGATGTTTCTTTAAAAGGCCTTGCACCTCTTCCCACACCTTTTTAGTGTAAGGGCAGTTTAGGAACAGGTGAAGGATGGACTCAGAATCGTTTTTGCATAGCGGGCATCTGCCAGGGCCTTGCATGAATCTAGCTTGTAAAATATCCCAAGTTGGGGCCTTCTTCTTCAGTACACACCAGAAAAACAACCTAGATTTTTTAGGGCATTTTAGCTTCCAAAGGGATTTTGCCCACCAAACAGGTTCTTCCCAGCCTTTCTTTGTCATTAAGAAACTATACCCTGCTTTTGGGACATAAGAGCCTGAGTCAGCATGGGCCCATACCAACTGATCAGGTCTATCCGTTATCCTTACATTGGATCTTGACAGTTCCTGAATAAAGATTTGCCACTCATCCCACCATATAGGATCTAGATCGAGGTCTTCACCAGATTTCCACGCTTGCCCCCAGATGGAGGAATGACCAATTTTCTCTATCTGGTGCAGATGAAGAATTCCTTTTGAATCCAGATGTCTAATGAGGCCCGGAGATAATGCATAATGCTCATTACATCCCACCCAAGGGTCCCTGCCTATTTTGACATTTTCCCCACTGCCCACCTGCCAGGACAACCCTTGCTCTATGACTTTAAAAGCTTCAGTGGTAGCTTTCCAAATAACTGAGATATTCCTCCCTTTTTTATTTGGGTCACGGATCCAATTTTCCAGAGACATTGGATCTATATACTTGCGTTTTACTACTCTTGTCCAAAGATTCTCCGATGATATGATCCTCCACCCAGATTTGGCTGCCAATGAGGTGCTAAAGTCATTAAGATTCTTTATGCCCCATCCACCCCATTCTTTTGGCCTGGCAATCTTGTCCCATGCAACCCAAGGGAGAACCGAGTCTTCCTTTGCCCCTGACCAAAGAAACCTGCAACAGATTCTCTTTATCTTATGAAGCGTGCCTTTTGGTATCCAGGTCAAGGCTGCCCAGAAGACTGGCATGGCTTGCAACACTGAATTTACCAATGTCAACCTTCCAGCTCTAGACAGCCACTTGAAGCTCCAATGGGCTATCTTAGCTTCAATTTTAGCCACCAGCCAGTTCCAGTCTTGCTTTTTATAAGAATTTGGTTTAAGCCAAAATCCTAAATATTTGAAGGGTGAATCCATGTTGTAAATTTCAAAAGGTAGAATAGCAGTGATCTGAGAGCATTCATTCCTGTTGAAACCTTCCATAATAAAATGGGATTTCCTGAGATTGATTTGCATTCCTGTGGCTTTCATGAACAGGTCCAGAATGTTCTTTAGTTCCTTCACTTCACTCAGACTTCCATTAGTAAAAAGCAAAATATCGTCTACAAAAAGGAGGTGTGAAATGAAAAGATTTACAGCTACTTCCAAACCTTTAATCAAACCTGTCCTTTTTGCTTCCATAATCAGCCTGCTAAGACCCTCTGCCACGAGGAGGAAAAGCAAAGGAGAAAGGGGACATCCCTGTCTCAGTCCCCTTTGACCTTTGAAGAAGGGAGACGCTGCCCCATTGATTAGAACTGCAAAACTTACACTGGTGACACACCCCATTATCCAGTTTATGAAATCCAGCTTGAAACCAAGGTGTGTTAGCAGCATCCGGAGATAAGTCCAACAGATTCTATCATATGCTTTCGATAGATCAATTTTGATCACAGCCCCTTTCTTGATTGTCTGCCTGATGCTATGGATCGTCTCCTGTGCTACCCCTATGGCTTCATGAATCTGCCTTCCATCCAAGAAGCCAAATTGTTCACTTGAAATGTTGTTTGACAGGATTGGTTTCAGGCGCACAGCTATTATTTTAGCTATGATTTTGTAGACACAGTTGCAGAGGGAGATTGGTCTAAAATCTTCAAAGGAGTCGGGGTCCTCCTTTTTTGGAATTAGGGCGATAAAGGTAGCATTGAAAGGGGCAAACATCTCACCCTTCCTTCTAGATTCTTCCACAACTTCAGTAAGCTCATCACCAATTGAATCAAAGAAATGATTGAAAAGCTCAATGGTCCACCCGTCTGGGCCTGGGCTTTTATCTTTTGCCATGGATTTGATAATATGCTCAACTTCTTCCTTTGTCACGACATCCATTAAATTTTCAGCTTCCTCCTCTTCAACAAATCTGGGGAAACTTTGGGCAGTTCTGATAATTTCTGCTAAGGTAATCCCTCCTTGAGCTGTAAAGAGGTTTTGGAAATGGGCTTTACCCATTCTTGATAGATCCTCAAAAGAGGAGGCTTCTCTTCCGTTTTGATCCCTTAGCTTCCAGATAGTGTTAGCATTTTTCCTGCCCTTTGCATAATTGTGAAAGAACTTTGTGTTCTCATCACCAGCTTTCAGCCATATAGCCCTGCTTTTTTGCCTCCACTCCTCTTCCCTCTCGAGGAGGATCTTACTTCTTTGTTTTTCTAACATCAGGATCTTGTCCTTTGAGACCTGATTTAAATACCCATCAGCCTCAGGCGCCTCAAGTTCTCGAAGTTCAGCATCTATGAGGGAGAGCTCTTCATTCTGTGACACCTTCCGAGCTTTGGCCCACTCTATAGTTGCTTTTTTGAGTCTTTTTAAATTATCCCAGAAATGGGCTCCCTTGCTTCCTGATGGAGAACTGCCCGGGTGTCTCCAAGTATCCCTGACGAGGATGTTGAAAGACTCCTCCTGCAACCAAGCCGCATTAAATTTGAATGGCGAAGCAGGTTTAGGAGGTGGCTTTTGAAACTCCAATAGAATGGGAAAATGATCAGAGTTCCCCCCTTCTCCGACCCACTGTCGGAACATAGGAATGTTGTTTATCAAATCTTCACTTATAAGGAAACGGTCCAACCGCTTTGCCACCCTCCCCTCCCCAATTCTTCTGTTCCTCCATGTAGGCTTGACTTTGATTAGATTGACATCAATCAGATTATGAGATAGGAGGGTGTTTGTAAAGAAGTCTGAGAGCGGGTCTTCCCTGGCTGAGGGACCCCAGGCTTCCGCGTTCCCTATAGAGAAGTTTAGGTCTCCTCCCAAGATAACACTCCTATCTTTTACAAGATCTTTTGAAAAAATGTTATTCCAGAAAAGCTCTCGCCCTTGACATGGCCCGTAAATATTTAGTAATAAAAAAGAAAGCCCCATGTCAGGGGATGAGACCTCCATTCCAAGAGCATGGTCCATGCCCCAAATACTGTTGATCATCATCCTTCCATCTTTAACACCAATGGCCAATCCCCCCGAGTGGCCTACAGCATCTAAGGCATGAAAAGTCCATCCAGGGAAAGAGGATCTGAGCATAGTTTCCACCTCTAGGCTCCTTCCAAGGGTTTCTTGTAAGAAAAAAATGTCCGGATTGTAACGAGTAATTAACTCTTTTAAAGCCAGTTTTTTGGGTTTACTGGCTAACCCCCTACAATTCCAGGACAAAAGGATCATTTTACAACTTGGTCAGGGGTATTCGCTGCTCTAAGCGCCCCAGGAATGGACATTTGCTTCCCATCAGCTACATCAAACTTTGCTTTGACCTGAGCTTTTGAAAAATTTGATTTCCTACCCCTACCCTTTCTTTTGGTGGTTTGGGAAGAAGAAGGACCTAAACCACCTATCGGGTCAGGAGATTCTAAAGACTTATCCTGCCTTTTGTCCAGAGATCTCAGATTATAATGACAACTCAGTGAGGAGGGAACCGGATTTAGGTTACAATGAGACACATCTTCGCAATTCAAATCTATGTTGGGAATGGCATCGATAAGCTTTTCAACAGATAAACAAACAACATTCCTACAAGAGGTAGAAGCATTGTTTTTAAGATTAACAATATGATCAGGGGAAGAAGAAACAGTGCAATGTTCATGAGGCATACCAGAATGATCCTCCATTACAATGTCGGGGCCTTCAGCAGGCGGCTCCTTATCGCCCTTCACCGGGGATTCTTTGGCCTTTGGTTCTTCCGTCATAGGCTTTGCAACTTCTCTGACCGGCTCCTCTATATTATTGTTCCTCTCCGCCATAGTCTCGTCCTTCTGTGCTTTCTTAGTCTCAGAAAAATGATCCCTTCTCACCTTTTTCTCCCTCTGCTCATCTGATTTCTGCGGTCTTCTTCTACGATTACCCAGAGGGCAGTCCTTAGCCAAGTGCCCATATTCGTGGCACCTAAAGCACCGAAAAGGAAGGTGCTCATAATCCAGTGGCTGCTCAAACACATATTCTCCATACTCAAGTCTTATAGACTCCGCTAATCCTTCCTTAGGATTCAATCGAACCAGAATCCTTGCCATTGTTCTTTCGAAAGTATGGAGAAAAGACATATCAGCTTCAAGGTAAGTGCCCAGCAGGTCCCCTATGGATTTAAAAACTGATTCAACCCATAAGAACGGAGGAAGTCCAGGTGCTCTGACCCATACTGGGAACTCATCCGCCTTCTCCCTATTTGCATCAAAATTTGGCGTCCATCTCTGAAACAGGACCGGACGATTTCCAATAATCCAGTTCCTCTCAGCGACCCAATCAGCATCTTCTTTTTTGACAAAACTAACCATGAACCATCCCTTTACTAACAACGCCACTCTGAAGGAATTCGACAGAGAATTTTTCCATTGGGTCTCCGCCCACTGGTTTAAGGACTTACCAGATAGAGCCCTCCCTCTGATTCGTCCTACAAGAGTGCATTCCGCCACGGTCAAAGCATCTTGAACTTGAACATCCATGCCGAGGACCAGATTGCCTTCGAAGGTCTTCTTCTTCAGGGAGAACTCCTTCTTTCGGCTTGCCTCAGACTTGTCCTGACCCCGATCAAAGGCCCCTCCCAGAGGGTTAGGGTTTGCACAATCTTGATTGCCCTGAGGGTTCCCACTGCTCACTACAGGAATTTGGGGCGTTGAATCTCCCCGCGCAGACTGTCTATCGGCCTCCAATACCACCTTCTCGGCTGCCCCTTGTCCTGGTTTCCCCGATTCACTTCCAATTAATAGAGTTTTCCCCACCTTCTCGAGCCTTACCGTCTCGTTTCCTTCAGTCAGAAACCCTTCTAGATTTTGGCTGGGGATTTGAGGAAGTTTTAAAGGAGAACGCCTCACAGTATGCCGGTTTCCCCTTTCTATATCCACATTTCCTGTCTTCGAACCCCCACCAACTGATCTCCAGATGCCATGCTTGGTCGGGAAATTTATAATGTCTTCAAGCCCTCCTGATATCCTGGCTGGAACTGAGAGGGGTTTTAACTTGCTGCCATGAAACCCTACTGAAACCTGGAGTGGGCTCTTCTCCGGAGGAAAAGGTGAGAAGGAAACCTTCCTTCCTTTGATGCATGACCCGTCCACACCTGCCTTGACCTCTAACTGTTCGGGATTCCTCTTAGGTTTCCACGCGCCCTCCGAAAACGGCTCCGCATCAGCATGGCTGCCGAAAAACTTGACCAAGTTTTGGGCGGTTACCTCTTGTCCCCAAACTGAAAGCAAATCCTCCGGCGCCGGCTCCAGGTCAACCGATTCGGAAGATTTAACCATGGTGAAGGAAAACAGTAAAAAAAAAAAAAAAAAAAACCCCAGTACCTGACACTCCACACTGCGCTTAGCTGTAGTTTTCGAAGCCGCTTCGGAACGGGTAAATGCCGGTTCCCCAAAACCAGCTGCTGTTCTCCGTAGAATTTCTAAACCTCGCCGTTCCCGTTTAGTCTTCAGATTAACACCTAACAAAGCTACTAACAGATAAGCCCTCCGCTGTCTCTCCGGTTATGGTTTAACGCTGCCGTTTTCGCTGAAGACCGCCCGAATAAACAAAACGCCTTCCAAACCGTGACTTTTTTGTGACCAGCCCGCCTCGAATCGTCCGCCAACTGTCTCCCCCGTACCGTGGCTGCCACCTTCTGCCATAGACTACCTAAACCCAGTACTGTAGCTGCCTATGCTGGTATCCTAGGTGATCCCAGATCGATTTCTGCTGCCTCCGATCGCCTCCATCGCCATCCTAGGGTTTCAACTCCATACCTTCCTAAGAACATATAAAAGCTCTTATAGGCCACCGTTTACATTCCTCCATGTGCAAGATGGGCTCCTGAGAAGTACTAAGCTTGGAAAGGACCTCATATACTCTTCCTCTACCTTTTCCCACCTTTCATCTCCTTTATATCACCTTTAAAGCCCTCAAAATTCTCTTAGATTCAATCTTATAGGAAAATAGGGCAATCTTGTGGCACCTTATACAAACCTTGTAGCATCTTGTAGCAGTATGTAGGACCCTTCAAATTTTTGCCATAATTGCCCTTTAAGCTTAATTTTTTCATTTTATCCCTTTACAACATATCCTAGGATTTAAAACCAAGTTTTAGGAAGATCAAAGGCCACTTAGGACTTCTCTTTTCAAGACTGCAATTTATTTATGCAATTAGGGTTAGTGAATGAGTCCATGAATTTGATAGCACAATGATAGTTTACATGGCTACTTCTTGAAGCATTTGATGAATTTTGACACTAGAGGAGGATCTATTTTGAATATCGTAATTAAAGAATTGATTCCATGCTCTTTACTTTATGTAGGTAGACTAGGTTTATTTTCGGCCTTTTATTTTCTGCAATAGGTTAGGGTTTCTATTTTGAGTATTGCATTCCTTGTAATTAGATTAGAATTTCCTTTAATCCAACATTTTCATTCTTGCAAATATGTTATCCTTTATTTTTATCCAACATTTTCATTACTACAAATAGATTAGAATTTCTCTATTATGCAACATTCTTTCTTTTCTTGTAAAACCCAGATTCAATCACAAAATGGTCTTTGTATACCTTGGTTTGATTCACTTCCTCAGAGCAGCTTGAGTAAAAATTAGCTTACTGTGCATACAACACTGTCACCTCTTAATTTTGTATGAATCCTAGATTGATAAATTAAAGTTGTTATCCTTGGGAGTTGTAACATTCTTGTTGCAATTATGGGGATCATCACATTTTGGCGCTGTTGTAGGGGAGGTGTCAAAGTAGGTGCTGATTTTGCTTTGATTTGCTTTCATTTTATTTCTTGAAAAACAATTTTTTTCTTTGGATAAGTTCTTGTTTGCCTACGAAGATTAAAAAAAGAATAAAAAACACAAAAAACACATTTATTTCATGCCTCACAGTGTTAGAGATAACCTAAGAAAATTTCTGCAAAAAACCCCCACTCCTACAAGAAGTCAACCATCACTCTTCTTTGGTGACTATGGACCTCTTACTATGACCATAGAGGAATTGGATAACCCTTTAGGTGAGAAGCCAAATATATTTGAAGAACCCATAGGGGAGGAAGAACCTACATCACCTACCCAAAAGATGGCTGAAAACAGGTAGCCTGAGCTCTTTCCTATCATAGAAACCAATGGGGAATACAGAATGAAGAACATAAGCCCCACTGCTCTCCCACACTTCCATGGCCTAGCTTCCAAGGACCCTGAAAAATTCATGCTTGAGTTTGTTGTGGTTTGTAGAACCTATGATTACACTTCTTATGAGAAAAAGCTAAAGTTTTTCCCTTCCACTCTCAAGGATGTAGCCTTGTGTTGGTCCATGAGCTTCGAAGGAGGAAACATCACCAGTTGGGCTCAAATGAAGCAAGATTTTAGTCAGAAACACAAGGATTATTGTAGATCAAGGGATAACAAAGAGGAGATCTTCAGAATGACCCTAGGACTAGATGAATCCTTAGAGGACTATGATAAAAGGTTTCAGCTCAACTATAAAATACCTAATTGCACCCTTGACCCAAAATCATTGAAGCTTGTACTACTATGATGGATCAAAAATGACTTGTTAGAGGCCCTTAATATGCTATGTGGTGGAGACATTTACTAGCTGAATTATGATGACATCAAGATAGTATTTAAGAATCATTATAGGGCTGCAAGGAAGAGAGGTAGGTCTAGTCAAGGTCTGGTAAATTCTTATCCCTTTAACTTACTTATAAAACATGAAATAGGGAACATTCTAGAATATTTCAAGAGTGAAATGTTGCATAACATTTCCTTACAAATGTTGAAATTTGGTACCGGAGGACAGGTGGTTCCCTAAGGCTTTGATCTTTGGCCTAGGGAAAAGTGTCCAAAAGAATTTAATTTTTTCTCCTAAAGTGACTTTATAATTTTTATAAAGTCAAACCTAATTTAAAAGTGACTTTAAGTGATAAAGTTACTAAAGTCTAATTTTAAAGTGACTTTTATAAAGTCAATGAAAAATTAGAAAGACAAAGTGACTTTGGAAATAAATGACTAAGTGGGTCTTTATTAAAGTGGGGTGAATTAAAAAATAGAAAGTGAGATTTAAATGTGCATTTAATCTCAGCCCTAGATCTCAATCTATTTCAACCATTGGATTTAGGGATCACCCAAAAGTCACTTAGGGTTGGATTAAGGGAGGAAAAGGAGGAAAATATCATTCATTCTTTCACGAGCAGATTGAGAGAGAGCGAGCAAGAGAGCAAGGGAGATTTCTGGACAGGAAGGAGAAGGAGGCAGCAGCTTGGCACACATACCAAGGCAGAAGTTAAGCAAATCCATACAGCTGAATGAACAAACAGTGAAAGGCAGATTTTTACACAGAAATCGAGGCAGCTGATTTTCTGCACAAAAATCGAGGTCTGTACAGTCCGTCCGTATAGTCCGTACAGTCTGTCCGTACTGTCGTCCGTACAGTCTGTACGACCGTCTGTACAGTCCATACAGTAGCCGTACAACATTGTGTTGCTGTTTGGAAATTTCCAGTGGGTTGTGAGGCTCAAAAATCGAGATAAGTTGTAAATTTGCTTGCTGATTTTTGCTGAATATTTCTCACTGTAAAAGGCATTTTCCAGAAATAAAGAAGAACTCTCAAACTGGTTTTCCCCAAGAGTTGTAGGGGGTTTTTCCAGGGTCACATTGACTAAAAATCACTGTGTCTAAATTTTTTAAATGGCTGTTTGTACCTGCTGATTTTTATTTCTGCATTTTCCAGCATTCTGTAAAATTTCCAGAATTTGTGTTTTCAGCAAAAAATAAATATATTATTTTTCAGTTGTTGAATGTATGGATATGGGAAAAGGCATTTAACTAAATGGGAGAAATAAGGTGAAATTGAAAACCGGGGTCGGAAAACAAAAACTTTTACATGGTATCAGAGCTTGAGTGCTGAAGGGCAGTTTGGGACAACAAGGAGGAAAATTACAGCCTGCTGATTTTTCACTCAGAAAATTCTAGCAAGCTGATTTTTCACAAACAACAATTTTTATCTTTACTACAACAGTGCTATTTTTCAGTTTTAGGACAACAGGATGTCATTGGGATTGAGGGTGGAGGATAGGTTGGATGGGCATACAAACTATAGCGTTTGGAAGGAGAGAATGCAGAGTCTCTTTGAGGAGGCAGAAGTCTGGGAATCATGGTGCATACCGCACAGAACCCTGTTGTTGTGCCTACTAATGCCACTCAGTTGGTTGAGTATAATAAAAAGAACAACAAGGGTAAGAGACTGATTCTAGACGGAGTCAAAGACCATTGCATTCCTCATGTGAGAGGAAAGAGAAATGCCCATGAGATGTGGACAACATTGTCAAATCTCTACCAGACTACCAATGAGAACCGGAAAATGGTCCTGAAGGAGAAGCTAAAGACTATTAAGATGGGTAATGATAGTGCAACTGGATATCTCACAAAGATTACTAATGTGAGAGATGAGTTGGAAACAGTTGGAGAGGACATTCCACCCACTGAGTTGGTGCAGATTGCAGTGAATGGCCTCCCCCATTCATGGATGAACTTTGCTGATGGGGTTTGTGCACGTGAGACCCTTCCCACATGGGAGAGGTTTTGGGATGATTGCATTCAGACAGAGATCAAGAAAGGTCAACTTGGGGCAGCCAAGCTAGTTGAGTAGGATGAGGATGTAGCACTATCGGCAGGAGGCAAGAAAGGCAAAGGGAAGAAGCAGGCTTCCACAAGCAATGGTGGGGGCTGTTAGAGTCGGTCTAGTAGCCCTCCATCAGCGATCAAAGCTCTTTGCATTTGCATGAATAGGTGTCTCATCAGTGTCATTCTTTGCATTCCGTTAGGCATGCCATAACCCTGATGGAGGAGTTGGTGTCTTTGTCCCCCTCTTGGCACTGCTAGATCAGCTTGTTTCAGTCATTAAACTTTGTCATGGTTACTTGTTTATTGTCTTGAGATCAAATTTTTAGGTCTAGGGTTTTGGTCAAGTTTGTCTTCAAGGTCATGTTTCTGAAGGTCAATAAGTGCCCAGCAAGCCAGAGGGATGATTTTCAAATTACTTCTTCGAAAGATTCTATCTTGTGCAGCTAATTTTCACCTTGGATTTAAAAACCTTGTTTTTAAAGCCAAATTCATTTCTCAAAAATTTTGTAAATTTTGTAAAAATTCACATGGCTTCAAAGGACAGCATGTAACCCTGGCTCCCTTGCCAAGATCCCTCAGATGCTATCCCTGCAAAAATTATCAAAGAAAAGCATCAAATCAACCAATTTCAGGATAAAAGGAAACCATGTGGGTTGTGACATGAAATTAATTCAAACAAGGCTATAAAAACCCTAATCTCCCTCTATCAAGCCTCATTATGTATCCAAGTGATAGAGCAACTGATTGCAAGAGAGTTTGAGTAAAATTTGTGAGCTGGACAGGCGTGCGACCCATTGAACCAGGCACGCGACCCGTCAGAGGCGCGCGACCCATCAGGCACCCTCCGCCAGTGCAAAATTATAACGGGCGCGACCCGTCAGAGGCGCGCGACCCGTTGGGTGAGGCGCGCGACCCGTCAATGCCCTCTTTGTAAAACCGCCTGCAAATTCACCAAGGAGCCACAAATTGCCAAATTTTGCAAGGTAGGCCCTCCATCATGAAAAATTATTGCTTGCTACAGTTCAAGAAGATCTTGATTGTATTTTTAAAGGTCTTCATTTGCAAGTAAAAGTCTCCATTGTGCTTTTGGGCTTAAAGTTGTCAAAATTGCTAGGGTTTATTATGCTGTTTTGAGGTATCCCTTTTCTTTCCTATTGTCCACCTCCCATTACATATTCCTTATCATTTTATTTAAACTTCCCTTCCAAATTTGCTAAGAGCCTAAAACCCTATCCCTCTCCCCAAGAAATCAAAAAATTAAAATCCTAACCCTACCTCCCATAACATCCTTGTAAGTAAAATTGTATAATGATGTATATGCAATGATTTTGAAATGATTTTCCCCTAAATCCCTGTTTCATTATTATTCCCAATTTCCCTTTAAAACATCCCTTCCCTAACATTTCCCTTGTGCTCCTTGTCCCCTTGAAACAACATTTTAATCAACAGTTTATAAAGCAAAAACAACAGTACATTTCAGCCATTTTGCTCCTAAAACAATGTCAGAAACCGAAACCAGTTATGAGCAAATTGATGACCATTCATCAGCTTCAGAGTTTGAGGAACAGAGGAGGTCTCAAAAGGGTGGAAAGAGCGGTCATCATAGGAGAGAGGAGCCCACCTCTTTGACCAATTTGCAGGCTTGTCCAAATGGCGGTCCATGTCATCATTCAGTTGAGTCTATCATCATTCATAGGGTTTTCATTATCATCTCAGTGTCTAATGAGTCATTTTACACCTTGTTCATGCTTCAGTTGCGCCCAGGCAAGGTCATTTCCCTCTCCTAGTGTTTTGAAGCCAATTTCTCTTGGACGGTCAAATCATCGGAAAAACTTGTATCCAGATGTTCATACACCTTCCCCTATCCTTCATATTCCTTATCAAATGCTTCCCATCCCTTAGATCCGCCAAATTCCTCATTTTTGCACAAACCCTAGTTTCTAGCTACAACCTGGCAATTTTCTAGGTTGGGCCTGTGTTTTGCCCTTTTGGACCCCTTCCCCTCACTCAATCTCTGACATTCCACTTTCCCTTGCTTCCTAACATCCCTCCCCACTCCCAAAAATTTCCCCAAGAATTTAGAAGCCCCCTATCCCCTTCATTTCGCTCCATTTCGACAAAATTCCTTGTTTCACACATCGGGGCAAGTCGCACTCAAAAGATGTTTCAGAGCAATCAAAGATGAATTTTGGAAAACTAAGAGAGGTTTTTGTCCATAATATGCCAAAGAAGAAAAACCTCCTTCACTTTTTGCACAGGTGTCATATTTTTATAGAAATGTCAAAATTACAATCGCCGGATCCAAGGAGGTTGGCCAAGGCACTAAAACGACGGAAAAGGCCTGATCCACTCCAAATTTTGGCCAAAGCCTCTTTGACTGAGCATGGCACTAAATAGCCTAGCCACAGCACAAATCCCAATAAATTTTGAGCATTTTTGGTAAATTTTGGTTTTTTCAGGCAATTTACAGGTTTTCTCCATTAACGGGTCTCAACCCCCGCGCGACCCTTCATCCTGGCAACTCCATTTTGCAAAAACTAAGCATTTCCAGTTTTTTCATGAGAAGTTACATATTATCAGCAATGGACTTGAGATTTTATGAAGTTTTGGGCCTCCAGAAAGTCAAAAAACAAGCAAATATTGACTTTCTGCCACATTTTTGAGTTGCAGAAAGCAGTCTTGGGAGATTGCAATTTTGGAGGGGAAAATGACCACCAAATTCAGAAATTCCAGTTGGGTTGGAAATTAGACTCACAGAACTTTCCAACAAGCCTACTCTTGCTCAATTTTGCCACTTGGAAGTGCCCCAAATGTGGTCCCAAAGGCGCGCGACCCGTCAGGCAGAGGCGCGCGACCCGTCAGACAAACTTCTCCAGATTTCAGTGTACAGCTCAGAAAAACGCAGTTTGACCCTGTTTGACTTTTTTGGGGTGGATTATTATCCTATTTGATGTAATTAATGTACTTTTATGAGACTTTTACTCTTATGTACCTCTTCTAGAAGATTCATTCATGAAAAAGGTGAAAATTAAATGAATGAATTGGTTTCCTAGCTTATAGAGGCAAGTTGTTTTGACTGCCTAGTTTGTAGTGCTTAGTTTAGAAGTGGTTGAAACAGCTCCTAGAAGGATGAGCTCGACCCCTAGAGGCAAGGAAAGGTGTTAGCTTGCCTATATTATGTATTTTCTTAGTCATTTTCAGGGGTTGGAAGGTTGGACTCTTGAGGGACAAGCTATCATTGTATTATTCACTGTATCTTTGCAATTTTTGGCTAAGGAAGGCCAGGGTTTTGCAGTCCTTTTCGGGATTCTTGTGGTTACATGTATTGATGGTGTGTTTCTCTATGTACCTGTAAGTGTGTTATGTGAATCATTTCCTTTCTTTTCCTTCTGCACATTAAACAAATGAAGTGTTAAAGTAGAACTCATGACTGTCATGCTCTGCTTTTAAGTTTGTTTAATTTCAATGTTTTCTACTGTTTAAGGAGAATTCAAAGTTATTGTTTGCTCTCCTTAGCTCCTCACCTGTCTTTCTCATCCATTCACCTCAATCTAAGGCATCAATACTGTCTCCTATCTCGCCCCAAAGAACACCCTGCAGAAACTGTGTCCAATCCCCGCACCCAAAATTGCCATTTCCTCAATTTGCCACCAAAAACCCTAAAAATCCCAAATCAACCCTTTTGATCAGTTTATTAGCCTAAAATCAGTGTTACCCTATTGGTTATATCGCCCATTGAAGATCTTTGTCGAGATAGACCGGAGAGAGCCCTCTCTTGCCTCATAGGGCTAGCTACGAGGCTAAGTGGTTTGATGTTGCCTTGAGGTTTACCTTTCTCAGCCTGAGGTGAAATTTCGAGCGCTAACAGGGGCAAAGGAAAAGGTAAAGGTAAACAGGGTGACACAAAAAAGGACTATTTCAAGGTGAAGTGTTGGAATTGTCAAAAGATGGGACACTATGCAGTTGTGTGTCCGGAGAAGAAGAAGAAGAAGGGGAAGAACCAGAACATGGCAGCTTCAACAGAGGTTGAGAACTTTGCAGTTCGTTTTGACCGAGAGTTTGGGTTCACTGCATATGATTCCCCTAGTGCAGGATCACCTGCCACACAGGTTCAGAGGGAGCATGCTTTTCCCTCGATTAGCGGAGCATCTTCAGGTATCTGGTATGTGGACAGTGGGGCTTCACGTCACATGACAAGAGTCCGGGAGTACTTCTGAGAGCTTTCAGAGAGTGGCACTGATATTGAGGTAGTACTCGGTTATGACAGAGTTGTCAAAGTAGTTGGGGTGGGGACACTGACATTTCAGAGGGAGTCCAAACCTCCCTTGAAGGTTTCAGACATTCTTTATGTGCTAGGGATGAGGAAGAACCTCATATCCGTCTCGGCTTTGGAGGACAGAGGATATGAGGTACTGTTCAGGGGAGGACAGGTGTTGATGTATCCCAGGGGCACTCCAGCTGATTCATTTAGAGTGATAGGTGTACGCCATGCAAAGGTGTACAAGTTTGCATTCCAGTCCCTTGTGGCATTGAGCAATGGTACCGACAGCAGAGCTAGCAGTTCTGAGCTGTGTGAGATTTGGCACCGCAAGATGGGACATATGTATCATGGAGCCTTGAGGACCTTGCGGGAGATCACTACAGGTGTGCCAAACTTCAGCACTGATCACTTTGATACTTGCAAAGGATGTGTGATGGGTAAGTTTGCCAAATCCCCTTTTCCTAGCAGTGACAGCAGAGCGACTGGGATACTTGATTTGATTCATTCTAATGTGAGCGGGAGGATGTCTCATATTTCCTTGAGTGGATATGAGTACTATGTTTTATTCATTGATGATCACTAGAGGAGGACCTGTATTTATTTCTTGAAGACCAAGAGTGAGGTCTTCAAGTGGTTTCAGGAGTTTAGAGCTCTTGTGGAGACATAGACAGGTCAGAAGATCAAGTCCCTGAGGTCGGAAAATGGGGGAAAGTACACCCTTGGAGAGTTTGTTGACTATTGTGCAGAGGTAGGCATTAGGAGGGAGTTCACTGTTCCTTACAACCCCCAGTAGAACGGGGTTGCGGAGAGGAAGAACAAATCCATCGTAGGGGCTGCCAAAGCCATGTTACATGATCAGGGGTTGCCATTGTTCTTGTGGGCAGAGGCCTGCAACACAGCTGTTTACTTGTAGAACAGGAGTCCGCATCGTGCCTTGGGGCACATGACTCCGGAGGAGGCTTTCTCTGGGAAGAAGCCTGATATTGGTCATATTCGTATCTTTGGATGCATTACATACTCCTACATACCCAAGGAGAAGAGGACCAAACTAGAGTCCACCGCAGAGAAGGGTATCTTTGTGGGCTACAGTGAGACCTCAAAGGCCTTTCGGATTTACATTCCTGCACAGAGGAGAGTTGTTGTTAGACGGGATGTGAAGTTCGAGGAGGACAGGGCCTTTAGGAGATCACGGGAGTTAGAGTATTTGGATCAGCCAGACACTCAACAGTAGTTGAGTCAGTCGCAGGGATCCAGTGGGCAGGGATCAGGAGGATCTGGAGGTACATCTATGAGGATATCAAGTCCGTGAGTGAGCAGTGGCTCACCGAGCCAGAGGGGTGGTGATCCGGGCAGCATGCAGAGCAGTTCACTAGGGAGTCCACTGATGGACAGTTCACACGGTACCTCAGCTTCTACAGGTTCAGGGGCAGGCAAGAGGACAACAGAAAGACAGTCAGGAGTTCAGGCTCCTGATGATGATTGGGAGGAGGAGTTTCAATCTCCTATGGGAGAAGTGCACTCAGGGAAGAGGAAGCCCAAGTGGCTTCAGGACACCTTGAGAGATGCCACATCTGTTGCTGAGCCTAAGAGGCTGGTCAGAGAGCATAGACCACCTGAGAGGTTTTGTAGCTATATGGCAATGCTTACCAGCATCCTTGACTCTGAGCCTTCTAGCTATGAGGAGGCAGCTAGCCAACAGGTCTGGAGAGAGGCCATGCAGGAGGAGTATTCTTCTATCATGAAGAATGATGTTTGGGAGGTGGTGCCGAGGCCTGAGGGAAAATCCGTGGTTACTTCCAGATGGCTTTACAAGGTAAAGCATGCTGCAGATGGAAGCATCGAGAAATTCAAAGCGAGGTTTGTGGCTAGAGGATTCTCCCAGGTAGAGGGAGTTGATTATGAGGAGACCTTCGCTCCCATGGCTTGATATACTTCAATCCACTCCATTATATTGATAGCAACAGAAATGGGTTAGAAGATCCACCAGATGGATGTGAAGACTGCATTTCTCAATGGCTTCATACAGGAGGAGGTGTACATTGAGCAGCCACAGGGCTTTGAGGTGCATGGGAAGGAGTCCCATGTGTGTAGACTGAAGAAGGCCCTTTATGGCCTGAAGCAAGCTCCCAGAGCTTGGTACTCCAGTATAGATACATACTTGCAGGGGTTGGGTTTCAAAAAGAGTGAGGCAGATCCGAACCTTTACTTTATTGTGATAGGTGAGGAGCCTCTCATTCTGGTGCTGTATGTGGATGACTTGGTCATTACAAGTGCAGAGAGACTCATAAAGCACTGCAAGAGAGATCTTGCGGTGGAGTTTGAGATGAATGACATTGGCTTGATGCATTACTTTTTGGGTTTGGATGTGTGGCAGGAGGAGGGGCATTTCTTCCTGGGGCAGGGGAAGTATATTGTGGACATCCTTGGCAGATTCCACATGGAGGATTGTAGACCCCTGTCGACACCGATGATCACCAACTAGAAGAAGCTTCAAGCTTCGGATTTTGAATTGGTGGATCCCACATTGTACAGGCAACTGATTGGTTCCTTGATGTATTTGGTAAACACTAGACCAGACATTTGTTTTTCAGTCAACACGATGAGTCAGTTTATGTGTGAGCCTAGGAAGGTTCACTGGGTGGCTGCAAAACACATTTTGCGGTACTTGCAGGGGACAGTGGATTATGGTCTGGACTATAGGCAGGGGGATGGAGTGAGATTGGCAGGTTACACTGATTCTGATTGGGCAGGTTGTGCTTCTGATAGGAATAGCACTTCAGGGTGCTGTTTTGGGTTGGGTTCGACAGTAGCGTCATGGTTCAGACGGAAGCAGCAGTCACTCGCATTGAGTTCAGCGGAATCAGAGTATATGGCAGCCAGTCTAGCTAGTTGTGAGGCCATCTGGCTTCGCAAGATGTTGTTTGGCTTATTTGGTCAGCCGTTGAGACCTTCAGTGATTTACTGTGATAATCAGAGTTGCATTAAACTCACGGAGAATCCAGTATTTCATGACAGGTCAAAGCATATCGGGATCAAATATCATTTCATCAGAGACTGTGTTCAGAAGGGCGCTGTGAAGCTTGAGTATATTCCCACTGATGAGCAGGTTGCAGATATTCTTACCAAAGCCTTACCACGGGGCAAGCTTGACTACTTCAGAGACAAGATGGGTGTGGTGAGGAACACCTTCCTCGGTAAGAGGGAGTGTTGAAATTTGGTACCGGAGGACAGGTGGTTCCCTAAGGCTTTGATCTTTGGCCTAGGGAAAAGTTTCCAAAAGAATTTAGTTTTTTCTCCTAAAGTGACTTTATAATTTTTATAAAGTCAAATCTAATTTAAAAGTGACTTTAAGTGATACAGTTACTAAAGTCTAATTCTAAAGTGACTTTTATAAAGTCAATGAAAAATTAGAAAGGAAAAGTGACTTTGGAAATAAATGATTAAGTGGTTCTTTATTAACGTGGGGTGAATTAAAAAATAGAAAGTGAGATTTAAATGTGCAATTAATCTTAGCCCTAGATCTCAATCTATTTCTGCCATTGGATTTAGGGATCACCCAAAAGTCACTTAGGGTTGTATTAAGGGAGGAAAAGGAGGAAAAGATCATTCATTCTTTCATGAGCAGATTGAGAGAGAGAGAGCAAGAGAGCAAGGGAGATTTCTGGACATGAAGGAGAAGGAGGCAGCAGCTTGGCACACATACCAAGGCAGCAGTTAAGCAAATCCATACAGCTGAATGAACAAACAATGAAAGGCAGATTTTTACACAGAAATCAAGGCAGCTGATTTTTTGCACAAAAATCGAGGTCTGTATAGTCCGTACAGTCTGTTCGTACCATCCATACAACCGTCCATACAGTAGCCGTACGACATTGTGTTGCTGTTTGGAAATTTCCAGTGGGCTGTGAGGCTCAGAAATCGAGATAAGTTGTAAATTTGCTTGCTGATTTTTGCTGAATATTTCTCACTGTAAAAGGCATTTTCCAGAAATAAAGAAGAGCTCTCAAACTGGTTTTCCCCAAGAGTTGTAGGGCGTTTTTCCAGGGTCACATTGACCAAAATTCACTGTGTCTAAATGTTTTAAATGGCTGTTTGTACTTGCTGATTTTTATTTTTGCATTTTCCAGCATTCTGTAAAATTTCCAGAATTTGTGTTTTCAGCAAAAATAAATAAATAAATTATTTTTTCAGTTGTTGAATGTATGGATATGGGAAAGGGCATTTAACTACATGGGAGAAATAAGGTGAAATAGAAAACCGGGGTGGGAAAACAGAAACTTTTACAACAAATGGACACCATGTATATTAAGAAAAAACAAGAGGAGGTAGAAAGGGCACTAGTTATCTTTTGCTTTAGATGCACCAAAGGGTGCCCACTAAATGTGATCGAAGTCTACTCTGTTTGTGAGGAGAACCATGCAACTTACACATGCCTCTCTCTTATAGGTAAGAAGGTTGTGTATCAAGAAGAAGAGGGTGACTTGGAGAAGCTTTGTTTTTTCAATCAAAGAAGGCCATAGGGCCCTCGTCAATATTAGTAATGCATGCAAGGCATGCACTACTATCCTTTAAATCCAAATTAGAGTGCACCCTTTCAGACTTGGTATCCTCCAACCAACCCCCCTTGGTCCATGCCTACCCCTTGGTTCTATCCTCCTCAACTTGTAAATCCACCCTTCCAACCATATCAATAGCAACCTCCTTAATGGGGCAACCCTTCACAAGGATGGAGGCCTTAGGCATCCCAACCACCCGCCTTAATGCCTCCTCCTCCTTCTCCTCCTCATGCTCAACCACAACTACCCCACAATAATCCACCCAAGAAACCTCAGATGCCTGCTCAACCCAATCTGAACTAGGACAATAAGCAGGCCCAACAAGTCTATCGTGGGGAAGCATATTACCCTACTTATGTTGTGGAAATCTAGGAAATCAACCTTAGGTTTGGGAATGTAATTCCAGATTCTCACCCACCTTCTCCATCATAAGATCTTGAAGAGGAGAAGGAATACAATACCCCTCAATTCAATATACCTCCCTGTCCTGAAAGGTTGGTCTAACCCAAGAAGCACACTCCAAAAGAGGTGGAACTGTTGAGAGAATTGAAGAACCTACGTGTTAGAATACCCCTCCTCCATGCCATCAAATATGTCCCCATATATAACAAGCTTATCAGGGAAGAATTTTTCAAGAGGCTTGGGAGGAGGAAAAGAGATTCCCCCACTATCAGTGTGCTTGGGTGGTTGTTTGATCTAATGCATGGGAAGGTCATCTCCCTAAAGTATTTGGATCCAAGTAGCCTGGTAGTGGATATACACATTAACAATATTGTAGTCCCCAATGCACTGATTGACCTTGGGGCTAAAATCAATGTCATGACCAGGGAAACTATGTTGAAGCTCAACCTCCAAGGAGCCTTGAGGAAAACCACCATGGTGTTGCAACTTGTAGATAGATCCATAGTAGCCCTTGAGGGTGTTATTGAGGATGTGATGGTATCCATTGATTCCTGGGAGTACCCCACAAATTTTCTTATACTCCAACCCAAGACAAAGTTTAATTGGTATCCTCTCATTTTAGGGAGACCTTGGTTAGCTACTACTGATGCTTATATAATCTGTAGAGATGGGAAAATGGCAGTTAAAAATGGGCACCTCACAAAACAGGTTGTATTATACCCCCTGCTCAACCCCTTGTTGAGTGTGATTTTCCTATGTGGGTGGAGGAATAAGAAGAAGAGGAATTCTATTAGTCACCCCCTACCCAATTTGTACATTAGAAGCCACTATTGGAAGCATGCAGCTAGATGAAGATGACTTATTGAGAATTTAATATAGAACCAACCTCTTGTTGCCATGAAAATTGATGAAATAGTGAATGAATCTTTAGGGAAGCCTGAAAACAACCCTTGGGAAGGTTCTGATCAAAATCATACTAAGATTATGGAAATCAATCCATCTAAAACCTTGAAAATCAATCCGTCCCTCTCAGCAGAGAAAGAAGAGAAATTTCTCATTGATTTGAGACAACATCTTGATGCCTTTACTTGGGACTATAAAGAGATTAAAGGGGTGAAATCCATAGTTTGCACATATAACATATACATTAAAGAGGGATGCAAACTAGTGCGCTGATTAGGTGCTCAGTATTTAGCTCAAAATTAAAAGTTCTCATATTGGCTCGAAAACTGTATGGTTGTCTCCGTCTCGTCAAGAAGATCGCAACGCAATTTGTTTCATTGAAAACAGAGTCCGAATGAAGGGAAAAAGGCCTGCTGTTCGTTTTCCTAAACAACTCAAAGAATTGTAGAATGGGACAGAATGATGACATGGCAGTCCAGTCAGCAAGGGGAATCTTCTTCAGTGTTTTCCCAATAGGGATATGACAAGTGTCACCTCTGGATTCACCAATGTGGTTGTGTGAAAGGGAAATTGCCTAGTGGGCTCCAAGTAGAATTCGAATTTATTTTTATTTAAATATTATTTATATTATATAATTTTTTAAATATATATATATATATTTTAAATTTAATATATATATATATATATATTATATTTAAATATTAAATAATAATTATTAAACCCACATTCCATATTAACCAAAGTTTGAAATATTATTATATATAATATTATTTATGTTATATAGTTTTTTAACTATATATATATATATATATATATATAAATAAAAAATTATTGAACCCACATTCCATATTAACCAAAGTCCGAAAGTTTGAATGTTTTGGCATATGTTATATTTTAAATGGAGTATATTAAAGTTTTGTTGGCATATAGTTATTTATATTAAAAAATGTGAAGGGGGAGGGCGGGTTTGAACCCATGACCTCCCCCTCCTATTTTCATGCCTTACCAACAAGCTATAATAGGCACAGTTGAAAGGAGGGTGTGCAGTAATGATTAAATGTCGTAAGTGTTGACTGATGGCGGAGAGGAAGGAGCCAACCCCCTCTCCATGCGACCTCAGCCATACGTCCAAGGGCACGATTAGCACCTAATCAAGATTAGCCTTAATTAAACCATTGATTAAGTTAGCGGAATTTATGGCGGAGCCACCAAATCCAGAACCACCACCAAACTTGGCGGACTTAACTAGAGTCTCTCCAGATTTAGCAGAGGTTTTCTAGGAAAAACTGTTTGAGCCATAACTTACTCAATTTTCGACCAAATTGAGATCATAAAGAAGTGTTCTTAGCTAATTTGGACCTTCTGAACACATTGGTGTAGGTATCAGAAGTCATAGAGCTTTGTAAACAACATTTTTGCCACATTGAGCTAACACAGAGGCCCAAGCCATGGAAGCTGGACCAAGGAGATGTAGCCTAGGAGGGGTGAACTCCTTCATTAAAACACTGCGTTAATGTGTCTATTTGATGGTTTTCTATACTGTAGATGTTTTCTTTTCATTATTCATTTTTGAAGCTATTTTTCTCATGAATGTCTTGTTTAAGTTAAGGAAATTTCTCTGTTTGTAAGCACGAACAACTAAGGAAACCTCAACACAAAAAGCAAGAAGCAAGCACATGTTTATAAATATGTAATTGTTATTAGCACACAAAAAAACTAATCATACAAATACATATCAAGTTGGTATCAGAGCACAAGGTTCACAAGGTTGAATTTCTTGATTGCTTGAGTTTGTGCAATTAGGATTTCAATGGTTGCAAAAATGTGATGCTTACAAGGTTAAAGTTGCGGAGAGGAGAAGGGGAGCTATTGGTTGCAACTCCTAAGGTAATACCCAGAAGAAGGAGAGCCACAAGGCCACAATCTCCACCACCAAAATTTCCAATTCCAGCTGCACTTGAAACTCCTCAAGTTTTTCCTTCAATTGAGATTGAAGAGGCACAATCAATGCAAATTTCTGAGCTGAATCCATAGCCATTATGTCTAGAGAAAGAGAGATTGGAGGTCCCTCTTCAGAACAGGAAGAATTTAAGAAAGCTTTCTATACTTTGACTGAGATGGTTAAAGTCCTCTATGAAGAGAGGAACATTAGAATGATTGGAGAGAGTTCTAAACCTCCACAAGGAGAAGGAAGCTCAGAGGACACAAAATATGAGGAGAAGGATTCCAAAGGGAATGGTGGAAAGCCACCTCTGTCTCCACCATCCTCATCATCTTCACCATCTCACACAACATCATCTTCCACTACCACCACTGCAACTCCCCATGCTCATTCTAAAACCCCAAAAGGAAAAACTTCATTACTGAAATTGGACATAAAATTTGACCTTCTCATGTACAATGGAGAGGTGAATGCAAAAAAGTTGGATAATTGGATTCGATAGTTGGAGGTATACTACAAAATTTAGAACCTTCAAGAAGATGACATAAATATCCAATTGGCTTCACTGAGGCTAGAAGGAACTGCACTAGTTTGGTGGGAAGAAAAGACTCAGAGGAAATAAGAATCCATGGTAAGATATCCATCACTTGGGTTGAATTTGTTTCTACAATTAAAAGACGGTTTTATCCTTTAGCATATGTGCAAAAAGCCATTATGAGTTGGCATAATTTTAGGCAGCTTAAAGGTCAAATAGTCTAAGATTATACACAAGAGTTTAGAAAAAGGGCTTTGTTATTAGGAGTGAATTTTAATTCCCAAGATACACTGCTGAAATATATTGGGGGTTTACATTCCTATCTTAAACACACTATTATTATGTTCAATCCAACTAATTTAGATGAAGTATGTGTGCAAGCCACACATCTTGAATCTAGAGGAAAGAACACTTATGAAGAGGATAGTAATAGAAATCCACCTAAGGGTAAGGAGAAAGAGAAGGGAGGAAAATGGAAGGGAAAGAAGAATTCAAGTGTGAAGAAATAAGGGGAGAAAATCACATGCAAACACTGTTCCAAAGAGGGGCACAATGAAGCCCACTGCTAGAAATTGCATCCTGAAATGAGACCAGATAAGTTCAAAAATAAAGGGAAACAGAAAACCACTGCTAACACTCAAGAAGATTTAGGTTCTGAATCAGGTGATGAAAACAAAATCACTGTCATCGGAATCAAAGGAAAACAATATATTGCAAGCACTAGTTCACAAAACTGTAACACTACTACTACTCCAGATGACAAAGAGACGAATTGAGTTATTACATGTTAGGGTCATATCTAAACACACCAAAATTGACACACTCTTCGATAGTGGGTCACAAGCGAATCTAATCTCTAAAGACTTAGTCAAAAAATTGAATCTTGAGACTATACCTCACCATAAACCATACCCTTTGGGACTCACCATAAACCATACCCTTTGGGATGGATAACAAGAGACACCAATTTACAGGTTACAGAAAAAGTTTGTTTAAGTTTGTAATGACTGCAAATTTTGTTGATGAAGTAGAGTTAGATGTGGTACCACTTGATATTTCAGGTGTGGTGTTGGGTAGTCCATATTTGTATGACTGGAAAGCAGTATTTTACCACCATGAAAACAAGTATCACTTGTTTAAGGATGGTGTGGAGTACATAGTGAGAGCCCATCGCAAAAAGCTGAACATTTCTTTGGTTAATGAAGGGGAGATGAAAAGACTAGTGAATTCAAGTAAAAGTTTAGTACTTCTGATGTTCAAGCCAAATGATGATATTGTTTATGAAAATGTTGTTGCATGTAATGCAAGTTTCAATTCTGATTTGTTTGGTTCAGTTCACCAGAGTGATGAATTATTTTAGGTTGTGAAAGAATCTTCTTTCAAGTAGAAAGAAACTTCACATGAAATATCTTTGCAACAAGAGGTTTCTCTTTGTGATGTTAGCATGCAAGGATTGGAAAAATTGCAAAGTGTAGAGACACCAATGCAATGCAAGAGTTTGTTGAACAATGGGCTCATTCAATCATCCTTTATGCCATGTTGTGCATCGATGGTTATGGTGCCAAAGAGGAATGGTAAGTATTTCAAGAAAGAGGAAAAAAGGAGTAGTTTTTGCCAAAGCAAAGTTGTAAAAAGAGGTCAGTGCAAGAATATGCATAACACCAAACAAGAATGGTTTGTATGGATTTTAATGTTATATGTTCTTTGTAGCACTTCTATTACATACATGAATTTGAATTATGGCAAAAAAGAGTCCTTTCTTGAAGAAATTGTCCACTTCGGTGACATAAACATGTTGAGAGAGTTTTCTTATGCACATGTCATCTATGAAGGAAAGTTGCTTGATGTTTTGAAGATATCAAATTACAAGTTGGGTTTCACTACTTTGATGCATTTGGGCCATGATATTGGAGGAGGTAAGTTGAAGGCAAGCTTCTCCAAGTTGGATTCCATTGTTGATTGGTCAACGCCCAAGATCGTCATTTTGATAATAGGTTTGTTGGGAGCAACCCAATATTGGAAGAGAGTTGTTGTTGACATTTCTTCTTTTGAAGCTCCTTAGCATGCATGGTCATGTGTGTGCAAAGTCTTCCAGTGGGGAGGCAAACAACAAGAGGCATGTGTTGCTTCAAACAAAAAGATCAGTTCAGTTCTTTTTTATGCTCTTTCAAACTTGAAAGGTTCATTTGAGTTTCAGGTTTATGCAAGCAACTTCACCATCTTATTTCATTCAGAAGATTTCAATTGTGTAAAGATTAAGTTGCAGCGATCCATGCACTTTCATTGGATGGATACTTGTCGAAACTTTCACTTGGTTCGAAGGTACAAAAGAGGTATAAGCAACAAGTTTATTGTTATGCATTTTAGGCCTATTGGTTATGTAACCATTGTATTCAAGCATCACTATATTTTACATGAAAGTTATGTTCAGAAAATTTCATACTTTCAAGATGTACAATCGGGCTTGAGTCATGAAAACCAAGTAGTGAAATTTGTCATCCATTTGAATTATATTTTGTTATGCCGACATGGTAAGAAGGATGTTGCTTTTGATGGTGATATGGACAAAACCATGAGTTTCTATGAAAAACTGAAAATGGGGCAACAAACAGTGCAAGATCATCTTGAAAAGGGCAAAGACAAGTACAGGTATAGAACGGGGTCCTCAAGGCAAGTGAATGTTGATTTCCTTAGAGAGGAGGTCAAGGAAACAAATTCGTCAAAAGTCAATTGGATCGAGCTTGGAAAGGTGAGGGGGCTGTACCGTCATCTACTTGTCAGATAACAGTACCTTTTGGGATCCAAAAGGCTTCTAGTGGGGAGGAATGATCAGGTGCTCAATATTTAGCTCAAAATTCAAAGTTCTCAGATTGGCTCAAAAACTATATTTCTGCGTCTATCTCATCAAGATGATTGTGACGGAATTCATTTCATAAAAAACGGAGTCTGAATGAAGGAGAAAAGGCATGCTATCGTTTTCGTAAACAACTAAAAAAATTGCAGAATGGGACAGAATGATGACATGGCAGTCCAGTCAGCAAAGGGAATCTTTTTCAGTTTTCGCCGAATGGGGCTGTAACAAGTGTCAACTCTAGATTCGCCAGTGTGGTTGTGTGAAACAGAAATTGCCTAGTTGGCTCCAAGTGGAATTCGAATTTATTTTTATTTAAATAATATTATATATTATATATATAGTATTATTTATATTATACAATTTTTTAACTATATATATATATATATAATAATAATAATAATAATAATAATAATAATAATATTATTATTATTATACCCACATTCCATATTAACCAAAGTTTGAAAGTTCGAATGTTTTGGCATATGTTATATTTCAAATGGCATATATTAAAGTTTCGTTGGCATATAGTTATGTGTATTAAAAAATGTGATGGGGGAGGGTGAGTTTGAACCCATGACCTACCCCTCCTATTTTCATGCCTTACGAACAAGCTAAAGTGGGCTCAGTTGAAAGGAGGGCGTGCAACAATAATTAAATGCCATAAGTGTTGACCAGTGGTAGAGAGGAGGGAGCCAGCCCCCTTTCCATGCGACCTCATCCATACGTCCAAGGGCCAATGGAAGCACGATTAGTGCATAATCAGGATTAGCCTTAATTAACCCATTGATTAAGTTAGCAGAATTTATGGCAGAGCCGCCAAATCCGGAACCACCACCAAACTTGGCAGACTTAACTAGAATCTTTCCAAATTTAGTGGAGGTTTTCTAGGAAAAACTATTTGAGCCATAACTTGATTTTCGACCAAATTGAGATAAGAAAGAAGTGTTCTTAGCTAATTTGGACCTTATGAACACATTGGTGTAGGTATCAGGAGCCATAGATATTTATAAACAACGTTTTTGCCACATTGAGCTAATACAGAGGCCCAAGCCATGGAAGCTGGACCAAGGAGATGTAGCCCAGGAGGGGTGAACTCCTTCATCAAAACACTGTGTTAATGTGTCTATTTTATGGTTTTTTTTACTGTAGATGTTTTCTGTTCATTATTCATTTTTGAAGCTATTTTTCTCATGAATGTCTTGTTTACCTTAAGGAAGTTTACTTGTTTGTAAGCACCAACAACTAAGGAAACCTCAACACAAAAATTAAGAAGCAAGCACATGTTTATAAATATGTAATTGTTATTAGCACAAAAAAACTAATCATACAAATACAGATCATGCGCCAATCCTAGAGGAGAATGAACCCTGCCCTTAAAGACATTGTGAAAGAAGAGTTGCGAAATTTATTGGATGCAAGATTCATTTACCCTATTTCAAATAGTGAGTGGGTGTCTCCTCTTGTTATTGTACCGAAGAAGAATGGGAAGTGGAGAATTTGTGTTGACTACAAGGAAATCAACAAGGCTACCAATAAATATCATTTTCCCTTACCTTTCATTGATCAGGTTTTGGATGGTCTTGCAGGGAAGAAGTTCTTTTCATTCTTGGATGGTTTAAGAGGGTATAATCAGATCTAGATCAGCCTCGCAGATTAGGATAAGACCATCTTCACATGTCCATGGGGGACCTTTACCTATAGGGTCCTTCCCTTTGGCTTGTGCAATGCACCTACTACCTTCCAAAGGGTGGTCTTGAGTATTTTTGCTGATCCTGTTCATGATACAATTGAAATTTATATGCATGTATTCATTTCTTATGGGAATGATTTCCAAGAAGCTCTCTCTAACAAGTGTGAAATTTTAAAGAAATGTATTGAAATGAATTTCTCACTAAGTCTAGAAAAGTGAGATTTTTTTATGAATGCAAGGATTGTCCTAAGCCACTTCCTCTCTAAGGAAGGGTTCCAAGTTGACCCTAGCAATATTTCCATTATCAAAAGGGTCCCTTTCCCTAAAAAACAAAGGGATGTTAGAAGTTTCCTTGAACTAGTTGGATATAATAGGAGATTTATTAAGGATTTTATTAAGATGGCCTCACCTTTGTTTGGATTGTTAACTAAGGATTCAAATTTTTTTTGGATAGATAAATGTCAAGAAACATTTGAAGAGATGAAGGAGAAACTGACCATTACACTAGTTCTTAGGCACCCAAATTGGGCCTTACCTTTTCACATTCACACAAATGCATCTAACAGTGCTATAGGGCCAACATTGGGACAAGTGGAAGATAAGTTTTCCTATGCCATACATTTTATCAGTAAGAATCTATTCAAGGATGAACTTAGCTATACAATTACTGAAAAGATCTCTTATCCGTTGTACACTCCTTGAACAAGTTTGGACATTACATCATAGGTTACCAAGTTTTTGTACATACTAATCATGCAACCATTAAATCTTTAATGAAAAAAATGTGATGTCAATGCTAGGATCATTAGATGTTTATCGTTGATATAGAAATTTGATCTAACAATTATTGACAAGTTAGGAAAGGAAAATGTGGTTGAAGATTTTTCGTCTAGACTAACATTGCCTGCAGAAAATGAAGAGATTGTTGATGATCAATGCCTTGATGAGCACCTCTTTTCCATTTCATTGCTATATCCTTGGTTTTATGAGATGAAAAACTTCTTGGTTTCTAGGAAATTTCCTCCTAACCTCTCCTCCAAAGAAAAGAGTTGAATTATTAGAGAAAGTGTCCCTTACACTTGGATTGTGGGGTAATATTTTTAGATTGGGACCATACTAGATTTTGAGGAGGTGTGTAAGAGAAGATGAGGTCTTTGACATTCTCTCAACATGCCACAATAGACCCAATGGGGGCCATTTTGCTACCAAGAGGATAACATTCAAAATTCTCCAAGTAGGATATTATAGGCCTACCCTACACCAAGATGCTAGGAGGGACACTGTTAGATGTGATTAATGCCAAAGTATGGGTAAGACTACACCAAAGGATGAAATTCCACTACATTCCCAAGTGACTCTTGAGCCATTTGAGAAACGGGGCATGGATTTCATTGGATCAAGTGACCCCCCATTTGGACAAAAAAGGTACATTATTGTATGCACTAATTATTTGACAAAATGGGCGGAAGTGAAGGAACCCACAAAGTAAAAGATGGCAGAGTTCTTGAGGGACAACATATTCTATAATTTTGGTTTCCTAAGGGAACTGGTCACTAATCAAGGAGCTCAGTTCACCTCTAATATGATTGGGGAAATCCTGGAGAAACATCACATCAGGCACAAAAAATCCACTCCATATCATCCTTAAGAAAATGGGCAGGTAGAGGTGACAAATAGAGCTTTGGATATTTTTTTAACCAAAGTTGTCAGTAATGGAAAAAAGTATTGGGAAACCAAAATTATGAAGGCCACTTGGGCCTATAATACCACATGGAAAACCACCACTGGGTTCAATCATTTTGAGATGGTTTATGGAAAAAAGGCACTGCTGTCCATTGAGTTTAAGTACAACACCCTAAGAATGGCAGCAAAATTGGACCTAGATATCACCAAATCTCAGTAGGAGAGGCTGCAACAACTCAATGCTCTTTATGAGCTTAGATTGAAGTCTCTCATGCATACTGAGGTGGTCCAATTGCAAAGAAAGATTTGGCATGAAAAGAACATCAGAGAAATGACATTCCAAGAGGGTGATTGCACCCTTCTGTATGAATCCAGGTTCAAGGAATTCAAGGGAAAGCTTATGACAAGATGCTTAGGTCCTTAATTGGTGGAAAAGTGTTATGAAAATGGTTCTATCCAAATCAAAACAGTTTACTATGAGAAAGTTCCATTGTTAGTCAATGGTTACCAATGGAAACTTTACGAGAGACCTCTATTAAAAGATGCGTTTACAAATTCAATAACCAAAGAACTAAATGTGATTAGGAACCTCAAAGCTCCCAATCCATCCAACCTCTGATCAACAGGGAAATAAAGAAAAAAAGAAAAAAAATGAAAAAAGAAGAAGAAAAAGAAGGATTAAAAGCCTAGGCGAAAACCTCCATGAGGCACCTGAGGCAAGCTCTTGGATTGAAAACCTCCAAAAGGAAATCCAAGAGTCTTAAAAAAAGAAGAAAAACATGATGAAAAGGAATAAAAGATCTCTAGGTGAAAACCTCCTCTAAGGCACATGGCACAGCCTTGTAGGTTGAAAACCTCCTTTGAGGCAACCTATAAATCAAAACAGTTGACGATGAGAAAGTTCCATTGTTAGTAAATGGTTACCAATTGAAACTTTACGAGAGACCTCTATCAAAAAATGAGTTTACAAATTCAATAACCAAAGAACTAAATGTGATTGGGAACCTCAAAGATCCCAATCCATCCAACCTTTGATCAATAGGGAAATAAAGAAAAAAAGAAAAAATATGAAAAAAGAAGAAGAAAAAAAAGGATAAAAAGCCTAGGTGAAAACCTCCGTGAGGCACCTGAGTCAATCTCTTGGATTGAAAACCTCCAAAAGGAAATCCAAGAGTCTTAAAAAAGGAAGAAAAACATGATGAAAAGGAATAAAAGATCTCTAGGTGAAAACCTCCTCGAAGGCACATGGCACAGCCTTGTAGGTTGAAAACCTCCTTTGAGGCAACCTATAAATCTAAAGCAAAAAAAAAAAAATCAAGAAAGAAAAAATAAAGAAGAGCAAGGGAACCCTTACATCATTCCGCTAATAATTTTTTTGCAGGGTTCCAGTGATAGTGTAGGGAGGATAGCAGACAAAGAAGTAGCTTTAGAAATCCATCTCTACATCCCCCAAATTAGCTTTCTGAATGCACTCCATCCCTCCATTGGTTATCCCAAAGTTTTGTCATCATCAGAGAGCCTTCCTTGCTTGATTCTGCCACAATCCTGAGTTGCTATAGGATTGTCCTAGATTTGCTACAAGATTGTGATCGGTATGAAAAGAAGGACCAATTCATGAGTTTTTCACTCAAGAACAAGGGAGGGGGAACACAATAGTCTCATCATTCATTTTCCACACTAACTGACCTCTCCTCCACCTTCATCCCCATATTTTTCCATCAAAAGACATATAATTTACCCCTTCATCCACCTTTCTAGTCACCATAAATATCTCTAACATCCATCCCTAGCTTTCTTATGAATTATCAATTTTTTTTGAAGTGATATATGGAGAAATTAGAGGTCTTAACAGGGTCTATGTGACTACTACAGGAAGACACATAGTCCTATAGTAGTTTGTAAAAACCCTATAGGACCATAGATAGAGCACTAGATCAAGAATACAATCATCATTGAAGCATTGGAGGCATACCACTATGATCTTGAGAAACTACAAGACCCTTTGCAAGCTGCTATAGGGTCCTTGTTCACCCACAAGCAACAACATCTGATCCACAATGATACTTGTCTCCTAAAGAACCTGCATTATCAAGCTTCAGTCAACAAATAACACACACACACACACACACACACACACACACACACACACACACACACACACACACACACATTCTCAAGCAATTGCAAGTACAAGGAAGATAAATAAATGACATCCTAGAAGATACTCAAAAGCATGTTCACCAATGTCCAAAAATTTCATGCAAGCATCAAGTTATCAACACATCAACAAGCACCACCAGGTAGGCAGAAGTTTGCACATTTCCTCACCTCTTATCTTGAGCACAATATGGTTAAAAAATGTTGTCAATGCACGAGAGATAAGGTTTTGTAGGCTAGAAGTGGCTCAATAGTCTTGACCACCCTCAAATAGTGAAGCTGGAGTTATCCTTCTCTCATCACACATGGAGAAAAAATAAAGTAAAAAAAGGTGATGACTTTTATGGTGGGCCAACAACAAAGGACATAAAAAGAGGGCCAAGCCTCATTTGGTACCAAAGTTTCATTCAAAAAATGGTAAGGAGGCCCACTACCATCATCAAGAGTTGAGCTAGCTACACTAGAGGTATTATAGGCTACTATAGAGAGGATATAGGATTGAAGGATAGTTGCTACAGGGTTTAGACTATGTGTTACAAGATTCAGACTGTGTGCTACAAGATACAAACTACGTTCTACATGATTGTCCCGAGAGGTGTAGAGGAGCCCAATCTTGAGCAATATCAACCTAAAACCCTAGAATTATGAAGGAATATTCAAGGGAGAGGTAAGTACTTGATTTTCCTCACCTATTGTGAACAATAATCCTGTGCAATTTCCTCAAATTATCCCACAAAACATCCTGTAGCAGAACTCTAAAAATGAAAAGAAATTGAAATGTGAAGATTTTTTTCTTGTGAAGTTGAGCATGATGGTAGTGAAATGAACTTTTTTTGAGTTGTGCATGCAAATTTTCCTCCCCCTAATGAACAAAGAGCGCTGCTCCTTTTAATCATGTTATGAAACCTTAAACTACTCTGAAACTGATAATTGGTAGCACAATTCCCTTACAAAACTTTGAAGATCTTTAGTGGGAGTCATGGGAGGTGGTTTTAATAGAAGAGAGCCCAAAGACTCATCAATGATCCACCAACACCCTCTTATCAGAGATATATTTGAAAACCACTGGTGGTTGGAGTTCTTTGAGAAATTCAAAGGGTTTGATGATGAGATTACCCATGAGTTTGTAGCAGGCCTCTAGCCTTAACGAGAAGATAGTGCTACCACCTTTATGAGAGGGCTCACTATCCATTTAAATGCAAAAATAATTAGCAAGGTGACCACATTGCCCCTAAGATTAAGATGGAGCAAGGAAGAGGGAATAAAGGCTATCACAACCAAGAAAATATTCTTTCTCTCTGAGGAGCAACTTGTTGAAGACAAAAACGTGATTAGGAGAGAGAGTCTACCCTACCCCTGGGATGAAATATCACATTCTGAAATATATTTCCTCTGAGGGGAGGCTCAATGTTGTTTTTTCCTATCAATCCAGACAACTTTGTTAGCTAAGATTCCAAATGGACTTTCCTCTCCGAAGCAGATTGAACATTCCCTATTTCCTTTTCTAGCCTATTATAGAAATAAGCTAGAGGGTAAGAGGGGGAAAACATTAATATATATCACATCATGGGCTCATAAGGCTGATTGTCATGGATTCCCAAGAACATCTTTAACACCCTATATCATGGATTGATTTTGTGGATATGGATAAGGGATATTTTCTGGAAACACAAGGAAAAATATTATTAGAACTTGAAGAGACAACTAAGGATGGCTCTGTAATAGAAGAAGAGGAAGAAGAGGGGGGTGGTGAAGAAAAGGAAGAGGTTTAAGTAGAATTGAAAAAATTCGAAGGAAAAATCAGAGGAGAAGATAAAATAAGGAGATAAAGGAGAACAAGGAACCCCAAAGGTCATTGAGGAATCTTCCAGACTTGGAAAAAGGTGAAGATAAAAGTAGCAAGCCAATGTTTCAGAAGGAAATACTAAGGAGGAAGAGGCTACCACTTTGGAGTCCTTGGTCACACCAGTCAATCCGAAAGTAAGGAAGCCAAGATAATGCCATGTATATTTCAGAAATAGGAAGAGCACTAGGATTAAACAAGGAAAACCTCAACCTTCCTCAACAACTCCCATCCTCATTAAGGGGTCATCTAGTCACCAGGAAGGAGAATTGGAGAAAAATGAGAAACAAATTAAAGAAATAACCTCCCTCAAAGCTAAAGTGAAGCAACCCTATACCTCGCAGAAGAAGCCAAGTAGTAGGGGAGCCGAGGATAAACAATTGTAAGAGGAACCTCCCATGCTTTTGGAAGGCAGAGAAGTGATAAAGGAAGGCAACAAAGTGCTACATGAAGGTAGGGAAGTACTACACAACTTGAAGAAGGACATGAAGTGTCACAAGAGCTATAAGAACCTGATCCACATCCAGATCTTGTGTTTTATTACAAATTTTATGAGCAAGGGAAGATAATACCTACCAAGTTTGCAGTCCCAATCCTCCTTGAGCTAGAAAAAGAAAGAGGTAGAACCCACCGGTGGATGAAAATTTCAAGGTCCAAGGGATTTGAGGATGTGGGATTGTTGGAAGAAAATATGAAGAAGATGGGAGAGGAGATGGCTGACTTGATATTTAGGGAGGAAAATATGAGGGAACAACTATAACTAGAAAACTAGAGATTAAGGGACAAATTGCAAGAGAAATATGAACAACTTGCCACCATGGAAAGCTTGGCTATGGAGGTCATTCAATGTAGACACCCATCAAAGACCTATGCAATGTTCCTAAAAGAACAATGGCTTCAATTTCAGATCAAGACCCTAGCACAATATGGTTCACTTCCTTTTCAGGACTACCACAACTTCATTGATTTTTTTCAAAAGGACAGTGTTGAAGACAGAGCTAGAGTGACCGAGTTACACATGAATAATCTTATTTTATATGAAATGAACTTTTGGGATCTCAACTCAAGGTTGGGATATGTATAATAAATGACAATAGCCTCTTGGATTACTCATGAGGAAGCTAGGGATGAGGAGATTAAGAGGGTCATGTCTAGGGAGGAAAATGAGCCTTTATGAATTAGAGCATAACTGAAAAGTCCTCGTGCTGTCATCAACAACCATAAAATGATTTTTGAGGATCCTAGATTGGCACCCCTTTACATGGAAAAACAAGAACAAACCATACTACACTTTGAGGATATTTTCAGGCTGCTAAGAACCGAGAGTTAGTAGGCCTGTCAAAGAAGATCGCACACTCTACCACATGGTCTAAAAATAAGAGAGTACCATTCCCCAAAGTGATTAAGAAATGCCTTGGAAAGGACACCCCTATACAAAAGAATAGTTCAAAGGCTGAAGATCAATTGGATTGGGCTCAAAATTAGCTCTCCTTTGATGTTGGGGTTGCAGGAAAGAAGAGAAAGTAGAAGAGTAGAGGGAATGGGCAAAGATAAAGATGAATGGAGGCTTCTACACTGAAGAGGGCACTCTAGATGAGATACCTTGGAATGTCAGGGAGGCCAATAGGTCCATGAATGAGATGAAATTAGATGATTGATTTACTCAAAGGATGATCACCATTTTCAGTAAGGGGGTGATAATGGGTGTCCTAAATAGGTATACCACAAGTCTCATTTTACCATCCTTCAACCTATTTTTGTGTCTCTCTATCTGCATTTGATGACATGTTTTTGAGCAATAATGTGTTCATTAGGAAAGGAAAAGAATATTGTCATGTCCTATAGCCTAACATGGTTAAATGTGTAGGGAAAAAGAATTTAATGTGAATCCATATGTTGGAAACTTGTTGGAGGGAATGCAGGAGGATTTTCCCCTACATTTATTCACCTACAACTATACTTGATCCCTGTATTTACTCACCTACAACTCCATGATCTATTGGACAATTGATGCACTAAATGCCTCCGCGGATCTCAGGGAGTTACATCCATCTTTATAGGGATTTTGGAGGGAAGCAACCCTCCTTCCAAGGAGGCTTCCATATAAACCGTCTTTGAATAAATAAATAAGCCCAAGGGTTTAAGATGATTCGACTTTTCAGAGAAGCATAGAGACTGCTAGAGATAGGAACTTGTACTTGTCATTTTGAATTCTCTTATCATGTACTTGAGCACTATTTGATATCAATGAAAATAATTCTGTCACCTTCAATATGAGTGTGTTATAGAGGGTTGAGTACCCATGGGTTAGGGCCCAACCCAGGCACTCTAGTTTCTCTCCTTTCTACATTATTGTTATGTATCTTTCCTTTCTATACTTAGTTTAGTAGTATTTCCTTTCTTACAAGTTTTGTTGATAAAAAAGGGTTTCCTTTGCAGACTTGTCAATCATCTCTCTTGGAAAGTGTGATTGTAGGCCTTGTATTGGAAAGCACAAAAATATAGGTTTCCTTTTTGATGCAGTAGTTAGATCTTGAATAAAATTCAACTCATCCTTTCCTTTCTAGTTTAATTTTCTGCAATTAGTATTGTTAGCATGCTTTAGATGTTTTGCAAGTTAAGCAATCCTTGTGGTGTGCAGATCATACTATTGGTTTGTAGGTCTGAGCACTATAATTTTCACTTGTAATCCTACCAACAACATCCTCGAGTCCTTCTATTCTCAATAACTTCTTCAAGTAGAATGTCCACAAATAACTCATTTCATATTTGTGAGAGGCCATTGTTTGCATTCCTTGTTGTGCAAGATGGGATCCATAGGAGTACTAAGCTTGGAAAGGACCTCATATACCCTTCCTCTACCTTGTCCCACCTTTCCATGCCTTTATATCACCTTTAAAGACCACTGAATGCTCTAAGATTCGATCCTGTAGAAGAACAGGGTAATCATGTAGCATCCTGTAGCAGTGCATACGACCCCTGAAAACTTGACCAAAATTTCCCTTTAAGCTTAATTTTTTCCTTATCCCTTTACAACATACCCTAGGCTTTGAAACCAAGCTTGAGGAAGATAAAAGGCCACTTAGGACTTGTGTTTTCAACACTACAATTTATTTTTGCAATTAGGGTATAATGAATGAGTCCATGAATTTGATAGCATATGGATAGTTTACATGGTTACTCCTTGAAGCATTTGATGAATTTTGACACTAGAGGAGGATATATTTTGAATGTAGTAGTTTAGAATTGATTCCATGCCATTTACTTTATGTAGCTCAACTAGGTTTATTTTCTTTGTCTTTTTTTTTTTGCAATAAGGTTAGGGTTTCTATTTTGAGTATTTCATTCCTTGTAATTAGATTAGAATTTCATTTTATGGAACATTTTCATTCCTTCAAATAGATTAGCCTTTCCTTTTATGCAACATTTTCATTATTGAAAACAGATTAGAATTTCTCTGTTATGCAACATTCTTTATTTTCTTGTAAAACCTATATTCAGTCTAGAAAATGGTCTCTATATACCTTGGTTTGATTCACTACCACAAAACAACTTGAGCAAAACTTAGCTTACTATGCATACAACAATGTCACCTCTTAAGTTTGTAAAAAATTGATAAATTAAATTTGGTAGCCTTGGGAGTTGAAACATTCTTGTTGCAATACTAGGGCTTATCATACAACCTCAAGGATCTTTACTTTAGCTTCAAGATAATCCAAGTGTCCCTAATATCTAAGCACAATATCAATGTGCAATCTTCAAACCAACTAGAAATTGGAAAAGAATGCAAGTAAAAACCAAGACGAACCCATTAATGTTAAAACTTTGCAAACTCCTATCTCACACAAATTTGAGAGTAATCCATAATGAAAATATTCAATTAGAAAGTCATATTTAATTTAAAATTCCACATTTCACTACTTACCTTAGTAAAATGTCTCTATCATGACCTGACTCTTTGGATCCTGATGCTCTTATCAGAGCTACCATGGAAGTTAAGTTGGCATTTTCTAGTACTCATCTGATGGGGTGGATTTCGAATAATTTCCTCACATCTTAAGGACAAGTTGGTTGGCACTCATTCAGATGCTTCTTGGTTGCATGTTGAAGACACTAGGCAGAAGAAATCAGTTGGACATGGTAAAGGGTAGGCGATAGGAACACAAAATTGTCAAAACCACTCCAGAAAAAAAATTTCTTCGTTTTGGTCACGATGCCCTTTGGGATCATGTTGTTACTTTACATAAGAGAGCCTTGGTGGGAAGGTGGGAGTTCGCAGATATGAACGAGAGCAATATGCATGAGTGGGTTAAGAAGAATTGGGTTCCTATACTCAAATAATCCGAAATTTAGCGTCCTTATGAACTAATGGTTCAAAATTCACTTCTTACATTAGGACGATCATGATAGTATTCTGAAATTTCCATGGGTAAGCATGCGTAGTTTTCTACAGCTGTATCATTGGTATGTCAGTTTTAATCCCTTGTCAAAGACTCCACACAATCATTATAACTACGTGAAACTACCTAGGTTACCACTAGAGTTTTGGAAGAAAAAAACTATAATGGAGATTGGAAATGTTATTGGTTGGTTTGTTTACTTGAATGTCAAAAGCCTATGCACGATGGATAACAAGTTGCTTGGGTGTCGATGGATGTCAAATTCTCTGGTGGCCTCCCAACAAGAATTGATTTATTATGGGGCCCTATTAGGATCAAACAATGCATCAATTTATGGGGGATCCCATTTCAATGTTTAATTTGCCACCATAAAAGACATCTCATAGCTAGGAGCCCCCAGAGGTTCCATATTGGTCTGGTTTTAATAAAATGGTTCCTATCAACAAGTGTCTAAAGGAGGGTTCAAAATATGTGCAAGTAGGTGGTGGCCCCCCGGTAACTATCTTTCTCAATTTTCCGCACAATTACTTAATAAGGATGAGGTTCGCCCATCATCTACATCCCAACCCTCCTCTTTTGATGGTGCTAATGTTTTTCTAGAAACTTGTCGGTCTGGTCCCAATGAGATATCGATATTGCCTGAAACCATGGATTCAAGCATCTCCCATTTCCAGTATGTTTCCTAGGATCGATATGCCTCCCTTAAACCTTTTCGAATTTGGATACTTATAAGAATTCGTTTCGTACCCCTTCACCTGGTTCTAGCCCTTCCCATACACCTCAAATTTGGGGCATTCCTCTTCCTAGTTGATCACAGGTGGATTTATTTGATTCTTTAGGTGATCCACCATCTGTAGAAAATTATATTCATGAGCCCTCTAATGTTCCCCTGGGTGACTCTTCCCCCCATAATTCCATTGGTAGTGATATTGAGTTTTTGACGAGTAATCCAACTATGGACTTGGCCCCCCTCATCATTCATAAGGCTAATGTGACTTCCCCAACCCCTACCATCAACCCTAGATCTTCTATGAATGTTATGGTTTGTAGGTGGGGGGGGGGGGGGGAGAAGGGGAGCCAACATTTTAAATGAAAATCGGTAAAAAATCAGCGAAAGGTGACTTACAGGACGTTCCCATTATAAACTCTGTCTGTTCTCGAGTCCTTAGAGAAAATGAGCTTGCTTCTATTTTATTGCCACAAATATTCTCTCCTTGAATCTTAGAGGGCTTGCGGATCCCTCTAAGAAATTATCCCCCATACACTTAATTGGATATGTGAGCCCGATTATCATCTTTATCCAAGGATCTATGGCTTCGGTGGATAAAGCCAAATAATACTTTTTATCCATTTGTCTGAGCTCATGTTTTGTGGCTATTGAATCATATCGTTTAACTAATGGAGTGGTGGCATTATGGGACCCCAGGTGGGTTAATTTAAAATCTTACAATTTTTTTTGTAGGCATACTCCTCTCAGGATTTGTAAGGGGTTTATCCCATTGAATCCATTTCCTCAATATGTATGCTCCATACAGGGACACAAGTTTTTTGGCAAAAGGTGGATGACTGTGGGATTTTGAAGATTGGTTCAATGATCTTAGCCTATGATTTAAATATCACTATTTTAGTAGAGGAGTGTTGGGGATCTCGGTGTCGGTTTGAATCTATTGGGGATCACATCTGGGGTCTTTATTCTGAAAATAATTTAGTAGATTTCAGACCTATTCCTATAGTCCATATTTGGAGTAATGGTAGAAAGGGTATTGATCATATTGGAAAAAGACTAGATTGGTTCTTGTTACATGAAAATATTTTGGAAATTGTGGGTAATGTATTGTCATGGATATATCATGCAAAAATATCATATCATACTCCCATTATATTTCAATGGCAGGGGGAGAAAGTTTGGAAGTGCCTCCCCTTCAAATTGAATCGTACTTGGCTCGATGAGGAGGATTTTGACAATATAGTCTATGATTCCTGGGCATCATTTGAATATTTTGATGATAGATTTGTAATGTTCTAGATTATGGATAAGTTAAGGAGGTTAAATAAAGCGATTCGTTCTTAGGAATGACAAAAAGAAACAAAGATGAGGAAGGACCTTGACGAGATTGAGATGGAAATGGTTCATATATTTCAAGGTTTGGACACTGTGGCTCCAACCCCTTTACACCAATATTTTGTAGAAATTTCCCACTGTAGGTCAACAGATTATGCAATATACTAAAGCAAAATACTAGATCTACTTCTACAACAAACTTGCGGAAGCTTAATCGATTTTGAGCAAGATCAAATAGAACACATATAACTGAGAATGAGAAAGCAATCACACATGAACACAAAAGAATACACTGGGGAAAGCCTCAGCTAAAAACCCCGATCTCTGTAATATCATACAAGTGAAAATATGTCCGGATTACACAAAGCTTTAGCTCACAAGCTATCCAGATCTCAGTACAATCCTACAATACAACTTACAGACTGAATAGACACAACATATGCCTTCCCTCAACCCTCTAAGCCTCCTATTTCCTTGCGCAGTTTCTCCTGGGGTCCAATGTTGCCACTTGTGTGAATGTTCCATTCACACAACTCATCAAACTCAAAAGTAACTGCGCAATCTCCAAGGAATGAATTCCTTCTACATGAAAGAGATATCCTCAATGGAATATTCCTACAATGATAGTACACTATCCCATCATTTGATCTCAAATGGGTCTCTAACTGAATTGACATGCATGAGTTATTTATGAGAGATATTCAGTTATCTGAAGTGCAGCAGTTACATGCATGCATGCATTAACTAACTGAACTCATAATCAGTTCCACAAACTGTTGGAACTAATCTAACTGGACTTAACTCATATAACTGAGCTAACTAATTACAACTCAAGGTACAACTCATCCTGATCTCCTTAATCAAGGGATAACTTCCTCAATCAATGGAGAAACTGTTGCATGTCTTCACATAGACTTCATGTTTGATTTCCTATAACTAATTAACTCAAGATGAATTAATTAATTATTTTACAAATAGCTGCTAAGATCAAATTCGAATTTTAATTCTCAATTTTAGTTCAGGGACTAACTAAAATTGGAATGTATCCCGAAATGCTATTTATAGCAGTGCTATTTTTGGCATTTCTTGTTGCTATTTTCAACATATTTACTGAAGGAATTGGAATTGAAGAAAAACACATTATGAAGTTGCAATAAGACTCTTGGAAATTGAAAAGTCATGCGGTTTGGGTTAAAAAGGGGGACCGAAATACCTGTTTCTTCCATCTTTATTCCACACAAAGGAGGGATACAAATACCATTTGGTAAATGGAGACTGAAACTGGAGGAAGAGTTTTTAAAACTGAAGAGATTAAAAATAAGCTGATAAATATTTTAAGGATATATACAAGGAACGTACTTCTATGGACATCCATAATAAGTTATGGTGCATTGAGGCATATCCTACTATGTTCTCGACTGAAGCTAATGCTGCGGTGGGTCGACCTGTTACATTGGATGAGATTTCCATGGTTCTATGTTCCTTCTCGAGGAAAAAATGCCCCGACCCAGAGGGGTGGACAATAGATATTTTAATACATTTTTTCGACATTATGGGCATGGATATTTTGAATATGGTAAAGGAGTCACAACACTCTAGATAGGTGGCTTGGGTATTAACTTCCACTTTTATTTCTCTCATTCTGAAGTCTTCCCACCCGATTGCTTTCACTAATTTTTGCCTGATCTCTCTGCGCAATATCATTTATAGGTTGATTTATAAGATAATTGCATAAAAGTTAAAAGAGGCGTTATCTGTTTATATTTACATGGAGAAATTTGGGTTCCTCTAGAATAGACAGATTTAGGATGATGTTGTAATAGCACATGAGTGCATTCACTCCATCCAAACGAAGAAGAAAGATGCACTAGTTTTGAAGCTAGATTTACACAAGGCTTACGAGTGTGTTGACTAGTCCTTTCTATGGATCATTTTTATTAAGATTAGATTATCCCTAGAAAATGTTAACTGGATCATGGAATGTGTCACATCGGTAAATTTTGCAGTTCTAATTAATGGAGTTCCACCGAATTTCTTTCGGGCTTTAAGAGGTCTCCAACAATGGTGCTCATTATCTCCACTGTTATTTATCCTAGTTATTGATGGCCTAAGAAGGAATATTAGTGAGTTGTGAATTAGAGGCTCTTTCCGCGGTCTTCAGGTAACTAGAAGGGCCTCTTTTTCTTATTTAATGTGTGTGGATGATGTGCTTACTTTTGGACAGGTATCATTGGCACAATGGAGTGTTTTACATTTTATTATTTAAAGATTCGGTGATGCATAAAGATCAAATTCTAATAGCCAAAAATCTATATTTGATTCATTCCTATGAAAATATCGAGGATGTTGCTAATATTGCTAGGATATTTGGGGCGGTTGTTTCTTGTCTTGAAGTTGGCTTCTCATACTTGGGATTCATGATGAAGCCAAATAAGTACCAGATCATGGATTGGAATTGGCTCTTGAACAAATTTCAAAAGTGTTTGTCTCTTTGGTCTCATCGTTGGTTGTCTATGGGGGGTAGATATACTCTCATACAATTGGTTCTCCAACATATTTCGATGTATTGGATGCACCTTTACATGTTACCAAGGAATATAATTTTTAATATTAAGGCCATTCTTGCTCATTTACTATGGTCGGGGGCCAGGGGGTCATAAATTTTATCTGGTGAGTATGGATGCAATTACTCGGAGGAAGGAGTCTGGTGGTTGGGGTTTACTGGATCTAAAGGTTTTTGGGTGGGATTTACTGACCAAGAGTTTATGGAGATCTCTGAAGGGTAAGGTTATCTGGCAAGAAATCATAAAAGATAAATATTTGAAGTACATGTTTCTTTTGGAATGGTTTAGATGCAAGGATGCTACTATAAGGAAATGATCATACATTTGGAATATATTCTTAAAAATTAGGAGCTGCTATTTTGACAACATGCATTGATATTTTTGTAATGGAGGTTAGATATTAGCCAGGATTGACTCTATCTAAGGTATGTGGTGATGAGCCCCAATATTGCAACAAGAATGCTGCAACTCCCAAGGCTACCAACTTAAATTATCAACCCGGGGTTCTGTTGAAGCCCCGAAAATCGGGTCGACAACAAGGGGGATACCCGCCCGGTCCGGACCTTGGTTGGCAGCTCCTTATCCATTTGGTATAGCGGGTCCGACTGGGGATAATGGGACTAGTTTTCCAATCTATGAGTGTGTGTGTGTGTTCGATGTTGCTGATCTAACAATTCCTATTTAAGATGTTCTAATTCTAATTTTAGTCTAATTCTATGCTATGATAATCTAATAAACAACACATCTAACTCTATACTAACCCGGGATGTAAATTTTCTATTATGCGATCTAAAGAGATTTCAAATAACAACTGGTAATAAAAATCATTCAGCGATTATAAGAAAGGAAATCAATAAAGATGAACCACTTCGCATAATAAGTTAGACGAAACAATTGTGAAAAACATATCGCATAATGAGCTATTCATACATTAAGCATAAATAAATAGCTATCACCGTACAAAAGTTCCAAATGATAACTCAGGCATTCATGCAATAATACATAAACAACTAAAAACTGTATATCACTTTAACATATAAGCAGAAATGGTCAAGAGATAAAAGTACCATTTATGACTAGTCCTACTCATAAGCTTCAAGCAACAATGATTTATCTCTTCTTGCTCTAACATCCACTAAGAGTACAGAAGTGCAACATCAGTAGCAGATATCAAATGCAAAAATCAACAAATCTTGATCCATTCATTCACCAAAACCTCCTCTGAGGGTGCAAAAGTGCATGTTCTGAGGACTAGTTTTTGATAAATTTCTGGACCCTTCTCTAAATGCATGAGAAGGGTTTAAATACTACTAACTAAATAACTTAATTACATAGATTCGGGATATGGTTTAAATGACCGCCCTTTTTCTAAGCAAAACTATTTCTAAAAATTAAATCTAATATCTAACTATTTCTGCATTTGCTCCTTAATATTGCAAGCATTCAGTATTTTGCCTGGGTAGAGTCGGCTGTCTGTCTTCCGCTTTTGGTTGAGCTAAGCAAACAGAAATGGTAAGAGCTGGCACCACCTTCTCGGCAAGATTGATGATATACTTGAGAGTCATCCTCTGACTATGTGGATTTACTGCGTATGTCCAGTAATAATCCAAGTTCAACTTGGTTAACCCTTGAATTTCTTCTACCTTTTTCTCTAGCTTTTTGTTTCCAGTTTGTTCTTTACCATTTCTTTCTTGCATTTTTCAGGCTTACAAATGACTGAGCAGTTAGAGGCTTTGCTTTTTGAGCAATTTTCTCAGCGATGCGTGATTAGCGCTAGGTGCTAATCGCGCATCGGAAACTGCCTTCGTTCTTTGATCCGGGCTCTTCTGATGCGTTTTTCGCTTTTAGCGCCTTTTTCTTCACTGGGTATAAAGCTTCAAAATTTGCAAAAATAATGCTTTCATGAGATCTTGACCTTGAGTCATTAAACTGCCTGTTGATATCAACATCATTCAATACTCATTCAACCATGGCTGTAAATGAAAGGTCTGTAATGGATGGCTCAGCAGCGTTTTGTGAATCTGCGGCTCTGTTGCATGCGGTATCTGTTTATGAGGGCGTCTTTTCTCTGTCTTTGAACATTGGAGCGTTACCCTTTTTCCTCATAGCTTCCTGCACATCGCTTTGGGTAACTTCTATTTTTCGTTCCTGCAGTTCACAAGTGAGGAAAGAGTAATGACAATAAAAACCGACAGGAAAGCCTTAAACTCTACGGATGTACAAAAACATGCCACCTGACGTGAACTGACTCTTCGAAAAAAACAAAACCATTTTTCATTAACAACTGTCGTATAATTCATTAATTATCATTAAAGCGCGTATCCAGTTCTTGGTTTATGGAAAACTTTTCTTGAATATTGAGCCGGGAAAATTTGCGATGGAATGTTTTTGTGATCTGTATCGCAGTATCGCATTTCGCTGTTATCGCATTACCGCAATTTCATCGTGTTGCGCTATTGCAAGGTTGCTTGATCGCGCTATCGCAAGGTCGTGGATCGCAGTATCGCAATATTGTGGGTCACAGTATTGTTATAATCGGTATGTGTCTTTCCTACAATTTTTCGATATGCGATATGCGATATCGCATATCGGTGATTTTTTAAGGTTTTCCAATGTGAGTGCTTATTAATGCATGCGATGTGATGGGGTTCGCGTCGCAATCTCGCAGTTTACCATTTTTACTCATAAGGAAATGTCCTATCCTTCTTTGCGCGATGCGATCTTTCTTTAAGGAGTAAAATACATGAGCCTTAATTGATTTTTGAATTTTTTACTAAGGGTCCCCACTTACCTAGTGTTATTGCTAATACTAAATAAGGAGGGGGGTTGTTGGTGGACACAACAATTGGTGATTCACTTGGAAGAACCAGTTATCCCTTTTTTTCTATTGAATTTTCTAAAATTCCAAAACAGAAAATTTTTCAGAAAATTAAATTTTATCATGGAAAGATAAAGTACATTATGCTCTAACCTGTCAATGATATTTTGTTTCAACTATTTTCCACTTTGATTATTTTCTTCCTCAGGCTAGTCCTTGTATTTACATCAGTCATTACTTGGTCTTGTAAAGATAAAACAAAGTCTCCTCTGTAAACCAGTTTTAAATATGCTCATTTGTCATCGATAGAGCCTCTGCTGCCAGCAGGCGTTTATAGCCTCGACAGGGTTACCTGTTACCCAACAATGATCCTGTATCCTACTTAAGGTAGCCTACAACTTTCAGAGAAAAATCCATATCCACACTTATTGCTTTGATTTTCTTTTTTATTCTTAAAGAACAATGTCTTGGTTTGGTAGCCAAATTATGACACAGTCATTCACTTGATTTATAACTTTGCTGACCAAGCTGGCTCGTGATGAGACCCCTTGTCTTTTGATTGCAACAATCTTGAGTCATTGCCCTGTTGTGGTGTACAGTATTGGTAAAGTCAGCAAGTTATAATATCTGTGATAATGATAAGCCGGCTCGTGATGATACCTCTTATTCTTCAAGATAAAGTGTATCCTTGGGTTTTTCCTCTGAAAGTTGTGATTTCCTTAGCAGGGAGGAAGTCATTGTTTCCTTAAGATAGCTCTGGACGACAATAATAGAGTTTTTGGAAACAATTGTTCTACAGAGAATCTTTATTTTGTTATTGATACCTTTCATTATACTGAGATAAAACAATTTCTTCACTAAAGGTTGTTTTCATCAAACTTTTTGAAGTTGAAACTAGTATCATATCTGAGCTAGAGTCTTTAACTATATCTATCAATAATAAAGATCAGTTTTCCAAAAGATTTGCTATTTATACAAGCGAAAAGTTCAAAATCTGAAAGAGAATTGGTGTCTTTTTCGTAAATGCCTAATGTAACCTCTCACAACTGGTTTTATTATGAAAAAGAAAGACAACTACTCTACAAAAATAGAAGACTAATATTCTATGGAAAATATTTCTTGAGAATTCGTCCATTAACAGGCAAAGGATCCCTCTTACCTGCTAAATCCTGTAACACAAATGTTGATGGACCTATGACTTCTATAATTTGAAAAGGACCAAGCCACATTCTTTGAAATTCTGTATGTTTTCCCTTTTCTTCATGAGCCTTGTCCCACTTTAAAACTAAATCTCCCATCTGAAAATCTTTTCTGGTGATTATGTTTGAATCAAAAGAGGATTTTACTAGTGCTTGATGATGAGCATGCGTTTTCCTAGCCTGTTCTCATTTTTCTTATAATTTAATTATTTCCATTTGTCTCAGCTATAAGGAGGAAGTGGGTACTTCATCAATGTATTGAACTAAAGACAAAGAGGGAATTTCTAAGTGAGTCGGAAGAACCTCTTCTTTCCCATAAACTAAATTAAAGGGAGAAGTGCTGATAGAAGCCTTTTGCGTTATTCGGTCTGCCCATAAAGCATATATCAAAGCCTTGTGCCAATTCTTATGATTTTGGTCAACTGTTCTTTTAATAATCCTGATTAGGTTTTTATTTGTGGACTCAGCTAACCCATTGCCTTGCGGGTAATAATTGGTAGAATATTTAAGTTTGAATCCTCTTTTAAGTGCGAATTCAGTCATTGCATTTCCAGAAAAGTATGATGCATTATCAAACATTAAAGCGGATGGCAATCCAAACCCGGTGATTATAAATTGATCTATGAAATCAATGATATTTTCAGAATCAGCCGTCTTGAGTGGAACTGCTTCTACCCACTTAGTAAAATAATCTATTGCTGTGAGGATGTATCTATGCTGCTTAGAAGAGTGAGGAACGATCTCACCTATTATGTCCAATCCCCACTGACTGAAAGATTGCTCGATGTTTACCGGCTGTAGTGGCAAGGATGGCTTCTTTTGTCTTCCAGCAGTAGTTTGGCAGACTATACATCTCCTCACGTAACTGTGCGAGTCTTTAAACAACGTGGGCTAGTAATAGCCTGCACGCAAGATTTTATGTGCAGTAGCATCTCCAGCATAGTGTCCGCCTGCCGGCCCGTCGTGGAGTTCCTGCAAAACTTTTTCAGCTTCAGATTTCTCAAGACAAGAAGAACAGAATCATAATTTACCCTAAAAAGAATATCATTTGTGAGCTGATATTGTTTGGCTTTCAACCTAAGAGCTCTTTTCTTAGTATGATCGAGGTGTGAAGGAGCATACCCGTTCTTAAGATAATAAACGATATCAGCGTATAATGACTCTGTATCGTTTAGGCTTACCTCGCACATTTGTACTTCTTCAGATGGAATTTCAGAAATTTGCGATGCTCCAACCAGCATTTTGCAGAAGCCTTGACCTCTTACAATGTTTGCTAGTTTAATCTCAATGTCATATTCCTGTAAGGCAGTAACCCAATTGGCCCTTTTCTCATCCACATCCTTCTGTACTAGAAGGTTCCTTACCGTTGGAAATGGTACTATAATCTTAGTATGGGTTTTAAGTAAGAAAGGTCTGAAGTATTTGACCGCTTTGAAAACGACATAAGCTTGTTTCTCCACGTCTGAATAATTTAATTCAGCACCTTGTAAATTTGAACTGAAAAATGCAATTGGAGCTTCCATTTTTTCTTGATTTGCTTGAGTTAGTATCGTAGCATATGACTTATCTGAGGCAAATGTGTATAAAATAAAAGGCTCTGAAAAATTTGGAGTTGCTAAAGATGGAGCATTAATAATAGCTTGTTTGATCAGGTTGAATGCTTCATGTTCATCTTGGCCCCATTTAAAATTTGAGTTATTTTTAATCATGGTTTGCAAAGGAGACACGATTCGTGAAAAATCTGGAACGAATCTCTTTACAAAGTTGATCTGACCAAGGAAAGATTGCATGGCTTTTTTGTTCTGAGGTAGGGATATTTCAGAAATTTCTTTGATTCTGTCTGGATCAATGTGAATACCGGATTTTGACACTATGAATCCTAGAAGTTTCCCTTCACTTAGTGCGAAAAAATATTTCTTTGGGTTAAGTGAAATTCCATACCTTAAACACCGTTGAAAGATTTGTTTCAAGTCTTTGAGATGGTCGCTTCGCTTCTTCGAATACACGGTTATATCATCCAAATAAATTACTACAGATTTATTGACTAAACCTTTGAATGCGATGTCCATGGCTCTCTGAAATGTGGCACCAGCATTAATCAAACCAAATGGCATTTTTCGATATGTGTATGTGCCCCATTTAGTTCTGAATGTGGTTTTCAATTGATCATCAGGATGTACCAACACTTGATTGTATCCTGAAAATCCGTCCAAGAAAGACATTAATTCTGAGTCTGCCACTGCCTGCAGTATCTGTTCCATAGGTGGTAGAGGAAAATTATCTTTTTGGCAGGCCTTGTTAAGGTTTCAAAAGTCAATGCAAATCCTAATATCTCCGTTTTTCTTTCTAACGGGTACCATATTGGAGACCCATTTGGAATGTCTGACGGGAAAGATTATTCTGGCTTTCAATAACTTATTGAGCTCAGTTTTTATCTGATTTTCTAAATTGGGGTGGATCTTCCTCAGTTTTTGTTGGACAGGTTTTTCATTATCGATCATGGGAATAGTATGTTGGATGATGGACGTGTCGTATGTTTTCAGATCATCATAATTCCAGGCAAAAACATTTTTATATTGTCTCAAAAGACGAATATACGTTGATTTTTCTTCAGGGGTTAGGCCGAGGCCTAGATTAATGTTTTGTGGCTTGACATCGGTTCCTAGGTTTAGTAATTCGTAGTTCAAGGTTGAACTTTGGAGTTTTGAATTGGTAGACCTTTTAAACTGATATTTTAAATCGTACAAGTCTTCTAACTTGACCACCGACTTAGGTATATCATTGTTAGTGCTATCTTGTTGCAATTGTTGATCATGTTGGTCTTCGTCAATTATTTGATTGGAGTAGGATCCTTCAGATGTGAGGAAATTTACAATATCGGGATCGTCATTGAATACTCTCCAATTTGTGATGTTATCAGGAATGGATGGTCTAAAGATTAATTCTATTGAGAATCTATCTGGACTAAAATCTTTGGAAGGAATAAGCTTAGAAGCTACGTTAGCCAAAAGGTCTGCACTTGCGTTTTGGAGTCTGGGGATTGAAGAAATATTAAACGCTATGAAATGCTCAGTCAGATCTTGAACTAAGGATTGATAATGTTTTAAATGACCTGATAAGCAATGTATTGTGTTACGTACATGTTTAACCACAATCTCAGAGTCTCCGAAAACTTGAAGATACTTGACGTCTAACCCGATTGCTTTGTACAAGCCTTGGACCAAAGCCTCATATTCTGCTGTATTGTTGGTGCAATCAAATTCGAGTCTACATGTAAGCATGATTTTATCTCCTTTTGAACTAATCAAAACACATCCTGCTCCTGCTCCTTTGTTAGATCTAGAACCATCAAAAAATAATTTCCAAAACAAAGATTTATTTACAGGTTTATCTAAAAAATTGATACATTTCGAACTATCAGTTCGAGAAAAATTTTCGACTTGGGACAAAACGGAGTGTTCTAAATAGGGTGACGCATGAGCATTGAAATTTCCGAGGAAAGAATCTACCGAGTAATTGCCAATAATGCTGCTGTTATATGCTACTGGTTCATTCTCCCCCTCTAGCTCCGTTACTATGTACTTCTGGTGTAGCTCTCGTTCAAATTTTATTTGATTCGGTTTACCGTTGTAGGGCAACCACATGTGCGACTAGTCGGTTGCGAAGTATCCATGAAGTTTTTCTGACCAATCCCTGCTAAGGATTAAGCAATAGAATTCTGGAATATAAGCAACTAGAATGTCAATAACTTGACATACCTTCGGGTTGGATGACAACCTTATGGTTACTTGATTTAGTTCGCCGATCACTTCGAATTGAGATCGATCTAGCTGAACTACGCGCACAACGGATTTCTGTGGTTGACCGTCATATGGATTTGGATAAAATATTCGATGAAGCACCAGAATCTACCAAACAATTATGCACATTTTTATTGAAGATTTCATAAGTAAGGAGAAACGGGGGAGTGTGAGATCTTGATCTTCCTCCAATTAGAGCGATGTCATTTGGATCAATCTTATTGATCGCGTTAGTTGGAGGTCTTCCCATATTATGAGAAGCTTGAGAAAGTACAGCGGCAGGCAAAGGTGCTACTGGCACGGCATGTAATTCTTTCATCATTATCTTCTGTTGATGCTTTAACTTGCTCAGTTCATAAAGGGTGATGTTGGCCCTAGTCTTCTTCATGTCTTCTATAATATTGTACTCCATTTCATCCGACACGATTAGTGTTTTAGATGGAGTTGTTTCGTCTGTTTGGACTGGGCTGCTTTGAGTCGCTTTAGATGTCATTTTCTTTGATGCGACTTTATCCTTTACTGCAGAGCTTGCGCTCTCCGGCTTAGGGATAGTTTGGGGAGGATCAAGCTGATTTTTGCTTCGTGTGCTAACTGGGAATACTTCTTGATCTTCTTCTTGTGGGAGGATGAAATCCCACATTCCTTGTAATTCCACAACTTCTTCGTCATCAGTCTGCCCTTCAGTGGCCATTTCCTCTTCCTCTTCCTCAGATTCAACATTTGAAATGGCATTGGGTGGCTTTGAATCCGTAGAAGGACCTCTTTTAAAAGCTCGTAGGGCTTTTTGGAAGAAGTTTCTGCTACTTGCTTTTTGATGTCGACCATTTCATTGGACATGGTCTTTAGAACTTTATGCAATCCTTCCAAATCGAATGGATCCTTTGCTTGTTTCTTCTTGGAGTCTTCCTTGAAGGTGACTTTTTTGGATTTACGTTCCTCTATCGTGGATTTCTTTTCCAGGGCTATTATTCGTTTTTCTACTGCTATTGCTTCTTTCATGTTATCGGCTAAGGTTGTTTTATTGGCCCTGTCCACAAAGATTGCTACGTTCGATGGTAGAGTGGTGATATACCATTCAAATCGTACTTCTTCGTTGGGCTGGGAATCAATAGTAATTTTGTTGAAAATTTTATTAAAACGTAAATTGAAATCCTTGATAGGCTCTCTAGTTTCGGCTCTAAGGTTGGATAGGTCGTTGATTAACGTTGTCATAGATCTATCATCACCAAACTTGGTCAGGAATTGCTCCTGGAAGATGTCCCAACTTGTGATGGATCCGGAGGGTAATGAAAAATACCATGACCCGGCTGTTCCTCGCAGAGTATAAGGAAAAAGCCGAACAACAACATCTTCATTAGTAACCCCATTGATATTAATGGAAAGCATGAAGTTATTTATGTGCTCTTCTACTAGCATCCCTGCCTCGGGATTAAATTTAGGCAGCCATTTCTTAGGATGGGCCGATATTTGACTCAAGGGTGCAGGCATTAAGACTGCCCCAGGGTTATTCCATGGAGACTGGGCCATTGTTGAACTGCTAACAGAGGAAAGTGCAGAAGATGATCCCTGTGGCTAGGAGGATGAGGATACTACGATTGTAGATGATTGAAGAGGGGTTGTGGGGGTTCCAGTGGACAGATGGACGATGATTTGGAGTGGTGGAGTGGATGGTTGACTTCGCAGTGAAGAAGTTGAGATGGACGATGTTGACGAAAGAGTCTCGTTGTCGGACTCTTTGGGTGATTTCCTCGCTCTTTTCTTGGTGGGGAGAGGTAATTCGGTTGGCTAAACACCAAACTTTTCACTCTTTAGCCTGGTCAGGGGATGAGCAAGATTGTAATGCGAAGTCACGCTACCTTGAGATTTATCAGACCTTTGAGGAGAAATGGAAAATTGCTGAAGTTTGTGAATCAAAGATTCGATTTCAGGAAGTTCAACGGTAGATTGTTCTGAAATGTCAGGGTGGGTAGCAGCGGTTGATACTTGAGCGACTTCTAACTCTGGATTTAAGTGTAATGGAGAAGTTGGGGGAGATGGTGAAGGCGGTTTACTCTCAGAATGGTATTCAGATTTGGATTTACTTGCCATTCATAGTTCATGCCCTCTTTCTAGTGCCAAATATGTTGAAGCCCTGAAAATCGGGTCGACAACAAGGGGGATACCCGCCCGGTTTGGACCTTGGTTGGCAGCTCCTTATCCGTTTGGTATAGCGGGTCCGACTGGGGATAATGGGACCAGTTTCCCAATCTATGAGTGTGTGTGTGTATAATTCGATGTTGCTGATCTAACAATTCCTATTTAAGATGTTCTAATTTTAGTTTTAGTCTAATTCGTAATCTAATAAACAACACATCTAAATCTATACTAACCCGGGATGTAATTTTTCTATTATGCGATCTAAAGAGATTTCAAATAACAACTGGTAATAAAGATCATTTAGCAATTATAAGAAAGGAAATCAATAAAGATGAACCACTTCGCATAAAAAGTTAGACGAAACAGTTGTGAAAAACATATCGCATAATGTGCTATTCATACATTAAGCATAAATAAATAGCTATCACCGTACAAAAGTGCCAAATGATAAATCAGGCATTCATGCAATAATACATAAACAACTAAAAACTGTATATCACTTTAACATATAAGCAGAAATGGTCAAGAGATAAAAGTACCATTTATGACTAGTCCTACTCATAAGCTTCAAGCAACAATGATTTGTCTCTCCTTGCTCTAACATCCACTAAGAGTACAGAAGTGCAACATCAATAGCAGATATCAAATGCAAACATCAACAAATCTTGATCCATTCATTCACCAAAACCTCCTCTGAGGGTGCAAAAGTGCATGTTCTGAGGACTAGTTTTTGATAAATTTCTGGACCCTTCTCTAAATGCATGAGAAGGGTTTAAATACTACTAACTAAATAACTTAATTACACAGATTCAGGATACGGTTTAAATGACTGCCCTTTTTCTAAGCAAAACTATTTCTAAAAATTAAATCTAATATCTAACTATTTCTGCATTTGCTCCTTAATATTGCAAGCATTCAGTATTTTGCTTGGGTAGAGTCGGCTGACTGTCTTCTGCTTTTGGTTGAGCTAAGCAAACAGAAATGGTAAGAGCTGGCACCACCTTCTCGGCAAGATCGATGATATACTCGAGAGTCATCCTCTGACTATGTGGATTTACTGCGTATGTCCAGTAATAATCCAAGTTCAACTTGGTTAACCCTTGAATTGCTTCTGCCTTTTTCTCTAGCTTTCTGTTTCCAGTTTGTTCTTTACCATTGCTTTCTTGCATTTTTCGGGCTTACAAATGACTGCCTCCGTTCTTTGATCCGGGCTCTTCTGATGCGTTTTTCGCTTTTAGCGCCTTTTTCTTCACTGGGTATAAAGCTTCAAAATTTGAAAAAATAATGCTTTCGTGAGCTCTTGACCTTGAGTCATTAAACTGCCTGTTGATATCAGCATCATTCAATACTCATTCAACCATGGCTGTAAATGAAAGGTCTATAATGGATGGCTCAACAGCGTTCTGTGAATCTGCGGCTCTATTGCATGTGGTATCTGTTTATGAGGGTGTCTTTTCTCTGTCTTTGAACATTGGAGCGTTACCCTTTTTCCTCATAGCTTCCTGCACATCGTTTTGGGTAACTTTTATTTTTCGTTCTTGCATTTCACAAGTGAGGAAAGAGTAATGGCAATAAAAACCGACAGGAAAGCCTTAAACTCTACGGATGTACAAAAACATGCCACTTGACGTGAACTGACTCTTCAAAAAACACAAAACAATTTTTCATTAACAACTGTCGTATAGTTCATTAATTATCATTAAAGCGCGTATCCAGTTCTTGGTTTATGGAAAACTTTTCTTGAATATTGAGCCGGGAAAATTTGTGATGGAATGTTTCTGCGATCTGTATCGCAGTATCACATTTTGCTGTTTTTGCATTAGTGCAATTTCATCGTGTTGCGCTATCGCAAGGTTGCTTGATCGCGCTCTCGCAAGGTCGCGGATCGCAATATCGCAATATTGCGGGTCACAATATTGTTATAATCGTTATGTGTCTTTCCTACAATTTGCGATATGCGATATGCGATGTCGCATATCGATGATTTTTTAAGGTTTTCCAATGTGAGTTCTTATTAATGCATGCAATGCGATGGGGTTCGCGTCGCAATCTCGCAGTTTATCATTTTTACTCATAAGGAAATGTCCTATCCTTCTTTGCACAATGCGATGTTTCTTTAAGGAGTAAAATACATGAGCCTTAATTGATTTTTTGAATTTTTTACTAAGGGTCCCCACTTACCTAGTGTTATTGCTAATACTAAATAAGGAGGGGGGTTGTTGGTGGCCACAACATGTTCGTACAAACTTAAGAGGTATCGACACTATATGTGAAGCATACAATGTGTCCTTATTTTTCTGATCTGATGTAATGGAGTGAATGTCATGAAATCAAAGCCTAAACTAATTGCATAAATGGAAATGTTACTTTGAAAAGAAACTAATCCTATAGAAGAACAACAATTTATAATTGAAATCCTAAGAGCATGAATTCAAAGAATTAGGACTAATCTACTTTGTCAAAAGGAAAGTACTAAGTGTTGTTTATTCTACCCCAATCATGTATTTATAGCTTATGGGTCATTATTCAAGCCTATGAGACAAAAACCAAGCTTTTGGTGAAAATATGGTCAAGTTTACACGTGCTACAAGATGGGCTATAGGAGGTCTTGTTTTGCTACAGGAGGCCTTGTTTTGCTACATGAGGAGATAACTTGCTGAATTCCTGAGTAAATAAAATTCAAATGGGATAGGAAATTTTTTGTTATTAATTAGGATGTCTTGGGACTCCATTCCAAGTGGAATCATTCCAAAACACCCCTGTTAACATGTACTAAAAAATAGCAGAAGTGAGCTGCTTAACCTACCAAATTCCTAACCTAATCAAGTGAAAATCATATGGGGTAAATTTTGTTATTAACCTGAACGTTTTTATGATCAAATAAAAGTGGAATCAACTCAAATGAATCTCATTAACACGTTCTAAAAAATAGCAGAAAATTACTACTATTTTGCTACAAGGGACTTCCAGAAATTTTAGATTTGTGAATTAGTAAACCAATCCAAGTAGATTAATGATGAATATGAATTTTCAAAGTTTTTCTAAGTATGAATCATGCTTGTGACTCTATAAATAACTTTCAAATAACTTCAATCATTTAACCCAATCCTACAACAAAAAAAACATCAATACTAAATGTAGAAATAGGAAAAACAAGAATAAGAGATGCATGTGAATAAGAAGTGAAAAGAAGAAAAGCAAATTATACAAAAGGGATCTGCAGCTCCTAGGATGGCCAAGCCCAAGGATACTCAGATTCCTATGAAGGAGACCAAAATTTAGAAGCTAAAAATGACACCATACCTCATTATTTGAATCAATCCAAGTACATCCCTGCTAGAAATGAAAGTGGGGCTGCAAAAATACAAGTTGTCTCCACAAGAAGACTAATAAATACATTCCTCTAAAGGAAATTCAAATTTTTAATTATACAAAATGATGAGGAAACATTCTCCTTGAAAGGAGGAATATTTCCCCTCCAAAATCTCTCAAATAGTGGATCTGTTTCCCAACACTAGGAATCTGCATTAAATGATAGGGAACACATTCCTAGATTTTCTCAATCACTGGAGCTTCATAATTTGTCAATAATTTCATGATATTTTTTTCATTTATTATCCAATATTGATCCTCCTATAGTAGGGAGAGATTCCCTAGAGTATCTCCTCCTCCAAGTCTGCCCAATATTCTCACAATATTCTTCAAAAATAAATAATGTTAGGCACATAATCTAAAATAATCTCTAAACCTTCCTAAGAACATATTAAAGCAAAAAAAAATTATTAAGTGTAGAAGGAAAGGTTTAATATAGCTTTCAAGTGCCTAATAAAGGTTAGATGGTCCTTAATTTGTGTCTAATTTGGAGGCTCATCATACCCCCTACTAAAATTGTTGCTCATCCTCTGAGCAACCTATTCATAATCCTTGCCCCATGGTTCTTCATGTATGCTGACCTATTTCATTCTCTATTTTTTGGTCCATGTGTTTCTCCTCCTGCCACTCTTCTTGCTACCCTTCTATTTGCATTTCTGTCCTTATCATGGAACCTCTAATCCAGGTCTAGGTTGCTTCATTCTTTCATGTGATTCTTCAATTGTCATGTTTCTATTTTTGAGGGCAACAAATTGCTTTTGGTTTGTCTTCTTGGTATTCCTCTAGTACTTATCCTAGTGAAAAGAAGGATTTCTTGGCATCCATTACCTCATTACTAATGCTATTTTCATTGAAGTCCATGCCTCTTACTGTTGATACAAATTCTTGGCCATGACACATCATATTGTTCATCAAATTCTTATGAACACGCTTGATTAGCAATCTAAATTATCTTTTCTCATTAAATTATGGAATTGAAAGCACTTAATAGAGAGATGTTTCTTCTTACATAGGGAGAAATGATGGTCAATAAATTGAAGCAAAAGAAAGGAATTATGTGATGAAAAAACTAGTGACTTGGATACCTTTCACCCTTGGAGAATTTACCATGTCTGTAGCAAATCCTTTGCAACTCTGTTGTGTTTCTTTGTACACAATTAATTGATCATTATCCAACACCTTAGTATACTTTTTTTTTTTTTTTTTTTTCTGTTGTAGCCCTCTGTTAACTTCCGGTAGCAATCTCTTTGTCTCTTGTAGCAGCTTTGTTCCTTCCTATAGCAAATTTGTCCTTCATGTAGCAAATTTGTTCTTCCTATAAGAGTTCTATTCCTCCTATAGCAACTTTGTTTTCTCCTGTAGAAACCAACTCGAATCCTGTAGCAGTTATTCCTTGCATGCCAAGAGGTGGTGTCCCCACCTTTTTATTCTTTTATTTCTAGTTTTCAATTTTTTCTCTTTTTTTTTCATTGCATGCAAAATAAACTCAAATTTCTTTGAGTTAACTAAGTTGGCCACCAACTATTCTTTTAACTCCATGATAACATCCCACTTTCTTAAGTATTTTTTCACTTTTGTCTCATTTATCTCCCACATGTGTGGCTATCCTTTGGAGAAAAGTTAAGCGACTTGCTAGATAATACCAAGGCTTCTCACTATTAATTTTGGCTATAAAAGACCTTTCATTCTCACACTTTTAATGTTTTCTTAAGCTAGAATAGGTTTGAAGGGTGAGGTTAGAGAGTTGCATACATGTGTCTTACCATAGGTGTATTTTTTCTACGTAGGATGTTGCTGTAGTTGTGGATGCCGCCTTTGATGATCCTGAAGCTGCATGTGATAATCTACTGGAGGTCCTCTAGGTTTTCTTGCTGTTTTTTTTTCTCTGCTCCTAAGATGCTCTTGATGATGTGAGTGTTGTATTTGATCATATGTTATTTCTAAACAAAGGTAAGGTTGTTTTTCATGTCTTCTGAACTGGATTGCACCTCGACTATTGATGTTCCTATGTGTAGGTGTTTCTCTCATGACTAGGCTACATCTGTTGGTGGAGTGGATCTCTGAGGGTGATGAGTCCCTTCCTGGGTGCATACATTGCTCCCTCATGCTTCCTGTTGGTGGGGGAGAAAAAATATCAGAGATTTCTTTTGACTGCATAGGTTGCTACAAGAGGAGTTTCTTCCTGTAGCAACCTTTTGATCCTTTCTTCTAGTCTTCAGTTGGCATGGTGGTGTTGAGGGGAGTGATGAAAATCCATGTAAACAAGGTTGGAGTCATGAGGAGGTAGTGTGAAGAATGGAAAAATGGAGAACAATGGTCTCTGTGTGTTTTTCAAAGGCAGGACAGAGTAAACATTTTGAGAAAGTTTAGGTGAAATGGAATGGATGAGTGATGGATGGGTGATGAGTAAATCATTGGAGGGCCTTATTCATCATTTCCTTGAGGAATCATGGGCTTTTGGATTGTTATTCTCATTGGATCTCCCTCTTGTAGTTTCACAAACTCCTCTCGTAGCATTACAAAACCTCTTGTAGCATTACAATGAGGAGGTGAAATTTGAATTTATGGTTGATTGGAGGGTGGAGAGAGATGGTTATATGAGTGAGGGTTATGTAGAGGATATGGTATGGATGGAAGGATGGAGGATATATTTTAGGTGAGCTCCTGTAGCAATTCTAGTCCCTCCTGTAGCATTTCAGGACAATCTGCTGTAGCATAACTATTTTATTCATATCTCTCAAATGGTAAACTGGACTGACCTAAAATTTGTTTAGAATGTTTCCATCATCTATATGCACCTCCCCATAAAAAATCTTGGCTAATGGATGCACTAATCTCTAAAAAATGTAAAAATGGTTGTAGGTGATGGAGTTCAATTTCTCGAAAAGTGTGCACTATAATTTGCTAAAATTGCTTGAGCATGTTACCATCATCCATATGCATCTACCCATGAAACAACTTGGCCAATGGATGCATGGTTTTCAAGATATGATAAAATAATTTTCTGCTCTATGTATTTTGGCTTCCTATAGCAAAATAGAACCCTCATGTAGCATTTTAGGACAGTGAGGAAAATGAATGGGAAAGGCTTGGAAATGATGGGTGGATGTTGGAAATGGATGAGGGTGATGGATTGAAATGACCTTGGTCCTATTGGAGCACCTAAGAAAAGGAGGACAAAGCCCAAGTTTAACTTTCTTTGACTAGGTTTTTGATCAATTCTTTTATTTTGGTGCTAAATTGTTGTTGCTTGTAAAGGTTGGAGAGAACCTCCATTGATCAGAGAGAGATAAATGGAGAAAATAATTTGTTTCCACTTCATTTTTGACTTTTTTTTAGGCCTACTAGTTGCCTCAATGAGGTTTTCAACTAATAGGTCTACCTAGGCGCCTCAAAGGAGGTTTTCACCTAAGATATTTTCTTTTTCACTTTTTTTTTTCTCTCTTTTTTTTTCAACCCATTGACCACCTCATGGAGGTTTTCAATCAATGAGCCAATCTCAGATGCCTCAAATGAGGTTTTCACTTGAGATTTTATTTTTTCTCTTATTTTTCATTTTTTATTTCTTTTTCTATCCTACTCTACTTGAAAAACATAATCTCTTTCAAGTATAGGAATAATTCCAATGGATCCATGTGAACATCAAGATGACAAATAAAGTCATGTGTAGGCTCAAAAAGTATCTTTTACATGTACCTGAATTTTATAGATCAAATGCTTTGACTTTGACGATATCAAGTATTGTTGAAGAAGAGAGTGTTTCTCCATCTTGCTGATTTTCTGGAACCAAATCTCAATATATCTTTGACGCCCTTGTTTTTCTTTCTCATTTGGATCATTCTTCATGTCTTCTTCTACCATGATATTCAAATTTTCCTTATTTTGTTGATTTTTCTCTTGAACACATGGAAGATCTAATGGTAAACATGAGGGGACTTTTTCAATATTTGATTCTAATATCTGATCTTCATCAAATGCAACCTATGATTCTTTGGTCTGATCATTTGAATATTATTTTTCTGAATGTTGTCCTTCAGTGACATCAAGAGAATATTTTTTTTGCAATACTCTTCCTGAGCTAAGATGAATACCATTTAGATCAAGAGGATATGTTAGGATGTGTTGTACCTCAGCATTGTAAGTGGGTTGAGCTACTTCCTTGTGTGGGTTTGGAAATGGTGGTACAAGTAGTTGAGTGGGAGTGGATATTTGAGATGGATGTGGTTGGGGTTGTGATTGTGGTGGAGGTGGATGGTAGGGATAACATGGAGTTGGGTATGGAGGATATTGAGGAGAATATTGAGGATATTGTTTATTTCTCTAATAAGGTTATTACCAATCTTGTTTCCAAGATTAATTTTGGGGTTTAGATGTCCATGGTTGCTAAGGAAAGGGTGTTTTCGAATTACTTTGAGATGGCCAAGGTTGCCAAGGAAAGGGTGTTTTCCAATTACTTTGAGATGGATGTGCATAACCTTGAAATTGTGAATTATGCTCTTGCATCATACCAGGTTGACTAGACTTCCATAGTCTTCTTGGAGCTACATAACATAACTGCTTTGACGATTGACTTGATCCATTGTCTTCTTGGTAAACTTCCTTCAACCTTGGTAATGATGGGAAATATTTAATAGCATGTGATTCTTAATGGACAACACAAATATCAAAATCTTCTTTTTCCTTATCTTGTATTCTTAACATTTCTACTTGTTCGCTTAGATTTCTAGGAATTTATGTTTTAAAGTCATAATTTTTTTTTCCAAGTTTAGCTTGACTTACTGATCTTGATGCTAATTTAATTACTCTTTCCCTTCCTCTTGATATGTGTTTCCATGTTTCACAAATTTCTTCAAATGATAATTGGTATACATCACCTCTACTCATGAGATAAAGAAGATCAATCCACGCATCTCTAATTGTTCTAAGTAAGAGGGTTTTTAGTGTTCAAATCCTAAACGATGTAATTTTTCCCTCTTAACATTATACATGAATATCTCTATTAAATCCTCAAGGCTCTCATCTTCTTTTTGAGTCATTCTAAAAATTTCTTCCTTAAGATCATGGTCTTTATATTTTTCTAGAAATATATTTTGCATATCATTCCATGATCTTATTGAATTAGTCCCTAAACTCATGAAACATTTAAGAGTTCTATCCTTCAATGTTGTCAGAAACAATCTCAACTTTTAAGTGTTTAGTAAGTAACCATAAGATCTACAAAGGATTTTAAATTCAAAGAGAAAGGTTTCAGAATCCTCTAACCTCATACCATGGAAGTTGGGAAGGAAATATAGAGGAATTTTCTTCATATGAACATTGATATATGTATCTTGAATGAGAAATCCAAGAGGATCTTCCTCATTGCCAACATCTCCATCCATTTCTTCTAACTTCTCTACCACTTATTATTCTTATACCTACAAAAGTGGATGGTGATGTGGCTCTTACTGCACCAAGTGATCAAATGATTGGGGGGGGGGGGTTGGTGTTGGAGAAGTTTTTTTTTTTGTTTTTATAAAAAAAATTGAATGAGAATGCTAATAGAATGCAATTTTCTGTTCTTGAATGAAAGATGCCTAATGCAATTTTTGTTGTTGCAGAAAGTAAAAAAAATAAATCAACTATGGAAGAAAACAATGCATACTTTGAAACCTCCTAGACAACGATGCCAAAAAGTGATGAACCCAAATATTACAACAAGAGTCCTGCAACTCCCAAGGCTACCAACTTAAATGATCAACCCGGGGTTCGTACAAACTTAAGAGGTGTCGGCAATGTATGTGCATCATACAATGTGTCCTTCTTTCATTGATCTGATGTGATGGAGTGAATGTCATGAAATGAAAGCATAAAATAATTGTAGAAATGAAAATGTTTCTTTGAAAAGAAACTAATCCTATGCAAGAACAACAATTTGTAATTGAAATCCTGAGAGCATGATTTCAAAGAAGTAGGACTAATATACTTTGTAAAAGGGAAAGTCCTAAGTAATTTTTATTATTCCCGAACCATGTATTTAGATCCTATAGGTCATTATTCAAGCCTGAGAGACAAAAAACAAGATTTTGGAGCAAATCCAGTCAATTTTACACATGCTACAGGAGGTCTTGTTTTGCTACAGGGGACCCTTTTTTGCTACAGGAGGAGATAACTTGTCTAATTACCAAGTAAATCAAATGAAAATAGGATGAGATTTTTTATTTATTAATTAGGATGTCTTAAGATTCCATTCCTAGTGGAATCACTCCAAAATACCCGGTTAACACATATTAAACAAAAAATTACTAGTCTAAAATCTGGAAATTCAAGAACTAGTGAGCTAGTTAACCTACCAAATGCCTAACCTAATCAAGTGAAAATGATATGGGGTAAATTTTTTTATTAACTTGAATGTTTTTATGACCCAATACAAGTGGAATAAACTCAAATTAAGCTCATTAACATGTTCTAAAAAATAACATAAAATTACTACTATTTTTCTACAAGGGACTTCCAGAAATTCTAGATTTGTGAACTAGTAAACCAATCCAAGTAGCTCAATGATGAATATGAATTTTCAAAGTTGCTCTAAGTATGAATCATGATTGTGAATCTGTAAATAACCTACAAAATAATTCAATAATTTAACCCAATCCTACAACAAAAGAAGCATCAATATTGAATATAGAAATAGGAAAAACAAGAATAAGAGATGCATGTGAATAAGAAGTGAAAAGAAGAAAAAAAATATACAAAAGGGCTTTGTGGATCTTAGGATGGCCAAGCCCAAGGATACTCAAATTCCTATGAAGGATACTAAGCTTTAGAAGCTAAAAATGACACCAAACTTCATTATTTTAATCCATCCAAGTACATCCCTACTAGAAATGAAAGTGGCACTGCAAAAATACAAGTTTTCTCCACAAGAACACTAAGAAATACATCCATCTAGAGAAAAATTTGAATCAGCACTTATAAAAAATGATGAGGGAGCATTCTTATTGAAAGGAGGAAGCTTTCCCCTCCAAAATCCCTCAAATAGTGTATCTGGTTCCCAACACTAGGAATTTGCATTAAATCACAGGGAACACATTCTTAGATTTTCTCAATCTCTAGAGCTCCAAAGTTTGTCAATTATTTCATGATATTTTGTTAATTTATTATCCAATCTTGATCCTTTTGTAGTAGGGAGCAAGTCCCTAGATTATCTCCTCCTCCAAATCTTCATAATTTGCCCAATATTCTCACAATATTCTTCAAAAATAAATAATATTAGGCATATAATATGCAATCATCTCTAAACCTTCCTAAGAACATATTAAAGGAAAAAAACGTTATTTAGGCATATAATATGCAATCATCTCTAAACCTTCCTAAGAACAAATTAAAGGAAAAAACATTATTAAGTGTAGAAGGAGAGATTTAATCTAGCCTTCAAGTGCTTAAGAAAAGTTACATGGGCCTTAATTTGTGTCTAATTTGGACGCCCATCATGTGGGATAATCATATCCTTACTTTGTGGGTCTTAGAAGCTTTGCATGCAAATTTTATTTTATTCCTAGCATAGGTTTATGAGGGTTTTGATAATACACACCCTTACCTGCCATGGAAAGGGGCAGAGAAGGTTGGTCTTGAAGGTTCCAATGCTGATAGGTGGAATCAATACCTTTTAGATTTAAATATGGCAGACATTTTTATGAGGGGTTGCAAAGATGTTATGTGTTGGAATGGATCCTTATGTGATGGGAATGTTGTGGTTTCATAAATATATAAATACATCTCCTGTACTATTCAAGGTTTTGTAAATAAATTCTGGTATAGGGGGGTGTGGTGTTGGTTAGCGTGGAAGAATCACATCCTCACTTGGGGCAATATTTTTAAAAGAGGTATAAATGCTCCAGGATGGTGTATTTTTTGTAGGGACTTACAAGATAATGCCTTTCATTTATTTCTACAGTTCCCCTTTGCTGTTGTGGTGTGGTTACATGTTCTAGATTTTTTCCAGCTATCTTCAGGTTGGGTCTTCTCTTCTTTAGAGGCATGTTATAAATTGTGGCTTAAAAGGTGGGGGAAGTATAAAACATTATATTTGTTCATAACTTGGGAATTATGGTAGTTTTATTGGTGTTGGAGCTGCCAACATTCAAGGGGTCTCCCCGATATGTGGTCCCAATTAGACCTCACAACGTTTGGGATAGGATCCCCATCCAGAATGTTGCCCGGTTGTCGGTTATCTTAAAGATATGCCTTGGCTCTAACTGTCAGCAAGAGAAAGGAATGAAAATGTGCCTTCGAAAAGTAAGGGGGGTGTGCCTGGTGAGTGTTTGATCATATGTGTGGCTAATTTATTTCACTGTAGAGGGGAGGAAAAGTGAGATTCTAAAAGATAGGTATTAGTACCACCTTAGTAGAGACACACATGAACACGAAAGATTAGTACAATATATAGTGGAATAGTCCAAGAGGATGCGACAACAATAATAACAATTACAACACATTCTCAATATGATAAGTACCAAAATATCTAAAATAGTTAAACTACTTTAGCACAGGTGAATGAAAACATGAATTATAAACATTCACATAATAGTCTTACAAATATCCATAATCCATGCATGAGGAACGTGCTAGCCCATAACGCTTCTTATATTAACTAAAAATTCCAAGACACATGTATACAATGAATATCACTAGCTCCAATAGCGGAGTATTGGAGCCACTCCTTGCTCCTCAAAATAACTAGCTTATCTCTCTAATGCCTTGCGGGAGGAGCCAAGATGAAAAGTCCTTTGCTCTTACAAAAAGGGTGTACATATAACAATGAGGAAGTGATGCTTCAACTTCCTTATGACTCTTCATCTACCCTCATGATTGTTTGACTTCCTATGAATTTCAAATTTACATGACTCTTCATATTCCATACATGTCCTTTGGGCTTCCACTTTACACCATGTTTTCGAAACATAATTTACATCATTAACCAAAATGATGTGGCATGTGACAACTCATGACATGACGCTGCTGACATAGACTTGCTTGATAATGTGGCAATGTCAAGCCACTATTGCCATTGTGTGCTGAAGGTCTTCTTCTTTTCACCTCCGCATGGATTGTTGATAAGGGATATTCAATGATCTCAAGTCTTGAATGGTGATCGCAAAATCGTGTCCCTTTTATTTCTCTTGATTGATCAGCTTGTGTACTCTTCTATAAGATGGTCTTTTAGCATGTTGCACTCCTTAATCTCCTTCTTCTTCATCAGTTGTCATGGCATAATAAATTACATGCTTATGCAATTAACTTATGATGAGACTGTTAGTGTCGGTCTTGAAGCCCTCCATCAGCGATCAAAGCTCTTTGCATTTGCATAGGTAGGTGTCTCATCAGTGTCAAGTTTTGCATCCCGTTAGGCATGCCATAACCCTGATGGAGGAGCTGGTCTATTTATACCCCTCTTGGCTTTGTTGGATCAGGTCATATCAGTCATTAAGCTCTTTCAAGCTTGTCTTGTTTTGTCTTGAGGTCAAAGTCCTAGGTCTAGGGTTTTGGTCATTTATCTCTACAAGGTCATGTCTCTGAAAGTTCATAAGTGCTCAGCAAGCCAGAGGGAGGATTGTAAAGATGTTTCTTTGATATTTTTATCTTGTACAGTTCATTTTCACCTTGGATTTAAAAACTCTGTTTTTAAACCCAAGGTCATTTTAAATTTTTGTAAAAAGTGATGAAATTTCAAAAAGACTTCAAAAGGGCAGCAGTAACCCTGGTCCCCTTGCCAAGATCCCTCAGATGATCTCCCTGCAAAAAGAATCAAGTCAAAGCACTAAAAGAGTCAATTTCAGGACAAAGGAAGCCAAAAAGTCAGTTTTAAAAAGTGTCAATGAGAAAACTTTAGAAAGTGGGTTTGAGCATGAAATTTTTTCAAATGAAACCTATAAACACTCAATCTCCCTCCTTTTACTCTCATTGTGCATCCAAGGCATTGAGGAGTGAGAGTGAGCAAGCATTCAAGAGTTTTGGGCAAAGTCTGGTCGAATTCGGGCTCAGGACAGGCGCGCAACCCGTCAGCGCCATTTCCGCAGTGCATTTTGTAACGGGCGCGACCCGTCAAGCGCGCGCGACCCGTTGGGCGTGGCGCGCGACCCGTCAAGGTTTCCCCTGCAAATTCAATTCGAAACCGTTCAAACTCCCTCAAATCTTCAAGATTGTTCGAGGTAGGCCCTCTACACTTCAGTTTGGTGGTTGGTTATGATTGATGACCCTCATGCTTGTGTTTAAAAGTTAAATTGTGCAAGTGGATGAAATTTCAAATGACTGTAATGTTAATGGTTAAATGTGCTAGGGTTTGTGTTGTTTCAAGGTTTTTTCCCTTTGTAATTGTTTCCCTCCTTCCCATTTCCACTCATATGTGTACTCATATCTAGCTTCCCATACTATTCCATAAATAAAATGCAAACCCTCCCCTCTCCCTAATCACTAAAATACAAACCCTACCCCTCTCCCAAAGCATCAAAAACACTCAAACCCTAATCTTGCTGCACCATATGCATGAGAAAACACAGCAATTTGTTGGTGAATATGTAAAAAGTTTTGTATATTTCCTTATCTTCCCCTGTTAATACATGTATTCATATTCCCATATTTTCCCTTTTTATACTTGTATTCCCAATGCAATGATCTTTGCAAATGATTTCCCAATATCCCTGAGTATAAAAATGTATTCCTATATGCAAAAATTGTTTGCAATGTTTCCTTAAATTCCATGTTATGTTCATATATTCCCAATTCCTTGTAAAAAGGTCCCTCCCCTAACATTTCCCTCATGTCATTGTCCCCTTGAAACAACATAGAATTCAGCACTTTTAAAGGCAGAAACAACAGTACATTTTGTCCATTCTGCTCCTCAAACATGTCAGACACTGAAACATATGAGCAGAGTGATGACCATTCATCATCTCCAGAGATTGAGGTACAAAGGAGGCCACATAAGGGTGGAAAAGGTGGACATCACAGGCGAGAGGAGCCCACATCTTTAGCAGAATTACAGGCCTGTCCTATGGCAGTCTCTTGCTTTCAGTATATGTCATGTTATGAGTTTTGTGAGAGGATCTCTCGTATTCAGCACCACAGAGAGTTGGCTCGCCTGTTTGTTTTACACTTGCATGATAGACATGTCAACCTTGCTGGGGTAGAGTTCACTTTGACACCTGAGGTGATTGCACAGGCCACAGGGATACCTAATGTTGGAGAGATATGGAATAAACGCAAAGTGCTGGATAGTGTTCATTTTGAGCCTTTCGTTAGACCAGCACTCATGAGACACTTGACGGGAGTGTTTCCCTTCAGATTTCTCAGGAGTGAGTATGCTCCCATCATGAGGCTCATTATGCATTATTTTACTTGTGAGGGCAGATTTTCACAAGTATATTCATACCACATTCGCCTCCTGATGCACTTCACCCGAGTGAGGATGATGAACATCCATGTTTTCTTCTACCAGAACATTGAGAAGATGGTGTCCATGATGCAGAGGAAGAGCCCAGCACAGCAGTACAGGAGCCTTTATCATTATGGTTTGATTCAGCTAGTGGTATTGCATCAGTTGACTCAGCAGGGCATCTCTTGGGATGAGTTCATCTCTCGATATTTTTTCACAGCACCACCTTCACCACATCATGGGTTTGTTCACGAGGAGGGAGGACCATCAGAGCAGCATGACATCCCTGTCACTAGACATGTCAGCTCCTCACCTCTGGTTACATACCAGAAAGGCCCGAGGGCCTTATTTGCAGCAGCTAGGCGAGTACTATCTCCACAGCAGGTGTAAGGGGTCTCACCTTCATCATCGGCTCAGCGAGTGTTATCTCCACATCAGGTGGAAGGGGCCTCGCTTTCTTCACCAGCACAGGTACCAGAGAGGGGCAAACAACCCATGATTGATGAGGGTCCATCAAGAGTTCCCGATATTGAGCTTGTTGATCTAGAGGCTAGTTCTCCGAGCCAAGAGGCAAATGAGACCATTCAACATCTCAGAGCTGAAAATGATGCCTTGCAGAGGTGATTAGAGGGGGCACAATGGACCATCACATACCTTAAGCAGCGCAACAAACAGTTGGAAGATGAGCAGGCACTTGATGAGTTATGGAGGATTCGTAGTGACCGAGTCTTGAACCGAAGAAGACCTGGTGATCCCTTGCCCGCTGACCGAGAGTCCATGCTCATCCAGGAGAATGCACACTTAGAGAGGCTGTTGGCTAAGGCCAACCAAGAGAAGAAATTGCTGAGGAACATGAAAAACCATTACTGGGCAAGAATGCATGTGTGCAAGGCCAAGATGAAAATGTTTCAAAGGCGGTTGTTCGAGGCCCTTAAACGGAGAAAGAAGACCAATCCACTCCGTATCTTGGCTGAGGCTTCCCTCAAAGATCAAGGCACTAATTAGCCCAGCCACAGCACAAATCCTAAATTTTTTTGAGAATTTTGGGTGAATTTTGGCAATATTTGGCAATTTGCAGGTTTTTCCCATTAACGGGTCTCACCCCCCGCGCGACCCTACATCATGGCAACTCAGTTTGGAAAAAACTCAGCATTTCTAGATTTTTCATGCAAAGTTACACATGCCTGTGAATGGACTTGAGATTTTGTGCAGTTTTGGTCCCCCAAAAGGTCAAAAAACTACCAAAAAATGACTTTCTGGCCCTTTTTTGAGTTGCAGAAACCAGTCTTGGGAGAATTAAGTTTTGACAGAGCAAATGACCTCCAAATTCAAAAATTCCAGTTGGGTTGGAAAGTAGACTCACATACCTTTCCAACAAGCCCACTTTTGCTCAATTTGGACACCTGCAAGGGCCTCAAACATTGCTCCAAAGGCGCGCGACCCGTCAGGCAGGGGCGCGCGACCCGTCAGGCAGTTTTTGCCAGATTGCATTGTACAGCCCAGAAAACGCAGTTTTGACCCAGTTTGACTTTTTGGGGTGGAAGATGATTATCTTTGATGTAATTATTGTAACTCTAAGACACTTTTACTCTTGTTTAACACTTATAGAAGATTCATTCATGTAAAGGGTAAATATTTAATGAATGGATTGGTTTCCTAGCTTATAGAGGCAAGTTGTTTTGACTGCCTAGATTGTAGTGCTTAGTTTAGAAGTGGTTTAAACAGCTCCTAGGATAGTGAGCTCGACCCATGGAGGCAGGGAAAGAGGTTAGATCATCTATATTATGTACTTTCTTGCTCATTTTCATGGTTGGACTCTTGAGGGAGAAGCTATCATTGTATTATTTCACTTGTATCTCTGCAATTTTTGGCTAAGGAAGACCAGGGTTTTGCAGTCCTTTTTGGGATTCTTGTGGTTTCATGTATTGATGGAGTGCTTCTTAATGTTCTTGTAAGTGTGTTATGTGATTCATCTCCTTTCTTTCCTTCTGCATATTAAACAAATGAAGTGTTAAAGTAAGAATTCATGCTTGCCATGCTCTGCTTTTAAATTTGTTTAATTTCTATGTTTTCTACTGTTTAAGGAGAATTCAAAGTATTATTTGCTCTCCTTAGCTCCTCACCGGTCTTTTCCATCCACTCACCTCAATCAAAGGCATCAATACGGTCTCCTACCTCGCCCCAAAGAACCCCCTGCAGAAACTGTGTCAAATCCCCGCACCCAAAATTGCAATTCCTCAATTTGCCACCAAAAACCCAAAAAACCCCAAATCAACCTTTTTAATCAGTTTACTAGCCTAATATCAGTGTTACCTTTTTGGTCATCTCATCCCATTGAAGATCTGCCGAGATTGACCGGAGAGAGCCTTCTCCTGCCCCGTAGGGCTAGCTACGAGGATAAATGGTTTGATGTAGCCTTGAGGTTTACCTTTCTCAGCCTGAGGTGAAATTTCAAGCGCTAACAGAGACAACATCAGTGTGAAAACCCCCTAACATAATATTGAGCATATTGATCCATTGATTGAGCTTGAATTGGATGGAAGGCTGGGAAAAGGGCTCAGTGACTAAACAGTTCTACAGTTCAAGCAAGCAAGGGGAGCCTGGATCTGTGAGACTGCACAGTGTGTAGTTCAGGTTGGTCTGAGGGGAAAAACTGTGCAATTCCCAGGGTCAGTGTGATAGGTTGAGGGAATTAGCACTATGGGAGCACAATCTATAGTTCTGGGAGATAAGAGAGGATATGTTATTTCTCAATTGTGTAGTTTAGTAGCTCAAGGATGACTTTGAGGCTAGATACTATGCAGTGCGTAGTTAAGGCCAGGTTGGGAGAAAAAATTGCGCAATTTTGGGGGTAAGGCTAGGGCTTGAGCAAAAAAACTACACAGTGTAGTAGTCCTGGGAGGTAGGAACTGGGCATTACACAACGGCAAGAGGAAAGGTCACATCTGAGGACTAAGACTGAAGAGTGCAAAACTCAGGAAGGCTGGGTGAAGCTAGGTTGCTTGGTTGGGAAGCTTTCTAGAAAATGACTAAGTATGGGATCAATGAGGCTGATGTGAACAATGATAAAAATTCGACTATGATCACACACTTAGAATACTTGATGACACAAAAACATAGATAATCTAGGACACATGACAATGCATTTCCCTCCATGTGACAACTTTACGACAAGTGCGACACTTAAGATACACTTTACGACGACCATGACAACACTTATGTGACAATGCTTAAAACTTTGGAAATGAGTGTGATATATGTTTACATGGTTAGAAAAACTCATTTACACAAAGGTGACTTCTTGAAACCACCATAACGGGCTTCTCTACATTATGTGATAGCCGATTGTGAAAATACAACATTTTTCCTATGTTGCAACGGGGACAAAAAATCCTCAAGAAAACACATGAAATGAGTTTCAAAGTTTGCAACGACAATGTAAAAGACCAAACAAAGCTCTGAAATTGAGAATAAGTCAAAATTTTGGAGGGTGTTGTAGCAGCAACAACACTTGGTGACATACTAGTAGAATTCGAACTTCTTTGCCTTGATTAACTCTTCTGTGCAGGGTCTTGGTTCTTCAGGGAGTACTGATTCATTGTGTGGATTACCTTGGTCTCCACACTTATCCCGTGAATAAACATGGTACCCTCTATACCTTTCTCGGTTGAACACACCATAAGATTCAACGATATCACAAAGTTTCAAGTTGGGAAGGGTAGTGAAGTTCGCGAGCTTAAGATTTTCAGAGTATGTTTTTTCATCTCTGGTGTTTCTATGATACCAGCAGGCCTGGATAGTACTCCGACGGAGTCACTACATGAACACAATCATTTATCCATTGATAATGAGCCTTGAAAATACCCTGACGGAGTTGCTTGCTTCACCTCTCTACATAGGAAGCCTTTCTATTCTTTCATCTTTATTTATTTATTTATAAGACTATGCATTGACACTTATTCATTTTATGGGTGAAAGATGGATCCTAACTTACTAAGAGCAGAAGAGGTCATTCCTTCAGAGAAGTATATAGAGTGATTTAGATTTGCTCATTTAGATTTTTCCCCTTCTCCTCCTCTACCAATTGGATAGGAATGACAACACAAAAATGTAAAAACCAAGTGTGGTCATGAGGTTTTCCTAAATAAACACAGGTTCATGGTTTAACCAAAACTCTCCTTATGGACGGATCATATTTTCCGTCGGAACTTCATCGACCAAAAGATATAACTAACACAAGGATGATGGATAGAAGGTTGGCAAATGTTGAAGTGTCACAAGACACTCTTTTAACTCAACCACACACAAATAAGCTAGGAAACATGTTGACATGCAAAATTGATTTACATGACACACATATAAAACAAAAAACAAGGTCAAATAAAACAAGAAAATACTATGTACATAAATGTAGGGGACAACCCCAGATCTTCATTGAAAATAATGTTTTAAGTCTTGGCCATTGACGGGGAGAGAGTCAATCCTCCCATCAAGAGATTGTAGATGATACGTGTGTTGGCCAAGATTTACGTGGAATGTGAATGGTCCAATCCACAAGGATTGAAACTTGGTGTGCTTTCCTTTATCCTCGTGGGATTTGTCCCACTTCATGACTAATTCACCCACACTAAAGTTATTATTCCTTGCAGACTTCTTGTTGAACCTCCTCTTGATACAATTCTGATGAAGTGAAAATATTTCTTTTGATTTTAGCCTTTCTTCCTACAACTTGTGGAGAGTGTCCATCCTATGTTGCACTAATAAACATGGCTTTCCTTGGGATTCTTGCAAAATATGGAAAGCGGGCAAGTAAATGTTAGGAGGAAGGATGGGTTCTTTTCCATACACTAGGAAGTAAGGGGAGGTATTCAGAGAGGGATTTGGCGTGGCTCGGTCAGCCCACAAAGCATTTACCAAAGAAAAGTGATAGTTCCTCTGTTCAGAGAATATGGTATTTTTGATGATACATATAAGGTTATTATTGGTGGATTCAATAAGACCATTCCCCTGCGGATAATAATTAGTTGAATGCTTCAATACAATTCCATTTTATAATGCAAAATCATAGAGTTTTAGCGATGGGAAATATGTTGCAATATCGAAAACAAGTGAAGTAGGAATGCCAAACTTGGAAATGATATTCTTCTAAAGGAAATTGATGACTTCTTGATCATTCACTTGTTTAGGTGGAACTGCTTCTGTCCACCGTATAAAGTAGTTTGTGGCAATAAGAATATAATAGTGCTACTTTGGTGAATGCATAAATATTTCAATGATAATATCCAAGCCCCATCATTGAAAGGGTTCTTCCACTATGATAGGTTGTAATGGGGTGGCTAACTTATTGTTTCAGTCGACACACCTTTGACATACCAAACATTTGAGGGTGTAAGCGTGAGCATATTTGAACAATGTGGACCAATAGAAACTGACCCACATTATTTTATGCATAGTTGTATTGCCTGCAAAATGTCCCCTGACTGGTCCATCACGGAGGTCACACAATACTTTCTTTGAATCGTGCGCTTCCAAACAGCTTAGAAATAATGCATTTTGGCTCTTTCTAAAAAATCAACCCATGCACCAACTGGTAAGATAATGCTTTCAATCTAAGTGACCTCTTTTTTCGTGCAGATAAATGGGAGGGCACGGTGCCATGCTCAAGTTATTGGCACACATCTGCGTACCAAGATTTTGTGATAATAGTCGGGGAGAAGTTCCCTATACATTGTACATTTCAATTTCCTGTTCCCATCCTATTATGTGGAATTTGCATCTACGGATAAACACAACTTCCCTAAGTGGGTAGCTACACTTAGAACAACAAATCAAAGAGTTTAACATTTTCCTATAGAAGATAAATAAGACAAGGGACCTACTTGTTATCTTTCGCTTCCCTTTGTCTCCTTTGAATAGCTCCCATCACTCCTTCTTGAACTGAATTCGCTCGATCAATACCTGCAATCATAAACAAAGGAAAGAAACCAATCAAAGCAAGAGATCTATCTACTATAAGCAAATGGAATCGAAAGAATTTACACATATAATCATCATACATAAAGGCAAGAATATGGGAAAAGGTTTAAAAAAATTTATTAAGTAGAAGGAAGAGTTACAACCAAAGAAGTCCGATCCCATGTCACTCATCCATCTTGAGTTCCATCCTTCATCACACCAAAAGCACAACACTCCGACATCATAACAATACTTGATTATGATTTCAAACCTCAAACCAACAATATCTCCTAACAATTCTTCAAAGTCCAGCCCCTTGATCACTATGATGAGTGCTCAATTTATAGGGAAATGGAGGTGGTTTTGTCATAAATTTGGCATTGAATGGCTTTCCAATTTGGGAGTTATTTTCCATGGAGGAAGGGATGAGAGGATAAGAGGTTATTTGATTCATTCCCTATCCAATTTTGAGCTCATAGGAGAGGATAGGAGGCGGGAATATTCTAGAAATATCTAGAATGAAGGAATATTCCCAGAACCTTATGAAGATTTCGCTAAATCTCACCCATCGTAGGTCAAAGTGGGCCTAGGTGCTCTGCAGAGTAGGCTTGAATGGGCCTAATTTCTCTGCAGTTCATTTACCCCTGACCAAGGCTATGCTGGTCCCTCAAGGAGTCATTTCAGGATGTCTTCAGGTTAGGAAACTCTTAGGAATGGTGGCATTCAATGTGATGACTTGTCTAGGGCATGTAGCAACTGAATTAGGGTTTGATTAGCCCTAATAGTACTGATCTGAATGTTGAGAGTGATGTGCCCAAATAGACCTGTAACAATTGTCCCCTAAAGCATGAAGTTGAAAATGATAATGTTGAGTGATATGCTTTACGATGTGATGAGGAGGTTCTGAAGCGGATGACGACCTGCATCAATTACAATACAAAATATCATGATATTTTGGATTTTTCATGAATTGCTGAGGGAAGGCATACCCATGCTCAACATATAAAATTTTCATTACATGTACATAAATCAGATAGTTGTCTACAGATATAGACCCATGATAGGATGACCATCTGTGTAAAGCCATTGTACATATGATTTAGTACTCGCTTGAAATTGCAGCCCGGATGGATGAAACTAGATCCGGGGTCTTCTATCTCGTTTAATCGTTAGTCTAACCATGTGAATATGTGATATGAAGTTGAACATGGGAAGACACTATTTGATTACCAGCCAATGATGTAAGTTGTTAACAGACACGAGATAAATCACCGATAATCATAATGATCCTCAAGGTACAATACATTTTGCATGGTGTGAATGGATGTTTTGATGTCGAACACCATACAAGGTCTTTCGGTCGAAGGTCAGTGATGTCAACCTATCACCAGAAGCGAGAAACCTACCATTGTTGTATGCAAGCCTCAAGGTACTGAAAGGGTGTTTCTAAGTCAAATTCTTGGATAATGTGCTGATGTCGACAAGAAGTGACTCGTCACAGGAGGGCCTTGATGTATCCCACATCAACAACATGAAATGAGTGTAATGATTTTAGGAGACAGAATGTGATTGATGACACAAGGTTCAGGAATGGTGATCATGAAAATGAAGGTTTATGAGTATTGCAAAGGATGAATTTAACTGAGTGACTTCTCTTGAACATGTCGGCGAAACTGAATGAATTGGTAGCATTGAACCAAAACCAAAGTAATGGATGGTATGATAGACTATAGGTATGATAACCATCAAGTAGGTTACCCAACCCAAGTAGTCACAAAGATGAAGTGAAAGTGTCATCTTCAAGAGCGACCTGCTACCATAAAGTGGTTTACCCATTTTCCATTTTCCCTAGTCATTGCTAACGAGTATCTCTTTATTTTTTAACAAGCTTGAGGAGGATAACATATGCTTGTAGTACAATTCCACCCTTAAGGTAAATCCATCACTATGTGATGTTTTAACTAGCCTAGCGAAGGTGAAATTCGGTCCTGTCATGATGGACAAGTATGTCGCTATTTGATGTTTTAATGAGTTTAACGACAATGAGAACTCACTCCTTTTTATGTTTAGAGAGTCTGAAAAGGGACAAAAAGAAAAATCCACAAGTTCTTTTTCGTAAATTTGTCTTTGAAGTCTAAAAAAGTGTAAAATAATACAAGAGAGAACCTTTTGACCAAGTTCGATCAACGTATTCCTTTTTCTTAAGTAATCTATCTCAGTCTAGAAAAGGGTTAAACTTATACTAAGTAGATGTCGTTTCCAATCCGTTAACGAGATGAAAAGGACAGGTGCTTGACAATCTTTTCATATTTCAAGAGTCTGAAAAGAGCTTAAAGAGGACTCCACCTAGAGGAATGAGTGGTGTCTAGGATAGAAACTAGTTCCGGTGATGTTGGAACTTCTCAAAACATGTTGATTTATGTGAAGAGGCTGGGTAATAAGACCACTCATTGCAACTGTTCCTTAAAAAGAGTAAAACAACCAAGTGAAAACGTATGATTGGCCAAGCAAATAGTGACAATGGAAGGAGAAAATCCAAGGCTCATTTGATGGAAGAGGCTGATAGAATGGCAATCACGAGGGTTAAAATGGAGATGGGTTCATTTTTACACAAGCTTGAACCATAGGGAACTATACTTGGATTCAATTTCATGTTTACACAACCTTGAAATGAAAAACTATGCTTGGATTTCAGTTTCATGTTTACACAAGCTCGAAATGAAAACTATGTTTGGATTCAGTTTCATGTTTACACAAGCTTGAAAGAAAAACTATGCTTGGAATTGGTTTACATGCCCCCAACATGATGACTCGAGACTAGGTGCATGCCCCCAAAGCTTCATTGCATTCACCTAAGTAGACTACTCATGGCTACCAGGTGGATGGAATGAGGTTCATTTACGAGATCAAGTGAAAGAATCGACTGGGATTTTATGAGATCTAATCAAAGACTCGGATTGGAACTTTACTCTAGGGGACCTTGTTTCATTTTTTAATTAGGTTGACACAGTAAAAGAACTCCTCATATTCCTTGTTTCATTTTTTAACGAGCTTGACTCAAGATGAGGAACTATGCTCATATTCCTTGTTTCATTTTTTAACGAGGTTGACACAAGACCAAGAACTATTCTCATATTCCTTGTTTCATTTTTTAACGAGCTTGACACAAGACAAGGAACTATGCTTATGGGACCTGTTTCATTTTTTAATGAGGGTGACACAGTAAAAGAACTATCCTCATATTCCTTGTTTCATTTTTTAACGAGACAAGGAACTATGCTCATGGGACCTGTTACATTTTTTAATGAGGTTGACACAATAAAAGAACTATACTCATATTCCTTGTTTCATTTTTTTACGAGATTGACACAAGACAAGGAAATATGCTCATATTCCTTGATCATGACCCATAAGAGGTCATGACTTCCAAGAGGTTCTCATCAGATGGGAGAATAATGCTCTGGAAGGGATACATAGCAAGGAATCTGTTAGAGAGATATGGTTCCGATGCCTCCATTACATAATGCACAACATCACAGAATTGATCGCCAGTTGATGTAGGCATGGGACGGGTTGCCACATAATTGACCCGTGGCAGGGAAGATACCATTGGGACAAAAGGACCATTTAGGGAAGACGGTTGACTGGAAGCCATATTTGGACCGGGAAATGAAAGCTGGTCAACAGTGACAATTTTTCCTTTATGAGGGAAACACATCACTTGAATGAGTGTTGAAACAATAGCTCCCATGTCATAAACATAGTCATGCCCAAGAAGTAAATTGTAATCTAAAGGGCCTAGGACTACCATCACATTGAGATAAATAGTTTTTCCTCCCAAAGTAATAGGAAACTGAGGAAGGATCCCTAATGGTTGACTGGTTCCTCCATTAAAAGCCAACAGATTCTGGGTAACAAGCACAAGTGGCGATGAAATGAGCGCCTGCCAAGTAGTGGAGGAAAGGATACTCACAAATGCACCTTCATCTATAATAGTGCCATATATAATCATATTATAAACTTGTACTATGATCTGTAAAGGCACATAAGAAGGAAGACGACATCCTGCCAGTTGATTCCAATCAAAGGAAGTGACCACACTACTTGGAGGGGGTACCATAAGAACGGGAGAAGTACCCCCTTGAGTTACGAGAATGGGAGGATTTTCCTCCAGTCTTGATGGAACAAGAGGGTTGCCTCCAAGCTCATTGGAATATGAAGAAACGAAAAGAGCCTGGGTGATATCATACTCACTCTCTACAAGAAAGGTACGATTAACTAAAGGTGAAATGGGGTCAACTATTTCCTCGATATGTGATTGGTTAGGTATAGACTCATGGGATTCACATTCAGAGAGAGTGGGTTTGACCAACGGTTGATTTGGGTCAGTGAATTCATCAAATAGTGAAGGATTAAGGGAGAGTCTCCTGTAACCAAATGGAAGTCCCTGCGGAGAAGCAAGACGGTTATCCAACACTTTTTTGGCTTCATCCAAATAGGGGAAAAGGTGAATGGGGTGATTCCCTTCACATAACCTACAGGGAAACTTAACTTTACCCTTATCTCCATGAACTTTACTTCCACTAGTTGACGGTGTGTCACTAGCATGATCTCTAGAAGTTGATGACACAGGATGATGTGAATGAGAAGACCATTCTTCTAAGATCTGAGGAATACCAAAACAATTTTGAAGAAGATGGTCTCTTGTACAAAGTTTGCAAGGATATCAAAGTTTGTGAGGCTTATTGGATGGTTTCTCCTCAAAAGTTTCATTCGAAGCAATGGTTGCTTGGTGCTTCTTCTTCTTCTTCTTCCCTTTCTTCTTCTTCTTAGCCACTTGGTTACTAGTGCCAATACCTTCACCAGGTGAAGAGGAAGAAGGGGAGGAAGAAACAACCGACGAAGAAGGAAAAGGGTCAACTTTAGCATCAACTGGAGGTTGATTTTGTCCAGTTGTAGGAATACTCGATTGTGGAGAAATCATGACATTTTGAACCAAGGAGGTTGAAAACAACCATACTGGCAAGCCAATGGTAAATCCTGGAAGGGATAATGTAGCCATATATGGAGCACCAATATTTTTGAAAGGAGGAAAAAGACTAGGATTCCCATCAAAATGAATTCCTTGATCAGTGGACTCTAGAGTTGTTGCCATATGATTCAACCTAAGATCAACTAAGGAGTGACATGGAGGATGTTATCCGCAATCAATTAATTTATTTTAATCAAAATAACATAACAAAACAAAAGAGGGATAATCTAGGCAAAAGGTTTACCAAGTAACTGTGAACTGCAATATACTGCCTCAGTAAACCAAGGACTTAACATACGTGTAGGCAATCTCCCCAAATGCTGTGTTCAGTGTATCACAATGTAAAAGGCGATCGACTCGGTTACCTAAGGATGGATATCAACCTAATGTAGTCCTCCCATATATACCCAAAAGTACGTGGAGGCCCAATCCGTGTTATTGTTGTCTAATGCAAAACCACACAGTGAGAGCATTCCTTTATATTTTACGTACTGTAATTCCGCCCTACATACCTAAAGGTACGTGGACAAGCTACGATATACTCATGTACGTGGAATGAGGTCACACTCGGAATGTATTGCAAACAAGTTAGAGACAATTGCTATGTTTTACGATGACAGAACACGTCTCTAGCCTAGAACCTCTAAATGTTTTTCGTTAGGTGACAATGCTCCATTAGGTTAATTGAGATAACTTTTAAGTTGATCTTGATTAAGAGTTTGTCTTTCAAGGTTCACCGCGTGATGTCTTTGAAATTCCTAGAATGCAATAAATATGATAAGCATTCTTTTCATTCAATTTGAACAATGAAAACCTTAGCTAATAGGGATAGAGCAATTAGATTCTTTTAATCAAAGAGCATAGAGCACATATGTTTCTGGGAAAACTAGTGTCTTTTCGATCTGCTAGTCCCACTAGGACTGGTAGCTATCCTAGAAACAAACAATCAAAGCAATTTGTGATTTCCTTTATGTATGATAGATAAGAGAGGAGCAAAAGGACCAAACTGGATCTTCTGCTTGACTCCTTGCTTGATTCCTCTCTCCCTTGATAGAGCTTGCGCCTCTTATCCTACTTATCCTGATCAGGGAATACCTGTAGAGACAAAGTAACAAAACACCATCAAAGCATCTTGATCTATTGTATCATAAACAATGTAGAATCAGAAATACATTGATCATACAATGGCATTCACAAATAACAACACTCACAAATACATGATTGTATGGAGTAAAATTCAAAGAACTTTATTAAAATAGAAGGGAGAATTACAACCCAACTGTCTAATCTAGCATCATCCTCCTAGCATCAAAGCCCTATTCATCTCACGAAAAGCAAGATCACCCAACAATACAATACTCTTTCTCAAATACAAAATATCAACACTTCCTTACAAATTACAAAATTTCAGCCTCTAGATCTCTCAGATGAGGGATCCATTTATAGATGTCTGCAAGGGTGTGAGTCAACTCTGGGTTTTTGATTAGTGTCATTCCACTTGTTGTTCTTAGTTCCACTTGGATATTTCTTGGATCTCTTATTCATCCCTGGACGAATTCAGAGAGGTAAGTGTCATATGAGAAGTTTATGGAAGATTCCATGAGCATCCACTTAGAAAACTGTCTCGAACATTTTTCCATCCTCGCTCATCACACCCCACAGAAGGCCTCTTCAGTATGCATCACACCTGGCTAGTGTAGAAGTCAGTATGCATCTCACCCTGACAGTGGAGCAGTTAGTATGGTCCAGTTTTGGCTAGTTCTGAGTGGTTTTTTAGGTGGAATTTTTGGGGAATTATGTAATCAGTTGACCATGATCCTTTATGCTATGAAACAACACTTTTAGGGGTTAAAGAGCCCTTGGTTTATCGACATATAAGATTGGGATTGTAGTGCCCAAATATGTCTATAACAGTGGCCCCCTAAAGAATGAAGTCGTAAATCTTTTGATGTCAGGTGAAATGCTTTATCATGAGGATTCGAGGTATTCGAGCTAGAAGGAGACTTGTATAAGATACAATACAATACATCATCATCATATTATTTTCATGATCTAGCTGAGGCGGGCATTCCCATGCTCAACTTTATAAATTCATTTTCATGTACATAGGATAGATAATTGTTTGCAGTTGCAGACTGGTGATTCTTCATATGAAGAGTCATCTTCCCTGGATTAGATGACTATCTGTGCAGCTTTTGTGTACATTTGATGTCTTTATATCCCTGAATATATCGCAACCCGGATGGATGAAAATAGATCCAGGGTCTTCAAAAACTCGTTCAATCTTCGCCTGATGTACAAGTTGATCCATGTGAAAATATATTCTGAAGTCGAACATGGAAAGACACCACCTAATTACCAACCAATAATGTAAGCTGTTAACATGCACGAGAGGAATCATTGATAATGATAATGACCCTCAAGGTACTACAATACAATTCACGTGGTGTGAATATATGATCCGATGTCGAACACCACGCAAAATCTTTCGGTCGAAGGCCATTGATGTAAATCTGTCGCCGGAAGTGAGAAACTTGCCATTGAGGCATGCAAGCTTCAAAGTACTGAAAGGGTTGTTTCTAAGTCAACTTCTTGGATAATGAGTTGATGTTGACAAGAAGTGACCCGTCGTAGGAGGGCCTTAATGTATCCCACATCTACGACACGAAACGAAGCAAATAATTTTCTGGAGGTGAAAACGATCTGATGATACAAGGTTCAGGAATGGCGGTCATGAAAAATGGAGGTTGAAGGTATTGCAGCGGATGAGGCATTGACTGGATGGTGAATTTTCTGAATGAATTCTCTTGAACATATTGGCGACACTGAGATGGATTGGTAGCGTTAACCCCAAAAGATGGATGGTATGGAGGACCAATGGTGATATGACCGGTGAACGAAATAACCCAACCCGACTCAATCATGGCGATGGAGTGAAAGTGCCATGTTCAAGAGCGACTTGCTACCATAAAATTCTTCAATTTTTCTTCCCTTTTTCCCCAGTCATTGCTGACCAGTACCTCTTTATTTTTGTCAAGCTTGAGGAGGATAACATATGCTTGTTCTATAATTTTCCCTTCGGGCAAACCTGTCGCTATGTTTTAGCGAGCCTAGCGACAGTGAAACTCATTCTTGTCTGGGTGGACAAGTTTGTCGCTATTGTTTTAACGAGTTTAACGACAAAGACAACTCGGTCCTTTTCATGTTTAGAGATTTTGAAAAGGGACGAAAAGGAAACTCCAACAATTCTTTTTCATAGCATAATCCATTAGGTCCGAAAAAGATTAAAATAATAAAAAAGGGATGAGTTTTTGATAACTTTAGCGAGTCGAAAAGACAAGTGCTCAATCTTTTTTGTTAAGATAATCCCTCAGGTTCGAAAAAGATTAAAATGTACAAGAGGGATGGCGCTTCCAATCACTTTAGCGAGCTGGAGAGGCCAATAGCTCGACAATATTTTCATATTTAGCGAGTCTGAAAAGAGTTTAAAGGGGACTCATTTTTTGAGGAATGAGTGGCATTTAGGGTAGCAACTGGTTCCAGGTAATCTTGGAACTTCTCAAAACATGGTGATGTGAAGAGGGTGGCTAACATGACCACTCATCGCATCTGTTCCTCAAAATGGTAAACAATCAAGTGGAAGCGTATGATTAGCCAAATAGATGGAGGTGATGGAGGAAACACAACCAAGGTTCAAAAGGCTGATATAATTTGTGATCACAAGGGTTATTTACCAAAGGTGGGTTCTTTTTTTAATGAGCTTGAACTCTGGGGAAACATATGCTCAATGGTAGGTTTATTTTTTAATGAGCTTGAACCATGCGATAACATTGCTCATCGAAGTGGTCAAAGATTTTTACTGTTTAGCACATGATATTCTTTCGACGGTCGTTTAACCTGCTCGATCACTCCATCAAATTGATTAGAAATACATAAAATGAAATAAAACTACCATTTTACTTGAAGTACGTGAATAATAACATAAAAAGTAGCTTTAACTTTCATTTTCATTATTTCATTTTGAATTTGAGATTTTGGAGCTCTAGAGTGGTTTTCCCCCTCAAATTCTGATGGACCATTCTCCGTGCCGTCAGGACCAGGTAGGAGCTATCCCTGAGCTCTGCATTTTCATTCCATCCTATTTTGAGCAAGTTTTCCTATTCTTCTAGGCCCCTAGGGTTTGAAGAACTCGTTCTCCCATCATCGCACCTATCCCACATCAAAAGAAGCGATGCATACTGAGTTGTACAATGGCCAGTCAGTATGCATCTCACCTTGTTCAAAGGTAGGGTACGATGGGTGCAAAAGGGAAACTTTGCACAGTGATTTCTCATGAAATTTTTGGCTGTTTTTGCTCAAATTTGGATCCTAACTTATATTTTGTCTTTGTTTCAGATATTTGTTGGGTCAAGATGGTTGTTACATGGCGTGAACGTGAACATGAAGAAGAGGACATGATTGTTTTACATGATCAGGGCACAGTTACTGCATTACGAAACTGTGGTTTGCTCAAATTCTTCCGCATATCTAGCATGAGGCAACAAATCAGTTTGTTGCAATATTTTCTCAATGCTTGGGATCCGATCGACCAGGTATTCCAGATCAGAGGAAAATCTATTCCATTGACAGTTTAGGATATTTACTTTCTGACGGGGTTATCGAGATGGGGTGCCCCTCTTTCACTATCAGGATCTGCCCGTGGGGGTGAATCTGTGAGAGATTATATCTGTCAGTTTTGTAGAGATGGATCTTAGCCTAGTAGAGATGGAAAGATCAATATCCATGATGTCACTGATCGACCCTTGAGGACCATATTATTTACTTTTGCTATATTGGATGGTAGTGTTGCTCTTCATTTTGAAAACAGATCTTACATGTAGTATGCCTTAGAATGCCTGGAACCAAAGGTGTTCAACTGGTGTGAGGCAGTACTTCCTGTTATAAAAGAACAATTCTCCAAGGTAAAGAATGGAAGATCCAAGAATTTTGGCTACGGTTCCATATTGACTTCTTTTTCCTTGGAGAGGATTCCATTGATGCAGCCTCAATATATTTCACAAGGATTGCTAGCACCGAGGGAAACACGGATGCAAAGATGTGTCAATATTATCGCCATACATGTTGGTTATTCAAAAATTTCTTTCTCTGATGCCTTCTTTGAGTGGTTCGACTGTTAGGAGATGGTCTTTGTGGAGTATCCATATGTCGGGATGGATTTCTGAGGCGACTCGGATTTGGTGTTACTGGCTGGAGAGCAGTGGAGTGCAATAGGTAAAATGTTTTGACCATATCTTTGTTTATTAGTTTTATAATGTTTTTCTGTTTTTAAAATATTATCAAGACTAATTGAACTCATATGTGTATGTAGATATTGGGCCAGTGCGACCAGTGGCATGCCTGCGGGTGGCCGCTGACGCTCCAGCAGGAGAGGCTGTAGGGAGGGCCGTCCTTCGAGATCTGGACATCTCAGATACCCTGGCAGTGCTGTAGGATCAGGTTGAGGACCTTACTCTCGGTATTCAGGATGTTAGGACCGATGAGTTACCCCTGAGGTTACAACGCCACACTACTGGTGTGTCGAGTCGATGGACCCGACTCTTGTGTATGATCGCATAGGCGGTGACATGTTATCACCAGCATCATTAGTCTAGGATGCTTCTCTGCATTAATTTTGAGTTTCTTGGTCATGTGACCGATTTTGTCTTAGACACAAAACATTTTGTAAAAACTGTAAAAAGTTATATATTTTTGATTTTCAGAGTTTTATTCTGGTTAAGTTATGCAATCCTGATGCAAATATTAATGTAAAATGCTTTCTTTACAAATGCTGCAAATGTCTATCTAACACATAGTTTGCTAATGAATCAGTTAATGTGTTTAAATTTATGGAAATATGTTGATATTGAATAGAATCAAACTGTCTTTCCAAAATCTTGACTCTTAGGAACATGCGATAAATAGTTGGGTTCCGAACATAATACACACCAGTAAGCTGTAGAATGACGAGTTATGAATCTAGCCTGACAACGAGTCAACGTATACCACATGAAATGGAATCAGAGAGAAGTTCAATCAATGTGCTATATTTAGTGATGTTGTTTGTCGACCGACCAATACATATCCCCCTGAAACTCACTAACTCACTGCTTGGAGTGAAAATGGCCCAGGCCGCAGAAGATAGATTCCGTGTACTACGACTAGCTCTGTCGGCATACCCAACCAATGGTTCCGAAAAGTCTAACATCTGCAATCAAATGCAAATTGGATTACCTAACTAGAATGACAACTCTTAAAAGAAAACAAAAATGTAACAAAAGTATATATACAAAGAATGTACTACACTTAATCAAGCATAGTAACGCTTAAGATACAACTCGTTTCAGGGCTGCGACAGTGGAATCCCATCATAATTGACCAACTCGTAGGCTCCTTTTGTCAATACTCATTTAAAAATGTAGGGGCCCATCCATAATGGTTCAGATTTTCCTGCTCCCAATTTGTTAGAGTCTTGATTGTAAAGTAGGACAGGGTCACCTTCTGAGAAGACACGAGGCTTGAAATTTTTGTCAAATTGCACCTTGACACATTTCTTATGTGCTTCATTAGCCAGCACAACATCACGACGGGTTTCATCCAAATGGATTAATTCCAAGAAACGAGCCTCTTCCTCCAAAGTTTCGTGAAGCAGATCAATTGTGAGCCTGAGAGATGAAATTTCGCACTGAATTGGTAAGACATCTTCTAGACCATACACCAACTGAAAGGAGTAAATCCAGTTGCATTTCTCACCGAAGTCTTATATTCCCATAGAGCTGAGTGCGAGATTAAATGCCAATTCCGTTGTGGACTCCAATCATTCTCTGCAGCATGCACTTAAGGACTTTGTTGATCGCCTCAACCTGTCCATTAGCCTGCGGATAATATGGAGTAGAACTATCATGGGACAATCCTAATTTGGCAGTTAATTCAACCATCATGTGATTGCAAAAATGCGATCCATGATATTGACTATAGCCCATGGAACACCGAATCTAGAGACTACATGATTGAAAAATAAAAGAGCAGCTGTTTTGCCGCTATTGTTTAATGTAGACATCGCCTCAGCCCATTTTGTAAAATAGTCGACAGCGACTATAATATACCCATGCCCCTCGCCCAAGGTGGGGTTACATGTCATAAAATCAATGCCCCATTTAGCGAATGGCCCAACAACAACTATTGAATGCAGTGGTGTAGGTGGTAATCTGGTTTTACGATCAAAAATCTGAAAAGCATGGCAACTTCTGACTGCAATTATGCAATATTTGAATATAGTGGGTCAGAAGTAACTCGCTTGTAAGATATTTTGTGCAGTAGCGTAACCAGATAGATACCCCCCACACGCACCTGAATGACAGTCATTCAAAACTTTTTCGGCCTCCTCATGCGTGAGGCACCTTCATAGAACTATATCGACACCACGACGATAAAGTGTATCACCGACGATCATGTAGTCTTTTGCTTGGTATCAAATACATCATTGTTCTGAGTGAGAGGTGTTTGGCCTAAAAGTTTGGGTTTGGAGATAGATCAATATATCTCCATACCACGGATCGCTTGACGATATTAGAAACATAGTTTCATCCACAATTGATGCTTTAGATGTTAAATCGTTGGATGACGATGGAAGGTCAAAGATGAGGGACTTCTTTGATTTGGATTTGGTGAATTCCAGATAAAACTATTGCAAAATGGCTATCCATTTGGAATATTTCCCCCCTAGTAATTGATGCGACAGAATGTAGGTCATAGGGTTGCAATCTAACACAATGGTAGTTTTGTGAAAGAGTATATAGTGTCGAAATCTTTGTACTGCTTGAACAGCTGCTAAAGCTAGCTTTTCAACATAGGAGTATTTTCTTTCTGTATCATTTAAGTTTTGACTTAAATAATATATAGGATGTTCTATTCCATCATTTTCTTGCACTAAAACCATAGCAATGGTTGTATCTGTGGCGGCAAGATATAGGTTAAAGTATTTTTGATAGTCAGGAGCATACATTAATGATGCCTTTATCAGGGAATCTTTTAAAGCATCAAAGGAAGCTTGCGCAACCTGATCCCAGTTGAAGGGTACTTCTTTTTTCAAAGACGCGTATAACCTTTAGCAAGTTCAGCGTAATGTGGAATGAGCCTCCTCAGAAAGTTCACTTTCCCTTGGAGTTTTTGAATTTGAAGAAAATTTGAAGGTGGAGGCATGTCAAGGACTGCTTGAACCTTACATGGGTCGAGTCTAATTCCATCCTTAGAAACTACAAAACCAAGTAGTCGACTGGAAACAACACAAAATAAACACTTGTGTGGATTGAGTCGTATCTTGTGGTGTCGACAACGTAGAAATATGGCTCTCAAATTTTGCAGATGAGCAATCCGCTTTCGCGAATGAGCCGGTAAATCGTCGAGATATGGTTGAACGATGTGCTTGATGTCATGGAAGGCATAGTTCATTGCCCTCTGAAAAGTTTCCCCTGCGTTCTTCAAACCAAAAGGTTACTTGTAGTATGCGAATGTGCCCCATGGACATATAAATGCAATCTTTGAATGGTCCTGTGGGCGGATATTGATTTGATTGTATTCAAAAAATCCATCCATAAATGAAAATATTTTTCATCCGACACATTCATCAATTATCCGGTCGATAAAGGGTGTAGGATAGTTGTCCTTTGGACAAGCTTGATTTACATCCCTATAATCGACGCACACTCTAATTGTTCCTTGTTTTTTCATTACAGGAACAATGTTCGATACCTAATCAGTGAGAGGAACAGAGTAAATGAAACCAACATGTAAAACTTTTTCAACTTCTACCTTAATGGTAGCGGCTTTCTTTGGGTGAACCAGTCGAAGCTGTTGTCGCATTGGTTTGACATCTGGATACATCTTGATCTCATGTTCAACTATGCTCGAGTCAATGCCTGGAATTTATTCATATGACCATGTAAAGACATCTCTGAATTTGTGAAAGAGAGTGCAGTAAATTTCCAGTTTTGATGAAGAACATGATTTGCCAACATGAATATTCTCTACAACATTAGGTTTGGTTGAGATATTAATGGCTATAGTTTCTTTGATATTCGACAGATTTTGCTTGGAATCCACTGTATTTACAGTATTTGATAGAAAATCAAAGACTAAAGGATGATTAAGGTCGCTTGAATAATCTACATTATTATCTTGAATGCGAGAACGATGGTGGTAATCTTTCCACGGTGTCTCTCCTATCATCATAGACTAAATGATTCCTTCGTCTATAGAATGTGTACGAGACCAAGGATTGGAAGAGGTACCATACTCTAGAGACCTATCTATCCAAACACTCACTGGGTGTTGATTTGGGTTCACAGCCCAGGCCCAGAAAATTGATTGCTACAACGATTCTATGGGGCTTGGGGGCGACACCTCGTGATTATCCACACTATCAAAATGGTCAAAGTTCTTCTTAATCTTTGATGATGTAGAAGATATCATATGACAAGTTTCCACTGTGGCCACTTCCACCAGATTACTTGGAGGTGGAAGGGAAAAATTACCCATTAAGGAAGGGTCTTTTAGGAGACCTACTCCGACATGTTGAAGCGATTGAGAACTTCCATGGATCAATGGAATGCTTCCTGTAGCTTGTGAATTTTTGGGGAAAAATGTTAGTTGCTCAATGATTGTAATTCCACCTTGGAAGGGAAATGCAATCTTTCTAAAATATGTTGACACAACGGAGGCCATAACATAAATCCAGGGCCTTCCTGGCAAGATATTGTAGTCAAGGTTTCCATCAATGACCTCGACTTCAATTTATACTGCCTTTCCCCCCAGTTCAACTTTCAAGTTACTTAATATCCCATACGACGTTTATGTTCTTCCATCGAATACTTTTAATGTCGTTGATGATCGTGACAAGGGTGGTGAGCCTAAAGTTTTCCAGCAACTCATCGACATAATACATGTAGATGCCCCCTCATCAATGATTATTCGATGAACAATTTTATTGAGGGCTTTTACCTGTATAAGGAAAGCGAGTTGTACCGGTAATTGAGGTTCATATCCTTTATGGTTAAAAGCCACAAGATTGGAATCCGCTGGGTCAATCCCACCTATTGCTGATAACAAAGCCTGCTTTTGGCAAGGGCAATTTTGCAGTACTTCAAATGTCGACATAGCAGATGGAAATTAAGCCAAATATTCCACTATATTATAATTCTGTGCTGCTCGAGCATGAGGATTAAATGTCAATTTATGTACTACTCCCTTTGGCGGCTGTATAGTTAGTTTAGGAATGATGGGCGGAACAACTTTTGGCAAAGTTTTTGTCGAGCTACTGGGTTGATCTGTAGCCTTGTTGTTCGACAACGGTGGATTCCTATAATCTTTATTCCTTGTCGATATCAAAGCATCATTTTGCTGTTTCAAGATGGATAACATAAGCACTTGGGATGGGGAAGCTTGATCGATATAAACCAGATTGGTTTCTGGGCTCAGAAACAGATTAGTCAACACCGCCGAGGTATTTGAAGTTTTTAAAAATTTCAAAATCTCCACTCGATGTGGACAATCTTTCGTCAAATGCTCATTGCCTTTTTATGTAGGCTAGAAATGACCAAACTACAAAGCTAAAAAACACTAAAAAGCTAAGGAACTATTGAGGTTAGGTAGGATGTTTTCTTCAACAACTTAGACAAAAACCTTTCCTTTGCCTTTTCCGTAGCGCAGACAATGGTGAGTGGTGGATTAGACCAATCACCTAACCTAAGAAGTTAAAAAACTAAAAAGTTAAAAAAACTAAAAAGCTAAAAAATGAAATTGGTCATTTTTTTCTTGCATAAAAAGGTTTGCATGCTCCCAGGCATCAAAAGAGAGTCTCCAAGAAACTTACTATGGTTAAGAAGGATTATTTTCTGTCAGTGGTTAGACAAAACACTTCCTGTACTTTGTCTGTAGAATAGCGTGAAAGGTGTTCGTCCACCAAATAGACAAGTGCATGCCTCCTAAGCTTTGTTTCATTCACCAGAATACTCGCGGTAATTAGGTGGATGAAATGAAGGTTGAAGAGACACTCTTGATGCAAAAGGACCATATAAAGATGATGCTTGACTTGAAGCTGTGTTTGAACCGGGGAACAAAAGCTGGTCAATAGTGACAATTTTGCCTTCATGTGGGAAACACATCACTCAAAAGAGTGTTGAAACAATAGCTTCCATGTTGTAAACATAGTAACGTTCGAGGAGTAGATTGAAATCTAATGGTCCTTGGACTACGATCACGTTCAAGTGAATGGTTTTCTTCTCAAAGTTATCAACAACTTGGGAAGGATCCTTAATGGTCAAGTGGTTCCTTTATTAAAGCCTGACAAATTCTGTGTAACAGGCATAAGAGATGGAGAACCAAGTGATTTTCAAGCAGTTGAGGAAAGGATACTCACTGAAGCCCCTTCATCTATGATAGTGCAGAACACGATCATTTTGTAAACTTGTACTATGATTCGGAATGGTACATTATAAGGAAGGCGAGATCTTGCTAGTCGATTCCAATCAAAGGAAGCGATTAGACTGCTTGGAGGGGGTACCAAATAAACGGGTGAAATTACCCCTTGAGTAGCGGGAATTGGGGGATTCTCTTCCTATTATGAAGGAACGGATGGATTGCCCCCAAGTTCATAGGACTCTAAATTGACAAAAAGAATTTGAACAATATCGTTCTCACTCTCTTTGGGAATGATATCATTTGAAGGTGGACCTTCTGAAGGCAAGACTGGGTCGACTGCCATCTCGACTTGTTGACTTTGGTCTGGTGTGGATTCAGAAGATTTACTTTCAACGATAGGTGTTTCGACCGACAGTTGAGTTATGTTAGTCAGATTCTCAACTAGTAAAGGACTTGAGGTGAGTTTCTTGTATCTAGATGGAAGTTGCTGCGGTGAAGCAGGACAATTATGCAAGACTCTTTTGGCCTCATCCAAAAAAGGACAACGAGGAAGACGATCGTCCCCTTCACATAATTCACATGGAGTTCTGACCTTTCCTTTCTATCCAAGAATTTCATTTTCACTAGTTGATGGTGTGCTGTCAACATGATCACCAGAGGTTGATGACATCAGATGGTGTGAACAGGGAGACCATTCTCTCAAGATCCACAGAATGCAAGGACAATCTCGATGAAAATGGTTTCCTTTGCAAATTAGACAAGGATATTTTGGAGATTTAGTGTGTGTATTTTCACTAGATGATTCATGGTTGCTCCCTTGCTTAACTGACTTCTTCTTCTTCTTCTCTTTTCCTTTCTTCTTCTTCTCAAGCACTTGGTTACTAGCATCACTATTTTCACCAAGTGAAGATGAAGAAGGGGAGGGAGAAACAAACGAAGAGGAAGGTGAAGGGTCAACTTCAGTATCAGCTGGATGTTTATTCGATTGCTGAGGAATCACATTATTTTGAACCACAGAGGTTGAGAACAGGCACATTGGCAGGCCGATAGTCAGACTTGGCAGAGACAATGTGGCCATATGAGGTGCACCAATACTTCCCCAAGATGTAAAAGGGCTAGGAATCCCCTCAAGATGGATTCCATGATTGGTAGACTCCATTAACTCAACTTAAGATCAATGAAGGAACATAGATGTTATTTCGAATTTAAATAAATTTTAATGACGCTTTGACACAACTTTGTTTTTTCAATTTTAAGAGTCCAGAAAAAGCTAAAGATGACTCTAGTCCCCTTCGATTTTTAATGATCCTGAAGTGACAAGTGCTCAGATGGACCTTTTCTTTTAAGGAGTGGAAAAGGAACGAAAGTGACTACTCTGGAGATCTAGACAGAGGGATTACCAAACCAATCGCAAAACTGCAAAATACACCTTGGTGATAAATAAAAGAGAAATTACCAAGAACTTATGTACGACAGTCAATCTTCCCGAATGCTGTGTTCAGTGCATTGCGATCGATAGGGCGGGAGACACGGATCCCTATGGATAGAGGATATAAGCCTATTGTGGTCTCCCAATATATACTCGACGATACGGGGAGCACAAGTCCGTGCTAGCACTTGTCGTATCAAAGAGGAGGAATCACCCAACCTTTGATGAAAATGATAGTTACTAGATTTTATGATGCCGGAACACGTCTCTAGCCTACACCTCTAGATGTGTTGTGTTACGTTCCAAAGCGTTGTTAAGTTCAGCGAAATTTATTTTAGAGTTGATCTTGCTTATAATTTTGTCTTTCAAGGTTCACCACGTGATGTAAATGTAAAATTCCTAAATATGCAATCTAAAATTATAAACAATCGTTATTTATTTTTAGTAATGAAAATCCTAGCTACTAAGGAAAGAAGATTGCGATTCTTTCAAACAGAGAGAAAACAACACACACTAAATGCACTTTTCCTAAATCATTTTTTGCACACAGTCTAAATGCAAATGCAAATGCATGTATTTGTTTTCATTCCCTTAATGTGAGAAATGCCAAAAAGGAAAACTGAGTATAGATCTAAAATATTTTCTTTAAAGCGACATTTCGACAATTTCTCTTCAAAATGAAAGGAAGACTAAATGACACTTTTAGATTTCGAATAGAAAATGCTTTCGACACTTCAAAATATCAACAAATCAAATCAAAATACATGACAAAAGGTTCTATCGACTACCCAAGGAAGGAATACTCAACGACACTTCACTTTTTGATACAAAACGCTAGTTATGACACTGTTTTGCATCAAAGCGACAGTCCGATTTTATCAACTTTTCGACAACGGATTGCAAATGATGGAAAAATACATAAAAAAACTTGCTAATCCTAATCAATGGAGGCTGAAATATGTAAAGCAAAGAGGCTTCAAAAATGAGGTACTGTTCATAAGCAGCAAAACAACTGAACAAAGCTGAAAACAGGGACAAAAAACCCAAATTTCAAGGAGAGAAATAGGACTACTCAGTCATCGCACCTGTGCTTCACAGAAATAGGGATGCATCTCACCTGCGACACTTGGTAAGTGAGATGCATATTGGCTTCCAGTGACAGACAGTGTGATGGGCCAGGGAGTGCAACTGAAGTGGGTTTTGGCTCAAATTTGCAGCTGAATTCACTGAGTTAAGCGAAGCTATTATGGACAGTAAAGAACAAAGTACAGGGGTATGATCTTGGAAGGTTATTGAGCTACCAACATGGCATCTAGAATGTTCATAATTCAGATGTTCAAATCATAAACTAAACCAGAGATTGACTGAAGCAGCATTCATCTACTTCGCAATTGTAGAGCAAAAGCCGTTCGAAGGTTATCTGGCTAACTTCAGGCTTCGTATATAGTTTATAAAACAAATAATCAACATCAAACAAACAAACTATTCGATCCCCAGCGGAGTCGCCATTTTGTTTCTGGGAAAACTAGTGTCTTTTTTATCTGCTAGTCCCACTAGGATTAGTAGCTATCCTAGAAACAAACAATCAAAGCAATTTGCGATTTCCTTTATGTATGATAGATAAGGGAGGAGAAAAAAGGACCAACCTGGATCTTCTACTTGACTCCTTGCTTGATTCCTCTCTCCCTTGATAGAGATTGCGCCTCTTCTCCTACTTATCCCACTCAGTGAATACCTATAGAGACAAAGTAACAAAACACCATCAAAGCATCTCGATCTATTATATCATAAATAATGTAGAATCAGAAATACATTGATCATACAATGGCATTAAAAAATAACAACACTCACAAATACATGATTGTATGGAGGAAAACTCAAAGAACTTTATTAAAATAGAAGGGAGAATTACAACCCAGTTGTCTGATCCAGCATCATCCTCCCAGCATCAAAGCCCTCTTCACCTCATGAAAAGTAAGATCACCCAACAATACAATACTCTTTCTCAGATACAAACTATCATCACTTCCTTACAAATTACAAAATTCTAGCCTCTAGATCTCTCAAATGAGGGATCCATTTATAGATGTCTGCAAGGGTGTGAGTCATCTCTGGGTTTTTGATTAGTGTCATTCCACTTGTTGTTCTTGGTTCCACTTGGAGATTTCTTGGATCTCTTACTCATCCCTAGGCGAATTCAGAGAGGCAAGTGTCATATGAGAAGTTTCTGGAAGATTCCATGAGCATCCACTTAGCAAACTATCTCAGAAATTTTTCCATCCTCGCTCATCGCACCCCACAAAAGGCCTCTTCAGTATGCATTGTACCTGGCTAGTGTAGAAGCCAGTATGCATCGCACCCTGATAGTGGAGCAGTTAGTATGGTCCAGTTTTGGCCTGTTCTGAGTGGTTTTTCAGGTGGAACTTTTGGGGAATGGTGTAATCAGTTGACCATGATCATTTAGGGTATGAAACAACACTTTTAGGGGTTAAAGAGCCCTTGGTTTATCCACATATAAGATTGGGATTGCAGTGCCAAAATATGTCTATAACAACATCTAATGCAATTTCCTTAAACTATTCCTACAAGCATACACAACATTTTTAATGCACAATGCATGTTTTTCTTTTCAATTCCCTTAATGTTTAGAAGAAAAAAAGGAAACTAAATGCACATACAAATCAGTCAATACTTTTCTTCAAGAAACGAAGACTTTACGACATTTTCTTTTGCAAAGAAATGAAGACTTTATGACACTTCCTTTTCAGAAAAGACTAATCGATATACACTAACTTTGACAATGAATTGATAATGATAAAGAAATCACTTAAGAAACACTAAACAATCAAGGCCAAAGTAGGGCTAGGAAAGGAAACACAAATTGATTTCATAGACACAACAATCATTGATCTTTCAGCAAGCACAGATAGAAGGAAATTTGGAAAAAACCAAACCAAAGGTAGGATTTTTTTACCTAAGGAGGATCAACGCAGTCGTGAATGGGAGACAGTGCACTTCAGAGCATTGTCATCAAGCCAAGGGTGCTCTACAGCGCACTGTGTCTAGACCAAGCCTGCGCTGGTGCCAAAGATACCATTCAAGGGACATTCAAGCACAATTTTTGACCAAAAAACACTTCAAAAAGGCTAAAATAAGATCAATGGAGGCAAGTAAAGTCTACTAGAGTGTACTAGGATGAGGGTAAGCCACCAAGAAGGACATTCATTCCCCAGTATGGTCGCCAATTTGTTATGTGGAATTTTTCATCTATGGATAAACACAACTTCCCTAAGTGGGTAGCTACACTTAGAAAAACAGAATTAAATAGTTTAACCTTTTCCTATAGAAGATAAATAAGACAAGGGACCTACTTGTTATCTTTCGCTTCCCTTTGTCTCCTTTGAATAGCTCTCGTCGCTCCTTCTCAAACTGAATTCGCTTGATCAGTACCTGCAATCATAAATAGAGGACAAAAACCAATCAAAGCAAGAGATCTATCTACTATAAGCAAATGGAATCGAAAGCATTTACACATATAATCATCATACATAAAGACAAGAATATGGGAAAAGGTGTAAACAACTTTATTAAGTAGAAGGAAGAGTTACAACCAAAGAAGTACAATCCCATGTCACTCATCTAGATTGAGTTCCATCCTTCATCACACCAAAAGCACAACACTTTGGCAGCATAACAATACTTTCTTATGATCTCAAACCTCAAACCAACAGTATCTCCTTACAATTCTTCAGAGTCCAGCCTCTTGATCACTATGATGAGTGCTCAATTTATAGGGAAATGGAGGTGGTTTTTTCATAAATTGGGCATTGAATGGATTTCCAATTTGGGAGTTAGTTTCCATAGAGGAAGGGATGAGAGGATAGGAGGTTATTTGATTCATTCCCTATCCAATTTCGAGCTCATAGGAGAGGATAAGAGGTGGGAATCTTCTAGAATGATCTAGAATGAAGGAATATTCCCAGAATCATATGAAGATTTCACTCAATCTTGCCCAATGCAGGTCAAAGTGGGCCTAGGTGCTCTACAGAGCAGACTTGAATGGGCCTAAGTGCTCTACAGCGGATTTACCCTTAACCAAGGCTGCGCTGGTCCCTCAAGGAGTCATTTTAGGATGTCTTCAGGCCAGGAAACTCTTAGGAATGATGGCATTCAATGTGATGACTTGTCTAGGGAATGTAGCAACATAATTAGGGTTTGATGAGTCCTAATAATATTGATATGAATGTCGGGAGTGATGTGCCCAAATAAATCTGTAACACACCCAGAAGGATCTTCTTCTTCCTTTGCATCCACTTCTTCTACTGCTAGTCGACATAGACCGTGGCCCTTGATTTTGTGAATTGGTTTGAACTCTAGATTGTACTCCTACAACCCAGTCATCTAGTTCACTCTTCTCTCACCCATCTCTTTTTTAACAAACAATGATCTAACCACTAGGTGCAGACCAAATATAATACAATGATTTTGAAAAGATGGGGTTGGAAGTGTTTCACCGCTTTTATACTACGTAAGCTTGTTTACCAATGGAGAGATAGTTGAGTTCATGTCCTTGAAGACTAGCACTCATAAAGACATTGGCTGCTCGTTGTTATGATCATCATTTTGCATAATCACAACATAGAGAGAAGTGTCAGAAGAAGATGTAGAGTAGAAAATATTCGGTGAAATTTGGGCTGTATGGAGCAGGTGTTTCAATGATATATTTCTTGATATAGGATAATGCATACTTTTCCCTTTCATCCCATCTTTAGATTGCGTCCTTCTTTACCATCTCCTGTATTGGCTTGACTATCTGAGCGTAATCGGAGATGAACTTTCGGAGGAAGTTGATTTTCCCCAGGAAGGACTACATAGCTTTCTTGTTTGCTGGGAAGGGAATTCACGTGATTGTTTTGACCCTTTCAGGGTCTACTTTAATCCCACTTTTTGCAATGATGTGGACCAATAGATTACTCTCAGACACTACAAAAATACTCTTCTTAGGATTAACATATATCCCGTATTTGCGACATTGCTCGAAAGTTTTCCGCAAATGGTGTATGTGGTCATATCTCTTCTTAGAAAATATTATAACATCATTGAGGTAGATCACCATGTTTTTTCCAATCAATCCACAAAATGCAATGTCCATGGTGTGTTGAAATTCCACACTAACATTAATAAACCCAAATGGAATTCTCTTGAATGCGAACATACCCCACTTAGTACAATATGTTGTTTTAAGTCTGTCAGGCTCTGAGATTAGAACCTGATTGTATCGCGAATACACATCCAATAAAGAAAACATTTTCAACCCCAATAATGTTTGCAGTATCTGCTCCATAGATGACATGGGGTAGTTGTCTTTGTCCGAGGTGTGGTTCAAGTTGTGGAAATCAACACATAAGCGGATTTCCCTGAAATTCTTCCTCATTGGGACCAAGTTCGATACCCAGGTAGAATGTCACACTTTATATATGATCCGAGCATCCAACAACTTCCTTAACTCCTTTTGAATGAGATTCTCAAGCATAGGATGTACCTTCCATATCTTTTGTTGGAATGGATTGGCCCCTTCTTTGATTGGAATTACATGTTGGATAATTCACGTGTCATAAGTTTTGAGCTTGTCATACGTCCATACGAACAAATCTCGATACTGCTTGAATAAATGGACAAAAGCTTGCCACTCCTTTGGTGTGCAACAAGTACCAAGATTGACATACTTCAGATCCTTTTATGTTCCCAAATTTATCTGCTCATGCGACAACGTTGAGCTATGGGTCTTTGTATTAACTGGCCCTCAGAAGCAATTCTGCAAGTCATACAAATTTTTTAATGATACCGCGCCTTTTTGAATGAGGTTTCCTTTACTTGTGCTATCTGCATCTTGTAATGCCTTTTTGTGCTCATATTCATCGCTCGCTGTCTTTGAATACACAAACATTCACCATAAAATGCAGTATCTGTTGGTAATCACTGAAAATGCGTAAATTAGTAATATTTTTAGGGATGAATGGCTTATAAAGAATTTCTATAGAAAAAGCATCCCTAAGTGGTGTCAACCTAGCATCAACATTTTCCAATGCATCCACAGTTGTGTTACACATTCTAGGAACAAATATAATATTAAAATCTTGGAAATGTGAAATCAAACGCCATACCTCTTGTTGGTAACTTTTTAGACGAGGTGACACACAATGTATGGTATAACGTACCTAACATACAATAATTTCTAAGTCACCTATTGCCTTAAGAACCACAACATTGAGGTTGATGACTCTTTGTAAAACTACTATGAGTGCTTTTTACTCCACAGTGTTGTTCGTGCACTCAAATTCCAAGTGGCTAGAGATTATATGTTTTCTTTGTCGTGGTTCTATTAAAATGCAACTAGCTCCAGAGTGCTCCTACATTTTGTAACCATCAAAATAAAAAGTCCACATATCATATGTACAAGGTCTACATACTACACTTGTACTATTATTATTACTACTACTAACTATACAAACATCATTTTCACCAGTTGGATTAGGAAGGAGCTCTAACTGTGTATCTGGTGGGACTGGGTATGGCTAAGTGAGATAAAACCCCAGTTTAATTTATAAAAAGAAATTTCCAAAATAAAGGTTTGTGAAATACATTGACTCATTTTCACCCTCTAAGGGAGTTACCGCGTGTTTCATATATCACTCTGAGTTCACCTGGATCTGATTGTTTCTACCCTTATACATAAGCCACAAATGCGACCAGTCCATTGCAAAGTACCCCTGCAACTTGCTGAACTAGTTACTACTCAATAATACACCATATGCCTCTGGAATGTCCACAATTACTATTTTTATACATTGGTGAACTCGGTGATCAGATGATAAGCGAATAAGCACATTTTTGAGTTCACTAATTGTACGGACAAGAGCCCTATTTAGTTGAATGATCTATACATCCATTTTATCCCATTTTGCATTGATTGTCTTTGTAGAAGATAGGGGAATTACGTTTATTGATGAACTAGAATAAACTAAGCAATTGTGTACATTGTAATTGAAAATTTCAAATGTCAACAAAAAAAGAGGGTAGAGAGTACGTACATCGAAATTTAAAACATTAAGTACATACTCCAATGAACTAGAGGACTTACCAGATTCAACTCCCTTTTGTGAAGAAGCATCGTTACTTGAGATGGGCTGTCCAAGTGCGCATAGGAGCATGTCCTGCTGGCTCACAATATTTGTTAGTTTTAACAATTATATATTTGCACTAGCCTTCTTCATTTCATCAACAATGTTGTAATCTAGTGCGGGAGAGCTTGCCAAAGTGTTTGGAGGAGTTGGCTTGTCTCCTACTTCTAGAGTGATGGACTTCATTTTGCTACTTGCGGCAGTACTTTTCACTGTAGCTTCATTCCCAGACTTGTTCTGAGTGTTCTGCATTGAGTTGATGGGTGGCCTGATCTTCCTTAACAAATGTTCCTTCAATATATGCTTCATCAACTCTTGTGTAGAAGCCAACCCTTGGCTTATTAAGTTGTATTGAGTGGTCTGCTTTTGGGCTTAGTCATTACTTGGTGGTTTCTTGTTGGCATTGCCTTTTCCAGATGAGAATACACAATTGGATGTGTTCACTAGATTGGTCATGCTTGGAGTATTTTCGATCGCAACAATTTCCTCCTTTTCTTCCGAAGGCTTAGTTTACTCGTCAGTAAGCACTGTGTCAATAAAGTGCATAGACAAAACATTTATGTTATGGTTCTAGTGTGGGCATGTTTTCTCTGAATGATATTCTTGATGAAATGAATAGTACTGATCCATGCCCATACTTTTGATATTCAACACAATGTTCAAGCTTTGCATAGAGTTGGTCAACTAGTTATTGCTGCTATCAGAGTTGGAAGTCCTTATCAGAAGGTTGAACTTGGGAGGCCTGTTGCTCATGTTGGTCTCGTTTGACCTTTGTTTCAGTTCTACCAACTCATTGGACAAATATTTGATAGTGTGGGTCAATATTTCAAGATCAATTAATTCTTTTTATTTGGCGTTACTTATGGAGGCATGAGACCTTCTCCCCATGTATTTGGAGTCTTTTGTTACTTCATCATATGTGATGACTCCAATCCCACACAATTCCTTCTCAACCACGATTGCCTCTTCAAAAGTTTTAGCTAAAGTCAGTTTCACAGTTCTTTTCACAAATTGCGCAACGCTTGATGGTAAGGCAGATGTGAAATAGTCAATTGTGATGGAGTCATGAGGTTTCATGTTTGGTGGAAATATGTTCAAGATACAGTTAAACCTATGATTGAAATCTTTCACCTTTTCTTTCTGCTCGATATTGAGATTGCCCAACTCTTTCAAAAGCATGGCAGGGGTTTTTATCATCAACAAATTTTTCGAGAAATAATTTCTTAAAACCTCTCCAATTTTGGATTGAGTTCGGAGGAAGGCTATGATACCATATATTTTCTCTCCCATCTAAGGTATATGGAAACATTCTACATCCAACATAATCATAATGTACCTCAAGTGTTTGTAGATGTAGGTAGAATTTGTCTAGATGGTCCTCCGCCTTTATTGATTTTTTCAGAGTCGTACTTCATTAGTAGCTTCTTCGAGTGCCTTGGCATCTTGTGTAACACACCCAATAGTGCAAGTGGGCCCTGAGTCATCCAATCCAGATCTTGGTCTACCATGTATTCATCGCTGTCTTCCCCTTATTCTTCATAATTTGATTGGTTTTCTTCTTCTTCTTCTTCAACGCCTAACCCACATAAAGTATCGTCCGAGAGCACTATGTTATCACCGTCACTACCGTGCAAGGTTGGAGTTTGTTTTGGTTTTTTGTGTTTTCATCAGAATCTTCTAACTCTTCAAGGGTGGCGAGAACAAATTATTCAACCGTTGAGACCACTGTCCCAATGGGGGTGGTTTGGTTCTTATTTGGAAAATACGGAAGATACTCCCAGTATCAATCTAATAGCTCTTGCAAAATTTCGGGTGATGGGGTAGATGGCCCAAATCTAATCGTAAGAGACTTCGTAAGCTTCCATAGTTCCAGGCTGAGAAGGGTTATCAACTTCAAGAATATGCACAGGGGAGTTGCTAGGAATGTTAATGCCTTGAACAAAGGAAGTAAGATTGGGGTTGGTGAGGTTATTAGACATAAAACACTGGTTTCCCTCCTTCTAGCACCAGAAATGTTGATGGTACCAACATTCAAGGGGTCTCCATGATATGTGGTCCCAATTAGAGAGAGAGGAATGAAAATTCACCTTCAAAAAGTAAGGGGGTGTGCCTGGTGAATGTTCGATCATATGTGTGTCAAAGTTCTTTCACTACAGAGGGGAGGAAAAGTGAGATTCTAAAAGAGAGGCAGTAGTACCACCTTAGTAGAGACACACATGAACGAGAAATATCTGTACAATATCCAGTGGAATTTTTCACGAGGATGTGACAACAATAATAGCAATTGCGACACATTATTAATATGATAAGTACCAAAATAAATGAAATAGTTCAACTACTTTAGCACAGGTGAAAGCAAACATGAATTACAAACATTCACAGAATAGTCCTTCAAATATCAATAATCCATGAATGAGGAACGTGTTGGCCCACATGGCCTCTTATATTAAGTAAAAATTCCAAGACACATGTATACAATGAGCACCACTAGCTCCAATAGTGGAGTATTGGAGCCACTCCTTGCTCCTCAAAAGAACTAGCTTATCTCTCTAATGCCTTGCGGGAGGAGCCAAGGTGAAAATTCCTTTGCTCTTACAATGAGGGTGCATATATAACAATGAGGAAGTGATGCTTCAACTCCCTTATGACTCTTCATCTACCCTCATGACTGTTTGAATTCCTATGATTTTTCAACTTTACATGACTCTTCATATTCCATACATGTCCTTTGGACTTACATTTTACAACACATTTTATAAACATAATTTACATCATTAACTACAATGGTGTGACATGTGACAACTCATGACATGACATGACATGACATGACAATGCTAACATAGACTTGCTTGATGATGTGGCAATGTCAACCCACTGTTGCCACTATGTGTTGTAGGCCTTCTTCTTTACACCTATGCATGACTTGGTGATATGGGATCTTCAATGATCTCAAGTCTTGATTAGTGATCACAAGCTGGTGTCCCTTTTCTTTCTATTGATTGATCAGCTTGTGTACTCTGCTACGATATTGTATTTTAGAATGTTTCACTCCTTCATCTCTTTCTTCATCATCTTTTCATGGCATAATAAAGTACTTGCTTCTTCAATTCACTCATTACGAGATAACATCAGTCCGAAAACCCCCTAGCCTAAGATTGAGCATGTTGATCCATTGATTAAGCCAAAACTAAATGGAAGGTTGGGAAAAAGGCTTAGTGACTACATAATTGTGCAGTTCAACTAGGAAAGGGGATCCTTGAGCCTTGAGACTACACAGTGTGTAGTTCAGGCTAGGCCGAGGGGACAAATACTGCAATTCTCAGGGTCAATGTGATAGGCTGAGGGAATGGGCACTAGGGGAGCACATTGTATAGCTTTGGCTTACAAGAGAGGCTGGGACATTACGTAGTTGAACAATGTAGGAACTCAAGAATGAGCTTAAGGCTAGAGACTATGCAATGCGTAATTAAGGCCAGGTTGGGAGAAAATATTGCGCAATTCTAGGGGTCAAGTCTAGAGCTTGAGCACAGAAACTATGAAGTGCAATAGTCTTGGGAGGCAGGAACTATGCATTGCGCAGTGGCAAGAGGCAAGGTCATAGCTAAGGACAGAGATTGCACAATGCATAACTCGAGAAGGCCAGGTGAAGCTAGGTTGCTTGGTCGGGAAGCTTCTAGAAAATGGCTAGGTGTGGGATCAGTGAGTCTAATGTGAACAATGATAAAACTTTGACTGTGATCACACATTTAGAATACTTGACAACAAAAAAACATAGATCATCCAGGACACATGAAAATTCATTTCCCTCTATCTGACAACTTTATGACAAGCGTGATACGTAAGATACACTTTGCGACGACCGTGACGACACTTGTGCGACAATGCTTAAAACTTTGGAAATGAGTGCGACATATGTTGACATGGTTAGAACAACTCATTTACACAATGGTGGCCTCTTGAACCACTAGAACGGGCTTCTATACATTATGCAACAACCGACATGTGAAAATACAATATTTTCCCTATCTTGCCAAGGGGACAAAAACTCCTCAAGGAAACACATGAAATGAGTTTCAAAGTTTGCAATGACAATGTACAAGACCAAAGAAGGCTCCAAAATTGAGCGTAAGCCAAAATTTTGGAGGGTGTTGTAGCAACGACATTAAGTGGGTGAGGAATGCTATGATATTTGATGGATGCCCTATAAACATTGTTCGAATTTGCATAACATATGGGCTCGTTTAGATGATGGAGTCCGACAAAAAAAAATCGATAAGGTGCCCATGATGATTAAGAATTTCCATTAGGTGGTGTATCCAGCAGGATATTTTGACGGTGCTTCTCAACATGAGTGATGTGGCCACGAGGCTGTGATTTTGATCAACCAAAATTTTTAGATTCAGATATTCAAATTACTAGAGCAAAGGCTATTTCTCTATGAGGGTTGTTATATATGGATAGGAAACTCAATATGGAATGGATTTTTGTCTATGGTGATTCGGGGGTCATTATTGAATGGATGTTAGAAGAGAAAATGTATTTTACCTCAACTTGGAAAATTGGATGCTATGCATTGAGAATATAAAGCAATCATTTTCAAGCATAAATTTTCAACATGTGTACATGGAGACAAGTGCCGTGTCATATTGGGATGTCAAAGAAAAGATTGGTTGCTGCTCTAGGAGATTTTCACTACAACATTGTATATGATGGGGAGGTGTAGGTAGAAGGCTTGACACCTATATATTGATTCTTTTCTTTGTGTAATGATGGATGTTTTTTTCTCATTTTTAACTATTTATCCTGAAAGATTGACGGTCTCTATAATTTTCGTTGTAAAAGAATTCTTATCTGAATTTTTTGCTAGGTTTTAGGCTAGAATAGTTAACTATACCTACAAAAATGTCAATTTATATATTGATATTTTGTGAGATAGAAATTTAGTTAGAAATGATGGACATCTTGGTTTTTATATACTATAATTTTCATACTAATTGAATTTCCAACCTTTTTTTCCTTATTCAAAAATTTCAAGATTTATTAATGCAGACCAAAATCATGGACGATCAAAGAAAACCAACCAACATTTTTGGCATATACAAATTGCAAAAAGCCATGCACAACATATGGAAATTTATGGTAAATGCTTTAAAGATATTTTATTTAAAAAAGGGGAATTTTAATGTGAAATAGTTTTATAGTAGTAAAACAAAAGCATAGTTATGCTAAAATGGGAAGATGGCTAAACAACTCCATACTATGGTACGGTAAGCGAAGGCAAAGGAGATGAGTGAGGACCAAGTCTATGATTTTATGACAAATCTATTTAATGACGGTAACTAGAGAAACAAGAAAGAGGAGCAATAGAGGTCATAGAAGCATAGGTTGCTCATCAACTAGAAAGGAAGAGGTTGTGGTGTACTTGATATATAAATACATTATAGATAAAATAAAGATGTGAAGAATTCATTCTATTATTAATAAGTGTGCATTTATCTCTTTTTTTTTAATAAAAAAGTCAACAAGTTTTTATTAATAAATAGTCATATTTATATATGTTATATCTCATCTATCTTATACTATGATATACCTTTGTATTTATAAAATCATTGTCACATTTTAGGTGACTATACACAATAATCCATATTTATCATTTTTTACATTCATAATTCTACCTTTCATGTATACCAAATATATATATTACTTAATCTATCTTGTTACAATTTTTTTTTCTCATCCCCTACTTAAACAAACAAAAAAACAATTTTCAATTCCGTAACAATATTCATGAAAGTGGTACTTCTCATGAAAGTGGTTGCAACTGTTTGCAACAAGATACATGTATTTGGATACATTAGTTGTTGAACGATTATTGATTTAGATCCATTCGATTAAGTAGTGGATCCTTTTGGTTTTGTAATCAAAATAAACATTTTCATTTTAACATGAACATTTGCCACTACTGTGAAACTCGTTTCTTCTTGATTACTAATTTATACATTTTTTCAACTTTTTTTTCAATTGCTGGCTATAAATTTTAATGGGCTTGGTCGCTTGGTCGCTTGGTCTTTGAAACATTTTGATATATTGCATTATTTCCATCTCTAAACTACTATGATTTAGGACAGGTTTTTGAAATATCCTTAATCCTCTTTTTTAATACCTTCTTCAATGACTATAATAATTTTTTTTTTTTTTTAAGTAAATGTTACATACTAACTACTCATATACTAACTACTCATATAATAGTTATATAAAGAGTGATTATTACAACTTAAATCTTGTTCCAGCCCCAAAAATATGTTTAAAATCACATCATTATTTTAATTACATTATTTTTTGGGTTTTAATAACATCACATAGAATCGCAAAGCATCACAAGTACATAATACATTGTGTTAAGAAATTCAAAATTAAAATTTGCTTATTATATTAATAATTTTTATTTTTATTTATTATTATTATTATTATTACTATTATATATATATATTTAATGGTATAGTCTAATTTATAGATGAAATGATCATTTTTATCATATTTTTTTAGTTAATTTTAATCAAAATATGGGAAAGATTTTTAGAAACTTAAGTTTATGTTGTTTAATCTATATAATTTGAGTGTCTAGGGGTTTTTCAGGGTGTTGAATTCATTCATGCATTCATTCAAAAATGTATTTTAAATAACAAAAAACCACATTCTTACTTGAAATTGTATCGCTGGATTCTAGTGAAAAAGGCTATTTCATCATTGAGTTAGACAATTTTTTTTTTTTTTAATATTTTAATGATGTAATTGGGTTTGAAAACTCTCTACAACCACTATGGAGAAGATGTAGTAGTTGCAAAATGAAATGTTAGATCAAATAATAATAATAATACTACTAAAACATAATGTTCACCCAATTAAAAAGTAATAATAATAAAATTAAAAACTCATTCAATTCAATTTGTTATATTGTAATCTTATTTTTATTAATTAATTTATAAATCATTTTTCCTATAAAAAAATCATGACATGCATTTCACATTGAAATAAATTTAAATAATAATAATTCATATTGATAAAATGGTATTTTAAAATATATAAGTAATAATTATATAAAAATGAATAAATATATAACCCTCTCTCTCACGGACACTATTTATATCATATTAATAAATTATATATATATATATATATATATATATATATATATATATATATATGACACTATTTATATCATATTAATAAATTATATATATATATATATATATATATATATATATATATATATATATGTATGTATATGTATGTATGTCAAAAGGAAAATGCCAAGTGCATATATATATATACACACATTTTATTTATTTTTGAGTAAGTTCAAATTGTATTACCTTAGAAAACCAAGCAAATGATGTACATCCGTTAAGCATCATCAACACATATGTGACTAGGTAGGTGGTCTCAATTTGCCTAGAAGGAAACCATATATTTTTGACTACCTACCAATAGAATAATTAGTCCAAAATTCAAGAAGTTTCAATATTTCTAGCATGACTAGACTATCTATGAATGTACTATAAAATAAAAAACTAGAGATAATCACGCAGACTAACTGTTTGAAGAAGTGACAACAGTTGTGTCTCTAGCACTTTATCCTAGAGGAGCATGTGAAGCTAGTTTACACTGGAAGTGGAGCTCAATGTGTGCTCTCCTCTCCTCAATCCTGTCTAGGCGATAATTTTGATTACACTGGTATGTTGTTAGATCCTCAAAAAGAGCAAAGATGCTATATCTTTCAACCTATTTATATATCAAAATCTTACAAATTTAGAGTCTTCATCTTTCAATATAAAGTCAAGGCTCCAAAATAGTGATTCCTTTGTCCTTGGGAATCTAAGTGGCTAAATCTTCTGGGACTTCAAAATCCAAGAAGACCTATCTATTATGAACAACACAGGAGTCCAAATTACGAATTTCATTTTGGGTATCTGGGGGGCCGATGCATGGTAGTTATCAATGTTAGTAATGAGAACAATTAAACAATTTTTTTGTAAATATAATTTATTGTTCAGATAGTTGCGTAACAATAAGAAGTTATGTAACAATGTATTCCTATTAAAATGATATTGTCTAAAAAGCTTGTTATATTGTTGGAGAGTTATTGTTGACCTTGAATAATAAGAACTCTAATACCTTTCCTCGTCTATTTGTGTGAATTTAATTTTTGTTTCTTGTTTACAATTTCTTTATTGTTTATGAGATTTACGAGCTCAAATACCAACAAGTGGTATACGATTGAGGTTGTGAGGGTCGTGAGATAAATATATGTTTTGTAAGTTTGTCTATCACACAAAAAGTAAGAAGAGGCCGTCAGAAACACATGATCCAACAACCATCTTAAAGACCTAATTCAGAGATCGATTAAGGGTAAAGAGACATAGCCACCGGTCGTGACTGGGCATTTGAGGTGTAACCGAGCATTTGTTGGCAATTGCGCAAACAGACAACTGCATTTAGAACTCGTGAAGTTGCCAGGGCCACCCGTTTATGACGTCAAGCCACAATTTTTTACAGCTGCAAAAGGAATCGAAGTCTGACTCATTAATGTGTTAAAACTCTATCCCTGTAGCCACACGTAGAAATAGTCTTGTGTTAAAACCTATTCCCTATATCCGCACTGAGGAAGGGACGACGTTTGGGGTCTACGTGAAAAATGAGAAGTTGAGGAACTATGTGTAGGTAGGGACAAAACGGTCAGGGCTAGAAGTTTAGCGGAGAATAAAAAACATAATCCTTCAGTTGCTATTGTGGAAGAAGTCCGTTGGATTTAGGTAAAAAAAAATCACTACAGTTTTTTATTTCTAAAAATAATCACTGTAGAATTTATTTTTTGGAGTAGGTTTTTTAAAGAATTAGTGGATTTTTTTTTGAAGTTTGGGTATCCTTTAAAAAAAGGGAAGTAGGGTTTTTTGTTTGAATTTTTTTTTTGGGTATTATGGAAGGGAAGCAATATTAAAAAATTTCCTTTAAAATCATAGAGAAAAACCAAAATTTAGAAAATTAAAAAAAGGGAAAACCCTAGTTGAAAACAAAGATTTAAAAGGGAAAAGGCCACTTGAAGGAAAAAATTAAAAAGGGAAAACCCTAGTTGAAGGGCTCATAGCATATATTTTTGAAAGAATTCGGTCATTAAAAATAAAATTATTAAAGAAGCTTGTGTAGGAGGAAAATGGACAAAAATGACAAACACCAAGTTTGAGGCGGAGAAATTCACAGATAAAAATAATTTTTCATTGTGGAAACTAAAGGTACGAGATTTTCTAGTGCAACTTGGGTTGCACAAAGAATTAGATGGGGTAAGGAATAGACTTGTTGGCATGACATATATGGAATGGGAGAATTTGGAAACACGAGCTCTTAGTACCATAAGGTTGTGCCTGGCAGATGATGTTCTTTTTAACACTGTTGAAGAAACCTCAGTAACAGGTTTGTGGGAAAATTGGAAACTATGTACACGACCAAGTCTTTAACCAACATAAATTATTTGAAGAGGAAATTTTATAGCCTTCGAATGAAGGAGGGCACTAAAATTGCAGAACACCTAAATGTATTTAACACACTTATTTGTGAGTTGACTCATATGGAGGTTAAATTTGAAGAAGAAGAATCTATTAATTTGTTATGCTACTTTCTTGAGTCTTAGGATCATTTTGTGAATTCTATTAGTTTGAGCACAAATGAATCTCTAGAATTTGATTATGTTATGGGAGCTCTGTTATATGAAGAAGTACGAATGAAGTATAACATTGAAACTTCCACGCCAGAAGCTATGGTATCCATAGGTCAGTCCAGGGAAATAGGAGAAAAATCAAGAAGTTCTTCCAGATCAAAGTCAAGAGGCAAGAAGTGTAAAGCCCAATGTTGGTTTTGCAACAAAACAGGGCATCTCAAGAAAGACAATTGGAAAAGAAAGGAGTTCGGTGAAAACCCAAAGAAAGAAGAAAATCAAGTTGAGTCATGTATGATTGATGAGGTTTTGTCTACTAAATTAGGTATGATAGATGAAGCTTTGTCTAATTGCAATGTTTTTCAGCATTTTGAAGATTTTTTATTAGATTCTGGTGCCTCTCATCACATGAGTCTACACATAAATTGATTCACTTGATATCAAGTTGTGAATGGCAGTTTTGTGTTTATGAGTAATACTATATCTTGTCAAACTATTGGGGTGGGAAATGTCATAATTAAAATGTATGATGGTATGATTAGAACATTGACTAATGTTAGACATGTACCTGAGTTGAAAAAGAATTTGATTTCTTTGGGAGTAATGGACTTGGAAAGTTACAAATTTATAGGGCAAGATGGAGTGTTGAGAGTTTCAAAGGGCGCTCTGGTTGTTATGAAGGTAGAAGAGTTTGGAAACCTTTACAAACTGAAAGGAAGTACTCAGGTCAATGAGATAAACGACTATATTTGAGGAGGAAAAAGAAGACACTTTCCTATGGCATCAACAATTAGGTCCCATGAGCAAGAAGGGCCTTCAGGTATTGATGAATCACAAATTACTTCCTAATTTGAAATCACTGAGCTTGGATTTTTGAAAACATTGTGTATATGGAAAAAAATGTAGACGAAAATTTAAGGATGGAAGTCATAATAGTAAAGGCAATTTAGATTATATTGATTACGATCTTTGGGAACCATATCCTACAGTGTATTATGGATGTACATCCTATTTTGTAACATTATTGATGAATACTCCAGAAAATTTTGGGTTTGTATCTTAAAAAGATTAAAGGCTGATGTATTTAATGCTTTTAAGCAATTTAAAGCTATGGTAGGTGTTGGCCCTCAATTTTGGTCATTTTTGTTTATCATAAACCCACTTACTTACCATCATATTCCACCTTATTCCACTCATATATGCTTCATTTTACCCTTATTTTGCATATTCAAGTAATTATATTAAGTTTTTCAATCTTTAGAAATTTTTGTAAAAATTGGGTTTTAAAATTAATTTTAGACTACATTAAAAATTCCCGTAATAGCTCCATTGAAGTCATACTTGTAGGACACCTAGTGATCCAGGTGGATATTGGTGGCCACCTGCCAAGTCCACTTGGACCCCCACCATTGTTTCTTTCAGCGTTTCAGTTTCCTTAATTGTAGCACAATTTACTATTTTTAGCAGTTTTTTGGGCCCTGAACTTCTGGCGCTGTTTTGAGACCCTAAATGACGTTTTTTTGGGAAAACTAGGAGCAACATGTGTCCATGGATTGATGTTGCTCTTCCGAAAGTTGTAGTTCTCGAATAGATCTTTCTAACGAGATATTGTGTGCATCAAATGGAGATCATATGCCAAAGTTACGACCTCGGGAAGTTGATGTACCAATTAACCCAAACGGGGCCCACAGTTTGGCGTTTCATCTTCTAGGGTTAGCTTTTTGGATGTTTAGGGTTTTCCATTGTTTCTTAACAATAAATAGGCCTTCGAGCCTCATTGTAACATAGTTCAGAGGCATGTAGCCGCCACATCTCTTCTCAGAGATAAGCTACCATCGCCCTAATTGGTTTATTTCCATTGTTGTTTTTAAGCATATTTCAGTATTTTACATTAATGAAATGAAGTATTATTTCCGTTGCATCTCTATGTTTATGGTTATATCTGTAATTTGTTGTGTTCTTATTTAAATCCAGATCAGTGGTATTAGAGCAGTCTACTTTTTCTCAGTTTTTCTTTGCATGTCCCCAACGAGGTCAAGATATGAGGATTTAGGGCTTGAACTAGTCGAATCTTTGCAAGCCAGCCTCGAAAATCCTGACGTCCTCCCATGGCGGATGAAAAGAAAGATGAGGGGGCAGGAGATCTTATCAAAATCTTGCTCGAAGAAGCCCTCGAGTGATAAAGGAACGCGACGATGGACAACTTTGCCCAGATCCTTCAACGGCTACCCAGGGGCGATGCATCGGCTTCCAATAGCTACTCTGGAAATGACACACCATTTAAGGTACAATTTAATTTTGAAATCCCCATATTCGAGGGTTAGATAGATGCAGATGCCGTCGATAAATGGTTAAATCTACTAGATGGTTATTTTTTTGTTCATGATCTTTCCAGTCAGGAAAATATTATTTTCGCTCTTCTCAAAGCAGCCCCCCCGTCAAGGACTAGTGCGAAACCTACTACGAGCAGAAGGATGAAAGTACAAGCTCACTATTTTCAGCTGCACCCACTTGGGATTCATTCCAGGATGCCATCAAGGAGCAGTACTACCCTGTCGAAAGCTATGAGGATCAATACATAAAGTGGACCACACTGCGGCAGGGGAGGGACCAAGACGTGCCGAAGTTTACCAATATTTTCCATACCTTTCACACAAAGTTGGGTATCAAGGATTCAAAGCAGCATTTGGTACTCAAATACCGTGGCTGCCTACACAAGTACATCCAGGAAGAAATAGAATTCCTAAACATCCCCTCGCTCGACATGACATATCGATATGCTGTCAAGGTTGAGCAAAAGTTTAAAAAGAAGAAGCGAGACTTTAGATCTACGAATCCGAAGCAAGGGAAAGGTGCCCCCAAACCTCAGAACAAAGGACAAAGCCAAGGCGAGGCAGCCCAAGACAACCCGCCAAAATGCAAGCAAAGGACAACACCGTGAAGCCAAAAAAGGACACGGGAAAGTGGTGTGAGTTCCATAAGAGCTCCACTCATAACACAAGTGAGTGTCGGGCCAAGTAGTCATTGGTGGCTGAGCTAAAGGTTTTAGAATCAGATGCATGTTAGGACTCTAAGTCAGAACCCGACAAGGGAAATGACAAAGGGAAGCAGATTATCAATGCGGAGCCCAATGCCACTATTGCCACCAAAAAGATACAGAAGGAGGAACCCGAAGATCCAGAGGAGGAGGAGTGTCTCTTCCACTCCTAGATGTGGGTAAAGGGCTCTCTGCTACAGTTCATTGTCAACATCGAGAGCCAAAAGAACCTCACTTTGGCAGAGGTCATGAAGCGGCTAGGCTTATCGACCACATCACATCCACAAACGTACACCATCAGGTGGCTTCACCAAGGACGAGATCTTCACGTCAGCCAGTAGTGTCACCTTCCATACAACATTAAGCCCTTCACGGATGAGGTATTGTGTGATATTGCTCCCCTTGAAGTTTTTGATGTATTATTAAGACAACCATACTTGTGGAAGTGACATACTGTGTATGAATCAAGGCCCTTTGCTATTATTGTTACTTTGGGAAATAAGTTGTACAGGATACCGGAGGTAGCACCGCCTACCACCATCTCTTTGGTTACTGCAAAACAATGCAGTAAGCTCATTTCCAAAACCGAGAAATTTTTTTTCCTGATGATATGCCCTTAAGGAAAGAAGAAGATGGTGGCCACGACCTCCAGACAGGGCCCCTCTGCACAACAACTACAGATGGACAAGGTCATGGAGGAGTACGAGGACATCTTCACCTCCCCCACAGGGGTTGCTTTGCACTATCAAGTCAAGCACTCCATCAATTTGACTCCAGGTGCACCACTGCCCAATGGACCAATCTATCGGTGTTTCATTTTGGTGAACGATCAAATCAAGAGGCAGATTCAGGAGTTGCTGCAGAAAGGTCACATTCGTCCAAGTTCATCACCCCGTGGGAGCCCGATCATGTTGGTACAAAAGAAGGATGGGACTTGGAGACTCTGTATTGAATATCGAGCGCTGAACAAGATCACTGTCCGTAATAGGTACTCGATCCCACGGATTGATGACCTCCTGGATGAACTGAAAGGGGAAAAATATTTTAGCAAGATCGATATGAAGTCAGGATATACCAGGTACCAATCAAACCCTCCGATGTGTGGAAGACTGCCTTCAAAGCCAAGGAGGGCCTTTTCGAATGGTTGGTTATGCCTTTTGGATTGACGAATGCTCCTGCAACATTCATGAGGCTAATGGATGACATCTTGCAGTGATTCACCAACTCATTTGCAGTGGTATACTTGGATGACATCCTAATCTTCAACCAGAGTTGGGAAGAGCACCTCCACCACATCCGACAGGTTCTCCAAACACTACGGCAACACAAGTTATGTGCCAATTTGGAGAAATGTACTTTTGGCATGACCTAGGTTCAGTATCTGGGATACATTATTGATGAACAGGGGGTGCATGTGGATCCAGCCAAGATCCAAGTCATTCGGGATTGGCCATCTCCAACCACTCTGACAGAGCTCCACAGCTTTCTAGGTCTTGCCAACTTCTACCGCAGGTTCGTGTTGGGATTTTCTCATATCACTTGGCCCTTGAGTCAAGTCACCAAGGGAGGAGCGAAAGAAAAATTCTTTTGGTCTGAATCTCAACAGAAGGTATTCACAGAGTTGAAATATCGCCTCTGCATGGCACCAGTGCTCGCATTACCAGACTTGCAACAACCATTTGAGGTCGAGACAGATGCCTCTGACTATGCTATTGGGGCAGTCCTTACTCAACACGGGCATCCAGTGGCATATCACAATGAGACACTTTCAGACACAGTCCGTAAGTATCCCACTTATGACAAAGAGATGTATTCCATTGTGCAAGCCTGCCGACAATGGAAGCATTACATTTTGGGGAAGGAAACAGTCATCCACACAGACCACCGACCCTTGCAGTTCATTCAGACCAAAGGGAAATTGCAGAATGATTGCCATTTGAAGTGGTCCACATACCTGCAACAATTCCATTTGAATATCAAGTATAAGAAGGGAAACACTAATAATGTTGCAGATTGCCTCAGTCGACCACCGATCATGGCGTTAACCACCGTGCTCAACTCCTGTGGGCACGAGACTTCTGATTGGCCACTTCTCTACAAAAGCAACCCAGAATTCGACGACACATATCAGACACTCTTGGAGGGTCAACATGTTCCAGATTTTCACCTCCAGGATGCCCTGTTATGCCACCTGGGTCACCTTTGTGTTCCTTCAAGCGAACGTGCCAAGATGATTTGGGAAGCACAATATAGTCGGGCTGCTGGGCATTTCGGGGTAGAGAAAACGATGGCAGTACTACAAAAGTATTTCTATTGGCCGAATCTTCGACAGGATGTCGGGAAGTACATCAAATCATGCACTGCCTGTGCCATTGCTAAATCGACCATCAAGAAGTAAAGCCTCTATACCCCACTGTCTACCCCTAGTCGACCTTGGGAATCCATCTCCATGGATTACATGTCAAGCCTTCCTTCCACTAAGCATGGAAACGACTATGTTTTTGTGGTTGTCTATAGGTTCTCGAAGATGGCCATTATGGCGGCCTGCAAGAAGAATATCACAACAGAAGCCACTGCCGAACTCTTCTTTGAACAAGTGTGGGTACACTTTGGGATCCCACAGTCTATCATCTTATATCGGGACAACAGGTTCTTCAGTACATTTTGGTCAAGTCTCTGGTCGATGCTGGACACCAAACTCACTAAGTCCACAACGTTCCATCCTCAAACTGATGGCCAGACAAAGGTTGTCAATAGGATGATCGTACACGTTTTGCGCATGTACAACTCAAAGCATCCACACACATGGGATGAGAGCCTCCCCTATGTTCAGCACAGCTACAACCGGGCTCTTCACAGCTTGACTGGCCACATCCCTTTTCAGGTGGGCTTGGGATTCCAACCACTGTGTCCCATTGATGTGGGTATGCCATTTGCAGCTACTCACGCAGATTCGACTCATATCCAGTCTGAAACAGACAAGGTAACTAGCTTCATTGAGGACATCTAACATATTCGCCAGCAGGTCGATGACATTCTAGAGAAATCAAATGCCAAGTAAAATCAGTGACATGATCAACATCGGGTGCCACACAAGTTTCAGGTGGGCGACAAAGTCAGGTTGCATTTGCAAAAGGAACACTTTACTGGAGCCTATCGGAAACTGAGACCACTCCGATATGGTACTTACACCATTACCAAGGCTGTGGGAGACAATACATTTGAGCTTAGCATTCCCCCATTCCTTGGCCTACACCCAATGTTCAATGTGGACTGCCTTTGGCCATACTTTCCACCATTACTAGACACATTCGACATTGCAGAACAACTCACACCCACAGAGTTAAATCCAGATTGCACGGAACAAGCTGCAACTAATCGGATCATGGACACACAGATCAAGCACACTCGCCAACATAATATCCAACTGTATCGAGTTGTCAAAGCAGGCCAACTACTTCACGAGGGCAAGTGGCTCACCAGGGACCAAGTTCAGCGGAAGTTCCCTCATCTCATGGAGGAACTCAACGCAATGGGGACCATTGCTTCCTAAGGGGGAAGGAATGATCCAGGTGGATATTGGTGGCCACATGCCAAGTCCACTTGGACCCCCACCATTGTTTCTTTCAGCTTTTTAGTTTCCTTAATTGTAGCACAATTTACTATTTTTAGAGGTTTTATGGGTCCTGAACTTCTAAAGCCGTTTTGAGGCCCTAAATGACGTTTTTTGGAAAAGTTGTAGTTATCAGATAGATCTTTCTGACGAGATATTGTGCGTGTCAAACGGAGACCATATGCCAAAGATACGACCGCGGGAAGTTGATGTACCAATTAACCCAAATGGGGCCCACAGTTTGGCGTTTCATCTTCTAGGGTTAGGTTTTTGGATGTTTAGGTTTTCCATTGTTTCTCAACAATAAATAGGCCTCCGAGCCTCATTGTAACACAACTCAGAGGCATGTAGCTGCCACATCTCTTCTCAGAGATAAGCTACCATCGCCCTAGCTGGTTTATTTCCATTGTTGTTTGTAAGCATATTTCAGTATTTTACATTAATGAAATGAAGTATTATTTCAGCCGCATCTCTATGTTTATGGTTATATCTGTAATTTGTTGCATTCCTATTTAAATCCGGATCACCTGGGCATGAGATGAGCATAGATATGGAAAGATTGGGAACCAAGGATGGACGTGTACCTATTGGTTCGGTCGAAATGAGCTAAAACAGGCCTGACGAACACTGGTCAAACATGACCTGTCTTTCAAGAAATCCCTAGGAAATAGGTCAAATTTAGTATTTTTTGGGATTTTCCAAATTTTGTGTAACTGAATGGATGGATTCAACCAAGATAGATGGGATTAGGATAGATATGATTGTTAGAGACATTTTAGTCAAGTTTGTTTATTATTTCTCTATTTAAGCCAAGACCATTGAAGGCTTGAGAGGGTAGAATTTGTATAATCTGATATTGAGACTCTTTGAAGATTGAAAGTTAATTGAAGAACCTGTTTCATTTTCATTCACTATTCATGATTGGTGGTTGAATGAAGTTGTTGTAGCTGAGATTTATTCAAGTGTGCAAGGCAAGGGTGGAGGGCCCCCACACCAAGCTAAGTGCACTTCTTGGTTAATTTAGCATAAATTTTCATAAACTAGTTTTTGCTTCAGATGTATTTAGATGTGTGAAGATTTATTATGATTACTGGATGAATATTGGTTTAGTTCTAATCTGCATATGAAGGGACAAACAAGAATTTAAGTTAAATTCTCCTTCTATTTGATCAAGAACTATAATTGAAATTCATACTCTTTTCTTTGTTTAAAGTTATTTCTAAATTTCTAGTTTTAAAGCAATGGTGACAATGATAGAATATAAATGTGAAGAAGGACAACCTAGATCTCCATAGTTAGGAGCCTCTTCTCTTACATCTTCTATATCATAAACTGTAGTTAATTAGTGATTTGGGATTTCTCTTCATGGAAGTAATATTGTAGGGAAGGGCAACCTAGTTCTTCTAAGTTATGAGCCTCATCTCACACATATTACATAAGTGAATCAAAAATTACTTAATTAGATTTTATATTTGTAATATGGATTTACTCCAATCTTTGTATTTCATCTTCTAAAATTGACTACAACTAAAATCCATATACTTTGGACATGCTTCCAATCTTACAAGCCCAGATTAATAATTAAATACTTGTGTTAATTTGCATAGTAAATTGACCCAACAGTGGGGAAAAACAAGCAATAAAATTAAATATTTAAGATCTGGCAATGGTGATGCATTTACTTATAATTTTAACAATATTGCAAGAATGAAGGGATTGCTAGACACAAAATTGCTATCTATAGTAAACAAAATGACGTCACTCAATGTATGGACATGACTCTTATGGAAAGATCTAGGAGCATGATCAACAATGCTAATCTGTAGAAGGAGCTTTGGGCAGAAGTAGTATCCATTGCTTGTTATTTGGAAAAACATATCACCTTCAGATTTTATTAATTGTAACATTCCTGAAGAAGTTTGGTTAGGTCAGTCTTATGATTATTTATATTTAAGAACTTTTGGTTGTAAGGCGTATGCTGTTATTCCAAAGAATCAACATTCTAAGTTAGAACCAAAATAAAAATGTTATGTCTTTGTTGTGTTTGATGATTTTGTGAAAGGATACATCTTCATTAGTAGAGATGCAATGTTTGATGAATCTTCTCTTCTAAAAGTTGTTGTCGAAAAAGTTGAACATGAACAAGTATTGTTGAATCAAAAAATTTAGTTGGAGGATCAACCTTTTTACAGAAAGCCAAAAGGAAGAAGAAACTTCTGAAGAAAAAGGTGAAGAAGATATAAAGGAAAGTGTAGAATTTTAGCAACCAATCACTCTTAGGAGGTCTACAAGGGAAAGAAGAACACCCAAGAGGTATGAAGATTCTGCTTCATTTGTTGTGTTGATTATTGAGGATAGGGAACCTTCTTGTTATAAGGAAGTAATGGATGATGCATATAGTGAAAAATGTAAGAAGGTTATGGACGAAGAAATAGATTCCTTAGCTAAGAAAAAAACTTGGGATCTTGTAAAACTTCCTAGAGGGAGAAGTGTTGTTGGGTGTAAATGGGTCTTCAAATTGAAGAGAAATGTTTACAAAAGTATTGAAAGATATAAGGTGAGGCTGATAGAAAAAGGGTACTCTTAGATAGAAGGTATTAACTTTCATGATATTTGCTAGCCAATCATAAAACTTATTTCTATTCATATCGTGTTAACACTAACTACATTACTTGACCTTGAGTCAAAACAATTAGATGTTAAAACAACTTTTGTTCATGGAGATTTGGATAAGGAGATCTATATGGGACAACTAGAAGGTTTTGTACAAGACTGCAATAGGAGATTAGTTTGCAAGCTCAAGAAGTCATTCTATGGCCCAAGGCAGTCACCTAGGTAATGGTACAAGAAGTTTGACTCCTTCATGGTGAACCAAAACTTCACTAGAAGTGAATACGATTATTGTGTTGTATTTTAAAGATTTCAATGGTATATTCATTATCTTGGTTTTTTATGTTGATGAAATGCTTATTGCAAGAAAAACAATGGAAGTCTAGATCAACATGTTAGAGGCTCAACTTTCTAGGACATTTGAAATGAAGGAGAGATGGGGGGGAGAGACAGAGGGAGGTGGGAGAGAAAGGAAGAGAGAGAAGACTCAAGAGAGAGAGTTGGAGTGGGATGGGGAGAGAGAGGGAGGGAATAAGAAATACATAGAGGGAGAAAGGTGGAGAGAAAGAGGAAGTGACAAGTGAGCAATGGAGAGAGAGTGAGAGAGGAGATGAGGAGGGAAGAGAGAGGGACAAAAGGGGAAGAGAGAGAGAGAGAGAGAAAGGGAAGAGAGAGAGGGGGAGATATAGATAGATATAGCAAGAGAATGTGTATGTTTGGGGGGTGAGATAGAGAGAGGGAATAAGAAAGAGACACATAGATACAAATATAGATAATTTAGTATTATATAACCAACGTAGATCCATGTTAACCCCAGATATATCAAGCATTGAGAGGGATCAAATCTCTCGAGGTGCAATCCTTTCCTCAAGTTTCACACTCAAAAAATAAGTTTGCATCTCAAGAAATTAGATCCCTCTCAATGCTCGATAAATCCAAGATTAAAATAGATCTAAACTTGTATTTAACAACATATCTATATATATATATATATATATTTCAACCATCAACTTAACAATTTATACAAATTTAAAATAACTATATATCTAAAAAAAATTACTAATTAACTTTTGGATTTTATTATACACTTTTAGAATTGATAAGCCCCTCACAAGTTTTCCACTCAACTTCACTACTTTAATTTCCCTCTTTCTAATATATATGATGTGGCCCCTCGCAAGTTTTCCGCTCAACTTCACTCCTTTAATTTCCCTCTTTTATATATATATATATATACGCGCTCCAAACCATGTCATTTTTAGTTTTTTTCATTTGGTTAAATAACGATACTAATTATTATTATTTTAATGGTTTTCTTCCCTATTATTTTAATGTTTGTTTGTTTTTTTTTTTTTCATATTATGATCATGTTGTTATTTTTATTATTTTTAATTTTCCTATAATTTAATTTATATCTTTTTTATATTTACTAAACCATGATTTGGATCATAAAAAAAATATTATCAATTATTTTAATTATAAATTTAATTTTTAAGTTAATGAAAAGATCTGTTCCAAGTAAGGCAACTTTAGATAGATATATGAGCTTAGTTAATTATTAACGCTTAGTAAAAGAATGTTTTTTTTAATAAATTTTAATAAATTTAATGAGTTTATTTGAAAGAAATATAAATATATTTATCTAATTTATAAAAATAATAAGATAAATTTAATTATTTTAATTAAAAGTGTAAATTAAATAAAATTGAGTAAAATAATGTTTTTTTTTTTTTTGTTTTTGTTTTTTTTTTTTTAAATTTAATTCAGTTTATTTTAAAGAAATATAAATATATTTATTTAATTTATAAAAATAATAAGATAAATTTAATTATTTTAATAAAAAATGAAAATTAAATAAAATTAAATATAATATGGGAAAATGATTTATTACATTTAATGAAAAAAATTGTAAACTCAATAAATCTTTAAAAGCATGTGAACGGAACATATTTCAAATAAATACTAATAACAAGATGTATAATTTCATATGTAAAATATAATCAATTGACAAATTCAAGCATAAACTCACAAAAATATTGACATAATAGTATTTATTTGTCTAGGTATAATTTTATCAATTGATCCACGTCTTCAAAATTATATTCACTTCGTTAAAAATATTCAAGCCCCATTACAAAGTTTTCCAACTTATAATAACTCTTTAAGCCCTACTAAAAAGTTTTCCAACTTATGATAACTCTATTTCAACAAACTCTCTGAATAAATAATTTTCAAATAGTAACAAATGCTCCTAATGCATCAAATATTTCTCCAGCAAAGTCTTTATCCTTTGATCTAGCTGCGTTCCACACCATGACCTATTTTAAAGGATTTTATTGAGATTGACTTACTTTTCTCTTCTTCATTCTTTCTTTGAGCTGTTGAAGAAATAATGTTTAGTGGAACCGTAGCTTCCTCTACAGGCTCTAAACCATTTAGATCCATCATTGTAGACATGAATTAACTAGTAAGAGAAATAATTGGTGCAATATCAATTGGTGTAGTAGTAATTGGTGTTGAGTTTGGAGTCTTAGGATTTTGACTAGGATTGTTATCTTTAGTAATTCCATTTTAATCTCTAAGTGCTTGCAAAAACATGAACTTGATTTTCTCTATCTCGCTCTAGATTCTCTCGCTAATATTTATTCTATCCTTCAAGTTGAACCTATTGATCACTTAGCACTCCTTGAATTTTATTATTTTCTTGTTCAAAAATATTGATTCTATCATATTAAAAAATTATAAGTTTTATTTTTCTTTGGGACCTTCAATAATTTCTTCATTTTTTTTATCACTTCAAAATTCAAATCTCTTTGAAAAACTATATCAAATGGGGAATCTTCATGAATAGAGATTTTAATAATTTTTGTAAATTATAATGTACTTTAATGATACCTATTGAATTTTGCATAAGATAACCAAATGTATGCAAGTCACGTTGCTTCTAATGATATTTTCCTCAAACTTATATGTGATAATGTGGTCCTAATAAGTATTTCATCCTTCACTCGCAATTGTCTCCGATGTGTTTTAATCATGAATTTAATTATATCCTTCATTTAAGACCAAACTTACTACTACTTATTATAATGGTATCAAACCTTTTTAACTTTTCCATTGTGCTATTAATATTTTTCCACAATCCAATATCTCATTAATAAAATCCCATGCTAATCTAATTTGAAAGATTAATCGAAAATATGAGTTTATGCTTTTAAATGCATCACTTCCCTTTTGTTTTATTTTTCCTATTTTATGCCTTCCTAATTTATGGAATGGTAATTTACATAAAAAAACTACTTCTATATATTTTAATCAACCATTGACCTACCCACTTGTTACACAGTATTTTGTCACACCTCCTGCACTTCCTTGTGACATACCCTGAAATGCTTGAAACATGACCATAATGCAGTGTACTCATTCATATATGCAGTTCAGAGCCTTCCTAATAGATGGATTGGAAAATGTCTTGAGCTTCCCCTGAAGGAAATAGCTCCAAAACCCTAATTTAAGGATCGTCGTTCTTATGAGACTTAAAACCGTGATGATCGCATGTTACATTATACTCAACTTATGATGGCATCACTCTATTTACTTGTATACTCGCGATGATCCCAAAAAGGAATTTTTCCCAAAGAGGATGAGAAGCTTTGTGATGTAGAAGCTTCCAAAGCGACGAGATGGAGGCTGTTCGTCGTAGATGAGCTCAAATTCTCCCAAATTGGCCTCTTGGTCTTATCCCTATGAGCTACCTCCTTGAGATAAGGTCCTAATCCTATCTTTGGAGAGATCCTAACTCCCTTTCCCAGCCTATATATTCATCCTCTCCCATTCCAAAATGGTTGGTTGCTGGTTGGTCTATGTCTATTTGCACCCTTATGCTAAGATTGTGCTTAGAGGCTATTCATTTGACTTGGAGAAGGAGTGCTTGGGGAGTTCTTGGCTTGGACTTGGATTACCACTTAAGGAGAGCCTATCAACATCAAGGCTTTGGTTGTAAGCTTCCCTTTATTTTCTAACAATACACAACTGTTAGTTCATCTTCCCAAAATGTATATGTTCATGTATCATTTAGCTTGACATTCCTTGATCAGTTAAGTAGGTTACTATTGGATTTGTTACTTGTTTTGGCATGCCTTGTTGTGTCTTGATCACTTGTGCAAGTGCATAAATACTGAGAGAATCAGGAACAAGCCCATGATACAAGCGGTCCAGGATCCTCAACAAAGGAGATCAGAATAACATCAGAACGAGGTAGGACATCTCCCTCTTTCTTCTTTTCAATTGTAACCTAGGAAGATGTCTAGTTGATTGTCACTTCAGTTGCTAGACCCACTCATTGGGCTAGAGGGATCGTCTCTGTCCGTAGAGAGGAAATACCTTAACAACAAAATATCGACCATACTGGGGACCCTATGATCCTTTCCTTTCAATTCTTCACCTTTTCTTTTGATGAATTTGACCAACCATCAATTTTCTAACTTGTTTTATTTTCTGTAACTATTTTCACTTGCTCGTGTTTGCTTGAGGACATTGATTTTTGTATGGTCTTGGAGATTTCTTATTTTTTCTCACCCATCACGTTTTATCCCTAACAATTACAATGACATCATGGATTTTTTAAGTACAGTCACGATGATCGCTCTTTTTCCTGTGATAGGTGCGATGATCCCAGAGTATAGGAGAAAATATGGATTTTCTTCTTATTTTCAGTCTTTGTGTCCTCTATTGGTGAATTTCCAGTGTGTCTACGATGTCTTTGATTTATTATCTTGATTAATTTGTAAAATTTGTCTCATTGGCTTTGAAGTGAGATCTGATTGAGTTTTAGGGTTACTAGTCATTTGGTCATCACTTGCTGCTTATTGGTGTCATTGAGATGCTTGTTTTGCTGATTGATTGAGTGTTGTTTTATGTGGAAATCATTGAAAACATTGTTTTGCATTTGTTTTAGTTTGTATTTCAAAATTTACTTTTCATGAAAATGCATTAGATTAGTTGCATTGAAAAGTTATTTTTTGAGATTCATCATTGAGAATAGATTACATTTTTTTAGTGATTGAGAGCTAAAAACTATATTAGTTGCATCAAATCAGTCAAAACAAAAAGAAAATCATAATTCATATAAATGCATCTTAGTAAAGTAAAACCATTTTGATTTTGAAAAAGTTGCATTTAAGATAGAGAAAATTGGAAATATTTTCAATTTTGGCATTGCATTTGGAAGATGAAAGTGAAAGTTAGTGGAAGGCATTTTGCATGATGCATTTTGTTTGATGCATTATTGATTGAAATTTATTCCCTTGATTAGTCTAGCTTTCATTGAAATGAAAAGTTTTCCTTTTCTCATATAGTTGCATCATAGGTGTTCAGGTGACATCGTTTTGAGCCTTAAAACTGAAACGTAATTGAAGATAAATATTAAAATATATCAATTAATCTAAGGAGCATTTGAAACATTAACGTTCATACTTAGTGGTCTAGGCTAGAGACGTGTTCCGGCGTCTATAAAACTTAGTAGCTGTCGTTTGCTTTTTCATTAAACAACGCTAGCACAGACTTGTGCTCCCCGTACCGTCGTGTATATAAAGGGAGACCCTCATAGGTTGCAAACCTTTATCCATAGGAAGCCGAGTCTGCCACCCTATAAACATGATACATTGAACACAACATTCGGGGAGATTTCCTGCATGTTTGTCAAGTCCTTGGTAAATTTATTTACTGAGGTGTATATTGCAGTTCATGGTTACTTAGTGCTCCTTTTGCCTAGAGTTACCCGAGTGGTCATTTCGATATTTTCTGACTCTTTAAATTTGAAAAGATCATCGAGCACTTGTCCTTTCAAGCTCGCTAAACCAATGAAAGCGAATAGAGTCACCCTTTCGTCCTTTTCTCGACTCTTAAAACATGAAAAGGAAAAGTTTTTGTTTCAAATTCTAAAATTAATTGACCACGGAACAACATCCTTCTTGTGGAAATACTCCTTAGTAGATCTTAGGTTGATACCAATGGCAACATTTCTTGAGTCTACTAATCAAGGAAACCCCTCTAATGGGAATCCTAGTCATTTTCCTTCTTTTGTAAATACTAGTGCTCCTATATGGAAAAGTTGTCCCTACTTGGATTGACCATTGGTTTTCCAATTTGGTTATTTTCGACCTCGGTAGTTCCGAGTGTCCAAATTTCTTTTCAACCAAGTTCTCCTCCATCTGAACAACATCAACCTCATGTCGATCCTACAGTTGACCCCTCGCCTTCTTTGTTTGTTTCTTCACCTCGTTCTTCCTCTTCGCCTGGTGAAATTATGGATTCTAGTAACCATGAAGCTAAGAAGAAGAAGAAGAAAAATAAGCAAGAGGGAAACCAAGAAACCATTTCTACGGATGCAATTAATGAAGAAAAATCTTCCAACGAGCCCCAGAAGTTAAAATTCCCTTGCATGTTATTTAAGGGTGACCACCTTCTTTGGAATTGTCCTGGTATTCCCAAGGTCTTAGAAGTGTGGTTTACATGTTCACCTCGACCTTTGTCATCAGCCTCTAGTGATCATGCTGGTGATAAACATTCAACTAGTAATAGTAAAGCTCATGGGAAAAAGGGAAAAGTCAAATTTCCTTATAAGTTGTGTGGGGTAATCATCCCATTCACCTTTGTTCTAAGTTGGATGAAGCTTCCAAAGAGTTGGAAAACCTTACAGCTTCACAACCTCATCTTCCGATTGGGTATCAAAAGCTTTCCCTTGATCCTTCACTAGTTGATCCAGTGATTGATCGAAAGTCATCTTTGGTCAACCCCACTCTATCTGAAAGAGAGTCTCATGAGTCCATTCTCGACCAACCATTGGTTGAGAAAATGGTAGAATTGAATCCACCTTCAGTTAATCGTACCTTTTCAGTAGAGAGTGAACCTCATAATGCTCAGGTTCTTTTGGTTTCTTCAGTTTCAAATGAAGTAGAGGTAAAACCTCCTATTCCCGAGGTACATGAGAGCATTTCTCTTGTTACCATAGACCAAGAGGGGATCTCCCGCGTTCCTACGACACCCCCTCTGAGTAGTTTAGTACCTTATTTTGATTGGAGTTGACTGGAAAGTTTTCAAGCATGTGTAAAAATGAAACCCTTCCCACTTTACATCTCGTGATTGCCATTTTTATCAGCTGATTTTTGCTAGATGAGCCTTGGTTGTTTCATTCCATCGCCACCATCTCTTTGGCCAATCATTCGCTTTCACTTGGTTGTTTTACCATTACCTGAGGAACATATGCGATGAGTGGTCTTATTAGCCAGCCTCTTGACCATTACATGTTTTGAGCAGTTCCATCATCACCAAAACCAGTTGCTATCCTTTTATACCACTATTTCTTCTAGGCAGGGTCATCTTTCGATTCTTTTCTGACTCTCGAAAAATGAAAAGATTTCCGAGTACTTGTCTTTTAGAACTTGTTAAATTAAATGAATTGATGTCGTCTCAATATACATTTACCCCTTTTTTGGGATGAGATTGACTATTTACGAAAAAGGTACACCTTGGTTGACATGGTCAAGAGGTTGCCTCGAATATTATTTCTACCTTTTCAGTTTCGAGAGACAAATTACGAAAAGGGACATGATGGAGTTTTCTTTTTGTTTCTTTTTTAAACTCTCTAAACATGAAAAATATTCCGAGTTTTTCTTACGCCGAACTCGTTAAAATTTTACGATGAAAGACTTGTCACCATGACAAGCCCAAGTTTCTCCTTCCTAGGACTTGTAAAATTTACTAGGATGGATTCATTCAAGGAATGAACTTACATGACAAGCATATGCTATCCCCTTCAAGCTTGTGATAAAAAATAATTGGGGTACTCCCTAGAAATAACAGGAAAAAAGTGAAGATGAAACATCTTTTGTATAGGCAGCATGTCGCTCTTGAACATGACACTCATCTGTTTCTCGTATTGGGTTTGGGATATCCTCACTCAGTCACTTGTCCTTCTAAGTTCGGGTTATCCATTTTACCTCTCATTTGACTATTTCACTTCATCATTATGACCCTCAATCCTATGTTGAGTTTAATGCTGGCACACTCCAGAGTCGTGTCGCCAATATGTTCATGAGAATTCTAATCTACAGCTATTTACTTGTACACTGTTTGAGTCATTGTTACAGTCTTGAAAATTATTGCAATTTATTCCTTGTTTTGTGTCGATGATGGGGGATTCATTATGACCCTCTTTCGACAGGTCACTTCTTGTCGATTTCAACTCATTATCCAGGAAGATGACTTAGAAATTCCCTTTCAGTACCTTAGAGCTTGCATGGCTTAATGGCATGTTCTTCGCATTCAACGACAAGTTTTCAATATTGGCCTTCGATTGGGTGATTCCATGAGTGTTTGACTTCAGCTTCGTTATCACATTCACGGATTATACTTTCGTACCTTGATAGCGATTATCATTATGGACGGTTCCTCTCATTCCTGTTAACGGTCCACATCATTGGCTGGTAATCAGGTGGTTTTATAGCATGTTCGACTTCAAAACATTCATTCGCATGTTAGAATTCATACTTTGATCGGGTCGGGATGGAGCACAAGACCTTGAGTCTTGTCTAATATGACTCAGGTTGTGTGGAGTTATATGTTTTTCATGATTGTAAACATGTTTCTACTATATGGATGGCTCTGACCATACCATGGGACTTTACATTTATGATGATCCTCATTATCTGGATGGCTGCGCCCATACCATGGATCTTTACATATAGTCTTCATCATCCGGATGGCTGCGCCCATGCCGTAGATTCATGTCTTGATCTCAGAATGTATATGTATATGTGTCCTTGATTTGCAGGTATCGTGACAGTGTGTGTCCTCATCCTTGTAAAAAATCGTAAAGCATCTCAACCATCACTCCTCGTTCTGCCTTCATGCTTTAGGGGGCATCTGTTACACAATATTTTATCACACCTCCTGCACTTCCCTATGACATACCTCGAAGTGCCTGAAACATGACCATAATGTAGTGTACTCATTCATATATGCAGTTCAGAGCCTTCCTAAGACATTGATTGTAAAATGCCTTGAGCTTCCCCTGAAGGAAATAGCTCTAAAACCCTAATTTAAGGATCATCGCTCTTATGAGACTTAAAACCGCGATGATCGCATGTTGAATTATACTCGACCCACGATGGCATCGCTCTATTTACTTGTATACCTACGATGATCCCAAAAATGCAATTTTCCCAAAGAGGATGAGAATATTTGTGATCTAGAAGCTTCTAGAGTGGTGATCTGGAGGTTGTTTGGCATAGATGAGGTCAAATTCTCCCAACTTAGCCTCTTGGTCTTATCCCTATGAGCTACCTCCTTGAGATAAGGGCCTAATACTATCTTTGGAGAGATCCTAACTCCCTTTCCTAGCCTATATATTCATCCTCTCCCATTCCCAAATGGTTGGTTATTGGTGGGAGGCTGGTTGGTCTATGTCTATTTGCACCCTTATGCTAAGATTGTGCCTAGAGGCTATTAATTTGACTTGGAGAAGGAGTGCTTGGGGAGTTCTTGGCTTGGACTTGGATTACCAATCAAGGAGAGCCTATCAACATCAAGGCTTTGGTTGTAAGCTTCCCTTTATTTTCTAACAATACACAACTATTGGTTCATCTTCCCAAAATGTATATGTTCATGTATCATTTAGCTTGACATTCCTTGATCAGTTAAGTAGGTTACTATTGGATTTTCTACTTGTTTTGGAATGCCTTTTTGTGTCTTTATCACTTGTGTAGGTGAATAAATACTTAGAGAAGTAGGAACAAGCCTGTGATACAAGCGATCCAAGATCCTCAACAAAGTTAGATCGGAATAACATCAGAATGAGGTAAGCCATCTCTTTCATTCTTATTTTCAATTGTAACCTAGGAAGATGTCTAGTTGATTGTCACTTCAGTTGCTAGACCCACTCATTGGGCTAAAGGGATCGTCTCTGTCCTTAGAGAGGATTTACCTTAACAACACCACTTCACATGTTCCTTCAAATCCATTGTGGATAAATTTGATCCTTTATGATTGACAAGTATGATATTGTAGTACCCATGTCACAAGCTAGTAACTTCTATATCTATTAAACCAATGAAGAAATTATACTTGAAATTTCCAAAGAGATGTATAGTGGGGTACTCTTGCATCATGTAGAATGATTTAGTGATATTCAAAACATTTTGATCAAACAACTACATCTCGACTACAAATATCCATTAGGTCAATAAGAAATAAGTAGTTAACATCACATGCCAACATATTCTACCTTATTAGTGTTTTCAAGTTGTGAATATGAAAGTGGTCTGGCATCCTAATCCAAATCATCTTTAACGAATATACATAATTGTTTTACATTCACTTGAAATGTATCTCTATTATTGATCAAGCGATTTCAATGAAATTGATTTTAAATGGTATTTTGTGTTGTTTTAGTACCACCATAATTTAGTTCTTCTCTCAAGGTTATATCCACCTACTATCCCCATTAATGGACTTGTGACATTCCATACTAATAATGTATTTTTTATGATCAACAATAGGGTCACCATGACTATGAACCTCCACATTCAAATTTCCTTCTTTTCTTGAGTTGCTCACTTCACTTATTATTTCAAATAGGTGTGGCAACATTACTAGTGGTATTGGTGGTTTATTACTAATATGTAATAAAAAGTTCCTACTTAATAGTTGGGTTCATTAACTAATAGATAAAATTTGTAAAACATAAAAAAAGCAAATAATTTCCTCCTCCACCTCATGCGAAAGAGAGTAAATTAAACAACATCCCACATTAAAAGTATAGGACAATGAGAACATGAAAGCTTATATTATGAATGGAAATAAGATACTAATAAATAGCACCTCAATATAGTTGAAGAAGCTGCACCCTAAATCTACCTTAAATGAGGTCATTTGTTTGCATACTTGTATGCTCCATTCCAAGCTTATGGTGCTAGAATGAATATTCCTTATTAGTAGAAAGACCTAGGCTAATGGTGCTTTGCTCTTTCTTGAGGAATTTTGGTAGCATACTATGGATCGATATGGATGGATTGAGTGACCCCAATGATTTTATTTACAGTAGAATAGGTGGTCCTTTTCTAGATTTAGCTTCAATGTTAATGATCCCATTGTATATATAAATTAGAGGGATAATGATAACTATTTAACACTAGATAAAAGACTATTTTTGGAAATAGTGGATTGGAAATGTTAGAAATTAATTAATGGAGCAATGAAACAATTAAAATATTATAGAAACACAAATACAGAAAGACATAAAACAAGCAAGACACAAATATATGTGGTTCACCCAATTTGGGCTACGTCCATGGAGAAACTTCCAGTTCTTCCTTTTCTATTATCTAACAAAGTGAAGAAATACAATCTACAACAGATCCACAGGATTTTTCTCTTCGCTATCACACAATCTCCTCTCTCTTTTTCACTTAGAATAATAATACAGAGCCACAATAAAATTCCCTAATATAAATTGAGGGTTTCCTTATATGGAAAAAAACCCTAGATTAACATAACTTATATCGTTAGATCATCCACCTAATGAATGACCCAGATTGAATACGAAATTACAATATTTTATAAGACACTTTTTCATATATGTTTATCTTCTAGGGTGCTGCCCCCAAACCCATACCGAGGGGGCTCATAAAAGATCCCCTTTATGTCGATCATACGGGTGACATTGCCACCCTATTAGGAACAAGGATCCAACACGATTGAAATAGAAAACCTATGATCAATCAAGAAGATAATCATGATCCAAACCCAATAGGTAAGGTCTACTTTATGCTAATACAAAATTTGGAAGGTCATATGAGGATGCCATTGAGGTCACATGAGGAAGTAAATGATGGAAGCTAGAGAAAAATGTCACCAAAGTGATGTCAAAGGATGAAAATTTTCTTGAAAATAGTTGCCTTTTGATGCATGAGGTTAGGAGCACATTGTATGGTTGAAATATATTAAAATTTTCTTTTTATATTACCACAAGGAACACACAATTGAAGAAAATATTAAGAGAAATCAAAGGCGGAGGATAAACCCTAAAGTAGCCTTTGGAGACCCACCTACAACCAACCAACTAGTGGGGTTCGGTGCGTATATAGTCTCAATCTCAATGAGTTGGGTATCACAATTTCTCATGTAATTATCTCAATATAATATTGGATCATGGTCTCATGGGGCCAAATCAAAGGACATAAAGCTACCACAATACAATACATAATAAAGCAAAGCCAATAGAGACCCAATCCAAGTACATATGTAATGTGACGAGGGAGGATAATATGGGGGTACCTAGAGAGATATCCAAGGGGATATTGATTGTAATGTGGTCATAATAATGGAATAGGGTCACTACTTAATTAAAATGAAATGATATAATAATAAGGGTTATTTGACAAAGTCTCTTGGGAATATTCACGAGAGAGTATAAATACATGAGTATAATTGTATTCAAGTCCATTGGATTGTATTGTCTTGCATTAAACATGGATTGTGTAGTGATTCCTTCCATAAGGAGTATTTTATGGTGTTATCCTACCTTAAGAGTTTGTAACATATCTACATACTATCCATAGCCACAAATAAGGGTATAAGGAGGCACTTACTAAGCTAACCCAACCTCAAAAGTCTAGTTATGGAAACGAGGTCTAAATTTATTTATTTATTTTTCCATTTTCTCAAAACCTAAAACATATGACATCATTACATTCATCTTGTCGAGATATTTCAAATGATATAAAATTTGCTTCAATCTGACTACTAGATCAAAATATATGACCAGTTAAAGTTTGGCCAATGAGATAGTGTCATGTCACCTAACCTTCCACGTGGCTACCCTAGTTGTGTTCCATGTCACCACCCATGTGGCAATTTCACATAGTTTCCTACCTTCTCACGCCGTGCCATGAATTAACCCCCTCTATGACTTGTAAGGGCCAAATTGTAACATAATACATAATCCATGTCTAATGCACGTAGGTGCGACGCTAAGGTGGCGACGTCACCCTGGGAATAAAATCCTAGTGGGTTCCAATACAGTCTCCCATTGAAACTGTTGGGGACAACCTTCTAGACTATGTGGAAATGTACACTAGACAATAATGCTTAGCCTCCCCCTTGGCCTATAGTTAAATGCGTTCCCTCCACATGACACTTGTCCCCTCCGAACAGGCCCCATGCACCATGTCATCTTAGGAATAGAATCCCAAAGGCATTCCTTGCGGTCCCCCCATTGAAACTTATGGGGAATGGAGTGGGGTTACATGGATTTCCTTATGGACCCTCCTCATAATGTGTACCAAAACCATTAGTTGTTGCGTGCTTGGCTCTACCACACAACATCATCCCGACCTATATTCTTTTGTGAAGCTTTAAAACTACTGGGGTTACATGGAGAAGCCACCTGGTCAACCATCACCTAGACTTGGTTCTAAGCAACCGTGTAGTCACATTCCTTAACGCTTGTGCAATTGATCCTCGCTACACCATCATTCCGAGGATAAAATATTGGTGGGGTTGCACCCAAGTCCTTAAGAAATCACTAGGGATAAGGAGACGGAGTGACATCATTGTCCCTATCCATCGTGGTGATGTCACCCTCCACGGGGCCCACTCTAGGTGTTCCATGTGTCACTTGGATGTAGGCCACTTAGGCCCATGAAACCCTCAAATCCAACTGAAACGTGTTTTCCCCTTAGGTTTCCATGTGTCTCTAAGGCCACATCACCTACCATGTGGATGGACACAAGTGCTAGCTTCAACGACTCAGATTTATCCTGTCTTCATGTTTAGTCATGGCACCTAGACACAAGGTTTAACCAAGTCTTAGCCTTCTCCTACGAAATATCTTTGTTTCCAGTCCCCACACCTTGGTAACTGTTAATTCACATATAAGGGAAATTTACCTAGGCTTCCGACGCATAGTATGCAAACATACAGGAGTATATGCAAGCCCTTTTGACTATCCCACCTAAGCTTGTTCTACTTCGGTCCAACTTGACCTGCGAATTCGTAGCTAAACTATATGTTCATATATATATTCACGCTATCTCTCCTAAAATTTCAGGTAAATAATGATCTATTAACCAATTCATTTGAACAATAATTCATTGTATTTACAGAGATATGAATATCTTTTCTATACACAGCCATATAGACCAACTTAAATACTTGGGATGAATACAAGAGTGACCCAATCCTAACTATTAACTTAGGCAATTATCAACTATGTAACTAGAAAATAATAATAATACAAAGAGCATGAGAAAGCACTAATATATTAGTCTTTAGAGATCAATAATAAGAAAAACAAGCTTATACACATTGTTGCTGTGCATTCCAGGATTAGGTATGTTCACATAGTTATCCTTTCAATGACTAATGCATTCCGATGGCATATATAGCTAGAGTTATTTCTTGGTCATGATTACCCTACTACGAGCAGTGTAAATTCAACAGATAAGAGATTATCACAAGAAAATACTTACTAAATAGAGATCCGAGCTATGAAAAGCAACATTCCCTTCTACCACAAGGATGTATTAATGCAAAACAATCCCATCCTGAATAGTGCTATAGTTACACTTAATTACTGGGATTAACTTGACTCAATAGTCCATACACACATAAGGTTCATGTTTCCATTCCACCAATTTACATCATATTCTTTCTATTGTGTAGGGATATGTGTGTTTGTGTGACATTTAATTCATATCGAGCTCTACCCAGTCCAACATTTCATGTCAATGTAAGGATCCATCATAATGATTCATGGCTAAATATCATATATGTAAACAAATTCTCACACAAACTCATTACACTATTCGAGTACTGTGAAGACAATATGGAAAACCATACCAATCAACCATATAAACAACCAAGTCATAGAGCATGCCTCATACCTTAACATTATTATCCATGATAAATCAATACATTAAACAAGCATAAAGAATACAAAACATAAGTGTCATAAGTAGACACTTATCTTTGATAGATTGGACCAGAAAATCGAGATTGGGACTTCAACTCTCTACCCACCCTTAGATAAGATGCAACCAAGCCTTTCTTGTAGTTATCACCCCCAAACCAGATTCCAAATCTTGAGGATGAGTTATTAAGGGATTAAACCAAATCTTCTAGCTGAAATAGGGACTCCAGTGGACCATTCACCTCCACCCACTAGCTACTTCATGTAGTCAGTATCTCACAAGGAATACATAGGTCCACCACCTCTACCCTCAAATCAACAAGGGAATCCAGAGGCTATACCTCCACCCTCAAATCAGCAAGGGAATCCAGAGGCTATACCTCCACCCTCAAATCAACAAGGGAATTCAAAGGCTATACCTCCACCCTCAAATTAGCAAGGAAATCCAGAGGCTATACTTCCACCCTCAAATCAACAAGGGGTTACATAGGATATACCTCCACCCTTAAATAAACAAGGGAATCTAGAGGCTATACCTCCACCCACAAATCAATAAGGGAATCCAAAGGCTATACCTCTACCCTCAAATCAACAAGGAAATCTAGAGCTCACTATAAAACCAAGAATAAAATAATAAGCACTGATCCAAACTTAAGCAATAATGCAAAAAATTACAGATATAACCATAAATACAGAGATGTAACATAAATAAAACTTCATTTCATTAATATCAAAATACTGAAATATGCTTATAAACAAAATGGAAATAAACTAGCTCGGGTGATGGTAGCTTATCTCTAAGAAGAGATGTGGTGGCTACATGACTATGAACTATGTTATAATGAGGCTCAAGGGCCTATTTATTATTGAACAATAAGGGAAAAGTCTAATCAACCAAAACCCTAACCCCAAGAGATCTAACACCAAGAGTTTGTGGGCCCCATTAGGGTTAGTTGGGCAACCAACTTCCCGGGGTCATAACTTGGTCATACCATCTCCATTTGGCTCATATGATACCTTGTTGGAAAGGTATCTTTGAGTACTATAGGATTTGCGGCAATCTCTTTCCCATGGCAATGGGCCTACTGTGGACCTCAAAAAAGCGTTGTTTAGGGGGTAAAAATTGCTCCAGAAGTTCAGGACCCAAAAAATGCTAAAAATAGTAAATGATGAAATAAACAAGGAATGAAGGAAGATGACTGGAGGTATAGGTGGAATAGGCAGTGGCCATCAATATCCACCTATATCATTCCTCCCTCCTTAGGAAGAAATGGTCCCCATTGTGTGCAAAGCGTCCATGAGATGATGAAATTTCTGTTGAATCTGACCACTGGTGAACCACTTGCCTGGTGAAGGAGTTGGCCTACTTTGAAAACTTGATATAGCTAGATCCTCTATTGGCGAGTGTTCTTGATCTACATGTCCATGAGCTGATCAGTTGTGGCCTATTCCATGCAGTCCGGCTTGAGCTCTGTTGGTGTGAATTGTTCTGCAATGTCAGATGTGTCTAATAATGGTGGAAAGTATGGCCAAAGGTGGTATACATTGAACACTGGGTGCAAAATAAGGAATGGTGGGATGCTGAGCTTGAAGGAATTGTCACCTACAGCCTTGGTGATGGTGTATGACCCATATCGGAGTGGGCAAAGCTTGTGGTGGGGTCCAACAAGGCACTCCTTCTGCAAATGTAGCCAAAATTTATTGCCCACAAGGAACTTGTGTGACACTCAATGCTAATCATGGCGTTGCTTGTACTTAGCATTGGCTCTGTCTAATATATCATGGACCTACTAGTGGATGTATTAAATGCACTCAAAGAAGTTGTTAGCCTTGTCGGCTTCAGACTGGACACGAACTGAATCTTACTGAGTAGCTACAAATGGTATAGCCACATCAATGGGACATAATGGCTGAAATCCTAGCCTTAACTAAAAGGGGCTATGGCTCGTTGAGCTATGGAAAGCTCTTTTGTAGCTGTGCTAGACATAAGGAGGTTTTCATCCCATGTGCGTGGATGCTTTGAGTTGTACATGTCCAAAATGTGTACGATCATCCTGTTGATGACCTCTGCTTGGCCATTAGTTTGGGGGTGGAATTTTGTGGACTTAGTAAGTTTGTTATCCAACATCAACCAGAGACTTGACCAAAATGCACTTAGGAATCTATTGTCCGGATATGATAAAACGTACTATGGGATCCCAAAGTGTACCCACAATCGTCCAAAGAAGATCTTAGGTAGTGGCCTCTACTTCGATACTCTTCTTACAGGCTGCCATGATGGCCATCTTAGAGAATCTGTCGACGACCACAAAAATGCAGTCGTTTCCATGCTTAATAGAAGGAAGGTCCGACATGTAATCCATAGAGATAAATTCCCAAGTTCAACTAGGAGTCGGTAGAGGAGTATATAAGACTTACTTCTTGATGGTTGGTTTGGAAATGGCGCAGGTAGTGCAGGATCTAATGTACTTCCCAACATCCTGACAAAGCTTCGGCCAATAAAAATACTTTTGTAGTACCGCCATTGTTTTATCTACTCCAAAATGTCCAACGACCCGATTGTAGTGTGCCTCCCAAATTATCTTGGCACGCTCGCTTGATGGAACACAGATGTGTCCCAGGTGGAATAATAGTGCATCCTGAAGGTGAAAATTTGGAACTTGCTTCTCTTCCAGGAGTGTCTCGTATGTGTTGCTAAATTCGAGATTTCTTGGTAAATATGCGGCCACCCTCGTGCCCACAGGAGTCGAGCACAGTGGTCAACGCCATGAATGGTGGTCAGTTGAGGCAGTCTACAACATGATCACCATTAGGGATGTAGGTAGGTGAACCATTTTTGATGGTGATCATTCTGCAACTTCCCTTGTGTTTGTATGAATTGCAGGGTTCGGTGGTCTGTGTGGATGACCGTTTCCTTCCCAATAATGTAATGCTTCCATTGACGACAAGCCTGCACAATGGAATGCATTTATTTATCATAAGTGGGAAACTTTTAGACTGTTTTTGAAAGTGTCTCACTATGGTAAGCCATTGGATGCCCTTGCTAAGTAAGAATTGCACCAATAACATAGTCGGAGGTGTCTGTCTCAATCTCAAATGGTCGCTGTAGGTCTAGTAATGTGAGCACTAGTACAAAGTAGAGGCAGTGCTTCAACTCGACAAATGACTTTTGTTGGGTTTCAGACCAATTTTTTTTCTCTTTTGCTCTACCCTTGGTGACTTGAATTAAAGGCCAAGTGATATGAGAGAACCCCAACATGAACCTGCAGTAGAAATTGGCAAGACCCAGAAAGTTGCAGAGCTTTGTTCGAGTGGTTGGGGCTATCCAATCCCAAAAGACTTGTATCTTGGCTGGGTCCACATGCACACCCTTCTCATCAATGATGTATCCATATATTGAACCTAGGTCATGCCAAAAGTGCATTTTTCCAAATTGGCACACAACTTGTGTCGTTGCAGGGTTTGAAGGACTTGTCGAATATGGTAGAAGTGCTCTTCCCAACTCTGGTTGAAGATCAAGATATCATCTAAATACACCACCATGAATTCATTGGTGAAGGGTCGCAAGATGTCGTCCATCAATCTCATGAAGGTTGTAGGGGCATTCCTCAACCCAAAAGGCATGACCAACCATTTGAAAATGCCCTCCTTGGATTTGAAGGTAATCTTCCATACGTTAGAGGGTTTGATGGGCACCTAATGATAACCAGACTTCAAGTCAATCTTGCTAAAATATTTCCCCCCTTGAGTTGGTCCAAAAGGTCATCAATCCATGTTATTTGGTACCTATTCCAAACAATGGTCTTGTTTTGTGCCCGATGATCAATACATAGTCTCCAGGTCCCATCCTTCTTCTGTAATACAATAGCCCCCCCAGGGTGATGAGCTTAGCCTGATTTTCCTTTTATGCAACAACTCTTGAATTTGCCTCTTAATCTCATAGTTCTCCATAATAGAGTGTCTATAGATAAGTCCATTGGGTAGTGACGCGCTCAGGGTTAGATCGATGGAGTGCTTGACTTGACAGTGCAGAGGTACCCCTGTAGGTGAGGCGAAAATGTCCTTGTACTCCTCCACGACCTTGTCCATCTGCTGCTATTGCATAGAGGAGCCCTGTTTGGAAGCCATGGCCACAACCTTCTTTTTTCCTTGAGGGCGAATCATAAGGAAAACAAATTTCATAGTATGGGAAATGATATTACTACATTTCTTTCTAGTGATCAAAGAGATGGCGGTAGGTGGGCTACCTTTGGTATCCTGTACAACTTATTGCCCAAAGTAATAATCACAGAGTGAGGTGTAGACTCATATACAACATTTCGCTTCCACAAGTATGGTTGTCCTAATAATACATCACAAACTTCAAGAGGAGAAACATCACACAATACCTCATCCGTGAAGGGCTTGATACTATAGGGAAGGCAACACTGCTGGCTAATGCGGAGACCTCGTCCTTGGTGAAGCCACATGATGGTGCATGGATGTGGATGTGCTATCGTCGGTAGGCCTAATAGCTTCACGAACTTTGTTGAAATGAGGTTCTTCCTCTGGATCTTTAGGTTCATTCTTTTGGATCTTGAAGGTGGCAATAGTGGCACTGGGATTTGCATCAATGATCTGCTTCCCTTTGTCATTCCCCTTATCAGGTTCTGACTCAGAGTCGAAACATGCATCTAAATCAGAAGTCTTCAACTCGGCCACCTGTGACTACTTGGCCCGACACTCACTTGTGTTGAGAGTGGAGGTCTTTGGAACTCACACCATTTTACCATGTCCTTATTTGTCTTCGTGGTATTTTTATTTCCTTGTGGCTTTGGCGGGTTGTCTTGGGTCGCCCCGCCTTGGATTTGGCCTTTGCTCAGTGGTTTAGGGGCACATTTTCCTTCCTTCAGATTCGTAGATCCAAAGTATCACTTATTTTGTTTAAACTTCTGCTTAAAATTAAAAGCGTATCAATATGCCTTGTTGAGCGAGGAGATGTCCAGGAACTCCATCTCATCCTGGAGGTACTTGTGTAGACAACCGTGGTACTTGAGTACCAAATTTTTCTCAAAATCCTTGATACCCAACTTCGTGCAGAGGGGACGTAAAACATTTGTGAACTTCGACACATATTGGTCCCTTCCCTGCTGTAGCATGGTTGAATTTATGTATTTATCTTCATATCTCTCGACATGGTAATATTGTTCCTTGATGGCGTCTTGGAAAGAATCCCAAGTGGGTGTGGCTGAAAACAATAAGGATTCCCTCTCGTCCTTTTTTTCAGAGTAGTTTTCCCACCATTCCTTGATGTGTGGGGCGGATTTGAGAAGTGCAAAAGTCATCTTCTCCCGACTGGAAAAGTCATGAACTGAAAAATATCCTTATAACAGATTCAACAAGTTATCTACAATGTCTACATCTATCTAGCCCTCAAATATGGGAATATCAAAGTTAACTCGTACCTTAAAAGAAGTGATGCCTCTAGAGTGGTTGGAGGATGAAGATGCGTCATCTATGGGTAGCCATAAGAGGATATGAGAAAATTTATCCATCATCACGTTCCTCTGTCACTCGAGAGTTTCCTCAAGAAATATTTTGAAAGGATCTCCTACTCCCTCGTCTTTATTTTCTTCTGCCATGGGAGGCTATCAGGGTTCGCGAGGTTAGTATTGCAAAGGTTCACCCAGTTCAAGCCCTAACTTTTTATACCCTGAACTCATTGGGGACATGCAAAGAAAAACAGAGAAAGAGTATACCCCTATGATATCACTGGTCCAAACTTAAATAGGAAAGAAAAAAAATACAGATATAACCATAAATACTTATATGTAGTAGAAATAACACTTCATTTCATTAATATCAAAATATTGAAATATGCTTACAAATAGAATGGAAATAAACTAGCTCGGGCGATGGTAGCTTGTCTCTGAGAAGAGATATGGCATCTACATGCCTCTGAACTATGTTACAATGAGGTTCAAGGGCCTATTTATTATTTAACAATAAGGGAAAAGCCTAAAAAACTAAAACCGTAACCCTAGGAGATGTAACACCAAGAGTTTGTGGGCGCCATTGGTGTTAGTTGGGTAGCCAACTTCCCAGGGTCGTAACTTGGTCATATTATCTCTATTTTGCGTGTACGATACCTTGTTGGAAAGGTATCTCTGAGTACTATAATATTTATTGCAAGCCCCTGCCAATGGTTATGAGCCTAATGCAGACCTCGAAAAATGCCATTTAGGGGGTCAAAACTGGTATGGAAGTTCAGGACTCGAAAAAATGCTAAAATAGTAAATGCTGAAATAAACAAGGAAACAAATGAAACCGACTGGAGGTCTAGGTGGAATAGGTGGGTGGCCACCAATATCCACCTGGATCAAGTGGGCTAAATAAATCTCCTACTAGAATTCCAAGGAACAAGCCTCCACCCGAGCTATCAAGGGAATCTAGAGAAAACCATCTCCAACCTCTAGTCTTATAGGGAATTCAAAGACTACTGTCCTCACCTAAGAGCTATTCTTCCACCTCCTAATTCTCAATGAAAGGATGGCTCTACTCTCTACATTTTGATAACATCACAATATTTTCTTCTCTCATTCTTGTTCAACTATCCTCTCCTGCATTCTTCATTTTATTTGTATCATAACCATTTTTCTTTTACTATGTGTGAGTGCTCTCTCTTGCTTGTATTTCCTGGGATATCCTTCTCTAAGTATGCTTGTCCCCCATTACGACGTTGCAATAATTATTTTTTGCGTGGGAAGATATTATTGTTGACTCTCCTTCTCGTTTACCATGGTTGTGTCGTGTCTAACTAGTGGTGGGAATGTTGTGTGTTAACACTTCCTTCCTCCCCACTTCCTATTGGTTGAATTCTTTGTCCCCCAACTGCCAATGCTTCCCACTCTTGATTTAATATTGTCCTTTTTGACTTGTATATTAATTCAAGGCATGGATGGTTCTTATGTACTTCCTTCCTGCTCCATTAAATTATAAAATCAGGTCATTTAGCAACACACATGCCAACCTTCAATGGATGTCATGAAACAAGTCAAGCTTCCTTTAAATCCCAAGCAACCTCCTTCCTTAAACTCTAGAACTAGTGTCCCAATTATTAGGCCTTTTAATTATAATCAAAATATATAAAATATTTACAATGAAGGGAAGTTAGCTTGGGGCTACCACAAAATTATTCTCTTTACATTATATGTGGTGTTCATGTTGAATGCCTTGATATCTTATTTCTCAAATTTTATGGTGGATTATCTCTTATATCTTTGAAATTTTACTAAAAAATTCATCAATAATAATAACACGATCACGTTAAATTACCTCTTTATAAAACATAGAGCGAAGTAAATTAATCATGATATATAGATAGTACATGTTAATACAATTTTCAAAATAGTGACTGTTGTAAATGTATGTCTAATTAGATTTTTTTAGATGCACATCCAAGCAGATTTCAATGTAGTGGAAAGATTTATCCTTAGTAAGCTTGTGCATATGGAGATAGTAAACAATATACACCTTGTAGCAGAGTAATTAATACCATTGTGGAGATTATAAACAACATGCACCCTATAGAATGGTAATTAATGTTTTTGTGGAGTTTTGACAGTCTCATGCAATCTTCCATGAAATTTACCTCTTTATTCCTAGGGTTATGTGAAGATCATCATCTAACTATCATAAATTTCATTTTAGGGATGTAGTTTTAATCTCATGAAGTTTTACCATAAGGTTCATTAATAACAATATCACAATCATGTAAAATTACCTCTTTACAAAACATAAATTGGAGTAAATTAATCAAGATACATAGATAGTACATATTAATACAATTTTCAGTAGTGACTTTGTAACTAAACATGAAAGTATATTTCAGTGGAGTAGAAAAAATGATCCATAATAAGCTTATGCATATGGAAATGACAAACAATATACACCATATAGTAGAGTAATCAATGTTATTGTGGATATGGTAAATAATATGCACCCTATACCATGGTAATTAATTTTTTTGTGGAGATTCAATAGTCTGACACTATCTTCAATGTTAGTAACCTTTTTATTCCTGGGGCCATGAAGATCATCATCTAACTGTCATCAGTTTAATTTTAGGGATGTATCTTGTTTATGCAAGTTTGAAGAAAATGAAAAAGACTGACCCCATGATATACACTGATATATCTACTATCCTTCTCACATTGGTCTATAAACTAGCTAGTAATAGAATATACACCAGTATATTCATTGGACCAATACTAGTATATACACACACGCACACACACACATATATATATATATATATATATATATATATAGATATTAGTTTTTATATATTGGTGTCTATAGCAATTTACATGTACAGTAGGATGCTAAACTTACTCATTCTCCTCATAAACATAAATATCCTAAACACTTAAACCCATTTATGAATTTCTGTGATTTATAGAAAACTATGGGTAGAATATTTATATGGTAGATTCCAAATCCATATTCTACATCTTTGTTAATCCTTATCCTATAAGATCAAACTAATGATGCTTAGACATTCATCTTAATGAATCCACAAGAATAGATGTGTATTAATATGGACCAAAACGTAAACAATATAACTTGAGCTATATGATCATGTCAATGAGGCAATGGATCCTAAAAGAAGTCAATTTCATGGAAAATTGTATATATATATATATAAATATATACTTATTTTATATAATACATACAACAATTTAATTTAAGTGTATAATGACATGCTAAACTTACTCATTCTCCTCACACACATACACTCAAACCCATCTATTAAATTATGTGATTTATAGAAAAACATGGTTATAATATTTATAGGGTGGAGTTCAAATCCACATTATACATCTTTGTTTTTTCCTTGTCTTATAAGATAAAAATAATGATGCACATCCATCTTAATGACTCCACGGGAATGGATGTGCATTAAGATGGGCTAGAGAATAAACAATATAGGCTGAGATATATGCCCACGACAATGAGGTGATGGATCCTATAAAGAGGTCAATTCCGTGGAGGATTGTATCCCATTGTCAAAGCTTCTCAAGAGAATTAATTACTCTATTATGGAGCACATATTGTCCTCCCATAAAATTTTGCTTAAGGCTTTGGAAATAAAAAGTTCATGATTATTTCTTCTAGAATATTCATAAAAAGTTCAAAATTATTTGTTCTAGAACTTTGTTAGGAGAGAGTTTACATATAAAATAATTTATAATATTAATATATCAATTTGTTTTTTTACACTCTAAAAAAAGTTATTATTGGAAAAACCATGTGTTGTCAAAACCTGGAACCCAAAACTTGCCGATGGTAAATTGGTTATATTACCTCAATTTTATTTTAATCATTAATTTTATTATTTAGTTTTATTTTTTATTGATATGTAATTTGGTCAAGTCAAAATGTTTAAATAACATAACAAGATAGAACATTACAACATCTCTTTCATACTAGGTTGGAGAGTACCAAGATAGAACATTACAACATCTCTTTAATACTAGGTTGGAGAGCACCTCGACTCACTTGACATTTTTTCCCCAAGAAAAAAAATCATAATTTCCATTATCAAAAAAAAAATTACATGTTGTATCATCTGCATAAAGGATATGCAAAATATTAGAAATGGACCAAGCCATTCTATCCAGTGCAATGTTCCATTAGGTCCATAACTATATACATAATAAGACATAAATATATACATGAAAATAACATCATAATCCGATCATATAGTTCAAACAGTAAAACAAAAATGCAAAAAGCCATCGAATGATCGTGGAAAATCATTTAGAATCATCCCCATCCTATTCGATGACAGGCCGATGGAAGTATTAATGTATCTCATGATCTCGGTGTTCTTGTATTATCCACTGCCCCCTATGTTGTTGTGCAACCTCCTTGGAAAGAATGTCAGAGATTGAATTCCTTTCCCTGATTCATCACTGGGCAGTGTAGGAAGAGACGATCAATGTTTTCAGCCTTGTCCTTTCATAGACAACATTGAGATGGTCCATGAAAGGCACGATGATTGAGATTTTCATCAGTAGGTGCTCTATTTGATAATATGCACCACATGAACAATCAGGCTTTATGTGGTGCCTTAAGCTTCTAAAGAGGTCACCACCACCAATCTGCCCCCACAAGTTCCAATTCCGATTTGAGAAAAGAGTATCCATTCCAGGGAGTGTAATGACTGTGAGGTGTTGTAGCCCATATGATTTCATCCTCCCGGTCGGTAATCCTAACATGTGACTCTTCTAGTGCCCCAATGAATCTATTCCAATCCAAACTTCATATCTCCAATAATCGGAGGTGCTGTGCAGATAACCATGCCTGTGAGAGCCATGTTGTGTTCCTCCCATCTGCAACATGAGAGAGCTATGTGATACCTGCCAGTTCAAGAAAATTTCTGAGCTCTAGTGGTAATATATGAGCATTTCCACATCCTAACCAAGCATCAATTCCAAGTCGAACGAGATCACCATTTCCAACCCTCCATGCCAATACTCACTTAATGACAGATATGGAGTGTGTGGTAGCTTTCCCGATGATGGAGGAACCAGAAATACCCATGTTCGGTCTATGAATCCATTCCATAACTGATAGTGGGTATATATATTTATAATATACCACCTCTTTCCATAAGATATTAGATGTGATAATCTGCCAACCCATCTTTGCTGCAAGCGCTGATTCGAATATATTCAGATCCTTTATTCCCCATCCTCCCCATTTTCTTGGTTTTCCAATCCTCTCCCATTTTACCTATGCAAATGTCATACCGACATTTTCCCCTCTCCATAAGAATCTACAACATAATTGTTGAATTCTGTTGATGATGCCTTTTGGTATTGAGGCCAGAGCCATCCAATATATTGGTATTTCCTCCAATATAAATTTTATAAGTGTCAGTATGCCTGCTCTAGAAAACCGTCTCTGCTGCCAGATGTTGATGCGACCTTCGATTTTTGCAATGAGCCATGTCCAGTCCGCTATGCGGTAGTCATTAGGCTTGAGTATGAAGCCAAGATACTTGAGGCCAACCTCCATTTCTTGCCTCGTGAATTGAAATTGATGAAGTGCATGTCTTTGCTCGTTTAGTAAACAAGACACATGCATAATGGTTTATTTGTTGTAATTGGGCACCATACCTGTAGATTTACAAAACAGGGATAAAATATTCTTGAAGAAAGTGGTGTCATGGATAGTTCCATCTAAAAAAATAAGTACATCATCTACAAATAAAAGATGCGTTAGATAGGAAACATCTATCATCTTGACACCACATAAAGACCCATCAGCTCGAGCATTGGATATGAGTCTACTTAACCCTTCCATGATCAGGAGAAATAATAGGATTGATAAAGGACACCCCTGTCTAGGACCACGTTCAGCATGGAAAAAATTGGATGCAACCCCATTGATGAGTATGCTATATGATGCAGATGTAAAACAACACATAATCCATTTTATGAAGGAGTGTGGAAAGCCAATATGGGTCAGTGTTAGTTGAAGGTAAGTCCAACTAGCTCTGTTAAATTATTTTGATAGGTCAATATTGAGTATGATACTCTTAGTGTTCTTGAGCTTTATGGAGTGGATCCCTTCTTGTGCAGTCCCAATAGCTTCATGAATCTGATGATGATTGAGAAATGAAAATTGCTCCTTGGATATCATCTTGGATAAGATGGGCTTGATGTGGATAGCAATGATTTTTGATATGATTTTGTATATAAAATTGCATAATTAAATAGGTTGATAATCATCAAAAGTTTGTGGGTTATTAGCTTTGGGAATGAGTACTATAAATGTAGAATTGAACCCCTCATGTATCTTCCCTGAAAGTCTGCAGTCCTCAATTGCTATGAGTAGATCAACTCCTATATGATAAAAACAGGTAAGGTAGAATTCAATAGGCCATCCATATGGTCCCAAACTTTTGTCTTTTTTGAACCAATTTAGTACAACTTCGATCTCCCCCAATGTGACCGACTTGTTTAATATCTCCTCTTACTCTTCCTCCACAAATATATGCATTTTCCTGGCTATGCGAAGTACTTCTACAATGGTAGCTTCTCTAGGCGCTCTAAACATTTGGGAGAAATGCCTAGTACCCATGTCAGCAAGCTGATTGAAAGTATTGGCTTCCCTTCCATTATGATCTCTTAAGCTCCAAATTGTATTGATCAGTTTCCTCCCCCTGGCACATTGTTGAAAGAATTTTGTATTTTCATCCCCAATCTTTAGCCATATAGCTCTGCTCTTTAATCGCCAAGTCTCCTCTTGCTGTCTCAAGAGTCGAATATTCTCTATTTCCATCCTTATCAGGTGTTCCTTTCTTTCAATTGATGAATATCCTGCATTACTAGTGCCCTCCATCTCCATTATATCTGATTCAATTTTCAGTATTGTAGCTTCATCCATTATATTTTTCCTTTTTTCCCATATTATAGCCCAGTGCTTGATCTAGGATAAATATCTGGCTACCACATCAGCCGGCATGGAGTTGTTATCTTGTCCACAATGAATCCAGGATTCCATTACTATTTTGTGTAATTCTTCTTCCACCAGCCAAGCTGAGTTAAATTTGAAAGGATAATTTGGCTTATAATTGGAATTCATAATTTCAAAATATATCAGGAAGTGATCTCATATACCCCCCAATCCCATCCACTGTCTTATTATGTCCATCCTCTTCATTAGTGGTCCTTTAATAATAAATTGATCCAATATTCTGGCTAATGCATCCACACCTATCCTCCTATTCTGCCAAGTAGGTTGTATCTTGGTCGAGTCAATATTCATGAGTTTATTATTATCCAACAGGTGCTCAAAATACTTCGATATGGGATTAGTCTGAGTTCTAGTACCCAAAGATTCGGCATGTCCCAAGGAGAAGTTCAGGTCTCCTCCAATAATGATATTGTCATTATTCATAAAATATGTAGTCATCATATTATCCCAGAATCCCACCCTATTATGACAGGGTCCATATATATTAATCAATCTGAGTGGTACATCAAGTTCAGTAGCTGTAATGTCAGCTGCCAATACTCCTTCACATACCCATATGTTTTCTATCTTGATAGTTTTGTTATTATATCCCATGGCGCATCCCCCGGATCTTCCCCTCACATCCAGTGTATGGAATGTCCAGCTAAGGAGTATGGTTGGAAGTATAGTGTTGATAACTTCACCCTCTCCCAATGTCTCTTGTAGAAATAAAACATCAATCCTTTTAGTTCCTAAAAGTCTTCTGAGTGCCATTTCTTATCTGGGTTGGCCAAACCCCTGCAGTTGAAGGATAGACACTTCATGGGATAACCCCTTCAGGGTTGCCTTTTTCTCTAAGAACCCGGTCAATGGAAATATGAATGCTAGTCACCACCTCGATACCAGCCCTATGGATGGCTTTAGAAATGTTGGATTTCCTGCCCCTGGGCAATTTCTAAGCTTTTGTGGGGGGGTCATCACCCAGTCCGTAGGTGTGGGGTTTGGGGTGGGCTAGTGATCGGAGGTTATATCTATGAGAGCTATTTCCTGAAGAATCCTCCCATTCAGGATGAATAGAAGGTGAACCCATAATGATGGAAGGCTCAGTAGCCAGTGCAGTGGGGGGAGCCGATGCAATAGGACAAGATGGGACTCAAATTGCATGCATCTAAACCCATACCCGATGCTTCTAATGATAAAATTCAAATTCTAGAATTCATAAAATTACAAGAAGAGGGAGGAGAGGATATGAGAGTACTCGAAATCAGTTCAGGGTCTGATGAGTGTGATCGTGTGACTCGAGCATCAAGTGTCTGATAGTTTGCTAGAATATGATCCTCCCCAGCCACTCTCTACCTTCTCAGGGGTTCCACATCTTTGTTCTATGCAGGTGTCGAGTCAGCATCCACTTAGTTCCCGTTGTAGCTAGTCTTCTGTGGGACTCAATAAGAACATTTGTAATCAGTGGGTAATCCTTATACATATGCCCAAACTCATGACGCCTTCTACATCAAAATGATATTCCTTCGTAATCGAGGATCTTCCATCTAATTATATCTTGAAATTGTAACCGAAGAGTTTCAACTAACCCTTCTCTGGTATCCATATGTACCAGAATCTTGGCAATGGCGATGCTGCCAGTTTTGATATATGATCTATCATGATTGAGATAAATGCCCAGGTCGTCCCCAATGCATCTGAAAACATCATCCGACCAAAATTGTAGGGGAAGTCTCGGTAGTCTAACCCATATATGAACCACCCCAATTTTATCTTTCTCCAATTTGAAAAGTGGCGACCATTACTTGAGAAGAACCAAAGCCATCTCAATGTGCAAGTACTTGGACAATACCCAATTTGCCTGGTCTAATTGCGTGAATATAAGAGCAAACTAACCCCTCTTAATTGTAAGGACTACCAACAACTGATCCAGTAAGTGTCCCAAAATCTCCATGGTCTAGTGCTTTAGCCTAGATGGGGTGTAATTCCAGCCTCTAACACAGCCAACAATCACTATGCTTTCTGTATCCATGGCTTATGTCATACTAATGCCCTCTCCAAATACAAGTAATCACCCCTATTCATGCACCTTGGTACATTTGGATTTTTTCTTACCCCCTGATCTCTATGTGTGGTTTATCGGATTTTGGTCAATCTCCTCAAGAAAATTATCATCTGAATCCGAGGGTCTTTCCTCCTCATTTACTGGTTCTTATTGCGGTATGACATCAAAGCACCCAGATGTGCGAACCGAGTGCTAAGGTCACGATCCTTGTGGGTCGAAACTTGTATTAAATTGTAAGAAATGCCCTAAATTTGTAATGCCAAGTGTGTCTTCCCCATATACACTCATTCACCCACCTACCATGGAAGTCTCCCAATGAAAATTTGTCTTCTGTCCCTGCTGCTCATATTCCCAATATTGGAGCTCTGATGGAGACGATATGTGCAATATCAGATGTGACTTATCCTCCTGGTAGTGAAGGTATTCCGCAGTCACTGTTGTGCTTAGGTGTATAAACCCTAGGTCATTGAAGCTGCCCAAAACATCAACCATCTATGTTATATTTGCTTCTACCTGGACGTCCGATTCCTGGGGGGCTCCGGTGTACATCCTGTTGGTTGCTGATGTGGATCCTCCTCCCAAATTTGGGTGGCATCCATTGAATCTGAAGAGCAATCTACTAGTTCCTCTTCCATACAAAACGATGTTCACACTCTCGCCGTAACACTGACCCTATGCACTGTGGTTCACTGCAATCTTCGACAGGAATTGACCCAATGTATTTTCAACTACTACCTCCCACCATTTGATCTTTCGCTGCCTATTGACTCAGCTTACTCGCACTAACCATGTGATAATCCCAACTTTCGTGGTCATGTGCCTCAAGTGCTCTGTGCCTTGTCTATCATTTACATTGTCGGTTATTCCCATCACCCATAAGCAGTCACCATAACTAAGGGTTTCATCATTTTCGAACCAGGGTTTTTCTCCTTGCTAGGGTTTCCAGTAGAGTGATTGTAGCGACCTCGATTGCAACCAGGACTTGTATCTAATTCCCATTTAACTTACTAATAAGCGTTAGTGGGTTTGGTTGGAGGAGTATCAATCTGACTCACTTGACTTACTTAAGAGCACAACAAAGTTACTCTATTGCACAATGTATACATCTCAACTTACAAGATTTGAACCTGGGTAGGGAGTATAACAACTATTCCACCCAACCACGCAAGATAAAACTCAATTTACTAATTATGCTAATAGACATTTCCATTTTGGAATAAGGATTTCATAATTTTAATTTAGTTATCAATAATTATTATTTGGATGGTAGATATTTAACCTCCATGGAATATTCTATTATATTTTTAGTAGTATACACAAATCAAAGGTTGAGATTTATTTCCAAAGTAGTTATGTCCTTTTTTCTCTTTTAATTATTTTGATTAATTAAAAAATATCACATGTACAAGTGTCATATTAAATGAGTTACGATTTTTGGGCATGTGTTACTGATAAGCCACGGTAATGACCCACGGTATTATAACAAAGCCTATTTATAGATTAAGAATCTCCATGATAAAGTGTGGGTAAATGACTTTGCCTAAACATTCTATGCTTTGGAGTTTCTAGTAAGAATCTAGTGTTTTTTTTCGTGAAATTTTAATCTTTATTGTTTAATATCAGTTTTTGACTACGTATATGGATTCAACACTTTGAAAAACCCCTGGGTCACTTATATAGTGGAGAATTCACAACTTAAACTTTTGATTCCAACAAATCCTACCAGACAAATTAAACTAGAAAATGAGCCAAAAAGCCCCCCAAAACCTATAACAAATAGACTAGGGGGTAAAATAAATAATAATCAAGTCATACTAGGTTTCCTTAAGATTAGTTTGTTGGAATTGCAGATGTTACCGATGGAGACGAGGACCTGTGTCAGGGCCTATTGCAGAAGATAGAGACATAATTTGCCTCATAGAAGCACATAAGCATGAAGGGTGCAAGACACCTCTGTTTGAAGGATACTGGAAGATGGTAGTGTGGAAAAAGGCAACAGAGAATGGTAAATGGAATGGGGGTATCATAGTTTTAGTGAGGTAGAAATAAGGTCATCTCATTTAGTTAGAAAAAGAAGACTCAAATAAACAATCCATTTGGTTTAAAATATCAGAAAATTGAAACCACGTCAGAATTGCAGCATGCTATTTTGCACTGCAAGTTTAAAAAATCTACAAAGTTAGAGGGCTTGACCATAAATATCCATTTGCAACCTTAAAAGCAGATATTGCAACACATTCTCAGCTAGGTGAAGTCCTTATAGTGGGAGATTTCAATGCTAGGACTATAAGTGAGCAAGCTAGCATTCTTTGCTATAAAGAAGATTGCGACCCTATTTGGCTTATAGAAGAGAGTAATCATCAGTGGGAAAGAATTTTAGAGGACAAGGCTGCAATCTCTTTGGTAAACAATTGCTTACTCTATGTGGGGCCTTTTATTTAGTCATTTGTAATGGATTGAATAGATGGGCAAAGTTCGGTAATTTCACTTGCAATACTTACAATGGAGCAAGTGTAGTAGATTATGTAATTTTCTCGCATGGTTTGTGTGAAAAAATGGAGGAAGTTTTGATTGGAGATCATCTTTGGGACTTAAAATCAGATTACAAGCCAATTTATTTAAGTTTCTCTTGGATTGGAAAGAAACAATTAGAGTAAAAAATTAAGCATGTCTAACAAAATCTCTTAAAGGGTAGAATTCTTTTGACTCCAGAAAATTGTAATACCTTCAAAATGACGCTAGAGAGGCTCTTCGAGAAGGAGAAAATCATAATTCACGGCCTTCATAGTAATGAATTAACACATTTAATTCAATGCACACTTGCAAAGTGAAAAAGAGAAAAAATTAAGAAGTCTGAAACAAATTGCTTCTAATTAATGCTTGGTTTGACGAAGAATGCAAAAAGGCAAGGAGAATGTGGAAAGAGTAAAACAAGGATAACATGAAGCTCAAAGCTTACAAGCAGTTATTAAGCATTAAAAATGCTAATTTCATGGTTTCAAGGAGGGAATAACTAATCTTCCTTGGGAAAATAATCCCAAATTATTTTGGAAGGAGCTCCAACCAAGAAAGATACAAATTGGAAATAGTATTACAACTTCTAAATTGTTTGACTATGCAAGACAACTCTATGAGAAGGATCCCAAGGTTGACCCTCCCCCCTTGGTCAACACTAATGCTGAACTCTTCACGGTGAAAGAGGTAGAGATGGGTATCAAGAAGTTGGGTGTTAGAAAAAAAAATACTTAGTTGAACTCCAAGAAGAATATCTAAAGTGGGGCTCAAAGATCCTTGCACCTCGCATTACAAAAATTTTCAACAACCTCATACAATAGGGGCTCCCCACAGATTGGACAACTACTCTGGAAATACCTCTTTTCAAGAGAGGTTACATCAATAATCCTTCCAATTATAGGACCATCATGATAACCCTTTGTTTTCAAAGCTATTTGGAAGTATGCTAGAAAATAAAATTAGCAGGTGGGCAGAAGAAAGAGATAAGCATGCTAAAGGACAAGCAGGTTTTAGACCTAAACATTCCACAATTTATCATTGTATAACTTTGAGGAACATCATTGAAAAAGTTTGGGAGAAAAAGGAAGAAGTCTTTTGTTGCTTTCTTGATTTCAACATAGCATTTGACATAGTTGCTAGGGATAAGCTTTGGTACAGAATGAAGGAACTTGGGGTTCCTAAACATTTGAAAGCAACTGTGCACAGACTATATGAAGAGGTGAAAGTAAAAATTATAACTTCAACAGGCATTTCTGAAAGTTTAGAAGTGATATCGGGGTCAAGAAAGGTTGCTCATTGTCTTTTACCCTTTTTGGTTTATATATCGACAAGCTTGAGGAGTGGTTAAATTTGCAAGGGGGCGATGGTATCTATTTTGGTAAGTTTGTTATAAGGCTTCTTTTGTATGTAGATGACCTTATTCTGATTTCTAAATCATCTCTTGGTTTGCAAGAGAACTTACTATCCCTTGGCATTTTTGTGGAAGTGTTGGAATGCAAGTCAATATCAGCAAAACAAAAGTAGCGGTTTTCTCCAAAAAAATAAAACATAACCAAGATAATTTATACTTTCAAGACAACATTTTGGAAGAAGTTGCAGATTACAAATACCTTGGAATTGAATCCAACAAAAATCTAAGCTGGGATGGTTGTAGAAATAAAAGAACTTTGGGGGGTTGGAAATCATTTTATGCTTTTCAAAATAGGTGTAGAGAGGCAGAGTTATGGGACTCGAAAACCACTCAAACTCTTTTTGTGCTTCTAGTGATTTTGATGATTCTCTATGGTTGTGAACTATGGGTAAACAATACATCCAACATGGAGTGGAAACATTTTTGAGAAAATTCAGAAGCATTTGATTACAAACAAATTCAAGATTAAAAGTGTAGTTCCTTATGCTATCTTGTTAAGTGAAACATGGGCTGCTCCTATTGAAGCAATTTCTATGATGCAATTCATAAGGTATTTAAGAAAAAATAAGCAAATGGAAGAGGGTAGATGGCCTAAGGTTGTTTTTAATGACAGATTGTGCAACATAAAAAAAACTTGGATGCTGCAAAATAAAAAATGGTTTAGTAGATGGGGTATTTGCTTAAACACGTGTCCCATACACAAAAAAGAGATAAAGGCTTTTGTTATGGATAAGTTCCACAAGCGTACTTGGGATAAGGAGCTAGGAAGAAAGAAAAAGTGTTATATTGAAGTGTTTAATCCCTCTCATAGTCATCAACCAAAAGCATACATAGAGGCCAATATCTCTTGGAGAGCTAAAATTCTTATTGCTCAGTTAAGGTATAATTCTCATCAACTCCATTGTGAAACAGAGAATTGGAAAAGGCCATACAAAGTGTGGGAGGAAAACATATGCATTTTTTGTTCTTCTGGAAAAGTGGAAATAGAAAAGCATTTCATTTTAGAATGTGAGGTCTTCAAAGACAACATGGAAAGTTATGTAGATATGATGACAACTAGCTCTTGGGATAATCTATTTAGCTCGGGGTTTATTGAGAAGCTGAGAGCATTTATTGTGAGGCTTCACATAAAAAGGGACGAATACATCAATCAGATGAAGAAGCAATCTTCCCCATAGGCTATCTTTAGCCTCGTGGACATTAAAATAATTTTCTTTCTTTCTTTCTATATATATATATATAAACTAATAATAATAATAATTTAAATAAAGTCATTATTAGTTTAAAAAAATATATATATATATATATATATCTATATATATATATATATATATATATATATATATATATATATATATATATATATGTGTGCTTTGGTATTTATAATGGATTGAGGTTTTTTTGGCATTTCCCCAGCATATAATTTATATGGCTGTGCTAATACACTTCAATATCAATTTCATATATCTCATATATCTCTTTAAACCATAAATAAAATATATTAATAATAAAAGACATTTTAAATGTGAACAATATGATTTATGAATAAAATATTTCAATACCCATGTTATATATATATATATATATATATATATATATATATATATATATATATAATAATAATTGAAAATAAAATATTTCAATGCCTATATTTCTTAAAAGATTTTAATGTTAACTCTATATATATTTCATAGAGTTGTTGAAAATAAAAAAAAACTCATTTTTGTAGTAGTTTAACTACTTTGCATTTTATATATTTTCCATATATATTTTTAATTGGCCAAAATTCAATAAAAATTTGTTGCAATTACAAGTTTAAGCTATGTAATCTACCCAATATGAGTGAGTATTTTTAGGGAGTAAAATCCATTTATGCATTAAAAAAATGTAGTTTCAACGATAAAAAATTAAGATCTCATGAAAATTGTATGACCAAAACATTTTATTGGTCTCTTTCTCAAAATGAAAAACTTGTGTAATTTCTTCCATGCTAATGGAGTTGATATAGGGTACACATGTGTGTTTCTCAAAATGAAGGAGATGCTTTATTCTATCATGGCACATATATAAAGTATTAAAGAGATATGTCTTAACCTTTAATCTATGAAATGTTGAGAGGAGTCAAATTTCTTGAAATTTAAATCTTTATTCAAACTTTACATATTAAAAAAAGATTACACACCTAAAAAAATGATCTTTGAAAAAAAGGCTTTGATGAATTCTAGGTTAAAATAAAACTATATTAATTATATTAAAAAATTTAAATTGTAAAAAATTTAGAAATAAAAATATTACTTAAACCTATCTAAGAGGACAAATAAAAAAATAACACAAGCTCCAATATAAATGGGACAAAAGTCCAATAAAAATTGATAAGATTTATAAAACATGTCTTTTCATTGTGCATTAAAAATATAAAAATCATGAAATTTTTGACATACCATATAACATTAATTAATTTTATGGCATATCATTTAATATTAATTTTAAAAATGTTTATAATAAGATTTTTTAATATTACGATTTGATAATAGTTGGATATAGGAATTGCTTGTTTCTCATATATAGAGGATTCTTCTACGCATGCCTTATGCATCTCCCACTCTTGTAGGACAAGAAATAAAGTAGTAAACATGTTGGCCAACTAGGAAATCCATGAAAATGACCTGGATTTTGAATCCCCATTGCCTCTCCCCAAATATTTTTAGTTAAATTGATTAGATGCTCACCATCTTGGAAGAGGATAGTTGTACCTCGATGGGGGTGGATGAACAGGGAAATAATGGGTTCGGGGGGTGTGGCATGCCCTCTCCCATGCACCGTATGTTTGATGTTAAGTATTAATTCATGGTGGGTGTCACTCTTAGGTTGGATATTGGATAAACCAATTCTCCCCATGTGTTTCATGACATGGAATAACTACCTCTTGTGGATCCTTCTCCGGTGATGCGATAGTTGAGTAACACCCATGAGTTTTGGTTTAATGACAATCATGATTCCCAATAAGTGGTATTAGAGTGTAGGTCACAAGTTTAATACACACTTGGCTCGCGTTGGGGGGGAGATTGTTGGAAATTGGATAAAAAAATTCTACCCATGTGTTTCGTGATATGGAATAACTGCCTCTCGTGAATCCTTATTGTTGGCGATGTGATAGTTGGCTAACACCTGCGGGTTTTTATTTAATGACAGTCATGATTCCGAACATCTTAGTCTTGCAACTCTTCCTCGCAGTTGTTTGTCGATGCAGGTGGTATGGTTCTTCCAAGGATGGAAATATTAGCTTAATGGTGGTCCTGCAAGCTTGGATATCAATTTACATGAGCGAAATTCATATTTCAGTGGCTTTCTTCTATGCAACTCCATGGCCGAACAAGATGCAACAACAAAGTTTGGGGCTCTAGTGTTTGGAAAATTATAAACTCTCAGATGCTACTGGGTGTGGATGAGGTATGGTAGAAGGTGCGACACTTTATTACGGGCCTGCAATTAAGCTTCCCTATCTTCACTCAGTAAATTTATGAGGTAACTCGGGGTCCCTGGCTGGCTTGGTTTATAATTTCTATTTTGGTGGCTGGTTGGATTGCTTTTGGGTTCTAGCTCCTCTCTCATTCTATATTGGGTACTGTATTTTATGGTCTTCCTGGTTTATTTCATTTGTTTTTGTGTTCTCTTTATTGGTTCAAGATTAGTGTGCTCAGTCAAGAAGATAGGTCGCAGGTCTCTCATTTCCATATTATTTTTTCTATTTTCCAATGGCTTTGCATCATCTTGGTCGAAGCAACAATGTTTGTCCTATGTCGACCTTACCTGTATATAGGGGGATTTTATTATTTTTTTATTCCTTGGGACCATGGAAAGTGAAAACCCATTTATATCTATGGGCATGGAGTATTTCTCGAGGCATTGCTTCACTTTGAGCAATTAGGAGTCCCTTATTCTGGGGATTTTTTGTGAATTCTTAAAGTTCTATTTCACCTAGCTCTTATTTTTCCTTACCATTCCATGTTAGCATGGCCAAGCCTATCAGAGTGTCAGAGAACTTGGATGGTCTAGATGGCCTTTCCTTGAGGCTTAGGCCCAAGTGTCGACAATGATATTTCAAGAAACAACTTCACCGAACACGCATGAAGACATTCTCCATGTGGAGATGTTTGCTCGAAGAGAAAGACAATATTTTTTTAATTTTGGGCTTATCACTGTTGTATCTTGTTAGTTCCTAGACCTTGGTAATACTGGGGGGGAGATATCAATAACTCCATTACGTCAACCTACACTTGTAGCTCAAAACACTACCAGGGCAAGTCCTAAAGGAAGGGCATGATGATCATAACAAAATTATCTCTTTCTTAAATGATATTCAAAGGAACCAATGGTGTATCTAGGACAACTTGGCTCATATTCAATGGAACCAATGGTGCATCCAAGAAAGCTTGGAGCATCTCGATGCATGACTGGTTGATATGGAAATGCATGTACATTGTGAATTCCAACCTCTGCCTCCCCCTGGCCTCAGGATCAGAGAATTATGCTCTGGTAACTTCATAAGAATATTAATGGCTATCTATTATGTATTGATCTTGCTGGTATTTTGGTTTTTTGTTCCCCTTTGGTTTTGGAGTAAAAATATTTTTGGCATGGTGTTATCATTTTTGGAAGTTATCTACTAGCCAACAAATTTGGCAAGAATGAGGCAAGTATAATTTTGAAAAATAGTGGGAAATGATGTAATATTTCCTTATAAATTAAAAATCTCGACTTACAAAAAAAATATTATGATTTGATAATAAATGTAAAATTCCTTTGAATATAAATTTTTTCTTTGAGTCATAGTTTAACTATTTTGCATTTTAGACATTTTCCACATATTTTGAAGGAATTTAGTCTGAAATTCAGAAAACATTTGTTGGAATACAAGTTTAAGCTATGTAGTCTACACAATCTGAGTGCTTAATGTAGGTTTTAATCTTGTACATAAATTACCTGCATACAAATTCTAAAAACAAAAAATAAACAATGGCGAGAGCATAAAACATAAAATAGATATACAAATATTTCCCTTGGATCCCAAAATCGGGACTCCTAGATTGATTTTTCATTATATTCCTTTCAATATTACAATACATATATATACATGCTGAAGCATCCATAAGCCCCAATCCCTTAACCTTGGATTAGAACATAACCGTAGTTCCCTTGACCGGATCTACAAAATAACATGGGCTTAAAACCATCATGCCCAAAACCATGTGTGAAATCCATGCAGAAAACCATAGGTAGGTCCGCCCACCTAATATAGTGTCCAATTTTTTTTAATTTCGAAGCACTGCCCCGGACCTTGTGCAAGGGGGCGAAAAACCCTTGAAATTCAAAAAAAACATTTGTTGGAATACAAGTTTAAGCTATGTAATCTACACAATCTGAGTGCTTAATGTAGGTTTTAATTCTATACATAAATTACCTGCATACAAATTCTAAAAACAAAAAATAAACAATGGCGAAGCATAAAACATAAAATATATATACAAATATTTCCCTTGGATCCCAAAATTGGGACTCCTAGATTTATTTTTCATTATATTCCTTTCAATGTTACAATACATATATATACATGCTGAAGCATCCATAAGCCCCAATCCTTTAACCTTGGATTAGAACATAACTGTAGTTACCTTGACCAGATCCACAAAATAACATGGGCATAAAACGATCATTCCCAAAACCATGTGTGAATCCATGCACAAAACCATAGGTAGGTCCACCCACCTAATATAGTGTCCAATTTTATTTTAATTTCGAAGCATTGCCCCAGACCTCGTGCAAGGGGGTGAAAAACCCCCTGAAAGGGGGGGGGGGGGGTTGCAACCCCCCCTGTGTTATATAGTCGTGGAAAGAATATAACACACACCCAACATTCTCCCACTTCTTGTTTTCTTTTCCACACAGGGGCTCACAAGAGAGATTAGTCATTGGTCTAGCCCTACAACACCCATTGTTTCTCTACACCAAGAGAACTTCTCAATGCTCACAAACTTTGTCAATGCATTTACAGTATTCTTCAAAGTGTCCGCCTTTACCAACAACACCTTTTTTTCCTCAACCATATCCTTTACAAAGTGATACTGAACATCAATGTGTTTGGTGTTTGAATGATAAGCATGGTTCTTAGCCAAGAAAAATGCACTTTGGCTGTCATAGTCTATCCTTATAGCTCGCTATACTAACCCCACACTTGAACACAATCTTTGCAACCAAACTACTTCCTTGCTTGCATGAATGGCTGCCATGTATTCTACCTCTGTAGTTGAAAGTGCCACTACAGACTGCCTCTTACGCTTCCAACTGACTGCACCTCCAAATAGGTTAAACACATACCCACTTGTAGATCTTCTCTAATCCAGATCTCCAGCTCGGTCTGCATCAACAAAGCCATGGGATGTCCAAAACTCTATCCAATCTTGGTCGTCCTTGGTAGCACAGACCATAATCACTAGTGCCACACAAATACCTGAAAACCCGCTTCACTGTTATCCAATGATTCTTCCCTGGTTTTGACGTATACCTGCTCAATACTCCCACTACATGTGCAATGTCTGGTCTAATACAAACCATTGCATACATCAAGCTACCGATTGCACTTGCGTATGGAACATGAGACATGTCCTCTTCCTCTTCTTGTGACTTGGGACACTATTCAACAAATAAATTTACACCTATAGGAATAGGAACCTTCACCAGTTTACTATGCTTATTAAAACTCTACAATATTGTCTCGACATACTTCCATTGATTTAACTAGAGCTTCCTCTTTTCCCGATCTCATTTAATTTCCATGCCTAAAATATAGTTTTCAACACAAAGATATTTCATATCGAATTTGGAGGACAATTGGGTCTTCAAATCCTGGATAATTCCTTTGTTAAGTCCAATTAACAACATATCATCCACATATAAGACCAAATAAATAACACGGTCACCAATTAATTTAAAATGCACACAATGATCTACTTTGCTTCTAGTGAAGCCAAGGCCCCTTATAAATGTATCAAATTTCTGATACCACATCCATGGTGACTGTTTTAGCCCATACAAAGACTTTTTTAACATGCATACCAGTTCTTTCTTGCCCTTCACTGCAAAACCTTTAGGTTGCTTCATGTAGATCTCTTTCTCTAAATCCTCATGAAGAAATTTTGTCTTCACATCCATCTATTATACCTCAAAATCAAAAGCAACAACAATAAATAAAAGTGATCTAATAGAAGCTACCTTGGCAACATGAGAAAAAATATCACTAAATCAATTATCGACACCTGGGAATAACCTTTTTCTACCAACCAAGCTTTGTATTTTCTCTACCTTACCTTATGCATTCATATTCTTATTAAACACCCATTTGCTTCCAATGGGTTTCCTTCGAGCCGACAACTCCACCAAATACCAAGCCTCATTTTTGTCCAAAGATGCCATTTCATTAACCATGGCCTCTTTCCAGAGTTTTCCATCCTTTGAAGTACTGCCTCCCTAATAGTTCTAGGATCATCATCAGTAATATATAAAGAAAAATTTGAATAGAAATTAGATGAACTATACCTTTCTAGATGCCTTCTTTCTCGAACTAATCTCTCTCACAAATGGATTTTGTCGCTTTTCATATTCTGGTTCCTCTTCTGATGTAGAGTCTGATTCTTCTTCCTTTATCTCTAACTCTATCTTCTGAGGTTCCTTTGGTAGGATTTCATGTTTAATAACATATTTCACCTCTCTAAACACCACATATTGGCTGTACACAACCTTCCTTGTTTCTGGGTTCCAAATCTTATAACCTTTTAAACCATTCTTATAGCCAATAAAGATGCACCTCTTAGATTTACTATCCAACTTGGTTCTTTTCTCCTTTGGAACATGTACATATGCATCATAGCCAAATACCCTCAGATGTGAAAGAGATGGTTTCTTACCAGTCCATACCTCTTGTGGAGACTTATCCTCCAACATTGATGAAGGTGATCTATTAACCAGGTAACATGCAGTCTCCACCGCCTCTGCCCAAAATTCATGTCCTAACTTGAAACCACTGAGCATGCTCCTTGCCTTTTCCATCAACGTCGTATTCATTCTTTCTGTAACTCCATTTTTCTGAGGTGTGTATGGAGTATTATTCTTCCATGCTATACCACACTTTTTACAAAACTCTTCAAATTCCTTCTTGTAGAATTCTCCACCATTATTTGTCCTCAGCAACTTTATCTTCTTTTCTGTTTGGTTTCCACTAGAGCCTTAAATTCTTTAAACTTGTCAAAGATTTCAGATTTCTTCCTAAGGAAATATATCCATGTATTCCTTGAGAATTCATCTATAAATGATACAAAGTACACATACTTACCTAATAATGGAGCTGACATAGGTCCAAACACATCACTGTGCACAAGATCTAATATCTGTTTCACCTTTTTAACATCAGAGGGGAAGCTCACTCGATTTTGCTTCTCATACACACATTATTCACATAAATTGAAATCCAGAGAGAAATTAGACATACCTTCTACCATACCATTACCATGAAGTAATCGAAGGCACTTTTTTCCAATATGTCCAAGCCTTTGATGCCATAACATGGTATTTTCTCCAGAGACCACTAGATTTTCTTCTCCACTTTCAGGAACCATAGAACTATTGCACCGATCAATAATAGTGCTACCCATAAGCTTGTACAGAGTTCCAATCTAAACTCCCCGCATCAATACCAATATTCCTTGAACCATCTTACACGTATCTTTATCGAACACTGTTTTTACACCTGAATCATCCATCTTTCTTACAAAAATCATATTTCTGACAAATGGAAGAATATGCAGAACACCCAAAAGTGTTCTAATCCTTCCACTTTGCAACTTCAGCTTGAATTTTCCATGACCGAAGATTCTAGCCTTCCTGTAATCCCCTAAGAAGACATCACCACCAACATATTTATCATACTCAGAGAACCACTCCCTGTGGGGAGTAAAGTGAAAGGATGCACCTGAGTCAATCAACTATGCCTAATGATATACATGTGTACTTGAAGAAGAAGCCAAGTACACATCCCCACCTTCATCTGAGGTGGTTTTCGCCTCTGCAGAAGGAGCATTGTCAAATCCATTTCTTTTCTCGGGAGCTTTAGATCTACAGTCCTTTTTGAAGTGCCCTTCCTTTCCACATTTCCAACACACCTTTACAGGTTTTCCTAGATATTTAGATCTCTCTCTAGATTTAGATCCCCACTCGAGGACTTATTTTTGTTTCTATTCTGGGACCGTCCTCATACAGACAATGCATCTCCATTCTAGCCCTCCATATTTTTCTGTCTCATCTCCTCTGATAGCAAGGATGAGGCTATTTCATAAAACTGCAAGGTAGTTGTATTGCTACCTATTGCAACAACCAAACTATACCACAAATATGGTAGAGAACACAAAAAATTGATGCACTTATCTTCATATAAAATTTTAATATCAACAGATAACAACTGACTTACCACGATATTAAAGGAATTCATATGTTCTGTCACCAAGTCTCCATCCTTCATCCTCAGGTTATAAAACTTTTTCTGTAGGAATAGTTTATTCACCAGAGACTTAGATCGGCACAAAGTTCCTAATTTGTCCCACAAATCCTTCACCGAAGCTTCCCTTGATACATTCAAAAATACTAAATCTGAGATACACAACCGTATTGTGTTCTTTGATTTCTGATCCAAATTCTTCCAGTCTTCATCGAATATTGCCATTGGTTTAGTACTTGGATCTACCGCAATCCACAAATATTTATCCACGAGAATATCCTCCATCTTGAGTTTCCACAACTCAAAACTATGACCATTAAATTTCTCGATCTCTATCTTTTCACTACTCACCATCTTCTTTTACCGCAAGAATCGATCCTGCAGATCTCCCATTGAATAGGGTCTACCACGGGCCTGAGAAAAACCCCTCACTAGTGAAGGCATCCCCTTGAAGCTGAAACAACTCTGATACCAAATGTAGGTTTTAACCTTGTATAGAAATTACCTACATACACATTCTAAAAACATAAAATAAACAATGGAAAGAGCATAAAACATAAAAAGTATATAAATATATTTCTCCTGGATCCCAAAACCGGGACTACCAGATTGATTTTTCATTATATTCCTTTCAATGTTACAATACATATATATATATATATATATATATCAAAACATCCATAAACCCCAATCCATTCACCCTGGATTATAATATAATCGTAGTTCCCTTGACCAGATCTACAAAATACCATGGGCAGAAAACCATCATGCCCAAAAATATGTGCGAAATCTATGAAAAAAACCATAGGTAGGTTTGCCCACCTAATATAGGGTCATAAAAAAGAAAAAGAAAATCTGGGGCACTTTCCCAGATCTCGTGTAGGGGGGCTACCGTTCCCCTGCAAACCCCCCGACAAGGGGGGGCTGCTGCCCCCCTGTGACCCCCCCTGTGTTATATAGTCATGGAAAGAATATAACACACACCCTGTGTTTTATAGTCCTTTTGGCATGGTGTTATCATTTTTGGAAGTTACCTACTAGCCAACAAATTTGGTAAGTGTGAGGCTAGTATAATTTTGCAAAACACTAGGAAATGATGTAATATTTCCTTATAAATGAGAAATCTCGACTTACAAAAAAAATATTATGATTCGATAATAAATCTAATATTCCTTTGAATATAAAATTTTCTTTGAGTCATAGTTTAAGTATTTTGCATTTTAGACATTTTCCACATATATATATATATATATATATATATATATATATATATATATTTTGAAATTCAAATACATTTGTTGGAATACAAGTTTAAGCTATGTAATCTACACAATCTGAGTACTTAAGGGGATTTTGAAGGAGTCAAATCCATTTATACATTCAAAAATGCAATTTAAACAATGAAAAATTAAGATCTCATGAATTGTATGGCCAAAACATTTTATTGGTGTATTTCTCAAAATGAAGGAGTTGTGCAATTTCTTTCTATGCTAACATAGTTGATACATGGTACACAAATGTGTGTTTTTCAAAATGAAGGAGATGTGTTATTCTATCATGGTGTGCGCATGCACACACACATATGTAGAGAGCCTTAACCTTTGATATATAAGTGATAAGAGGGGTCAAATTTCTTGAAGTTATAACCTTTATTCAAACTTTACATTTAAAAAAATGATTACACACAAAAAATTTGATCTCTCAGAAAAAGTCGCATGGTATAATGCATTCAGTTTTGCCTTTGATGTTTTTGACCAAACAATTATGTCGCTTATCCATATTTCAACATTAGGAATTCAAATTTTGCTATTTTCTATCATTATTTAAATATATTTATTAAGATTATTGGTTGAGGTCTTATTATGGGTTGTTTAGTAACTTCCATTTCTATTAGTTACTAATTTTTTGTTTTTAGGTTTTTTTGTTTTTTTTTTTCCTGAATTATAATTTTTTCACAATATTTTCAATTTAAGATGACTTGTTAGTATATTAAGAACACATTTTAATAAATTTAATTATAAACAATTATATATATTAATAAAAATAAAAAAAGCACACATATGTATGTTAATAAAACAATATTAGTTAATCATATTTCTTAATTTTTGGTGATGGCATTCACCAATCATTTTTCTTTATTATTTTTTTATTTAATTAAACTACATTTGAAATAAGCCACAGCGACTATATAACCCTTGTTTAAACATACCTAACAGAACAAATAACACAAACTCAAAAATGCACGGAAGATTCATAAGATTTATACAACATGTCTTTTTCATTGTGCATTAAAAATATAAAAATCATGAAAATGTATGACATACGATATAACATTAATTTATTTTATGGCATGTATAATATTAATTTTAAAAATCTTTATAATAAGCTTTGTTAATATTATGATTTGATAATAATGTAAAATTCCTCTTAATATGATATATAATAAATTTATTAAGCTTTAATATAATTAAAATGTTGTTTTTATTAATTTTATGTTTGTGCTCCACTTTAAATTTTCTATATCATATATAAAAAGTTTATTAAGTTGTTTTGTTTTTTTGTGCGTTATATTTGGATTTGTATTGCACTTTGGACATTTTTATTTTAGAACAATTTTACAATAATTTAATTATAGGTAATTAAAAATAAATATTTTATAATTAAAAAAATAATTTATATACATAATAAATATATATTATGTTATTATTTAGATATTTTGAAAGGATAAGAATATTTTTTTAAAAATAAAATTAATTATACATAATTCAATTATATATATATATATTTTGAAAAAGCTTAATTTTATTATTGGAAGAAAATAAAATTACATTTTGTTGATTCATATCATTCATGTATTTATATGATAGTAAAAAATGTTGTTAATATTGTCAAGTATAATTATGTTTATACAAAATCTGAAAAGATTAGCTGCGAGGTATTTTGTGAGAAAGTCTTCAGATAGTATGCATATGATATAGACTACACAATAGATATGTTAGACTGTGTGGACATCCCATTATAACTATGTGAATGATGTAGAGAACAAAAAAATAAACAATAAAAGTGCTTCCAAATAATGTTCTAATCAGAGATATCTTCCTCAGTAAGCGAGTAGTGATAGAACTCATGTGCCTCGCCATTGTGATATTCTATGATCAACCATGACCTGTGAGCCAATAGAATACCCTCTTTAATGAGACTATATGTTGTGGTGTTGTACTCTCTGTAGATGTGAGAAGCAGAGCAAGATGGGAAAGAAAATTTTAAACGAATTATATCATTCACCAAAGGTTGGATCCTTAGGTTGTGACATCTGTCTGTGCCTCTTATCGAGTTTATGGTTAGTTTATATATATATATATATATATATTATTTTCCTTTTTCAAATTGGTAAATCATTTTAAATACTTCAAAAAAAAATGTGTAATAAAAATTCATGTAACACATCATTTATTTTTTGTTTTTAAATGGGTGTATGATAGATCCCTGTTTTTCCTCCAAAATAAAAAAAAACATCTAATATTTCATAGGAAATAAAAAAATACAATCCTTTGGCTGCATAGCAACACACTTGTTAACTCAAAAAATGGGTCTAAAACAACATCCCAGATATATCGTGGACCTTAAACATATCTTGAAACTTAACTAAATCTTATTTGAACAAGATCAAACAGATTAAATGAAAAAATAAATAACACATTACCATTAGACACCTCTAAGAATGAAACTAACCCATCATATAATAACAAATCTTCCTTGGATAACGATATCCACTAAGGAATTATTTTCCCTATATCTTTTAAGAACTTGAACGTCATCATAATTCTCTTGAAGCAAACATATTTTCCTTTACCACGATTCTAAATGAAGGACCCTTAATTCAACTCTTCCATTGAACTAGTTCACAATGACTTTTGAATCCCCATACAATTTGAATACTTTTACCTGCTTCCAAAGAGAAATTCTCATGTCAGACCACATAGCAAGGAGTTGAGCTATACATTGTTTTCCTTGGTCGATAAATAATTTGTAATTAATCATTAGATTGTGGGAGAAGAAAATGACTATATGTACACAACAAACATTCCTCTGGCTAACTTCGTTAAAGAATCTCACGATACTATATCAGTCAATAACTCCAAATCTATGATTAGCCTGATCTTCTTCCCTTTCAGTGGTTTCACTTGTTGAAGATAAGACTATCTTGCATTATACACAATAACTTTAGAGAAAACCATAGATTCTTAAAAACGACAATGATTTTTCCTTAGCCAAAGTCCCCACAATACAAAGATTGGAAGGAATTTAAGGAAAGAGGAAATGAACCTTTGATTCCAAGTCTAGAAACACTCTTTAACTGAGCTTCCATTCTACTAGGCATCAAGGTTAAAACAAGAGAAAACCACTTTCCAAACATAAATTACAAAAGGACAATGAATAGATAGATGAGTTATAGACTCTTCATTCATCTAACATAGAACACAAAATCTAGGACTACCCATCCCCGGTTAACAAGAATATTCCAAGCCAATATTTTTTCTTCCAACAACAACTAAAGGGACAACCTGCATTTAAGGGGGTATTTTCCCTTCCATACTAATCTATACCACCATTTTGAAGAAGTAAGAGGGTTGTTTAGAATCAATGCATCATTTCTAGATCTTGTTGGTAAAATTCCACTTTGTTTATTCTTAGACCACTTGATAATGTCTTTGTAACAACCCCAGGTTAAAAGTTCATGTAATAAAATTAAATAAAGGTAAACTAAGACCACGGGAAAGGGACACTTATTCCAAGATGAATGTTGGGAAAAATATCCTAGTGGGAATCACTTGATGTGTTTATGGATAAAGGGAAATTGACAAAGACAATGTATAAGGCTTTGGAAAGTGTTGATGGTGCTGGACCCGCCAACATGTCAGGGGATCTCCCCGGTAAGAAGTCCCAACTAGAGGTGAGTAAGATTTCCTTGTTGGTAGAAAGGGTGTGACATGTGCAACAAGTCAAGGAAGTTGCATGAATGGATCTAACACATGGAATGGGGGGATGAGTGCGCCCCTTAGAAACCCATTATAGCACGCAACTTGAAAGGGAACACACAAACTGTTAGTGTCAGTCTTTCCAGCCTTCCTCCAGTGATCAAACATGCTCTTACAAATTGATTTTAAGGTGTCAAGGTCAAATTTTATCATTTCAGTGAGTCTTCAAGTAAAATTTGGTCACTAGGCATTAGGTCTAGGGTTTGCTTTCACTCCTTTCAAAGTTGTCCAAATGTCGGTCTATGTCACTATTCAGCTGAGTATACCATCATTCAGAGGGTTGTCATCATCATGTCAGGTTCCAATGGGTCATTTTACACCTTGTTCATGCTTCAGTTGCGCCTAGGTAAGGTTCATTTCCCTCTCTTAGGGTTTTGAAGGCAATTTCTCTTGGATGGTCATATCATCAACAAAACTTGTATCCGGATGTTCATATACCTTCCCCTATCCTTAATGTACCTTATTAAACACTTCCCATCACTGAGATCCCCCAAATTCCTCATTTTTGCACAAACCCTAGTTTCTTGCTACAACTTGGCAATTTTCTAGGTTAGGCCTGTGTCTCGCCCTTTTGGACCCCTTCCCCTCACTCAATTTCCGAGATTACACTTTTCCCTACTTCCTAACATCCCTCCCTACTTCCCAAAATTTCCTCAAGAATTTAGAAGCTCCCTATCCCCTTCATTTCACTTCATTTCGACAAATCCCCTGTTCCACACATCGAGATAGGTTTTACTCCAATGATGTTTTTGAGCAATAAAAGATGAATTTGGGAAAAATGAGAGAGGTTTTTGTCCAAAATAAGCCAAGGAAGAAAAACCTCCTTCACTTTTTACACAGGTGTCATGGTTTTAGATAAATGTCAAAAATACAATTGCCTCGGGAGAATTGATGCACCTCTGAAGTGACCTTGGGAAAATCAAGTTTTCTCCTAGCTTGGTTGGCCAAATGACTTTTGTGATGCCTCAAATGATAACTATACACAAAGATATTTCTAATGAGCTATCATGAGCTCAATTTGGAGTTGAGGAAGGCATTCAAAAGTTGACTGCAACAACACTCTTCCTTGAGGCAGCCTCATTTGGCACATTTTGACCAGTCTTGGGAGATTTGATTTTTCATAGGAAAAATGAACTCCACATTGCAAAATTCCAATTAGGTTGGAAAGTAGACTCAAAGACCTTTCCAACGAGCTATCCTGCACCCAATTTGGAGACCGGGAAGGCCTCCAAAAGTCGCCTAGAAACAGGCGCGGCACACTGGGAAGGCGCGACGCATTGGGCAAAAATATCCAGTGTAAAAATACACTGGCGCGACGCATAGGGAAGGCGCGGCGCATTGGGCTAAAAAGCCTGAAATTCACTCAAAAAACTCTCCCAAATTGAAAACTTTGCTCAATATTCTTGTGTTCAAGTAAGTTAACATTTCTCCCATGACCAATGAATGAGTTACCTTGGTGTTTATGGTGTTTTAGTGAGAAAATTTTCAAACCCTACCTCCTTGCAATTTTTCCTCAAAAACAATTGCTTAGGGTTTGCAGTTTGAGCTTTTGTTGTCAAGTCCACTTCATCACTCCCTCCCTGATTTATTTTCCAATTTCATAAACCCATTCCCTAACCCCATATCCCTAATTCTCATTAACCCTATATCCCTAATTCTCATTATCCCAAACCCTAGCTACATGTTCCTAAACCCTAATTGTTATCCCAAAATCTAAAAACTATCCCTAAAACCCTTCTATTCCCCAAATTCCAGTCGGAAACATTCCTAAAACCCCTCTTACCCTCTCCCTCCACAGTCCCACCTATCACTGTTCCCCTTGGTGGCAAAGGTCAAGGCACACCATAAAATCACCTATTTTGCATCAAGACAGTTCAAGGCAGCTCCAAGACATTTCATCCACTAGTAGATATGGCATCTGATCCATCATATGATCATGAGGAGGAGACCAACAGTTATTCAACAACAGAAGTACATGCACCCAGGAGGCCTCATAGAGGTGGAAAAAACATAAAGAAAAACTGCCAAGATGCCCAAAAAAGGAGGGTGGAGTTCACTTCGCTTGAGCAAGAAATAAATGTTGATCGAGAGTCTTGGCTCGAGAGAGTCAACATCCACTTAGAGAGACTATTGGACAAGGTCGATAAGGATCATGCATTGCTGAGACACATGGCTTTCCACTACATGGCACGAAACAAGGTCTGCAAGGCACGAATAAGGAATTTAAAGGCAAAATTGAGGAAGGCAATAAGGAAGCAAAAGAGGCAAAGGGAGCTTGATCATCTTCAGATATTGGCCGAAGCCTCTTTAGCCCAGCATGACACTTAATGAAGAAGCTCCAGCCCAAATTTCAAGAAATTTGGGGCATTTTTGGCATTTTGGCAAATTTTGGTACAAAAAAAGGGTTTTGTTCCCTGTGCGTCACGCCACGTGGCGCGCGCTTTTGCTACGGAGCTCCAAATTGCAAAAATTTTACATTTTTGGATTTTTCATGAAAAATTATGACTTCTGGTTCATGGCCAAGAAGTTTGGGCAAGTTTTGAGTTCTCAGGAGGTCAAAAACACTCAAAAAATGACCTTTCTGCCCCTATTTTGACACGCAGGAAGCAGTCTTGGGAGATTGAAGTTTTGGAGGGGAAAATGGGCACAAAATTTAGAAATTCCACTTGGGTTAGAAAGTAGACAGGTAGGTCTTTCCAACAAGAAAACTTGGGCTCAATTTGGACTTCGGGAAGTGCCTCAAAATCAGCTCCAAAGTGGCACGATGCATACAGATTTTGGCGCGGCGCATAGAGAATTTTGGCTTGTTTTTCACTGCTCAGCTCAGCAATTCGCCCAGTTTTGACCAGTTTTGCTTCTTGAAGTTATTCTTTACTTTTCATGATGTAATTTGACAACCATGATGTAATATTTCACATTTTTACTTGTTCTAGAAGATTCATTCACCAAAAGGTGTAATGTGAGTGAATGAATCAGTTTCCTAGCATATAGGGGTAAGTTGTTTGACTACCTAGATTTCAGTTCCTGGTTTAGAATTGGTTCAAACAGCTCCTAGAATGATGAGCTCGACCCCTAGAGGGAAGGGAATAGGTTGGGCTAGTCTATATCATGTAATTTCTCAGTCATTTTCATGGTTGGACACTAGGGATTGCTTTGGCATATCATTGTACATTCTATCTCTGCATTTTTGGCTAAGGAAAGACCAGGGTTTTGCAGCACTGTTTGGGATCCATGTGGCTTTATTTTTTGATGGTGTTCTTCTCTAAGTAATTGTAAGTTCATTAGTGTTATGTGTATCATTTTCCTGTCTCTTCTTCTGAATTTGAACAAATGAGTGATTAAGGTAGAATCCATTAACTGCTATGCTCTGCCTTTGAATTTGTTTAAATTTCCATGTTTTCATCTGTTTAAGGAGAATTCTTGAGACTCTCTTGCTCTCCTTAGCTCCTCACCAGTCCGATCTATCCATTCACTCAATTTAAAGCATCAAAACGATTACCTTCCTTGCCCCAATCAGAACTCTGCAGAAATTGTGCCTCATCCCCGAGCCCAATTTGCCTTTCCCTGTTTCCAGCATAAAACCCTCAAAAACTAAAATCAAACCCTTGTACTTCAATACCTAGCCTAAAATTAGCTTTTATTTTAGTCATCTCGAGCCCCATCTCTTATCTTTTTCCAAGATCGACCCGGAGAGAGCCCTCTCCTGTCCTCGTAATGCTAGCTACAAGGCTGAGTGTGGTTTGATGTGGATCTAGAACCTTGTCTTTTCAGCCTGAGGTAAATCTAGGTTCTAACACGAACAACAAAACATCACAAGCTAGAAAGTAGGTTAGCCAATGATCCAAAGTGGGGGTTATACCAACAACACATTTTGATAAGATTCATATAAACATATACAGAAAAATCCATACATACATGCATAAAGAACAAGTACATATATCATTAGAGTAACCAAGATAGATGAATTACAATGACAACATATGCATGAAATGTTCTGGCTCTTTTATATTAATAAAGTGAAAGATCCAATCATACATACAACTATGACCAACTACTAGTCCTGACAATGGAACATTATAGTCATTGCCACCTGCTCCTCCTAAAAGATATACTAGCTCTGCATTGTGGAGAAGCCAAGGCTCGTTATAATACACTCCAAGCTTTCTCTAAGTTACACCTATAGGAAGCTTGGTTCCCAAAATCCTGTACAATGAGTTATGAGGTTCTATAAATAGAAAAGGGTAGGGTGACCCTTGACATTCCCCTTTGTGACTCTTCACCTACCCTCATGACTCTTCAACTACTACATGATTGTTACATTCTATTATCGACACTTGGTCTTTCACTGTTACAATATGTTACATTACAATCCGTGCATGTACCCATGTGAGACAAAATAGGCTTGAGCAAGACATGCAAGATATCACTAAGACTCAGACAACTGTGGGAAGACCAACACTTCATCATCCTTGTGATGATCGATGGTGGTGAAATGATGCCAAGCTTGGTAGTTTGTTATGGTGTTCACGTGCTCAATGGTGACATCTTGCTGAAAGCACACTCTTGCCTCCGTTGCATCTGGGTACACTAATTTGGTGCATCTGTCCAACTCATTTGATAACATGTGCATCATAGTCTTGAGTGCAGTCGGACCAACAACATACTGATGCATAATGTCTGCGCTGATCTCCAAGTCTGTGCTGGTGGCTACATGCATCAACTCATTAAAGTACATGTCCAACTCTAGTTGGACTTGGTTCTTTGACTTCGCCTTGGTGAGTGTGCCAATGGATGGGATTGCGTGTGTGCGCACAATGACATCCATGCTTCTGAACACCCATGCATGTGAAGCTTGCAAACTGGTGATGAGCTGTGGGAGTTCCTCATAGTTCTGGATCTAACTCTAGATGCGTGCCTTGGGCTCTACCACCTTTGGCTTCATCATCTTTGGCAAGTGTAATGGGGATCCTTTGTACCCCATTTTCCATGTTTGCATGCGATTGAAAACATTGTGTAAATTTGACAATATGCGTGCTCTCCTGGCACAACGTTGTTGCCAACTGTTGAGATGGACAACTGAATTATGCACGGTTGTTGGGATAGGGTCCTTGGGGTTAAGTTTTGGTCAAATTTTGGGTTAATTTTTGTAGAAAATGTAAGGTCTCTGCGAAATGTGGAAGTGGAGCACGAAGATGGTATGAGTCAAAGCGGATTTAGTCCCTTAGGTGGGTAAGTGATAGGAAGGTTTTGAGACCCGCCCATGGTCTACGGACCATGGTATTGTAAGCAAAATTCTATATATAGATGAGTCATAATGAGTCTAAGAGATATGAATTAGATAAGAATTCTTCTAAGGGAAAGTAAGATAAGGTAGGAGAGGTCTGTTTCCCGTACTTAGGCAAAAGGGGAAGGCTCCTATAGCTGAGTGCACTAAGACCTTGGTAAGACCACAAGCTGAATGCATGGGCCCCTTCAGCTGAGTGCGCAGGGAAAAGAAGTCTGTACTTGAACGATCATACTTAATAAAGACAATTTTGAGCCAATTATGATGCATCTGTGTCTTCTTTATTACTTCTGCAAGTTTCTATATTTTCACTATGTGTTATAATTTATATGAATTAATGCTTATCTGGTGCACGGAAATAGTAGATCAGTAATAATTATGCATGCTATGAAGCGAAGATCTGGAAGTTGTTAAGTGCATTTACTGTAGTCATATGTATTAGAAGGGTTAAGGGTTCTCGAAGGTAGATCTAAGCCCTATGAATCATAAGAACATATCACATTGACCTTTGGATGCATAAACCTAGTTCTATCATCCCCTAATACTGCTTTGGGTGAGACTGCAGCCTGCTCTACGCAGGTTGTTGCCGAAAGGGTCAACAATTATGGTTCTGTTAGTTGGCACAGATAATGCTAAACCTGGGTTAGGACCCATCAAGCCAACAAGTGGATTCATTGATGGGACCGAGATCTTGCTAAAGGGATGTGTGATAAATGGTTCCCCACAAAGAAAGAAATTGAGAAGTGGATTGATCGAAAACTGTACACATTTGTAGCACATGGAAATAGAAGTCCACTCTTGTTCAAGGAAGAGTGGCTAAATAGATACCTGTACATAGACGATATTGAAATATTCTTATGCTCTTTCCCCTATGAATTGCATCAGTGGCTGTCCAGGTTAGCGGATAGTTAGGGTACATGGAAGCTTGACAACCCTATTATGTGGACCCCAGAACTTGTGAACCGCTTGGAGGCTTCAAAAAATAACATCTCACGCGTTGTCGACCACTCGATTGATCGTATTATGGGAGGATTCATTACTGAGTTTGTGATCGATTCGTCTTCTAGTTATAGTGAAGCAGAGCACAGGTTCTTCAAAGGACTAAGAGGTAAGTACTTAAAATCTTTGAAAACCTGGATCAAGGTGATTTTGTGTGAAAACAGGGTTATGCCATTATATTGATGTTTGGGACTACGTGAATAGAAAACCCTTCAGAAGGAACGAATAATCAGGATCTGAATATAGTCCTTTGTTAGGATCTTCTGATAACGATGATGAAAGAACTATTCTGAGAACACCACGAAGTGCACTGCAGATAGTAAGCCAGGGTATCCCAGGGATACCCCATCCATCCACTCCACTGCCACCTCCACCTCCACCTCCACCTCTGCATCAACCATTCAAAATGGCAAACATGATGAAGATGTTGATATTTAAAGGGGTGAGAAGCAAGGACCCCGAACAATTATGGTTCGTCATGGATGTGTGGTGTTGTGTTGTGTTATATTCTTTCCACGACTATCTTACGTAGTTAACCGGGGGGTTAGAGGGGGGGTTGAGCCTCCCCTTCGTTGCACCGATTGTGCAGTGGGGGGGTCACAGGGGGGTCGGTGGGTAGCCCCCCTTTATGGGGTCCAGGCACCTCAGGAAATTTTTTTGGACCCTATATTAGGTTGGGAAAACCTACCTATGGTTTTGTGCATGGTTTTCGCACATGGTTTTGAATGCGATGGTTTTTAGTCCATGGTTTTGGACGCGATGGTTTTGGTTCCATGGTATTGGATGCTTTGGCATGTATAAATATGTATTGTAACATTGAAAGGAACATAATGAAAAATCAAGCTAGTAGTCCTGGTTTTGGGATCTAGGGGAAAATCTCTGTGTATATGTGTTATGCTTTTGCATTGTTTATTTTCTATTCTTAGAATTCGTATGCATGTAATTTCTGTACATGGTTAAAACCTACATTTGGTATCAGAGTTGTTTTGGCTTCAAGGGTATGCCTTTGTTGCTGAGGGGTTTTGCTCGGGCCTGTGGTAGACCCTGTTCAGTGGGAGATCTGTGGGATCGATTCTGGTGGTGAAAGAATATGGCGAGCAGTGGAAATATAAAGATCGAGAAATTTAATGGTCAGAGTTTTGAGTTGTGGAAACTCAAGATGGAGGATCTGTTGGCAGATAAAGATTACTAGATCGCGGTAGATCCGGGTACTGAACCAATGGGAGTGTCCGATGAAGAATGGAAGAAGTTGGATTTGAAGGAAAAGAGTACAATACGATTGTGTGTCTTAGATTCAATATTGCTGAATGTATCAGGGGAAGCTATGGTGAAGGCTTTGTGGGACAAGTTCGGTACTTTGTACTAATCTAAGTCTCTGTTGAATAAGCTGTTCCTATGGAAAAAGCTGTATAACCTGAGGATGAAAGATGGAGACTTGGTGACAGAGCATATGAATGCATTTAATACTGTGGTAAGTCAGTTATTGTCTATTGATATTAAAATTTTAGATGAAGATAAGTGCATTATCTTGTTGTGTTCTCTACCAGATTCGTGGGATAGTCTAGTTATTGCAATGGGTAGCAATGCAACTGCCTTGCAGTTTGATGAAATAGTCCCATCCTTGTTGACGGAGGAGATGAGATGGAAGAATATGGAGAGCCAGAATGGTGATGCCTTGTACGTGCGAGGATGGTCCCAAAAACATAAACAAAAATAAGTCATCGAGTGGGAGATCTAAATCTAGAAGGAGATCTAAATCTCCAGGAAAACCTGTAAAGGTGGTGTGCCGGAAATGCAGAAAATAAGGGCACTACAAAATGGATTTTAAATCTAAAGCTCCTAAAAAAAGAAAGGGATCTGATGATGCTCCTTCTGCAGAGGTGAAAACCACCTCCGATGAAGGTGGGGCTGTGTACTTGGCTTCTTCAAGTACACATGTAGATCATGAGGTATGGTTGATTGACTCAGATGCATCCTTTCACTTCACTCCCCACAGAGAGTGGTTCTACGAGTATGAGAAATACGATGGTGGTGATGTCTTCTTAGGGGATGATAGGGAGGCTATAATCGTTGGTTGTGGAAAAGTAAAGTTGAAGTTGCAAGGTGGAAGGGTTAGAACACTTTCGGGTGTTCTGCATATTCCTGTATTGGCCAGAAATCTGATTTCTGTAAGCAAGTTGGATGATGTAGGTGTAAAAATAGTGTTTGAGAAGGATACCTACAAGTTGGTTAGGGGAGCACTAGTATTTATGTAGGGAGTTCGGATTGGAACTTTGTACAAGCTGCAAGGTAGCACTGTTGTTGATGGGTGCAATAGTTCTGTGGTTCCTAAAAGTGGAGCAGAAAATCTAGTGGTCTCTGGAGAAAAGACCATGCTATGGAATCAAAGGCTTGGACATATTGGAGAGAAGGGCCTTTAAATACTTCATGGTAAAGGTATGACTAATAGCTCTCTAGATTTTGATTTCTATGAAAATTCTGTATATGGGAAGCAGAATCGGGTGAGTTTCCCCTCTGGTGGTAAGAGGGTGAAACATGTATTAGAGCTTGTGCATAGTGATTTGTTTGGACCTGTGAAGTTTCCATCACTGGGTAAGTCTGTGTACTATGTATCATTTATAGATGACTTATTAAGGAATACATGGATATATTTCCTCAAGAAGAAATCTGAAGTCTTTGACAGGTTTAAATAATTTAAGGCTCTGGTGGAAAACCACATAGAGAAGAAGATAAAGGTGCTGAGGACAGATAATAGTGGACAGTTTTGCAACGAGGAATTTGAATAATTCTGTAAGAAGTGTGGTATAGCATGACAAAAGACTACTCCATACACACCTGAGTAAAATGGAGTTGCGGAAAGAATGAACAAGTTGTTGATGGAAAGGGAAAGAAGCATGCTTGGTGGTGCTGGGTTAGGACAGGAATCTGGGCAGAGGTGGTGGAGATAGCATGCTACCTAGTCAACAGATCACCTTCATCAACGTTGGAGGATAAGACTCCACAAGAGGTATGGACTGGTAAGAAACCCTCTCTTTCACTTATGAGGGTATTTAGATGTGATGCATATGTACATGTTCCAAAGGAGAAAAGAACAAAGTTGGATAGTAAATCTGATTAGTGCATCTTTATTGGGTATAAGGATGGTTTAAAGGGTTATAAGCTTTGGAACCCAGTAACAAGGAAGGTTGTGTACAACTGAGATGTGGTGTTCAGAGAGGTGAAAGATGTTATTGAACATGAAGTCCCATCAAAGGAACCTGAGAAGATAGAGTTTGAGCTTAAGGAGGAAGAATCAGACTCTACAGTAGAAGAGGAATAAGAAGATGAAGAGCCACAAACTCTGGGTGTGAGAAGATCAGTTTCAGAAAGAAGGAAACCAGAAAGGTATAGTCCATCTACTTTCTATTCAAATTTTGCTTTATCTACTATTGATGATGATCCCAGAATTGTGATGGAAGTAGTAGATTCAAAGGATGGCAAACTCTGGAAAGAGGCCATGGTTGATTAAATGACATCTTTGTACAAAAATGAGGCTTGGGATTTGGTGGAGTTTCCAGCTGGAAGGAAACCCATTGGTAGCAAATGGGTGTTCAAGAAGAATACAAATGAAAAAGGAAAGGTGGAGAAATACAAAGCTTAGTTGGTAGCAAAAGGTTATTCGCAAGTACTGAGAATTGATTTTGGTGATATTTTTTCTCTTGTTGCCAAGGTAGCTTCTATTAGATCACTGTTATCTATCACTGCTGCTTTTGATTTTTAGGTAGAACAAATGGATGTGAAAACAACATTTCTTCATGGGGATCTAGAAGAGGAGATCTACATGAAGCAACCTGAAGGCTTTGCGTTGAAGGGTAAGAAAGAACTGGTAGTTAAAAAGTCTCTGTATGGACTAAAACAGTCACCAAGGATGTGGTATCAGAAATTTGATACATTTATACGGGGACTTAGCTTCACCAGAAGCAAAGCAGATCACTGTGTGTATTTTAAATTACTTGGTGACCGTGTTATTTATCTAGTCTTGTATGTGGATGATATGTTGTTGGTTGGAAATGAAAAAGAAATTATCCAGGATTTGAAGACCCAATTGTCCTCCAAATTTGACATTGAAGATCTTGGTGATGCAAACTATATTTTGGGCATGGAAATTAAAAGAGATCGAGAAAAGAGGAAGCTTTGGTTAAACCAAAGGAAGTATGTCGAGACAATACTGTAAAGGTTTAATATGCAGGATAATAAAGTGAAGGTTCCTATTCTTGTAGGTGTAAAGTTATTTTCCAAATAGTGTCCCAAGACACAAGAAGAGGAAGAGGATATGTCTCGTGTTCCATATGCAAGTGCAGTCGGTAGCCTGATGTATGCAATGGTCTATACTAGACCAGACATTACACACGCAGTGGGAGTATTGAGTAGGTTTATGTCAAAACTAGGGAAGGAGCATTGGACAACAGTGAAGAGGGTTTCTAGGTATTTGTGTGGCACTAATGATTATGGTTTGTGCTATCAAGGAAGACCAGGATTGGACAGAGTTTTGGATATTTGTGGCTTTTTTGATGCAGATTGGGCTTGAGATCTGGATCATAGAGGATATACAAGTGGGTATGTGTTTAACCTATTTGGAGGTGCAGTTAGCTGGATGAGTAAGAAACAATTTGTAGTGGCACTATCAACTACAGAGGCAAAATACATGGTAGCCATTCATGCAAGCAAGGAAGCAGTTTGGTTGCAGAGATTGTGTTCAAGTATGGGGTTAGTGCAGGGAGCTATAAGGATAGACTGTGACAACCAAAGTGCAATATTCTTGGCAAGTAACCCTGCTTACCATTCAAAGACAAAACACATTGATGTTCAATATCACTTTTTGAGGGATATGATAGAAGACAAAAAGGTGTTGCTGGTAAAGGTGGACACTTTGAAGAATATTGCAGATGCATTAACAAAATCTGTGAGCTCTGAGAAGTTCTCTTGGTGTAGAGAAACAATGGGCGTTGCAGGGCTGGATAAATGACTAAGCCCTCCTATGGAAAGAAAACAACAAGTGGGATAATGTTGGGTTGTGTTATATTATTTCCACGACTAGCCTACGTAGTTAACTGGGGGGTTAGAGAGGAGGCAGGTAGCCCCCTCTATGGGGTCCATGGTAGCACCCCAGGAAATTTTTTTTTGGACCCTATATTAGGTTGGGAAAACCTACCTATGGTTTTGTGCATGGTTTTCACACATATTTTTTAGCATGTATAAATATGTATTGTAACATTGAAAGGAACATAATGAAAAATCAAGCTGGTAGTCTCGATTTTGGGATCCACTGGAAAATCTCTGTGTGTATGTGTTTTATGTGTTATGCTCTCGCATTGTTTATTTATGTTCTTAGAATTTGTATGCAGGTAATTTCTATACGGGGTTAAAACCTACATGTGGAAGGCACAACATATTACTGATGATAATATGAAGAATGCACAATTTGTCACTGCGTTACAGGATAGGGCATTGATGTGGTATATCAAGTTCTGTACAGATCAACCAGGTGCGATGATGGCCGAGACTCAGTAAGCACTGAATAATGAGTTTAAGAAGCCTAAGTTTCAGGCGTAGTCTGTAATAGAGTTTAAGGAAATACAACAAAGAGTAAATGAGTCCAAATGGGACTTCAAGCAGAGGCTAACATGCCTGATCCAATAGGCTAATATGAAGATCACCGATGATCAACATAGAGACTAGTACATTTCTTCGATATTGCCTCATCTGAGATTTCCATTATCAAAACGGAAGATAGGAACATATGCATAAGTGGTGGAGATCTCGATGGGGTTAGAAGCCTCATCAGTGCAGGACACAAACGTTGGAGTACAATAGATTCAATCACAGCTGGAAAGCCTGCATATGGAGTTGAAGAGCTTGAAGACAGGAAAGGAAGCTCAATCTGAGGTGTGCGCAAAAGTCTGGTGCATAAAGTGTAAAGACAAGGGATATGATAAGGATAATTGTCCTGTCTATCAGAATTACCTAATTGGAGGAGGTCCTGTTCCTTTGAAGCCCGAGAATATTGCGGGACTAAGTGCAGGAGTACCCTTATGGTGCATTATCTACCAGATAGCTGGGAAGCATGCCACTGACCATTGTCACCTATTGCAAAAGTTTGTATAAACTCTACAACAATTGTTTTGTACCTTCTATAAATCGATTAGGAATGATGAATGAAACTATCGAAGCTGCGAATTAATGATGGATAGGACGCCTACATATTAGATGCAAGCTGAAACTCAGCCTTAGGATCAGGGCGTGGGTGCAGTGCGTAGAGGATTCCAGGGTCATGGAAGAGGAAGAGGAGGAGGGGCTGGAAGAGGTCATATATAAGTTATTTGCTACAACTTTGGAGAAGAAGGAAATTTTATGTGTGACTGTTAGAACCCAATGCATCCATCTTATGGTATTGCAGACACTTTGACCATGTGATAGAGGATTTCTCGGTGTTGATAGATAAAATGCAGGAGAAAAAGATTCAACCAGCCACACAACATATATAGACGATGAGGGTGTCACCTCCTAAAGAGGACCATAGCATCAATATCGTGACATGAAGTGGTATTGACATAGGAGAAGATAAAGGAAAGCAACCAGAAATTGAAGGTTGGGTACGCAAGGATGTCAAAAAAGAGGTTGGATTTGATCTCAATAGGGCTAAATAAACTTTTATGGAAGGCAAGAAGAACTTTGTTGAGGCTTATACGTCAGGAAGTCAGGAGAAATCAGCTGGAAATAATGAAGCCCAGGACGTGGATCCCTCACCATTGACTACTTTTCTAAAAACCTGTATGAAGCTGTTGCAGGATAGGAAGGTGGTGGAAGGGCTCTAGGAGCTAATTGACAATTGTACAGGTAAAATCAATTCTATTACCAAACACCACACCATGAGGAAATTAGGTAAACATAAGAAGTGAGAAGGGTGTGAAATGAGGCTGATCGCATAGATTGGTGAGTATGAAATGGATCAAGTCATCATGGATCTAGGATCTGATGTGAATGTCCTACCAAAGCAGATGTGGGAAAGAATGGGGAGACCTAGGCTACAATGGTCTCCTATATGAATATGAATGGCCAATCAATAGAAGATCATTCCTACGGGGTGCCTATATGGGGTAATAATAGATATTGAAGGAGAAAGTGCTCTGGCCGAATTTGAAGTAATTGAAATAGTGGATGACAATAATCCTTACCCTACACTATTAGGAATTGATTGGGCCTTCAATATGGATGTAGTAATTAATCTGAAAAAGTGAAGAATGACATTTTAAAAGGAAGGCACTCCGAGTTATTGTCCCATTGGATCCCACTAAAGGAACGTGCTACAATGAACCAGTCCACGACTATGAAGATGAGGAATATTTGGATCAAATATACAAGATCACTGCGCGCGATGAAGATTGGATCAATCCCACTATAGATGGGCGAATTACATGGGATAGAGATAGCTCCTATACCTCAGATTCAGATGAAGAACTTGAGCACTGGAAGAATAGGTTGCACGAAGTCTCAACACTACGCTGTAATATGATGACAAAATTGCTTCGTTGCGTATCTATAGAGGTACGAAATCTACCTCATTATGATGGTTTGAATGATGTTAACTTATTTTTGGATCAGTTTGAAAAGGAGGTGCCAGAGGAATATCGTCTCCAGGCGTTAGATCTGGCACTGCGCACTATGCCTACAAGATGGTGGGGGAAACATAAGGATAGCTTCTCTAATTGGAAAGAATACAAGCGAATGATGACGCTAAGGGTTGGGTACACAAATGCTCGCATGATAGAGAAATATTCCAGCGAGGATGATCCATGTGACCATTTGGCACGATGGACTAAAGCCTGGGGGGAGGAGCCTCAACCTGAATGGGTACATATCTTTTATCACACCCTAGATACTATTCTGATGAACTAGTACTTGGAAAGGAAGCTACGACATGGGATGACCGAGTGGGATATCCTGAGGGAAATTTTCTTTTTAACTTTCAGCTTTGAGGATGGATTTGCGTGTATATTGCCGAAGCGCTCCAGGAAATTAAGTCCACAATCTTCAGAATGCCTGAGGAGCCAATAGAATGGGTTCAACCAAACTGGAATACACAACTCCGCCATGCACTGGAATGCTACAACATGACTGTAGAAGAAGAAGAGGATCCACTAAATATCAACATTCCATAGTTCGAGGGACAACGTGAGGTTGAAGGACCCAAAGAAACAAACCCTGATATCACAAAACCTTTGAATACCAGGAAAGTGAACATTGGATCTAACGCGTAGCCTAAGTTTGCAAATATAGGTGATTATTGGGATGAATATATAGTTGATAAGGTTGTGAAACTACTACGTGAATACTAGGACTTGTTTCCCACCAAGTTCTCAGATCTAAAGGGAATAGTAGGGGATTTGGGTGTAATGAAGATCACGCTAAAGCCTAATTCGAAATGCGTGAAACAAAGATCCTACTATCTAAATCCCAAGTATAAGGAGAAGGTGTGCAAAGAGCTAGACAAAATGCTGGAGGCTGGAATCATTGAGCTGGTGGAAGAGTCTGATTGGGTGAGCCCTATGGTTGTTCAGGAGAAGAAGCAACAAGATGAGATCAGAATATGCATATATCTGAGGAATATCAATGATGCGTGCATTCATGACCCATTTCTAATGCATTTATGGATGAAGTTTTGGAGAATGTTGGAGGGTAGGAGGCCTATTCGTTCATTGATGGGTTTAAGGGGTACCATTAGATTAAGTTTGCACCGAAAGATCGTAGCAAGACTACCTTCATGATGGAGTGGGGATGCTTCCAGTACATAGTTATTCCATTCGAGCCGAAAAGTGCTCTCGTGATCTTCTCAAGGGTCATAATTGCAACTTTTAAGGAGTTCATCCATAAATTCTTAGAAGTTTATTTTGATGACTAGACTGTGTTTGGGTTGGTAAAGCACCACGTTGCAAGTCTACGCCTTATGTTGGATACTTGTCGCAGATACCAAATTTCCCTGAAATTGAAGAAATGTATCTTTTGTGTGCCCTATGGGATATTTCTAGGCCATGTGGTATGCAAGCAAGGATTAATGGTAGACCCTGCAAATATCATTGTTATTGTTAATTTAGAGGCTCCAAAGAATCTAAAATAGCTGTGCGCAATGCTGGGCCACACCGGATACTATAGGAAGTTTATCAAAGCTTATGCACTGAAAATTGCACCAATGGAGAAATTATTGAAGAAAGATGTGAATTTATGTTGGGATGAGGAGTGTTAGAACAATTTGGATGTTTTAAAGGAAAAGATGGTGACTGTGCTCATTTTGGTGTTCCCAAATGGGAAGAAATAATTTCATGTTCATGTGGATGCCTCTTGTATTGCGTTAGGTGTGGTATTGACCCAACTAGGCGAAGGCGAGATTGATCATCCTATAGCATTCACGAGCAGGAAATTATCAAAGGCTGAGAAGAACTACTCAACTACATAGCGCGAAGGGTTGGCAATGGTGCACACGCTACAAAAATTTCGACATTACCTGTTGGGCACACACTTCAAGATGTATACAGATCTCTCTGCTCTTAAGTACCTGGTCAACAAGCCTGTGTTGGGGGGGAATATCTATAGGTGGCTGTTTCTTTTCTAGGAATATGACTTTGAGGTGATTGTGAAACTTGAAATATTGAATGCAGGACTGGATCACTTATCCATAATTGAGACAGGCGAAGAGCCCATTAGTTTGGAAGACGGATTGACGGATGCATACATCTTTGCTGTACGTGTCACAGACGATCATTTTTCTGACATAATCCAGTTTTTAACCACTGGCACAACCCCAGAGGGATATTCTACACAACAGAAAAAGGAATTGGTGGTCTGCAAGAATTATTTTTCTTTGATCGCTAGACACTTGTACAAGATGGGCTCCGATGAAATATTGTGCCGATATGTTCTAGAGTTTGAATGATCCAGCATTGTTGCCAAAGCACATGGAGAAGTAGCGAGAGGACACTATGTAGGCAGAGAAACCACGCAGAAGATTCTGTGCATAGGATTGTGGTCGTCGATGGTGCATAAGGATTCTAAGGCATGTTTTAGGATATGTAATGCTTGTCAAAGAATGGGGAAGCCATCGTAAAGGGATGAACTACCCTTAAACCAACAAATTTCTTTGCAGGTGTTTGAAAAATGGATGATTGAATTTGTGGGTCTGATACAACCACCAGAAAAAGATAGGCACATGATACATTATTACTACAACCGGGTATTTGACGAAATGGGCGGAAGGACAAACAGTCAAAGACTGTAGCACTGATACAACTACAAAGTTCCTTTTCGAGTTTGTCTTAAATTGGTTTGGGTGTCCGAAGATATTGATGAGCGATAGTGGTACGCATTTCTTAAACGAAACAATTTCCGCAATGCTTGAAGAATTCTAGGTCTATCAACCTCAAGCTAATGGTACAGTTGAAGCATTTAATAAGATCCTGGAGAGCGCATTGACGAAGGTATGCAAGGTGAAACTTAATGATTGGTATGTACGCATACTAGTAGTCCTGTGGGCATATAGGACAACCTGTAAAAAATTAACAGGCCAAACAACGTTCAGGTTGTTTTACGGGATAGAAGTTGTGATGCCCATGGAATATATTGTGCCAAATTTGTGGATTACAACGCTGAATGATATGGATGATCGTGAGACTATGGAGGAGAGTCTCGTGCAGCTAATGGAATTGGAGGAAGATAGGTTTTTGGTAGGATTTCACTAGCAGGTGTAAAAGGAACACAAAAAGGCCTGAAATGTTCAACATATAAAGAAACACACATTCCAGGTAAATGATTTAGTGTTACTTTATGATAGAAAATTCATGAAGTTTCCTAGAAAATTTCAAATGCATTGGTTGGGGTCGTATGTCGTCAAAGATATTACAGATGGTGGCATAGTTTAGCTCGCAAAGCTGAATGGAGAGATGTTTCTAGGAAAAATTAATGGCAGTTGATTGAAGTTGTATAAGGGCTATCCTGCCCTTGTGCAATGACTATATGATGGTGGGATAGTCTTAGTACTTCAAGTAGTTGCAAGGAAGTGCAGGACTATAAATTACCCTGCCTGTGAATGGGAAGGACCAAGTAAGGGGGATGTGGGATGGAAGTGAGAAGAGCATCACGAGGAGCTATGCCATGAAGGCTATGCCATGGAGATTGGTGCCACACAGCTGGGCCAAAAAGTAGCCATTGGGTGCACTGTAGTTGATTAGACGATAAATTTTCGTTAGGAGGAGTGGGGGGCCGCATTTATGGCACAAATATTTGGAAATCTACTGCCAAAGATGCATTAAAGATCGAGAATTGGAGGGAACATTTGAATTTGAATTTCAAATCACCTATAAATTTGGCATGTCACCCTACATTAGAACACTTTTCTCTCTGTCAATTGTGAGATTTATTTCCTTGTGTTGCGCCATGAGCTGAAGTCTATGAACGAGCCTAATTTGGAAGAAATTTTCTCACACCGAGGGTTAGCTAACATGTCCAAAACTTTCCATAAGGCTTTCTTGGACAGAATGGCTGAAACTCGACCCACTAAAGCTGCAATGTTTGAACCCGCAACCACTGAAGTCCCGCCCCCTATTCCAATGATGCCTAGGTCTCCTAGACATAGGCTGTCTATCGCTGAGAAGAAACAAAAGAAACCACACCAAGTTTCGGTGCACCAGTTGCTGTGGAAAAACCCCACTGAGGTTCACCAAAAGGGGAAAATGGACAAGTCACAACAATCGCATGAGCCCCTTGATCTTGATGAAGAAGAGCTTCACAGAGGAATTGAGGAGATGGAAGCCGAAGAGGGTGAGCCTATAACTTGGCTCCCGAAGTATATCCCACCATGAAAAGGAAAAGTGAAGGTGCCGAAAGACCCAGATACTGCCAAATTTATGGTTTCTACACCACTGCTACCAGAGAAGGTGGTGTTTGAAGGCGCGCTATTAGGGCGCATTCCCTCGCTCAAGCTGGAGGATTAGGACTTGGCAGACCATGAGAAGTTTCCACAACTTATTCTAAATAAGTATTTGGCGAATATTTATTATGAAGAGACTGGAGTAACGCCACTGGAGCCAATGAAGTGGGTCGTGGGGGTTGAGAAAGTAGGCTAACTGAACATGCTCTGCGTGCCACATTTCAACAAATCAAACATGAACACATGCTGTGTTCGACAACTGCTCACCCTAGTGCATGATGGGTGTCTCTGGTTGGGAGAACCCATCCCCATTATTGATATGCTGATCCATTGGATCACTATGTTTCCCCATCAAGGGGTGGATCCAGTAGAGGCATTTGGAGGAAAAACTAAAGAAAAACAACTCGCAGACCAAATGAAGAGCGAGTTTGGCTTGGTGAAGAAGTCACACGGATATTCCATCCACTCTAATATAGACAAGGCTGTACAATTTTCTACATAGATCTTAGCCTGCAAGATCATGTGGAAATGTCACGCGGACAAGGTTCCGGCCCCCGTAATTTCATTAGCTGCACAATGTGCTAAGGGTGTGCAATACAACTGGGTGCAATACCTTTGCAAGGAATTTTTGGCCAATTGTCATGAAGCACAAGATGAGGGAAAGGCATTTCACTATGCTTGGCTATTACTATTGATTGCGCTAGTCATGTGGAGGCTTCCAGAAGACAATCAATTCCCTCCACAAGAACTTGATTTACTAGAAGCCGCGAAGTTCGCTTCACTCTGGGTGACAAAGGACCCTACATGGGTCATGGAGACTAAAATGTTTTGGGTGATGGTCGAGATGGATCTTCTTGTGGTGATCAACCAGAGGTTAAGGCTGTCACTGACGCTATATGAATAATTAGAAGCTTATGCAGAGTTCAAGGTGGACTTTCACAATGTGTCTATCTGTGTACGAGGAGATCCGAAGGAAATGTGGTACAAGTTACCCTACTTGGTGAGTGAGGTAGATGCACAGGAGGTCATTGGGAAATGGCTAGGGGAGTGGCTGTAACCCTCAGATATCGGTGCAGGTACAAGTAAGGCTAGGGAGTGTTCCTATGCGTAGACCACAGCAGCGCATATGCAGAAGCAAAAGGAGGTTGAGTAGGCTGCAACAAGAGAGAATGTTACACAATAAAAGAAGGAAGATGATGACAAGGTAGCTGCTGCTAAGGCAACTACTGAGAAAGAGCGGGTGGCTAAGGAGACTACTATTGACATTGAGGAGTTTGCTTCTTAGCACACCAAGGACACAAAGGAGTCTGATGTTGAAGGAGGTGGGGGCACGTAGCAGGGAACCCCATTTAGAGTACATAAGCGCTCTAAGGATCCAAGTTCAAGACCTTGGAAGAAGCAGAAGTCTGACAAGCATGCACATGTTGATCCAATGGTCCTCACTAAGGGGCACTTGGACGAAATCAAAGATAAGGTATGTGATACCACAACTGAATTGGACACAGTTCGAGTAGTAGTACCAACAGGTGCTGGGAAATGTCCAAAAGGATTTGGAAGATCTGGAGATTTAAACGGGATGGATGCAAGCGAGCGTGGGCCAGACATTTAGGATTCAGGTGAGCCTGCAATAAGGGAACGTGACTGTGCTGGATACATATCAGACTATGGACCTTAGAGTCATTCAGTTGTCGGATGGGGCCTTGCGCGCCCAGTCAGAGGAAGCAAACACCCAACTATCACAACTTAAGGATTTGGGTGTTAATCTCATGACACTCCCTATATATACCCTCCATGAACTCCACCAAGGAGTATTTGACGAGCTAAGGGTCCGGGAGTAGTGCACGCTGTTGGTGATTATCGAGGTCAAGACCAAAAATGTGCATATATTCGCAGAAAAGGTGCAAGCACTGAAGGAGAAGGAAGAAATGACCACACACAACCAGTCTTTGGAAGAAACAATTACATAAGCATGTAATACATTTCCAGAACTCAACATTAACGAAGACGAAGAGTCAACAACAAATATTCGGAAGTTGGCTGCAATAGTCAGGGAATCCAAGGATGAAACCAGTCGAGTCTGATTTGAACTTCAGTTGCATATCTTAGAGTTGCAATTGAAGTTGCAACTGACCACTTCTCCAAAAATCCAGGAGCAACGATTAAGGAGGAGATGGCGACATTAGACACAATAGTCAAGGAATGCACTAACTTATTTGAGCAGGCCATGGAACTTTGGACATCTCTGCAGGAGGACCCCACTTTGCAGAAGATTGGTACTAATATTAGGGAGAAGAAACAACAATTTGATGAAATGAGCTCGTCTATGCACACTTTGGCACCAGTCTAGTGCTTCCCCGAATATAGGAAGGAAAACAACTGCAGATAAAGATTGAAGAGTTGCGCCAAACAGAGGCCATCTTAAGGGTGTTGGTGCACTAATATGTCTTACTAAAAGTAATCTGAATACCTACATTAATCATCAACCCAGGGTAATTTTGTTTATTTCAGGAGTTCCAACATTGTATATGCAGTGAATTCAGAGGTCAATTCGTAATAAAATGATTTGGAACCGTTGTGATCACTAATATCTATTTCTCTAAGTTCAATCCAAGAAATTCTGAAAGAAACCTTTAGATAATTCTCAAATCTACTTAATCTATTCTACAAGAAACTGAATTGGAATGCAAGTAGAAAGAAGCACTCTTAGCAATCTAATTGGTATTGACACTAATTCATTTAATATGAAGGAAAACTACAACAATTGAATCAACAAGTAACTAGGTAAACATCTCATGGAAAGAAGTCAACTATTACTGTTGGCTTGTTGGGGCCTGACCCAGGTTCAGAGTTAGTTAGCCAAACAAATCCCGATACTATTGGCCCTTTCGATAACAGTTCACGGAGCACGGACTGAGGTCTCACCCAAAGTAGTATGGGAGGGTGCTAGAACCAGGTTTCCGCACCCTGGAGATGTCTGATGAGTTTGACTGGTTTGCGGTTTCTCCTTGCGCACAGGTTGCTTCATGCACCTTCCCGTTCCTCGTGACCTGATACACTGCCTTCGCACGGCCCTATCCCGGGGCTGTGCTACGTTTTGCACTATTACCCAAGACCTTGCTTATATTCCAATGTTAGTTAATTATCTTTTCCTACTTGAGTGCTTTGAGTTATACTTAACAACATAAAACATTGATACAAGTGTGCCTAGTAAATAAACAATATATTTGCAAGTTATATCAATCATGTATTAACCTGAGAACATATAAACAAAATTATAATCAAACTTCTCTTTATTTATTCTTTCCATGGTTAAGGACTCGATTTGCCATGCATACTCAGCTGCGGACTACTAGGCCTCTGCGCAGTCAACTACAGAGCCTTCTCCTACTCTACGACCCAAAGACACACTTCACACTGTGATTTAATCACTTAGAATTCTCATCTTCTATTCTCCCTTGGTTATCTTATATACTTAGAGCCTCGCTCTATTTATACAATCCATGGTCCACGGACCATGGATAGGTCTATCCAGCCGACATTACATTACAAAACTAGGGTAGACAACCTTGTGACTCTATTATGACTTCATGATCCGCGCCCGCAATTTGCGGAGCTTTACAACAAGATCCGGTCAAAAATTGGGCTTTAAGCCCCAAAACATGCCTTGGGGGGTGGGGGTGGGTTCCATGCCGAAAAATCCCCCAACACAAACATCGTGACTTGCCCTTGAGTCACTCTGTCGGCGCGACAATCTTGGCGTGGAGTCCCTCCAACTATTCTTGAACTGCGTGGAGGTTAGCAATGCATTGAGCTGCTGCTTGCTGGATTTGTTGCATATGCTACTCCAAGACCTCTGTGTCAGGAGTGCTTCTCTGCATCAATGTGTGCATCCCCTGCATGTGTGCGAGCTTGCCTTTGATTTCTTCCGTTATGGTGAAGGCCTCGTTGATCCAAGGCTGGACGCGCGCCTTTAGGACTGCTTCCTTATGTTGTGCCACGTCCACCTGCTCCTTCAGCGCTTTAGCTTGCTGCATCCACACGAGCCTATGAAATTAGGGCCACCGTCTGCACAGTTCCTTTTAAGTTTTCGTACTGCTGTTGGAGTTCACGCGCCTCTGTCTCCAAGAGCTGGATGTTGGGGTCCTCCTGAAAATTTGTGAGGACCTCAAATGATTCTTCCAACATGCTGGTGCAGTCTCGCACTACACTGTCAATTTCCTCCAATCTTGCTGTGATAGCACTAGCCCGCTTTTCTTTGACTTCCAGGGGAGTGGATGGTTGCACCTTTAACCACAGCTCGGTGACCTGACCAGCTAAACCTTTATCATTTCTTCCCTCGCCTCGCGGACCCCTGCTACTAATCTGTGGATTTGCGCCTTTGTTGGTATGTCTGCTGGGATGGCCAGCTCTAGAATTCTTTGGCAAGCGTCATCTATCACCTGTACTAGCTGTTGAGTCTGCAACACCAATTCATTGCATTGTAAGCTTAGTTATTCCATATTTATTTTCTGCTCACTGAGGACTTGGAGCGTGTGACTCTCCCTAGCTCGCAGCTTAGTAGTTATCCCATCCTACAACACATATAAGGTCTCACACGGGAGTGCAGCTAGATTGATACCGATACCTTTCAACGTGCTAGCCGAAGGTCAGTCGACCTCATTTAATGCTACTAGTGCCCCTTCCGGCAGCACTATGGTGTTCATTATCCATGCATGCAACATCTGCTCTGCCGTTGAGGATCTGACTGTACCAACCTGAGGGGGGCGTACCTGTAATTCCTGCAACTGTGTTTTGAGGGCCCCCAACACAATCTAGTTCTCTTGCATGAAATCTTGGAGAGCCTCACCAGTGACATCACGCATCGCTTCACTGATGTCGTGTAGATCACCCTCGGTTAGGGTGATTGGGTTAATGGATAATTTCAAGGACTTAACCTTCTTCCGTGACCCTACCCGCTCGACCAGGTGCTGGCATTTCAGTTGTGTTGATGCGGTTTCGCCTCCTTCTTCTGTTTCTGCTTCCTCTGCTTCCTGCCCCTGTGAAGGCATTGTTTGGCCCTTGTCCGCCATCGCCACTGCCTCCTGTGCTGCTGCTGCTGCTACAGCCTTTTCCTGCTCAGCTTCTTTCTGTGCCGTGTCCCATGCTGCCAGCACTTCTGCTGCCGCTACTTCTTTTCTTTGCTTTTCAGCCAACTGTGCGATGCGCAGCTTGGCTTCATCCTTATTTTGTTTTGCCACCGACTTCTCGATTTCTGTGATGTCCGAGGCGTGCCACTCTGGCAGCCATGCCTCCAGGACATTGAAAATGACGTCGTTAGTGGCTACGAAGGGTAGCTTTGTCCACTATTTAGTCGGGTCCTTGCACGCCCTGATATAGATGTTATGCATGTCTGCTTTAAATTCTGCAAAACCCTGCAGACTATTGTAAATAGTGGGTGACAACTGCAGTTTATGGTTGATCCCCATTCTGAGGTTCATTTCCATGAACACCCAGAAGATTTTGCTATCGCGTATCCGCTTATCATCCTTCATGGCCTAGAGCGAAGCGTACTTCGCGGCCTCTGGTAGGTCCTTGCCAATTATGGGGAATTGCCTATCTTCCAGCAACTCCCCAACCATGAGCACTATGGACAGCAACAACAATGCATAGTGGAACGTTTTGCCTTGTTCCTGGGTTTTGCAACAATTTTCTAAAAATTCATTGCAGAGGAACTCAGACCAGTTAAACTGGACCCCCTCCATGCATTGCTCAGCCAGTGCCACCACCGGTGCGGGGACTTCGTCCGCGCGACACTTGCGCATGGCCTTTCCTGCAAGGATTTGGGTCACTACATGCACGACTTTCTCTGTGATGGCCAAGTCATTGCCCTTCCCTTCCGATATGTCTGTGGGGTCCTCTCCTTTTCATGGAAGTCGGGAGATGCGATGAATCAGGTCTGTCGTGATGGGGATGGGATCCTCCAGCCATAAACACCCATCATGCACCAGGCAGAGCAGCTGCCTGATGACGAAAATGGTTATTGGGGCGCGATGGAAGTGCGACACCCAAAGAAAATTCAGTAGTCCAGCCTTCTTCACTCCGCGCAACCACTTCTGTGGCACTAGCTCTATAACCCTCACCGCGGTGTTTTGCTTGGGCTTCATGAGGTTCCTTGTCTACAGGTGAGGGAACTTCTTGTGGTCAGCGAGGTCCCAATCTTCAAATTTTAGGCTCTTCACGCGTCACAGGTTGGTGCCCTCAAACATAATGTTATCTGGGAGGATCGGGGTCTAGAGCGAGCTCTTGGTCTCGTCTAGGTCCTTGGGAACTTTTGCCTTCCCATTTCGTAGGGGGGACATAGGCGAGCAATTTTGTTGCAAAGCACGAAAGATGAGTGTCCTCCTCCATGCCTTCATCCTCCTCCTCCGTGATGATAGGATCCTCCAGATCTTCTTCTTTTTCATCCATTTCTATGGTGATGACTTTACCCTTCTCCTCCATTGACAGTTTGGTGTGTAGCGGGTTCCACGGGGACACATGTACGGTGACCATTGCTTGTTTGTCCTTCTTGGGTCTTGGCGTGCACAGTGATTTTGGGATTTCCGCACAATCCCGGTGCCTTCTAGAACATCCCCCACAGTGAGGGTCTGCACGACCTCCTCGGCGGTCATTTCTGTTATGTCCTTAACATCCTGAGCAATTGCCATCGTACTTGTTCGAAAATCTAGCACTTGCGAACTTAGGGGCTCAATCAACACTCGGCTCACAACACTGAGGGCTCTGCTCAATCAGTCAATTTGCAAATGACCAAGTGTTGTTTTCTGGGCAGCCCTTTGTATTTTATAGTGATTTTTGAATTCGAATTTGATCGTTCCCCCCAATTCCGGTTCATTAATGCCTTCTTGGTGGTAGATTTTCCCAAATCTTGCCCATAAATCACATCTTAAATGCCTGCCATACGCTCCATTTGGCCTTAAGTCGAGCATCCCATCGTGAATAGTGACTTCAATGGTCACTTTCTTACCAATCCACGTGAAAGTGCAACCCCCCATGCCTGGTCGCGGACCTTGTGACTCTTTGTTTCTACGTGCAGCTCCAACCTTGTGCAGCTTCTGGGCAGAGTAGTTTATAGTCTTGTGCTTCCTTTCAATTACTTGGAGCGCTAATACTGTTCCTTCCTTGGCTAGTTAGGTGGCCACGCCACCTATGTGCGGTTTCCTCTGATCATCCAACATTCCTTCTAGGAAATACCTACCTTTTACCATTACTGGCCACGTCACGCACCTTATCCTCTGCAATGCATCAACCTGGTTAATTCTCTTAGTAATATGCGGTCCAAGCCAAGGCATCAGACTAATCAATTCACGGCGATAGTCCTTAAGCTTGTCAACATGATCGTGCACACCCTGTTTTATCATCATGGTCTTCTTATCAAGAAACCCATCCCTTATCTCGTCTTCCAGCTTCTTGACTCCTGCTTCTACCAAAGCGCTTTTCCTCCTTAATAGCACCCTTTCTTTTAGCCTAAAATTTCCATGTTAGATTTCTACTTCCAATGTTTCACAAATTGTCACATCTATTGGTGTGATCATGCATGGCCTAAGTTCTTCAAGTATTATAGGGCTTACTTTAGTTGCTTCACACTCTAGCCTTGGTGGTGCTTCCACAGTTAGGTTTTTGCACATGGTCCTATATGCCCAGAGAACCGCTAGTACACGTAGGTCCCAGTGAACCTGTTTCACCTGGTGGACCGTGTTCAGTGCTTCGCGTACTTTGTCAACAACTTCTGCATGAAGATGCTTCTGCACGCTTGGTATTAACATACTTCTCGGTCCCACATGGAGGGGTCATTCGCGCCATTGTCTTGCCTGCTCCTTCTTACTGATCATTTTTCCTATCACGAGGACGGTGTGTCTTCGTGCAGGTTGCATAGCATATGCCTGTATCCATCGAGAAAGGTGGGAATGCAGGCTGTTTCGTCTGTCATACATGGCTTCTATCTACATCTGAGGCTTCCCAAATCGTATGTGCATCATCATTATGCATTCGTGCTAGTCCTCAAAACTCTGTTGGTGCATACCCCACCACCTTGTGGGCGTAGTGCACAGTACCAATTTTAGAGCATTGAAACGCTGTTGTTTCAGCACTTATTTTTCAAATTTGTTCAGCAACTCCTCGGCTTCACCTAATCCATCATATGTAGGTAGATCCCTTACCTCTGTTGCTATGCAGCGTAGTGACCTTGTCATCATGTTACAGTTGAGCATGGTTACCTCATGTAACCGGTTCTACCATCGTTCTATTTCTTCGTCAGAATCTGATGTGTGGGAGCTTTCGCACTCCCTAGATATTCAGCCATTCACAGTGGGATTTACCCAGCCTTGCTCCTGTGCGGTTATCTTATAGATGTAGTCCATATCGTAGTTGTTGTCGTTGTCGTGCATAGGTTTTGTGTAGCACAATCCTTTTGCTGGGTCTAAGGTACCACTACGTGCAATGACCTTTTCTCAAAAATCATCTTGCGCTTCTTTAGATTTATAACTCCATTCATGTCAGTGGCCCAATCTATTCCTAGTAACGCGGGATAGGGATTGCCATCATCAACAATATCTATCACTTCGAAATCTGCTAGCGATCTCACTCCTTCGATATCTACTATGATTCCCTACAATCTCCCCATAAGTAGGATCTTCTGCTGGTTTTCCATTCGTAGTTGGATAGGAGACCATTGCAATGCAGGCTTGCCCATGTGCTCCCATGTCTTATTTGGCAGGACGTTCACGTCCGTTCCTAGATCCAGAATACATGGCTTCTATCTACATCTGAGGCTTCCCAAATCGTATGTGCATCATCATTATGCATTCGTGCTAGTCCTCAAAACTCTGTTGGTGCATACCCCACCACCTTGTGGGCGTAGTGCACAGTACCAATTTTAGAGCATTGAAACGCTGTTGTTTCAGCACTTATTTTTCAAATTTGTTCAGCAACTCCTCGGCTTCACCTAATCCATCATATGTAGGTAGATCCCTTACCTCTGTTGCTACGCAGCGCAGTGACCTTGTCATCATGTTACAGTTGAGCATGGTTACCTCATGTAACCGGTTCTACCATCGTTCTATTTCTTCGTCAGACTCTGATGTGTGGGAGCTTTCGCACTCCCAAGATATTCGGCCATTCACAGTGGGATTTACCCAGCCTTGCTCCCGTGCGGTTATCTTATAGATGCAGTCCATATCGTAGTCGTTGTCGTTGTCGTGCACAGGTTTTGTGTAGCACAATCCTTTTGCTGGGTCTAAGGTACCACTACGTGCAATGACCTTTTCTCAAAAATCATCTTGCGCTTCTTTAGATTTATAACTCCATTCATGTCAGTGGCCCAATCTATTCCTAGTAACGCGGGATAGGGATTGCCATCATCAACAATATCTATCACTTCGAAATCTGCTAGCGATCTCACTCCTTCGATGTCTACTATGATTCCCTACAATCTCCCCATAAGTAGGATCTTCTGCTGGTTTTCCATTCGTAGTTGGATAGGAGACCATTGCAATGCAGGCTTGCCCATGTGCTCCCATGTCTTATTTGGCAGGACGTTCACGTCCGTTCCTAGATCCAGAATACATGGCTTCTATCTACATCTGAGGCTTCCCAAATCGTATGTGCATCATCATTATGCATTCGTGCTAGTCCTCAAAACTCTGTTGGTGCATACCCCACCACCTTGTGGGCGTAGTGCGCAGTAGCAATTTTAGAGCATTGAAACGCTGTTGTTTCAGCACTTATTTTTCAAATTTGTTCAGCAACTCCTCGGCTTCACCTAATCCATCATATGTAGGTAGATCCCTTACCTCTGTTGCTACGCAGTGCAGTGACCTTGTCATCATGTTACAGTTGAGCATGGTTACCTCATGTAACCGGTTCTACCATCGTTCTATTTCTTCGTCAGACTCTGATGTGTGGGAGCTTTCACACTCCCAAGATATTCGGCCATTCACAGTGGGATTTACCCAGCCTTGCTCCCGTGCAGTTATCTTATAGATGCAGTCCATATCGTAGTCGTTGTCGTTGTCGTGCACAGGTTTTGTGTAGCACAATCCTTTTGCTGGGTCTAAGGTACCACTACGTGCAATGACCTTTTCTCAAAAATCATCTTGCGCTTCTTTAGATTTATAACTCCATTCATGTCAGTGGCCCAATCTATTCCTAGTAACGCGGGATAGGGATTGCCATCATCAACAATATCTATCACTTCGAAATCTGCTAGCGATCTCACTCCTTCGATATCTACTATGATTCCCTACAATCTCCCCATAAGTAGGATCTTCTGCTGGTTTTCCATTCGTAGTTGGATAGAAGACCATTGCAATGCAGGCTTGCCCATGTGCTCCCATGTCTTATTTGGCAGGACGTTCACGTCCGTTCCTAGATCCAGAATCACTTGATCCATCTCATATTCCCCGATCTGCTGGTCAATCTCATCTCCCTTCCTGTTTGCGTCATGTGCTTCCCAAGCTTCCAGACTATGCGCAGTTCTCCTGGCGTGGTCCCAACACATCTAGTTATGAGTTCTTACAGCCCCTTCACAGCCTTGTTGTCACGCAACAACTTCATGCATGTTTATAAGAATTTAGTGAGCATTGATGGGTCCATTTCCGGTTCCAGTCTGTCTTTACTTCTTGAAGTGGAGGCATCCGCGAAGCTCCTCTTAGCTTCCATGAATGTCTCTTTAGCGCGCTCCAAATCAAATTCAAGTTCCTTCATTGGAGCATTGTGAACCCAAGTACTTTCTTTGGGCTACTTGTCATTGTCATCCCCTGTCGTAATACCACTTCGGAGCATGATATTTACATTATGTTCTTCCTCACGCGGCTCAGACCTCATCATTTGCAGGTTTTGAGTCAGGGGAGGTTGGAGTGCTCATTTATTGTGTAGCCTCGCTATTAGTGTTGGACAGTATTCTGTCTCATGATCGAAAAATATATAATACAATCACGATGGTTGCATTGGATTCATACAGTCGCGGGCATAATGTCTTGGCCCTTCGCAATTGTAACATATGAGTTCGTCGTGACCTCTTCCTGGTCCCATTCATCCTTGGCCTTGTCCACGCCCCTAAAATTCATTGCGTGCCATTCCTGTGTTATGATCAAGGGCCCGTGTTTTGGCCTGAAATCGGTTGGTAGGAGTCTGATTCTTCATCCATTCATAACTTCTACAGGTGCGCTCGTCATGTCCCACCGATCTGCAAAAATTACGCAACAACTATTGGGAAGTCTGTGTATACTTCTGCAATAGATGGTAGTTATCTGTAGCATGTTTCCCTCCTATCTAAAAAATTGCGCACCACAATGCAGGTGCCGCACTTGGTCCTACTTGTGCCTCCGGTCTCAATGGCATTGGTCCTCCTCCCGTGAGGTAATTCGCGAACATCGGGTAGTGGTTCTTGTTGTGCCCCTGGCCCTTACACTTTATGCACCATACCTCGTCGCGCACTTCTGGATGAGCCGTCCTATCTTGTTTCAAACTTTGTATCTCAAGGCACAAGTTTTTCAACTACGCGTGAATCTGTTGGACTCCTAGGTTTGGATCTTGTATTGGAGTCTCGTGTAATCTCATTGCGACCTCCAAAGCTTCAACGTGAGTAGTTAGCCTTTGTTGTCACAACGCATTCCATAAATGTGGTGTTAGTGATTCTACAAACCATTCACGATGTTTCCCAACTGTTAGTGTCATGTTTGCTTCACGAATTGTGCACTTCAATATTTGATCCAATTCCCATGGGGTTTCGCTTGGTAGCATTGTGATTTCCTTGAATCCAATGATCGACTATGCCTCCAATTTTGGTCTGCTAAATTCCTTATTTAGCGCAACTTGGATATTTGTTGTCCCCGCATTTGGATTTTCATTGGAATGTTTAATGTACCAGGTCAGTGCGCGATCTTGCAGAGCGCTAACCAAGGTTGCCTTCTTTATATTATTGTTCATGACACCCTGTGCTTCCCATACCACTTATACCACAAACCAAAATTGGTCCGGATCTTCATTCCCTACTCCCTTGAACACTGGTAGCTTTATCGCGTTGGCCAAACTACTTCGCGGTGATGGCGGAGGTGGTATTAGCGAGGTCGGGGGTGAAGATAGTGAAATTGGCGGTGGTGTGGGTGGGGGTGGTATGCGCAGAATCCTCTACTTTATCAGATTGATCACACTTCTTGGTGAAAGCTTCACGAGTTCTTCCTCACCTTCACGTGGAGGTGAAATTAAGGGGTTAGTTTCTAGTTCTGTGCTACCTTCATTTTTGTAGATCCTCCCACTCCGCGTAGCCCCAAACATCAATTTATTCACATAATCCACTTTTCACACAGTGGAACTTTCATCCAGGTGTTCAAATATTTAACGTACTTACCTCGCGGTCCCTTGAGGAAGCGTCGTTCTGCCTCGCTATAGCTGACCGAAGTATCTACTGCGAATTTGGTGATGAACCCTCCTATGATCCGATCCAACCAGTGATCGACAACGCGTGCAATCCTATCTTCTGATACTTGTAGCTTGCACACCAACTCTGGAATCCACACAATAGGTTTGTCGAGTTTACACCTTCCTTGGCTATCTGGTAGCCTCACGATCCACTTGTACAACTCAGTAGGGAAGGATGAAAAGAAAATTTCATGGATTTCCGTATATAAGTAGCAATCTAACCACTCTTCCTTTGATAATCACGAATTCCTATTTTCCTGCACCACGAACTCGTGAATCTTTCTGTCCAACCACTCTTCAATTCCTTTCTTTGTTGGATTCCAGTGAACCATTTGTTGTCTTGTTGGGGCTTGACCCACGTTCAGAGTTAGTTAGCCAAACAAATCTTGGTACTACTAGCCCTTTCGACAACAGTCTGCGGAGCGCGGACTGAGGCCTCACCCGAAGTAGTATGGGAGGGTGCTAGAACTAGGTTTCCACACCATGGAGATGTCTGATGAGTTCGAATGGTCTGTGGTTTCTCCTTGCACACAAGTTGCTTTGCACACCTTCGCGTTCCTCACGACCTGATACACTACCTTCACGCAGCCTTATCCCAGGGTTGTGCCATGTTTTGCACTATTACCCAAGACCTTGCTTATATTCCAATGTTAGTTAATTATCTTTTCCTACTTGAGTGCTTTGAGTTATACTTAACAACACAAAACATTCATACATGTACGCACAATAAATAAACAATATATTTGCAAGCTATATCAATCATGTATTAACCCTAGAATAGATACACAAAATTATAATCAAACTTCTCTTTATTGATTCTTTCCATGGTTACAGACTCAATTTGCCCTATGCACTCAGCTGCAGGGGTCTGTGCACTCAGCTGCGAACTACTAGGCCTCTGCGCACTCAGCTGCAGAACCTTCTCCGACTCTATGACCCAACGACACACTTCACACTGTGATTTAATCACTTAGACTTCTCATCTTCTATTCTCCCTTGGTTATCTTATATACTTAGAGCCTCTCTCTATTTATACAATCCCATGGTCTGTGGACCATGGGTAGGTCTATCTAGTCGACATTACATTAAAAAACTAGGGCGGACAACCCTGTGACTCTATTATGACTTTGCGCTCTGTGCCTGCAATTCACGGAGCTTTACAGCAAGATTTAGTCAAAACTAGGGCTTTAAGCCCCAAAACATGCCTTGGGGGGGATTCCATGCCCAACAATAACGTTGAGATCTATGATAATGAACAACAATCAAATGTTTAAATCAAAATAATCATTTCGATAAAGATTATTGAGCAGATGTAACACACATCTAAATCTAGAATCTCGTCTTAACAACAACACAAACTAGAATCATCAATCCTCATAGCAATCAGAATAGTGCTAAATTTATAGACTAACAGTAATGAACAATTATAAAAATAAATAGAAATTAATATAACACAATTGAAGCAGTAGATCTCCTATTGACTGGGCCCAAGTCTCCAAAAGTCCCTGCTGAGAGATATTCAGAATACGATTATGGATGAAACACAGTCTTCTTCATTAACATTAATAACAGAGTGACATCATCATAGTAATGAAAGTATTTGTGTCCAAAAATAATAGTTACAATATCAAAACTCATAACTAGTTGTTCAATTCACCTCATGGCTTTATATAACTTTTGGAAAAATAAATGGATAGAAGCAAATCCTCAGGATCAGGGAATCCTGAGGATTTTGCAACCCTCGATCTGATTTCATCATAGAATAACATTGGTCCTCCTGGTCTTCCACTGTTTCTCCTACTCAAGACATTGTCCTTTTCCCTTCCTAGCTACTGTTGTTCTGTTGTTTGAACAATAGTGGTCCAATCTGCATCCCTGCATATAAATATAGTGAAAGTTGGGATTTCGTGCTAGATTTATCCAATTTGTTAATAATTGATTTTACCCAACTTTTGCTATTGTTTCTTCTATATTTATTTCTAAAATGAAGATAAACACATGAAGACAAATGCTTAATTAAGCTATTATGAGGAGAAAACATACCTTTTCCTTGAGCCAAAATACTCCTCTTCTTACCTTTCTGCATGTCCTCATGCAATAAGATGGTTGAGGTGTAGTTGCGTCAAGGAATAAGAAGGATATACTTCCTCCATATACAACCTAAAACTGTTTTTCTATTTGAGCACTGCAAAATCCTGGTTCACTTGTTGATATGGAAAATTATAATCACTGTGATACCCATCAGGAGGATACCAGATAATTAGACTGTTGTATCGACACCCTATCCAATCAGGGCCCATGCTTAGGACCATATTTCTGTATTTGTGTAGGCGAGTGGAGGCAGCTTTGAAATTTCTAAACCCAAATGGCTCCCTGTTCTTGACATTATTACTAGAGGCTTCCCATCTTTATCTGGTTGCAGACAAAGCTTCTTCTTTAATTTCCTGGAAGTATTCCTTCCCTGCCTGTATGATGTCGGTATGGAGTGGTCCTAATTGACCCATAACACCTGTTCGTTTCATGAACTATTTGTGATGGACAGAGAGGTGTAGGGGTTTTGTGGGTTCTCCCATAACCCATAAGTCTATACCATGTTCCCTCTTTTGAAAAGTATTATGGGCTTTAGCCCATTTAATCTGATTATTGGCAAAGGAAAGAAAAGCTTGAAATTGGATATCCCCTATGAAGGGGCCATGATTACTATCTAAGTCATCCTCTAAGAAAAAATTATGCATGTACAATTCACACAAAAGGCGTTGTACCTGTTCATTCTGTTCTTTGAAACACTTGAAAAATTTTGGAGTGGTCTTTATTTCTATTGACTTACCAGCCTTAACGACTTTAACCTTCGATAAGACGTATCTTTCTAGCAGGAATAGTGCATAGTTGGTGGCAGGTGCTCGACAAGGGAAGGCATCTAAGTAGAGAGAGAAAATAGTCTCGATTTTCTCCTTAGCCTTCTGTAGCTTGCTCTGTGCTTTTTCAACTTTCTTCTGTTCATATTTGTAATTAGCAAAAGTCTCATCCTCTGTGAAAGTACCTCAAATTTCTTTTGCAATTCCTAGTGGACTTGTAGTGGCACTATTTTTTTATTTTTATTTTTCATGCCAAGCCAACTCCTATTGAGCCTTGGCTAGTTTGTTTTGCAATTTTATAATGACCACTTCCCTTACTAGAGGAATGTAATCAGGCATTTCCTCTGTCTGGACTTCATCATCCTGTGTTACCATTAAGTCATTTTGAACAACAGCCTCAGCCGCTTCTCGGGTCATACAACAATCAACTTAAGTGTTTTCTTTAGTATCAGTTTGAACAAAAACTTCAACTATTCCTTGGGGCATATGAAAATCTTCCTGAATATTGTCTGCATAATTGGTTTTGATAGAAACATCAGTAGTGGGGAAATCCATTTGGGTTTCCACTGGGAAAACGCAAGGATATTCTATCTGCATTTCACCACTCTTTAAAAGACCTTGCTCTATTTGGGTCCCTTTTGAACAAACCGAAGGGGTGTCGGTCTGGGTTTCAATATCTTCCCAAGAGTAGTGTTCTATTCGGGTCCCTACAATCTCCAATTCTATTTTCATTTTCTGGACCCTAACTACTTCCTTCAACCACTCTCTCAGTTGCTTAACTGTTTTCTTCTGCTTCCTGTAATTTTTGAGCATCTTCCTTAATTTATCCTTATATGTTTTCTTTGTTGTGAGGTCTTTGATCGGTGGTGGAACATCTATATTTACTTCAGGTTCAGGTGGAATTGTGCCAATATCAAGATGGGGTTCTAATGGAACCATGTCTCCTGATGGATTCTCGCCTTCCGAGCCTATTTCTTCATGAGATTCCTTCTCAGGAGACTCCATGGAATGGTGTCTCTTGAGAAATTATCATTTTCAGGGTCTTATTCTATATGGGCCTCGCCCTCTATGGACTTTATAAAAATAGTGCCCCTTGGTTTATATTCACCTTCTAGGGTTTCTTCTGTAGGGTTTTCCTTTACTGGGGGTTCCAATGGAGTAGTAACTTCTGTTTGGTTTTCCTCCCCGAGGGTTTCCACTACATGAACCTCTACTTCAAAGGGCTTATCCATAGAAGGAACTGGTTCCCTCTGTCCCTCCAAATTATTGGTACATGGCAAGGTTTCATCATGAACAGAACTTCCAGCAGGGGCAAATTGGTTAGGGTCATAATTTTTCCCTTTAGAATTTCCAGATAGCTCCCTTCCTTCATTGAATGTCTCCATGTTCTCCAGTACTCGGGCAACCTCTTCCTTATAATCCTGAAAAGCGTCATCTTGTGGAATTGGAGGAGGCATGTGAGATGGCCTTGCCTCTTGTATTTGAATTGGGGTGTTTCGCTGCGATTTTACCCTCATAGAGCATCTTTTCTTTACTGGGCCCAAGGCCAAAGAGGGGTTCTTTCTTTTCTGTGTCCTTTTTAGACCTGTCAATCTTACCCCCGACTGTTCAATTTGTGGGTTTTCTATAGGTGGGGTCAAAGTAGGATTTACAAGGTTATCCCAGGTTAATTGTTGCTGGGCCAGTCCATGAATGATGATTAATTTGATTAGCCCATGATGGATGATGACTAGATGTGGATCCTTTGCCTTTCTGACCTGATGAGCAACGTCATAGAATACATAATTTAAATAAAATGACAAGTTAATTGTGATTTTCTGTTTCAAAATATCTAACTGTTTAAGTTGACGAGGTTTTACCACATCCTAATGTCAGTCACACATGATATACCTCTACACAATGGCTACCAATTCCTTCCATGGTTGTCTTAAATTTGTAGGGTGAATCCCTTTTCCTTTTCGCACCAATTGCTCCTCTAGGTCTCAGAATACTGTGACTGCGCCCCGCAGAAGAACATGTTTGTCCATCCATCTCATTCCTTTTGCTGGAAGTCTGGAGACTTCAGATATGACTGCCTCGGAGACCATTATGTTCTTTCCTTTCACCGTGGTGCGTCCATTTTGTAAATTCTGCAGAAATTCAAGTGTCATTTCCTCATGAAATCCCTGCAATTTGGTCAAGTATTGTAGCCAGCTGGCACGCTCAAGAATCACAAAAGACTGGTATGATACTCTGAGCACTGTGGGTTAATTTCAAATGGATTTTCCTCTCATGGCCGCTGTTTCTCAATAGCTGATTCACTTTCAATTTTGCATGCACCCCTCTCACACTTTCACAGTTTGGAACAACACCATAGAACATTAAATCTATTGATAGAGAAGTGATGTTGTTTTGAGAGTTAATATCAAAGGAAATTATGTTATTTGTCTCGTCAACAATATTTGGCACAGGATCATAATTAATTCGCATGCTACCCATAATGGTTTCCTTCCCCCCTCCAATCAGAAAATGGTTTGATAATTATTACACACACACATCCATAATGCTGTCCTTTAACCAGAAACCAATTTAATAATCATCACACAAGCTATCCATAAATCATCACACATGCTGTTGATAATGCAGACCACCCCCCCTCCAATAAGAAAAGGGCGTCCACACCCACCAAGCATGGAAAAAGGGAGAAAGCATCGATAAGTCATAAATGCAGGCGAACAATCAAATAAAAGTGGCATAAAAGACGACAAAGGCATCCAGAGCAATACACGCCAAAAGATTTGAAATGCCCGTAAAAAGAATAAAACAAAGATTTAGATCATTATGTAAATTTATATTTACCTTAGGTGGGAAGGTGACAAACTCACAACTGGCAATAAATGTTAGTGACTGTTGGTAAAGTGATTGGACAATAATGATATAATGCATATAAAGATATAGGATACCATGCATGTTGGCTAATTGAATTAGAAATGTTGTTCAAAAGGAAAATTCTCCTTTAGAAATGAATCCATAGGGGGTTATAAGATAGTGTATTTGGTAGTGTAACATAGTACTTCAATACCACAAGTAGAGCCACTATTGCCAGTAGGCGTTCATAGCCTTGACAAGGTTGATTTTTAACCCCAAAAATGAGCCAGATTCCTCCTTTTAGTTATTTAGATGATTCTCCTTATCCTTGCTATAAAGAGACCACTATGCTGGCATGATAACTAGATAATCATAGTGCCATTCACCAGGACATAACAAAGTGTTCAGGTTGGCTCATGATGAGGACCCTTGTCCTTATGACAGTTTTAACTATCAAGAAGGTCATTACATTGGTGTGGTGGCCATAATGGAATGTACCTATTACATCCTTATGATCATGGTAGGCTAGCTCGTACTGAGACCCCCTATCATCTTTAAGACAATGTTTGTTGCATTTTCATATTTTCATATTTTCATGCTTTTATTGTAAAGGGAGGGAGGCTCATTTACCCCTTAAGAGTCAGGGATGGCGTAAGAAGTAAAAAAAATGCCAATGAAAGTTATGCTTTTATCTGTATATCATCATATCAAATGGGTTTGTCCATTTGAAAGTGTAAAAGATAAACCAACATGGTATTAAGTTAATAAATCATTTTATGATGTGTCCAAAGAGAAGATATTCAACCAGTCATTGTATAGGTGCACCATGTCAGCTTTGGAATAAACATGACCATCAAAAGGTTTCATAAGTCATAATGGCATTAATATCACTGTTTTTCTTTATCTCGGGTACAAATTCCAAATCCAATCATATGGTTTTAACTCAAAGCATGGAAGAAAAAGAAAATGGTGGAAAAGAATGACCGACGATGGAATTACAAAAAGAAATCAAAGCTATTAATTCTACCGCACAACGGTTGTTTGATCGATTGAACAACAATTGTTCGGTTGATTGAATAGAAAACACACAAAAAATAATCAGTGTTGTTCAATTGATTGAACAACAATTGTTCAATCGATTTGAAAAACAAACACACAAAAAAGAATGAGTGTTATTCAATTGATTAAACAACAATCGTTCAATTGTTTCAACAACAATATTTGAACAGTAAACGTTCAATTGATTGAACAACAATCGTTCAATCTATTGAACAAAAAACTAAGAAAAAGAAATTGGTGATGTTCAATCGATTGAAAAGTAATCGTTCAATCCATTGAACAACAAAACACACAAAAAGAAATTGGTGTTGTTCAATTGATTGAACAACAGTCGTTCAATTGATTGAACAACAGTCGTTCAATCGATTGAATAGAAAACACAAAAAAAAATCTGTGTTGTTCAATTAATTAAGCAACAATTGTTCAATCGATTGAACAACACAACACACAAAAAAGAATTGGTGCTGTTCAATTGATTGAACAACAATCATTCAATCGATTGAACAACAAAACACACGAAAAAATCAGTGTTGTTCAATTGATTTAACAACAATCGTTCAATCGATTGAACATCAAAACACCAAAAAATCGGTTCTAAAACACATGAAAAAAACAGTGCTGTTCAATTGATTGAACAACAAAACACACAAAAAAATCGGTGCTGTTCAATTGATTGAACAACAATCGTTCAATCAATTGAACAACAAAACACACAAAAAAAAGCAGCGTTGTTTAATTGAGTAAACAACAATCGTTCAATTGATCGAATGGAAAAACACACAAAAAAGGACAATCGATGCTGTTCAATTAATGGAACAGTAATCATTTAATCGATTGAACAACAAAACGCACAAAAATAAATCAGTGTTGTTCAATGGATTGAACAACAATTATTAAATACACCCAAAAACAAGAGAAATCCGCACATCTACATGGTGATGCCTAACTAAATTGCAACCAACCGTAAGAGAATATATACATTATTTACAACTGAAGAAAGATACATTTTTAGGAAAGTAAAGCTTCTAGGTCATCGCCCCCTGTAGCTAAAATTTGTATAGTGGGATCATCACGTACCTGTTGACAAAAAGAATCTTTGGTGAGTGGTTTGTGATAGAGATGCACCCGATGTCCATTCACCTTGAAAGAATGGCCAAACTCATCAATGGTAGTCAGAGTGAGAGTGCCATTGTTATGTATCTCTTGAATTTCATAAGGGCCAAGCCACCTTGTCTGTAACTTGCCCAGAAAGTCTTGGAATCTCGAATCATAGAGGAGCACCCAGTCTTCTTTCTAAAACATTTTCTTTTTAATAAGATTGTCGTTCCACTTTGCCCTTTGCTGTTGAATAATTGCGATGCATTGTAGAGCAAGTAGTCGAGTCTCGTACAATTCAATTATTTGTTGAATTCATTTGGTTTGGGCCTCTGTGAGATCCAATCCCACTTCCTGGGCTGTTCTAAGAGTATTTATTTCAATTCAATAGGAAAGATAGGTTCTTTTCCAAATACAAGTTGGTATGGAGAATATCCAGTAGTATTTTTCCAAGTTGTGTGATAGGTCCACAAGGCCTCTGACAGTCTAGCAGCCTAGTCCCACCGATGTGTCGAAACTGTCTTGGTCAAAATTGCTTCTATGACCTTATTGGTGATTTCAACCTGCCCATTCGCCTGCGGGTGATACAGGGAAGTGACTCTATGTGTGAAGTGGTGGTTCCTGAGAGTGGCCGTAATTTTGTGTCCTACAAATTTCCCTCCTCCATTCGTTATCACTTATTGAGGTAAACCATACCGCACAAATAAACCAAAAAAGAAATTAATTACAACTTCTTCTATAGCCCTTGGCAAATCTACTATTTCTACCCACTTTGTTACATAGTCTACGGATGAAATGGGCCAACAAAATCTAATGCCCATCATTCGAAAGGTTCTATTACCAATTGGGGCTGCAATGACATTTCATCAGATTAGCTAGGTTGATCAATCCTTTGGCAGCTATCACAAGCCTGGACATATTTCTTAATGTCTTTAAAAATAGTGGGCCGATAATAGGCCATCTGTAGTACCTTATGTCCCGTTCTACGATCTGCGAAGTGTCCTCCACAGGGCTCATCATGACAAGCCTTCAAGATGTCATGTCCTAGGATTACGCCTTCTGTCATCATCATGTGACACTTAACATTGCTTAAATACAACCTGGTGGTGATGCATCATTCCAAAACCTTCTCTAATGTTTATAGCGCTTGATCAAAGTCATCCCCATACAGGGCAAAGTCATCCATGTAAACTTCAAGTCCTTCATTTATCAGATCAACAAAGATGTTGAGTATGGCTCTTTGAAATGTAGCTGGGGCATTGCATAAGCCAAACGGTAACACTTTGTAAGAAAATGTACCCCACGGGCAAGTAAAGGTGGTTTTTTCTTGGTCTTCAGGGGCGATTTGGATTTGATTGTAGCCGCCGAAGTTGTCTAGAAAATAAAATAACTATTTCCCTGCCAGAGTATCAAGGACTTGATCAATAAATGGAAGAGGGAAGTGATCTTTATGTGTAGCCTTGTTCAATTCCCAATAATCCACACAGATACACTACTTCCCATTTTTCTTGGGAACAACTACCAGCGGAGAGACCCACTTGCTATCCGAAATGGGATAAATGAAATTCACATCCAGTAGCTTCTGTAGCTCTTCTTTTACAATATCTTTGAGGTGTGGATTCAATCTCCACTGAGGTTTTTGGATAGGACGAGCATCCTTTTCAGTGTAGATATGATGCATACATAATTGTGGGTCTATGACCTTCATGTTTGGATAGTCCTAGGAAAAATCCCCTTTCTATATTTGCAGGACATGAATGAGCTTTTGTTGTTGGTCACTGTCCAAGCTATTATTAATGTTTAAAACCTTTCCTGGTTCAATTTCAACAGACTTGTTGTTATGAACAACAGTTGTCTGGATATGTTTATCATCAGTATCTTTTAGAGGGTCTTCCGAGGCTTCATTGTCAATAATTTCTCTCAACATTTGACATTTGACATTATTCATATTATCTGGCTGATTAATAAATTTATTGATTACATCATCTTCAATCTAATTCTCAAATTCAAGTGCTTCTGCTACTGTAAGTGGTGAACGAATGTTTTCTTCCATGTATGCAAGTGGTTGTTTATGTATTTTTACAATGGGTAGACTTGGTTTGGTAGGAGGATATAAAACAAGATTTTTTACAACATCCCTCTTAGCAATGGTCATGCTACCCTCTTGACAACCTATATAAGCATCAGCTGTTTCCATCCAAGGTCGGCCCAAAATCAGAGGGTGCCCATCTAATTGATTCTTTGGGTTTATAATGAGAAAATCTACTAGATACTCCCATGAATCGACAAAAACTGTAATATCCTGTAAAGTTCCGTCTGGTCTCACCATTGAACGATCAACAAGTTCTAGTAGTGTGGTGGTTGGTTCCAGAGCTATAATACAAAGTGTATTACAAGTTTCTGCTGTTAAGATGTTAATGGCTGCACCCATATCAACTAGTGTGTTTGAAAAGGAGCAGCCATATATTTGGACTGTAACTATGGGATTCCCAGGATCTTCATACTTTATCAGAGTTTCCACTCCCTAAAGAAAATCAGACAAGGTCCCTACAACATGAATGGTGGGTGGAGCTTTTGCTTTCCTCACAGGATTTTTTGCACATAGCTCTTTAATTGTTTTAGCATAAATAGGAATGTCTTGGATGGCCTGGAGGAGAGGAATTTTAATGCAAAGATTTTTCAGTTCCCCTACAAGATCAAAGTCTAGATAAAAAACTGGTTTAGGTATTGTTAATCTTTTAGGGAACAGGGGAGAAGTAACTATGAGTTTTTCAGGGTCTTTATGCTCAACTATATCTTCTCCTTGTTTTATTTCTGTGTCAGTCACAATCGATGGTGTATGTACAGGTGGGGTTTTTAACTCAATTGATGGCTGGTCTCTGTCTTCCTCAGGAGTGATAATGCATCCTGATCTCAGTCTAAGTTCATTACATTCTTTTTGTTCAATCTCATAGTCTGAGCTTTCAACAATTTGCACCAGCTGAACCGGTCTGTTATTGGGATTTGGATTCAGTTGGGCTGGCAATTGGGGATGCAGAAGGGGCTGAGGATTTTGCTGCAATGGATATGGGGCTGATAATGTAGGTTGAGGTTGAGGATTCGTCCCCATAGGCATATTGGTTATCCCTAAAGGTCGCTGCCAATTTGGAGACCAGTTCGGATTTTGTGAAGTAGAGGCAGACCACTGGGATGGATATGGATTACCTTGCCAAATAGGAGTAAAAGGAGAATTCAACCAACCATTACCTGGAAAGGACTGAGTTGGCCAAGGTGTCATAGGAAATGGTTGGGATTGCAAATTCGAGTAAGGTGATTGACCTTGCCATGCTGCCCCATAATTCTGCTGCTGATTAAATGATGAAGAAGGAAAGAACTGTGCTATGTCTTATGACATACCTGTGGGTTTGGCCTGCCACTGTTGACGCTGGTTAATTAAGTATATTGGTTCTATCTCTTCTTCTGATTCTTTGAAAACTTCTTTCAGGCCTAGAAGTGATGGACACTGCTCAATGGCATGGTCCTTGGTGCAGATAGCGCATGTTTGGATCATGTCCAATGGACACTCCCGTTGGCTGTGCTTCTTCTGGCAGCGTGGGAAAAAAATGACCAAGTTCTGTTATGCTAAGGCTTGTTTCTGTTTAGCCTATAGGACGTCCAACTGCATTGTAAGGGTTCCTAGGATGTTCGTCTTGAAGTCTTCCAGGAGGTTACTGTTTTCCATTATTTTTACACCTCCACTGTGCGGTTTGCTTCCTCTGGTCATAGGATCTTGGCTTCCTGTCCCGGTGTGTGTGCTACCTCATGAACACCTGATACACAAGTGAACATTTTCATCATAATCCTCTTGAGAAATATCTCCCTTACCCATAAAATTGAGAATTTCTATCCATTCTTCTTTCATTCCCTTAATTAATATGGCTCTCAGGACTTCTTTTGGTAATGTGGAGTGAGGGGATCTATGAAAATTATAGTGAAACCATTCGACATATTCTTCTAGAGTTTCATTATCCTTTGTAGCCATCTTAAAGATTTCATCTTTTAATTCCCTAGTCCTACAAAAGTCCTAGTATCTTGTGAGGAAATAAGTTTTCATGTCATCCCAAGAGTTAATAGTACGTCTGCCTAAACCCATGAACCACCTCAAAGCTACTCTATTAGAGTAGAAGGGAACAACTTTAACTTCTTAGGGTCGGTGGTATGGTCATACCCTCTGCAGAGGACATCAAACTTGAATAAGAAGGCATCTAGATCCTCTGTGATCATCCCATGAAAGGTTGGGAGGTTTTGCAAGGGAATAGCTTTCATCGGGGCATTGGCTACTGGGTCGACTATGGGGTATTCCAATGTCAAGGTCTGACCTTGAGGTACTTGGTTTTCCATTTGGTCGAAAATGTGCTAATATCCTTTGGGGATTTCAGGGGATGCTATTCAAGTAAGCGGAGGATTCCCAATCCGAGTTGGTTTTGTAGCACTACCCAGATCTGGGATCACAGGAGATCCTAAATCGGGCAAATGTGGCTCTACCTTAGCAGTTCCACTGGTTTCTCCCTCTCCTTCTCTTAATTTGCACAATTTTACCTCTTGTAAAGGATCATAATGTAAAGTTGTTGTAACTTGAAAGCTCTATTCAGATCCTCCAATTTGGCTATGAATCTCAGTGTAAGTTGTAGATGGTGAGCTTGCTGCTTGAGGGATTACAATAGGGATTTTTCCAGATACAATCCAAAATCCTACTAATGCCTGAGACTATGCTTTTCTTACTATTTCGTCTATAAAAGTTGATCTCCCAAGGTTCACCGATCCCTTGGGTTTTGTGGATTTAGGTGGGGGGTTCTGATCTTTTTCTATCTTTTTATTCCTAGTCATTCATAAAAATACTATTCCTATTTAACCTCTATGCAATTGCTGAAAAACGGGCTGAAGAGCAAGCACTTTACTTGTTGGTTACGCAAGTTCTCACCTCCCATTTTTATAACCCAATTCTTTTGCAACAAAATAGAAGAAATCACTTTGAAACACTTTCCCCAGCAACGACGCCAAATTTTGGTGCACTAAGATGTCTTATTAAAATCAATCTCAATGCCTACATTAATCATTAACCCAGGGCAAGTCTGTTTATTTCAAGAGTGCCAACATTATATATGCAGTGAATTCAGAGGTCAATTCGTAATAAAATGATTTGGAATCATTGCAATCACTAATATCTATTTCTCTAAGTTCAATCTAAGAAATTCTAAAAGAAGCCTTTAGAGTATTCTCAATTCTACTTAATCTATTATACAAGAAATTGAATCGAAATGCAAGTAGAAAGAATCACTCTCAGCAATCTAATTGGTATTGACACTAATTCATTTAATGTGAAGGAAAACTACATCAATTGAATCAACAAGTAACTAGGTAAACATCTCATGGAAAGAAATTAACTATAACCTTGAGATCTATGATAACGAACAACAATCAAATGTTTAAATCAACATAATCAATTCGATAAAGATTATCATGCAGATGTAACACACATCTAAATCTAGAATCTCGTCTGAACAACAACACAAACCAGAATCATCAACCCTCACAACAATCAGAATAGCACTAATTTCACAGACTAACAGTAATGAACAATTATAAAAATAATCAGAAATGATTATAACACAATTGAAGCAGTAGATCTCCTATTGACTGGGCCCAAGTCTCGATAAGTCCTCGTTGAGAGATATTCAAAATATGATTATGGATGAAACACAATCTTCTTCATTAAAATTAATAACAAAATTACAACATCATAGTAATGAAAGTATCTTTGTCCAAAAAGAATAGTTACAATCTCAAAACTCCTAACTAGATGTTCAATTCGCCTCATGGCTTTATATAACTTTTGGAAAAATAAATGGATAGAAGTGAATCCTCAGGATCAGGGGATCCTGAGGATTTCACAACCCTCAATCTTATTTCATCACATAATAGCATTGGTCCTCCTGGTCTTCCACTGTTCCTCCTACTCAAGACGTTGTCCTTCTCCTTTCCTGGTTGTTGCTGTCCCGTCATTTGAACAACAGTCGTCCAATTTGCGTCCTTGCATATAAAGATAGTGAAAGTTAGTTTTCATGTCAGATTTACCCAATTTGTTAATAATCAATTTTACCTAGCTTTTACTATTGTTTCTTCTATATTTATTCCTAAAACAAAGATAAACACATGAAGAGAAATGCTTAATTAAGTTATTACGAGGAGAAAACATAGCTTTTCCTTGACCCAACAAAGGGCCTTAACACAACCATGGAAAAACGAAGAAAGTCAACTTACTATATCAGTTCAAGGCAAGTTGAAGACTATCCAACAAACACAAAGAACAATGGGCCTCATGGTGGAAGGCCCTACTACAGAGAATCTGGTTGAAGAAGTAAAGCAGGTCGCGGTGCAGGGTACAACAGATTTGCAGGTTTTGAAGATTGAGTTCCATGAACTCTAGAACAAGATTGCAGCACCAGTTGAGTGACTTGAGGGCGAGTCACCCAATTTGTGTTGGAGGCCTGTTGGGATAGGGTCCCTAGGGTTAAGTTTTGGTCAAATTTTGGGTTAATTTTTTTATAAAATGTAAAGACTTCACGAAATGTGGAAGCAGAGCATGAAGATGTTATGAGTTAAAGGGGCTTTAGTCCCTTAGGTGGGTAAGTCATTAGAGAACTTTTGAGGTCTTAAATGGGCCTCCTAAAAAAAATGTACAACAAAAATAAAATTTATAAGAGCCAATAGGATTCAAGATGATGATATTAACCATGGGAGATGATTCACCATTTTTTGGGTAAAAAAGTAAAAAGATTAAAAAATAATAAAATAATAAAACTACTTTTTCAACTTGTCTCCATAAGGTTTTACTCAAATTTTGAGCGGGAGTACTCCTTGGATGCAAAATTCAATTCCTCATCCGAGGAGTACCCATGTTTCATACTTTTGACGGACCTTGCGATATGAAAAATGAGAAATACATGAGAAATCGTGATTACAATCACTTTTTTCATGTATTTCTTATTTTTCATGTAGAAGGGTCCATAGAAAGTATGGAACATGGGTACTTCTTGGATGAGGAATCAATTTCTACATCCAACACGTGTTCCCGCTCGAAATTTGAGTAAACCCATAGGGAGATAAGTTGAAAATACGAGTTGAAAAAGTAGTTTTTTCATTTTTTCCCTCTAAAATTTGATGATGTAATATAATCTTATTTTATTATTTCCACTATTATTTTATAATTTCCTTAGGAGGTCCATTTAATACCTCAAAATTCCCCTAATGTATAGGAAGGTTTTGTGACCCACAAGAAAAATGCTATATATAGATGAGTCATAACGAGTCTAAGAGATATGAATTAGATAAGAATTCATGTGAGGGAAAGTAAGTTAAGGCAGGAGAGGTCTGTTTCCTGTAATTAGGTGAAAGGGGAAGGCTCTTGCAGCTGAGTGCGTAGAGACCTTGGTAAGTCCGTAGGCTGAGTGCACGGGTCCCTGCAGCTGAGTGCGCAGGGAAAAGAAGTTTGTACTTGAACGATCATACTTAATAAGGACAATTTTGAGCCAATTCTGATGCATCTGTGTCTTCTTTCTTACTTCTGAAAGTTTCTATATTTTCGCTTTGTGTTATAATTTATATGAATTAATGCTTATTTGGTGCGTGAGAATAGTATATCAATAATAATTATGCATGTTATGAATGATTAAGAGCCTTCACAAAGATATAGAAGTTGTTATCTACATTTACTATAGTCATCTGTATCAGAAGGGTTAAGGGTTCGCGAAGGTAGATATAAGCCCTAGGAATCATAAGAAACTATAAAATTGACCTTTTGATGTAGAAACCTGGTTCTGTTATCCCCCAATACTACTTCGGGTGAGACTGTAGCCTGTGCTACTCAATTTGTTGCCGAAAGGGCCAACAGTTAGGGTTTCTTTGGCAGATAATGCTGAACTTGGGTCAGGCCCCATCAAGCCAACAACGATGAAGAATATAGAATAAAATCTCCACATGACTGTCTCGAGGGACGATACTTCATCCAATATCGCTCCCTTCAACTCTTCTCTGGCGGATGATATAACCTGTTCTCCTCCCTGCTTGACCGCTTGTAACTCCTTAGCCATATGCTCATTCTCAGCTATCAAGAATCTAACACTCGAGCTGATGGGTTCGGGCATATGCTTTGGTAGCATCGACCAATGCCGCTGGATGCTTTCATACATAAAATACGATCACTCGTTCTTCGAATTGCGTAGGAGATATGTGGACATCCAAAGTAGGCACTCTATGCCACTGCACAACTCTGTGTTGTGACTCATTGAAAGATATGTTGTGCATCTCTACCTCTGGATTGTCTTCAAGGATTTTTGTGTCTTCTTGGTCGCCTGGGACTTGCTCTGCTTCTAGATCTGGTGAAGCTGGTGGGGTGACCTCTTGGTTTTGAGGCATGATATCAATATCCTGATCTAACTCTGGCTGAACCATATTCGTATCCATATGCTCTAGAATTTGTTCAATCTCTTGAGCTAAGTCCTGCGCCTACGACTGCTCACCCTGTTTTCTTTGTGCCAACTGCTCGGATGAGTCTATAACTTGTATGGGCACAATTTCATCAATATTTGCATGTTGTGCCTCCTGTTATTCCTATCTCTGCTGCACTTCCTTCTCTTTTCTGCACAGCTCCCGTTCTTCCCACAGTTGCCACTTCAACTCTTGCAACTCCTTTTTTGTTTCCTCCATCCTCTGTTTCTCTCTTAGCCTTTGCGCGATCCTCTTCTGACACTGTCACCTCTTAGCCTCAATCTCCAAAGCTACTTTCAACACAAGTGGATCTGATTTGAACTTTCAGCTTTGTTCTTTCTCGGTGCTATCAACAACCTTTCTCTTGCCTTTGTCATGTGCAGGTATGCTACCCTCTGCTGCCACTGATGATGCTGCTCTTTGAGATGCTTCTTCCCTCTACTTTGCTAACGACTCTATAACTATGTCAACCAGTTCATTGAGCCTGGAGGAGTGATAACAATACCTCCATGGGTCTTCCTCAGGCCAAAGACATGCCCCATGGATCCAAGGAAATTTCACTCTCGCACAATGGTCCTTCACCAAGAAATGTGGGTCATGTGGTTTGAAACTTCTGGTTCTGAAATTGAATCTCTTGAACTCCTCCATCTCGCCCTCAACATGCTTGAGATTTTGAATCTCATACAACCTGATTTGCATAGGAAGAGTGGGCCAAGGTGCCTTATTCTTCCTGTGCAATCTTGCTGACAACCTTGTCGATATGTAATATGACACCTCTTGCATGATGAGCTTTTCCATGGAAAACTTTGGTAAAAAATGCAGAGCCTTCTCTGCACTGTACATCTGTATGAAGGTGCCAAAGGGTGAGGTATACAAATCTTCTATGTCGATTAATGCCTCCATCACCGCCTGCGACATGTAAGGTGGATCCTGCTAAAATATCATTTTGTACATTGGGGTGACAAATTGTTATGACAACTATATGATAACTCTGCGGAAGCTACATTCGGAGAACTATTTGCAATAAGTGTGCACAGAGGTTTCGAAAGGTCTCCATGCCTAACCCAAGCCTAGGAAATGTTGACGAGCACGTACTGCATCCAGAATGTAAGCTAACATGTGTATCTCTACTTGCCTAACCCTTGGGTAGATGCTAGGATTTTGTCACTTGTTCCTTCAATCTGAGAGCCAACATGTCTGACCAGTTGCAATGTCTTCCATTGTTGGCCAGTTGGTCCAACGCGATCACCCAACTATGCGGGAAGGTATTTGTGCTCTCTTGGCCGTACAAGCAACATGTAAAGATGACCAAGTACTGATATGCCTTTTGCAGTACCTTCATCTTGTAAACCTATCTGGTTGTTGTCCTAAAATTGGCTAGCTCTTTCCCCTAGTCCTTCAAGATATCTCTTGAGTTTGCACTATTGCTGGGTTTACTGAAGGGTTTCTCCATTGTGATCACCGGCTATGGTAAGTGATACATCTCCTGAAATTACTTGACCTTGAAGGTAGAAAGATGTGTTCCACTGGAACTGCTCAACACCATTGTCTCGAGAACAATATGAGAGACATTCTAGTGGATGATGTCCGCACATGGAAACGCGGGACTCTTGCATGCAATCTGGTACAAGCCAGACTTGTAAATGTTGACATAGACCCTATGGTCTTCCAAATTTTCCTCAAATGTGCTTGAGAATGTGTCATCGATGTCCTACCATTTAATGTTGATATCCTTGTCTATGAACAACTTGGTGTCTTCGTAGATAGGAAAACTCATAGACACTTGCTCAACTGCATCTCCAGTTGCACTTTCGACGGTGTCCTTTGACCATACTCTCTTGGAGGCCATTGAACTTGTACTGCTGAGAGATGGATGAACACCTATGATACCTGGAGACATAGCAACACTCATGGAAAGAAATCTATTAGTTGAAAGCCAAAAGAAACTTGAGGACTGACATGCAACATACTCGGGTGACTGACTAGGAAGATTGTGAAATTTTTACCAGGTGGCTGGGAGATTGATTGCCAAAACTGTGCAAGGCACAATCTAGGCTATTATGGGGTTGAATAGCTACTGGAAATGTGCAACGCATAGTCCAACTTGGCCTGCTGAGGATTGAAACTGCGCAATGCGCAGTTTCAGTCATTAATGACATGCAAACCCCACAACTGCATTGCGCAATTTCTAGGGCCAGCAAGGCATTGCCTCAAAGAAATGTGTAAAGCAAGTCTAAAGGCTAGTGATGGGCCATATTTGTTTAGTTTCTAGAGGGAAGGCATAGCCTTCACTCTCAGAAATGTGCATTTCTTAGCCGGGCAAGGCAAGGTCCGGGCATAGGCAGCCCAAACCCACCAACGGGCGACTGAAAACATGAAAAGTTCTAAATGCATGGCAAAGTTGAGTGCAAACAAGAGTGAATGATCATGCATGAAAATAGTGGGTGCAGGATTTAGAGAACAGGAAAACAAGCATGTGTGTGAAGCGAGTTTCCGGAACGACGACTGTTAGTGTAGAAACAATGTCATGCATGCAATAGTAGCGAGATGCAATGAAAAACTTGAAACATTGCTTCTACAAGCTAACATGCATTAAAATGACAGCATACATTCAAAAAATCCAAGCAAAGAACATTCACACAAAGTGAAATACAAAAAGCGATAGAAAAGTAGAAAGAGACATGAAAAGCAGACTTACCCAGAAAAAGTTGAGCGGAATATGCCGAATGCTCCTAGATGCGATGTGGGATGTCAGAGATCCAAAATCAATGTGAGGAATGAGCTCTAAAGCATCGAATAAATAAGATTGATAAGATCGAAGCTTATGACGTGCATGCCACAAATCTAGGAAAAAGTGACACTTGGTGGGAGGTTTCTAAAACGACTTTTACATGTAACCTCTAGCTACTAAAAATAGATCCCTAAAATCTAGGGATGCTTTTTTCTTTTTTTCTTTCTTTTTTTAGAAAAAGAAGCCCATGCATGCAAATCAATATTTCTCACTCCTAAGGGGACCAGTCAACCTGAGAGCACATGTAACAGTCTGCAAGCATGGGGAAGACAATTGTGTAGTTTCTCGGCTGAGCAATACTGGCTGTCCCTCTTGCGTTGCACAATTTCTGGACTGAAGTCTTGATTGCTAGTCAGAATTGCACATTTTTTGAGATGAAGCCTAGTGTTGGGTTGAATTTCACATTTTACAGAGGGAAGGCTACCTGGTTGGATTACACATTTTTGGAGCCCATCATGCAACCTAGATGGATTGTGCAATTTTCTAGGTGAGAACCTCAGCCAGAAAATGTTTAAGTCCGGAATGTCATCTTGTAGGTGGGAGGCAACAAGTTGACCAACATAGGTTGGTAAGCCACTGAAACTTAGGTGAAGCCTATGTACTTGGATAGTGCAAGACATGCTGCTAAGGATGGTTGGTATGGAGGCTCCAAAATGAAGTTAAGGAAAAAATTTGGAGGGTGGTAGTCTCTGCTACAACACTTGATGACACACTGATATAACTCCAACTCTCTGAATGGACCTTGTTTCATGAAAATCAAGTCTAACTCCTCCGAAAGTATTGTTCAGTTAGATCATCTCAGTTTCCACACTATCTTGATTGAAAGATGTAGCACTTACCATGCCCTTGGTCAGTCAACACACATTCCAATCCAAGTCAACACAGCTATTTTGATTTGGGATGAGGGTATATTGGTACATAAGCAATAAGGCTACTAGAGTTTAATTTTCATCGCTGGTGTTGCCCTGCTGCCAGCAGGCTTGGACAGTACCCTGACGGAGTTACGCAAGAACACAATCATCGGTCCGTTTCCAATGAGCCTGGGCAGTACCTCGGTGGAGTTACTTGCATCACCTCTATGCACATGAAGCCTTTATCTTCTTTTTCCTTATTCATTTTTCAAAATTTTTCACATTTTCATTTTTTCATTTTTCATTTTTTTAAGATGTGCATAAGTGCTTATTTATTTCAGAGGCGGAAGAGAGATCCTAACTTATTAAGAGCAGAAGAGGTTGTTCCTTCATAGAAGTATTTTGTATATACGTCTAACATACTTGTTAAAGTTCCCCCCCCTCACCTTACTCTACTTGATTGGGCTGACAAGGTTTAACCCAAAAACAACCGACTAGAGTAGGTGGTACTAGTTAGTGCGAAAGTGTTGTGTTTTCACCAAGGTTCACTTCCAATAGAACACATTTTCATTGGTGTATCATTGAATGAAGACAACAAGTTCTTCATACAGAAACAGGACAATGGATAACCAAGTATTGATAGTTGTACAAGTCCCCTTGTACTTTACCTTTCTTGTTTCAAGAGTCACACACGGTTTCATGCGAAACTAACCTACGAACCTTAAACAAGAAAACAAACAAAAAAGAAAAGAGCATAAGTAAATGCGAAAGAAAAACAAGAAGGAAAGCAAACATGCATGCAAGCAAACAAGACAAAAGAAAACACTACTCCTACTCCTAAGCTAACGGTGCATGGGTGTACTCACGTAAAGTGATACTTCCAATGCAGCCATCGACACATTTGTCGACCCATGTTGGTGAAGGCATGGTTCATGAAAAACGTATTCACGCAAAACAAAAAACATGAAAGATATAACAATGAAGACAAAAGCACTCCAAGTTTAAATGCATCCATAGAAAAGAAAAAAGTGAAAGCGCATGACATGCACTTTGTGGACTTACCATGGTATTGAGCTACATTGCGTGCATATATTAAGCATATGAACTCTCTTGATTGTGACATGCAAGAAAACATGAGAAACATAGACAACTTGCGTCAAGCAAGTGTGCTTGTTGTCTAAGAGTCCTCCAATGCATGAGCAATGGGATCATGTAGTTCAAGGGGAGGAAGTGAAATTTGTGTGTTGGATTAATATTCAATGCATACATATGAGTGATGAGGAGCCTTGGGTGTTTCAACAATTTCCATATCAGAAGTAAAACCAACCTCAGGATAGCGAGGGCCTTACATAACCATCAACTCGGGCTGAAGTGCCTCGATAGTTTGCGGGGTTTTGGCCTTGTCGACAGATAGATCATCATAAACAGGTGGATTTGAAAGATCAACAATGATAGAATCATCATCGTGATCGAATATGGGAGTAAATGGATCACAACAGCTACGATCAAAAAAATCAATGATTTCATCAGCATCCTCATGATCAGATAAATCAAACAGAGGGGTAGATGAGAAGCAAGAATGTTCACCTTCTGTGTTTCTAGAAAACGTAGATGAAGAATCAAGTGGATTTTCAATGAATAATTTGTCCTCTCCATTATCGAATGATGGACTGGCATTGGGTGTGTTCTGTGAATGATCAACAGTGAGTGCATCCTTGGATGGATTTACATAAGGAAAATTAGAGATAGCAAAATCACCAAACATTTTAGTAAAAAGTGGAGGAGGCGCAGACAGAAGGAGATCATCCTTCGCCATGGGTTGATGTTTAGGTTCCCAGTCATACTCATCATAAATGATAGCATAGGTTGGTTGTTGAACACTAACTCCATTGATGGATTGATCCTCATTCACAATAGGTGTAGAGTCCGGAATGAAAGAACACAAGACAGTGTAATTTGTAGGATCAACAAAATGTGAAGATAGAGGCTGAGGTAACAAATTCGTGTGACAACTCATGGGCTTCGCAACCAAATCTCCACGAAAATTGAGAGAAGTGATGTTGGGAGGATATGACAGTTGAATAGATGTGTGTGCATGTTCTCCCACATCACTCTATGGTGGTGGAGTTGTTCGATGAGGGGAAGGCAGACAATCACTGGTGACAACAACTTTGTCCGCTTGTGATTGCGCAGTTCCATCACTGATGTATGCTGAGCAGTGTTTGAACTTCAACTTCATCTTAGGATAGAATGATTTGTGAAGGAAATATTCGAATTTGTCCCAAAGATAATGGAATTTCATCTGGTTTTCGGAGCTTCAAACTGAAGTACATTGAAGCTTTCCCAAAAGTCCATAGGCAATTCATGCAGTGTTTTCCGTTGTTTTAACAATTTCTTGTCAAGAGGTTTAGGATCAAAATGATAGAAACCATATTTAATTAGATCACAATATTTCTTAAGTGAGTGCACATAATTATGAGGTAGGTTGCGACACCATCGTTGTGGGGATTCACGAAGTGTGTGTGAAAGCAGAAAGCTGATCTCGACTTCACCGAACTCATCTACATCCTCAAGGAATGTAAGGAATTCACGTAAGTACTTAGGCCAGGCCACTTCAACTCCACCATTGTACGTGAATTCTGACAATAGATTATAAAAATCCCTCGTGATGTCAACAGGTTCAACATGGGAAAAACATCACGAAGGGAGGAGTCTAATGATATCCATGACAGATGTGTGAAGATTCAAAATAGGATGTGAGGACTCAGCTTGTCATTTGGCCCTCCTTCTAGCTTCAAAAATGTTGATAGTGCTAGACCTGCCAACATGTCAGGGGATCTCTCAGGTAAGAAGTCCCAACTAGGCCTCAGACCGTTTGGTGTAGGAGTCCCAACAGTGGGGTAGTACAGTATCACCTTGACCGTAGTTGCGCACAGTGATGAGTAAGATTTCCTTGTTTTTAGAAAGGGTGTGACATGTGCAACAAGTCAAGGAAGGTGCATGAATGACTCTAACACACGGAATGGGGAGATGAGTGCGCCCCTTAGAAACCTGTGATAGCACATAGCTTAAAAGGGAACACACGAAAAACAAAACATCACAAGCTGGAAATCATGTTAGCCAATGATCTAAAGTGATGGTTATACTAAAAACACATTTTGACAAGATTCATACAAACATATATAGAAAATTCCATACATACATGCGTAAACAACAACTACATATATCATTAGAGTAGCCAAGATAGCTAAATTACAATGACAATATATGCATGAAATGTGCCGGCTCTGTTATATTAACAAAGTGAAATGTCCAATCATACATACAACCATGACCAAGTACTAGTCCTGACAACGGAACATTACAGTCACTGTTGCCTTCTCCTCCAAAGAGATATACTAGCTCTGCAATGTGAAGAATCCAAGGCTCATTACAATACACTCCAAGCTTTCTCTAGGTTACACCTATAGGAAGCTTGGCTCCCAAAAGCATTTACAATGAGTTATCAGGTTCTATAAATAACAAAGGTTGGGGTGACCCTTGACATCCCCCTTTGTGACTCTTCACCTACCCTCATGACTCTTCAACTACTACATGACTGTTACATTCTACTATTGACACTTGGTATTTCACTGTTACAATATGTTACATTACAATCTACACATGTACCCATGTGATAAAAAATAGGCTTGAGCAAGCCATGCAAGATATCACTAAGACTTGGACAACTCTGGGAAGACCAACCCTTCGACATCCTCATAATGATCGACGGTGGCGAACCGATGCCAAGCTTGGTAGTCCATTATGGTGCCCGCGTGATCAATGGAAATCCTGTTGAAAGTAGACTCTTGCCTCCATTTCATACAAGTACATATGATAAAATGCACATCATATTATTGAGTGCAGCCAGACCAACAAGATACTGATGCATAGTGTTTGTGTTGATCTCCAACTCTGCATTGGTGGCTACGCGCATCAAATCATCAAAGTACATGTACACATCCAATCGGACTTGGTTCTTTGACTTTGCCTCAGTAAGTATGCCAATGGATGGGATCGCGTGCATGTGCACAATTAAATCCATGCTTCTTAACACTCGTGCATGTGAAGCTTGCACAATGGTGATGAGCTGCTGGAGTTCCTCATAGTTCCAGATCTGACTCTAGATGTGTGCCTTCAAATCTACCACCTTTGGCTTCATCATCTTTGGAAAGTGTAATGGGCCTCCTTTGTACCTCATTGTCCATGTTTGCACACGATCTACAACAATGTGCAAATTTGACAAGATACGTGCTCTCCTGGCACAACGTTGATCCCTATTGACCAATGGTTGTCATTGATGTGAACCCAAGTAGCACCAGGGGCTACCTCAATCTTGCATGGGAAATTTTGACTTGAAAATTTACTCTATTCTGAGTCAAGGATCTTCTAGATGTATTCTACTCATCGATATGTTTCCATTGATATATGGCACACCAAGTAATTCCTCACGGTTTGAGAGATATTCATGTTTGAAGTTAGTAACCCCAGTTAGTGGGCTAAAACCCTATGGAGTTGTGCCATGAAACTCATAATTGGTTGTGGTCATTGAATAGTCAATAATTAATAATAAAAAAAATTCTCCTAAAATCTCTCCAATGATAAATAATGACTCTCATATCCTCCTCTAGTAGGGATTTCGTGGCTTCAAACAGGTCATCGTGGAATTTTCGCTATAACTTTTTTTATGTGAAGATTCAGAAACTAAAATTAAAACCCATTTGAGCTGACATATCGATGAACCTTGTAACTGAATTTCCGATCTTGGTTCTCTATATTTTAGGTGATATGATCTGTTGAAGTTAGGGTTCTTGCAGGATCCCGAATTCCATGTCAAACATGTGACATTGGAAAAACCATAATAAATTTCTCTCTGAGCATTGGATTCAAATTACATAAATATTCACAAAAATTAGATAGATTGTAGTTTGTTGATTAGTGTTTTCAAGAGCTAAGGTTTCACCAGTGACAAGTGGCACTTCGTACAAGTTCACTCTACCAAACCAGTTTATAATCAGGTCATCGTGGGAGATTGGGCATAACACTTTCTTGAGGAATCCAATCTTGATCAGACCTATGGGTTGGAAAGAGGACTTAGAGGGCTACCACAGGACAAAATTTCAGACCCTGTAGATATGAAATTACATAGATATAATACATTCAATATCAAGCTCCTAGAAGGCAAGAAAAAACATGCATTCAAGGATCACTGCTGTAAGGACCACACATCAACAGTCAAGGGTAAGTCTCCTACAACCAGGTATGTATTATTAGTGTTTACATTTGAATTTTGAGTATCAACTCTAACATATGTTTTTGCATGACAATATAAGTATATACAGTGTCTCCGTATCTCTATGTCTCTATATGTCACAAATAGTTTTTCGGATGTCCTATTCTTGATAGTACACATTTTATGCTACATATTATTGATGCTACACCAAGTTTGCTAAATATATATGATGTTGTATGTTCATGTTACTTGTATTGTCATAGTTGATGGAATGGTCTCTGTTGTTGTACTTAGAACTTGGTCCATCACAAGTATAGGGTCTGCTATAAGTTTTTTTGTATATATCTTTAGGTCAGTGTTGGATATAGTCTTGCATAGATTCCATGCCTATATCAAGAGTGGGAGTCTTTGTCTATTGCTGCAACAAATCAACAACAAAAATGACAAGAACATTTTAGGTACGCATTGTAATTTTAATTTTAATATATTCTTTATTATGCACTTACATGTGTTTTGTAGGCAGAGGTAAGTTGAAGGGTATTTTGTTTTGTTTTGGGATTGGTTTCACCGGGAAAATTTTGCATGTAGGTAGAAGAAGATTCAAGTACAACTTCAAGCAAGAATTCAAGAGCAGAAGTATCAAATCAAAGGAAGAATTGCAATGGGACATCCTTTGAAGACATGACAACCATCCGTATATTGTAAAGAAGTGTCAAGGCCAAGAGTCATCATTGTAAAGTTTTAAAAGAGTCATTTGTAAAAGTGTCATCATTGGAAGAGTCATTATTGTAAAAGAATCAATCTGCCTAGAGTTGAAAAGGCATTGTTGGGAGGTATAGGAGTCTCTGTTCGGATAATGTCATGGTTGGGTTGTAGGTCATAGTGTGATTGGGTTTTCGGTCAAAATCATTGTAAATCATATTGTATCATGGATCATTGTCCCTGGTATGGGAATCCACACTGTTGTCTCAGTTAAGTCATTATATGGTGGTAGGGAGGTGCTAGTCAGGCGCATGAATTCGCTTACATGTTGGAGCCTGTGAACACTTCAGGGTGGTAGGTTGGTCTAGGGTGTTGGGGCATCCATTCAATTGATTACAGAAGAAACCAGGAAATTGGGGCATCCTTGTAGTGGGAGCTGGAGAATAATTCTTTTCTAGAATTCTAGGAAGTTTTGCTTTCATTTCAGTTGGGGCTGAAGATTAAAGAATTTATTAGAAAACCGTTCAGTGGTTTTTGACTTGGAGGGGGTTTTCCACCTAAAATTCTTGTGTCTACTGTATTCTTTTATTTATTGTTTTTATTGCATAAACATTATTAATAATTGAAGATTAACTAATTCTCTAAAAATATTTAAAAGTGCTAATTTCTAAGGAATATTGATTCACCCCCATCTCAGTATTTCCAACAATTGGTATCAGAGCTTGGTTCCTTCAGTAATAGCTTAACCATTGGAAGTAAATTTTCAAAGCATAGAGATGGGAAAGTCAAAGAAGTAGGTTACAAGGATTTCAAAGGAAGGCACAGGTACAAAAAAATCTGAAGAAAGTGAATATTGTGTACCAACCCCTGATTTTGATGCAAATAACTACTGGATATGGGAATCTAGGATGGAAGTACATTTGCAGGCACATGGAGTATGGGAATCAATTGTTTCTAGAGACACATCTATCGACAAAGCTAAAAGGTACAATTCAAAGGCCATGAATGTAATTTTGAATGTTTTGCCAAATTCTATGAAAACAAAAGTTGGTCAATGTTCAACAGCGAAAGCTCTTTGGGAAAAGCTTCATAATCTCTATTCAAAAAAGCAATCAGGTCAAGATGTTATTGAAAATTCAGATCCTTCTGATTATGATGAAGAAATGGGAGAAATGAGTAAAACAAAGTTTCAAAATCAAGTGATCAAGGTGATAAAGGAACTCAAAAGTCAAAAGGAAAAGATAAGACTTTTGGAAGCAGAATTGAAGACAACAAAAGAACTCATCAAAGAAAATGAAGAGTCTGAGAAGATGATTAGTAGTCTTAGAACTAAATTGGAAGAAATCAAGAATACAGTGACACGATACCTCAAGAGAGAAGTCCAATAGAAGCAACAAGAACTTGACACAACGTTTTCAGAGATTAGCAGGATCACACAATAGACGCAGGAAGCAGAAATTGAAAGGAAGGAATCTGATCAAAGATACATATCCACCGTTGAACAAAAGCAAAAAGAATTAGAAACATCTTCAATAGAAATAAGCAGGCTTAGGATTGAAAATGAGAAGCAGAAGGAACATATATAGGTTCTCAACAAAGAAGTAGAGAAGACCACTCTTCTCAAGTTATAGGTTGAGGAGGCAGAAAAAGAAGGAAGATCTTGAAAATATGCTTTCAAGAAGATCTTGCTTAAAAGCAATAATAACTTGATGCAACTCATGTTGAGATAAAAAAACTCAAGGGATTGAAAAAATAACACTTACAAGATAAGACAGATGAAGAAGCAAAAATGAAAGAAATTAAAGATGGTAAAGCTCCAGTTGGTGAAGGTACAAGCTCCACATCTTCGCAGGATGAGTCTAAGAAGGAAGTTGATCAAAGTGAAAAGCCAAAGAAGAATGCTGCAACTCCAAAGAACAAGACAAAAGAAATTAAGAACAAAGGACCACAACAAACTACAACACCACCTCCAAAGAAGAATGAAAAATCTTCTAGGTATGTTCGCTTATTTAATGGTTATTGTTTTTCATGCACTAACTATGGACATATGGCCAAGGATTGTAAAGTTATTGACAGGTACAACTATAAAGGACCATTGCATTCGAATGAACCATTCAAGTACGAACATTTATTTAATGGTTATTGATTTTTATGTACTAACTATGGACATATGGCTAGGGATTGTGAAGTTTTTGACAGGTACAATCATTATTTGCAAAATTCTAGAAGCAAGTTTGCAGGATCACGAGATAGGTTCCATGATGATTTTGTTAGAAAAGAATACATGCTAGATGGGCCAAACATTGAATGTTTCAAATGCCATAACTATGGCCATAGCGCTCGAGGTTGCATATATCAGATGTAATCACCTATGGACAACATTGAATGCTTCAAGTGTCATAACTATGGGCACATGGCTCAAGATTGTAGGAATAAGAAGGTTTGGAAAAAGAAACAGGTACAAGAAGACAAAGTAGATAACAAGGTTTCAGCAGTTATGCTTTTAGGATTTGTAAAAGCAAAAGGTCATGAGGAATTAGTAGTTTCTTCAGATAATGACTCAAGTCAAGATGGCCCGTTAGGTGACTCACTATTTTGAACAATCTAGCTTGTTGACTCAATATTTGTAGAGGAGGAGTCTATGCAACAATATATGGCACAAGTCTAGGATTGATAGGAAGGAAGTTTGAACAAGATGGAAGTTTCATTACAAGTTCATGGGGAGAAAAACAATTGAAGGATTACAGGTTACTAGGAATAAGGCAAGATTAGTCTGCAAAGGATATGCACAAGTTGAAGCAATCGATTTTGAAGAATCATTTTCTCCCATTGCCAGAATGGAAGCTATCAGGATGTTTCTCGCTTATGCTTGCTCGAGAAAAATCAATATTAAAGAAGGATATATATGGTCTCAAGAAAGCTCCTAGGGCTTAGTATGCTCATCTTGACGAATATCTAAATCAACAGGGTTCAAGAAAGGAAGTGTTGACAACAATATTTATGTCAAAGTGGATCGAGATAACTTAACAATTATCGAAGTATATGTGGATGATATAATTTTTGGAAGCAATGATGAGATATTAAGTAAAGACTTTGCCACAAAAATGCAAAGTGAGTTTGAAATGTCTATGCTTAGCGAGCTGAGATACTTTTTGGGGCTTCAAATTTATCACCATGATAAAGGAATATTCATATATAAAGCAAGTACATCAAGGAAATGCTAAAAAAATTCCAGATGGAAGATTGCAAGCCAGTCCTTACCCCCATGATAACAGGTTGCAAGTTAAGCTTAGAAGATTCATCAAAGGATGTGGACCAAAGGCTGTATAGATCCATTATTGGTAGTATCCTATATGTGACAACCTCTCGGCCTGATATGATGCAGGCAATTGGAAAAGTAGCAAGATTCCAAGCAGCACCAAAAGAATCTCATATTATTGTTGTCAAAAGAATTCTTCGATATATTAAGGGCACGTTGGAATATAGTCTATGGTATCCCAAAGGAAATGATCTGGTTATCCAAGCTTATACAAATGCATATTGGGCAGGACGCATTGATGATTGTAAGAGTACCAACAAAGTGACATTCTATCTAGGTGGTTGTCTTGTTTCATGGTTAAGTAAAAAGTAGTCTTCAATCTTGCTATCCACAACAGAAGCAAAATATATCGCGACAACAGCTTGTTGTACACAATTTCTCTGGATGAAGCAAACTTTTCAAGATCTTTAAGTCAAGTTTGATGAGCCTATTCCCATATTTTGTGATAACATTAGTGCCATCAGTATCTCCAAGAATCCTGTGATGCATTCCAAAACGAAGCACATTCTGATTAAATATCATTTCGTTAGAGAGCAGGTCACTGAAAGTAATATCAAGCTTGAATATGTTGGCACAAAGGAACAAATTTCTAACATCTTTACCAAACCATTACCTCATGAAACATTTGAGTATCTTCACCAAAAGCTTGGGATTCTCCTAAGTTTTCATTAGACTCTTTCTCTTATCTACTCGAGTAGAAAGGGGGAGTGGAGGTGTGTACACGTCTGCAGGATGGCTGTTTGTCAGGGGGAGTTACCATTTTCCATTGATGACAAAGGGGGATAGAAGGAAGTAGGAAGAGTTGTCATGATCACAAGGGGAGTGCTTGTGTTTCCATCAATGCCAAAGGAGGAGATTTTTGATTAGTGGTTGTCATTGATGTCAACCCAAGCAGCACCAGGGGTTACCCCGATCTTTCATGGGAATTTTTGACTTGAAAACTTACTCTATTATGAGTCAAGGATATTCTAGATGTATTCTACTTGTCAATATGTTTCCGTTGATATATGGCACGCCAAGTAATTCTTCACGGTTTGAGAGATATTCATGTTTGAAGTTAGTAACCCCAGTTAGTGGGCTAAAACCCTATGGATTTGTGGCGTGGCACTCATAATTGTTTGTGGTCATTGAATAGTCAATAATTAATAAACAAAAATTCTCCTAAAATCCCTCCAACATTCACTTTTTGAGTACCCTCTCAACTCAAGAAATTCATATAAATAATGACTCTCATATCCTCCTCTAGTAGGGATTTTGTGGCTTCAAATAGGTCATCGTGGAATTTTCGCTATAACTTTTGTTCTGCAAAGCTTTAGAATCTGAAATTAAAATCACTTTTAGCCGAACTCTTGATGAATCTCGTGACTGAATTTCAGATCTTGTTTCACTACATTTTTAGAGATAGGATCTGAGGAGGTTAGGGTTTTTGCAGGCTGCCAAATTCCATGTCAAACATGTGATGTTGGGAAAACCGTCATAAATTTCTCTCTGAGCATTGGATTCAAATTACGTAAATATTCACAAAAATCAGACGAATTGTAGTTTTTTGATTAGCGTTTTCAAGAGCTAAGGTTTCAACAGTGACAAGTAGCACTTCGTACAAGTTCACTCTACTGAACTAGTCTATAATCAGGTCATCGTGGGAGATTGGGCATAACGCTTTCTTGAGGAATCCAATATTGATTAGACCTATGAGGTTGGAAAGAGGACTTAGAGGGCTACCACAGGACAAAATTTTAGACCCTGTAGATCCAAAATTACATAGATATAATAGATTCAATATCAAGCTCCTAGAAGGCAAGAAAAAACATGCATTCAAGGATCACTGCAGTAAGGACCACACATCAACAGTCAAGGGTAAGTCTCCTACAACCAGGTATGTATGATTAGTGTTTATATTTGTATTTTAAGTATCACCTCTAACATATTTTTTTTCATGACAATATAAGTATATACAGTGTCTCAGTATCTCTATGTCTCTATATGTCACAAATAGTTTTTCCGATGTCCTATTCTTGATAGTACACATTTTATGCTACATATTATTGATGCTACACCAAGTTTGCTAAATATATATGATGTTGTAAGTTCCTGTTACTTGTATTGTCATAGTTGATGGAATGGTCTCTGTTTTTGTACTTAGAACTTGGTCCATCACAAATATAGGGTCTGTTATCGGTTTTTATTGTATATATCTTTAGGTCAGTTTTGGATATAGTCTTGCATAGAGTCCAGGCCTATATCAAGAGTGGGAGTATTTGTCTACTGTTGCAACAAGTCAACAACAAAGTGACAAGAAAATTTCAAGTACGCATTGTAATTTTAATTTTAATTTATTCATTATTATGCACTTACATGTGTTTTGGAGGCAGAGGTAAGTTGAAGGGTATTTTGTTTTGTTTTGGGATTGGTTTTGCTGGGAAAAGTTTGCATGCATGTAGAAGAATATTCAAGTACAACTTCAAGCAAGAATTCAAGAGCAGAAGTATCAAATCAAAGGAAGCATTGCAATGGGACATCCTTTGAAGACATGACAACCATCCGTATATTGTAAAGAAGTGTCAAGGCCAAGAGTCATCATTGTAAAGTTGTAAAAGAGTGATTTGTAAAAGTGTCATCATTGGAAGAGTCATTATTGTAAAAGAATCAACCTACCTAAAGTTGAAAAGGAATTGCTGGGAGGTATAGGAGTCTCTGTTGGGATGATGTCATGGTTGGGTTGTAGGTCATAGTGTGATTGGGTGTTCGGTCAAAATCATTGTAAATCATATTGCATCATGGATCATTGTCCCTGGTATGGGAATCCACACTCTTGTCTCATTTCAGTTATTATATGGTGGCAGGGAGGTGCTAGGCAGGTGCATGAATTCACCTACAGGTTGGAGCCTATGAACACTTCAGGGTGGTAGGTTGGTCTAGGGTGTTGGGGCATCCATTCAATTGATTATAGAAGAAACCAAGGCATTGGGGCATCCTTGCATTGGGAGCTAGAGAAGAATTCTTTTCTAGAATTCTAGGAAGTTGTTGCTTTCATCTTAGTTGGGGCTGAAGATTAAAGAATTTATTATGTGGTTTTTGACCTGAAGGGGGTTTTCCACCTAAAATTCTTGTGTCTAATGTGTTCTTTTATTTACTGTTTTTACTGCATAAACATTAATAATAACTGAAGATTAACTAATGCTCTGAACAGATTTAAAAGTGATAATTGCTAAGGAATACTGATTCACCCCCCTCTCTGTATTTCAAACACTACCAACCGTTGAGATGGACAACTGACTTATGCATGGTGACGAATCTAGAATACAACGTCCACATCATTGTCTCGAGGGACGATACTTCATACAATATCTCTCTCTTCAACTCTTCTTTGGTGGATGATGTAACCTACTCTCCTCCCTTCTTGGTCGCTTGTAACTCCTTAGCCATATGCTTGTTCTCAGCTATCAAGAATCTAACACTTAAGTTGGTGGCTTCAGAATATGATTTGGTAGCATTGGGTAATGCTGTTGGATGCTTGCACACATCGAATACGATCACTCATTCTTTGAACTGTGTAGGAGATATGTGGACATCCGGAGTAGGCACTCTGCGTGACTGTACAACTCTGTGTTGTGACTCGTTGAAAGATATGTTGTTCATCTCTGCCTCCAGATTGTCTTCAAGGATTTCTATGTCTCCTTGATCGCTTGGGACTTGCTTTGCTTCTATATCTAGTGAAGCTGGTGGGGTGACATCTTGGTTATGAGGCATGAGGTTAATATCCTGATCTGACACTGGCTGAACCATATCCGTATCCATCTGCTCTAGCATCTATTCAATCTCTTGAGCTAAGTCCTACTCCTATGACTACTCACCCTGTCTACTCTATGCCAGCTGCTCAAATGAGACTATAACCTGTATGGGACCAATTTCATCAATATGTGCATGTTGCGCCTCCTGTTGTTCCTGTCTCTGCTGCGCTTCCGTCTCTCTTCTACGCATCTCCTGTTCTTCCCGAAGTTTTCGCTTCAACTCCTGCAACTCCTTTTCTATTTCCTTCATCCTTTGTTTCTCTCTTAGCCTTTGTGAGATCCTCTTGTCGCACTATTTCCTCTTAGCCTCAATCTCCAAAGCTACTTTAAACACAAGTGTATCTTCTTTGAACTTGCAGCTTTGTTCTACCTCTATGCTATCAACAAGCTTTCTCTTGCCTTTGTCACATGCAGGTCTGCTACCCTCTTCTGCTGTTGATGATGATGCTCTCTGAGATGCTGCTTCCCTCTACTTTTCTAACCACTCTATATATATTCTGATCGGTTCATTGAGCCTGGAGGAGTTATAAAAATATCTCCATGGGTCCTCCTCAGGCCAATGACATGCCTTGTGGCTGTAAGGAAATTTCACTCTCGCATAGTGGTCCTTCACCAAGTAATGCGAGTCATACAGATTGAAAGTTCTGGTGCTGAAGGTGAATCTCTTGAACTCCTCCATCTCAGCCTCATCATGCTTGAGATTCCGAATCTCATACAACCTAAGTTGCAAAGGAAGAGAGGGCCAAGGTGACTTCTTCTTCCTATGTAGTCTCGCTTACAACCCTATCGGGATGTGATATGACACCTCTTGCATGAAGAGCTTGTCCATGGAAAACTTCAGTAAAACATGTGGAGCCTTCTCTGCACTATACATCTGTATGAAGGTTCCAAGGGGTGAGGCATACCAATATGCTATGTCAATCAATCCTCCATCACCACCTGTGCAATGCAAGGTGGATCCTGCTCAAATATCATTTTTTACACCACAGTGACAAAGTGGTCTGACAACTGTATGATAACTTTGCGGAAACTGCATTAAGAGAACAATTTGCAATAAGTGTGCACAGAGGTTTTCGAAGGTGTCCATGCCCAACCCAAGCCTGGGAACTGTTGACGGGCATAAACTGCATCCATAATGTAAGCGAACATGTATATCTCCACTTTCTGACCCTTAGGTGAATGCCGGGCTACTGTCACCTGTTCCTTCAATCTGAGAGCCAACATGTTAGGCTAGTTACAAGGTCTTCCTTTGCTGGCCAGTTGGTCCAACGCGATCACCCAACTCTGGGGAAGGTCTTTGTGCTCTCTTGGCCATATAAGAAGCATGTAAAGATGAGCAAGTATTGATATCCCTTACATATTATCTTTGTCTTGTAAACCTGGTTGGGTGTTGTCCTGAACTTGGCTAGCTATTTCGCCCCAATCTTAAAGATATCTCTTGAGTTCGCACTGTTGCTAGGTCTGCTGAAGGGTTTCTCCATTGTGATCACTAGCTGTGGTAAGTGATACATATCCTCAAAGTCCTTTTCCCTAAAGGTAGAAAGCTGTGTTCCACTGGAACTTCTCAACACCATTGTCTTGGGATCAGTATGTGAGAAATTTAGTGGATCATGTCCGCGCATGGAAACACAGGATACCTTCATGCAATTCGATACAAGCCAAACTTGTGATTGTTGACATAGACCCTGTGGTCTTCTAGATTTTCCTCAAATGTGCCCGAGAATGTGTCATTGATGTCTAGCCATTTAATCTTGATAGCCTTGTCTATGAAAAACTTGGTGTCTTCATAGATAAGCAAGCTCATAAACACTTTCTCAACTGCATATCCAGTTGCACTTTCGATGGTGTCCTTTGATCCTGCTCTTTTTGAGGCCATTGAACCTGTACTGCTAAGAGACAAACGAACACCTTTGATACATGGAGACATAGAAACACTCATGGAAATAAATCTGTTAGTTGAAAACCAAAGGAAACTTGAGGACTAACATGCAACATACCCGGGTGACTGTTTGGGAAGATTGCACAATTTTTACCGGGAGGTTGGGAGACTGAGTGCCAAAACTGAACAAGGCATAGCCTGGACTATTAAGAGGCTGACTGACTGCTGGAACTATGAAATGCACAGTCTAGCGTGGCCTGCTGAGGATTGAAACTGCACAATGCAAAATTTCAGTCAGTAATGACATGCAAACCCAACAACTGTATTGCGCAATTTCTGGGGCTAGCAAGGCACTGCCTCCTAGAATTGCGCAAAGCAAGCTTGGAGGCTAGTGCTGTGATGTAGGAGCATTCAACTCAACAATTTCATTATGTTTTAGTTGACTTAGGGGGTCTTGCGTTTTCAAGGAAGTTGGATTCCTATGTATGTAATCATTAATGTTTTGAGTGGTTAGAATGTGAATTAATTAGAAATTGTGAGGATATTTCTAAATGCTCTCAAATGTAGGAGAACATGGGTGATGAGAGAGTTAGAAATCAATTGTAAGTCTTGGACTAGAAAGTGGTTTCATGATTCGAGGAGCTAGAGAGGATTCTTAGGGATAAGTAGGAGTCAAAAGTGGACTTAGAGGATATTTAGGTTTTTGTTCAGCAAATTAAGGATTTGAACCAGAATTAGTTCAACAGAACCTTTTTTATAAATGTAAGCCTAAAAGGCATAGAGAGTCAAGTAGTTAGAGGAGTAGATAGAAGAGTAGTTAGAGAGTAGTTAGTGAGTCAAAGAGTTAGATTTTAAGCCTACGAGCAGGAGAAGAAAGGCAACTGATCAGAAAATCAGGCCAGAGAGAGAATCCTGTGTAAATACTTGGTTATTAATACAAAAAACTTGATTTGGAGTTCATGTGTGTGTATTGAGTAATTCAAATATAGATCATGTATGACTTTGAGCTATTCTGTGTAACATAGGTTGTAGGTGCAGATCTAGAAGGGAGGCAAAATACAGAGAAGAGTAACAAAACAACTTCCAACTGCGGTTGGGTAGAAGTTGTCGAAGCAGCTCCACGGTTGCGATTGTGGGTAGAGTTGTCTTAGAGATAACAATTCCAACAAAAGAAGTGTTGGGTAGAATTGTTAGTCAGCAAGAGGCTCGAGGAGAGAATCATAGAGCTTGTGTTATGAATTTGTACACATCGACGGTACAGGAAGAAGCCTTTAGTGTTGCAGTGAAGGTGGAGGAGCATAAAGGTGTGAGTGGAGTTAAGTGAAGGAGAGAGTTGTGGTAGAACAACAAAGGACCAGAACCCTGAAGGAAGCTGAAACCATAAAAGACATTGAAGAAATGGCATAAAATCAAAGTAAAGAGCAGCGGGGGTAGGGGAGAACAAATTTCCTTGATTGTGGTTGAAGTCTCATAGTAAATCTTAGCCATTGATCACAAAAGTCAATGCTCACGTCACAGTCAACTACGGGGTTAAGTGGATTGATAACCCGTGTGCTAGTTGAAGGGCTGCAGATCGTAGGATTTAAAGGCCTCATCATCCAAAGGATATCAGGCCGTAAAGAGATAGAGCTTTAACTTCAAGGGCGAACCCAAACTTTTATAGATCGAGGGCTTATGATTCTCATCGGCTCCGTAAAGGCAGTAACCGTCGCGTAAGTGATCCACCCGATATTGCTATGGATCGTCGGATCAAGCGGATCTTGATCAATAGTTATAAAGCATTGGAGAGCATACCTTAGGAGGTTATAGGTGTGGTTTTCATTTATTTGAAGTCTGGTTGTGTTGTCGCATGTTGCATGCGAGAGATGATGAAGGCACATGATGGTGTGATGTGATATTGCGACAGTCGTTGATCTGATGGACGAAATCAACAGTGGAAAAAGGATCATTGCATATCATAAGTTGGGAGTTCTAGATACATATTCTATTGAGTCTGATGAAACTCCGTGATTGCGATATATGAGGAGTTGGATATAGAATGGGGTTTGGTTAAGATGTGCAGTTATAGAATTAATCGAAGTTTCCATAAAGAATGAAGGGTTGAGTTATAAAGTCCCAATAGAAAGATTAATGAAGGGTTAGACTGTAGAAAGTCTAATGAAATGTCTCTGCATGAGATTAAATGAAGGGGCCTTAAACCTTAGCTTATGAAGGCTTGACCAAGCAGGTCATTGATATTCCTGGGATAGATGAGAATATGCATTTTATATGCATATTGTGGTTATCGTGGGTTTTTCTTGCATCAGAGTGGTATCAGAGTTAGTTAAAGCTCTTTTTAAAGCAGAATTGTGTAGAATACAAGTGTGATTGGAAAAGAAAGAGGAGATCAGGTTATTTGAATATGATAAGTAGAAGACATGACATAAGATGAGAGTAAGTGATATTCTTAAGAAGACATTGTAGAAGCATAAGGAAAGCACAATGATGTTTGTTTTCTTGAGGAAAGTGGGGTTCAATCAAATGTGAATAATGGATGGAGACTGCTTGTGAAGCCATGTATGTATTGTTTTATTTAACTTTGATTTGAGTTTTGCAGGTTTAAGACAGAGTAAAGATTGATAGAAGCAGATAGACAAAGAAAGTTGTATGTGTTCTAAAGAAAAAAGTGGATTAAAGGTGGCCGTGAATCTGAAGAATCCAACTAAAGGTTGGACAGAGAGGATAAGAGTGTTCTCAAAAGGAAGCTGAGAAGCAAGCTTTTGAAAGCTTGGGAATGATCTTTGGTTTGAGTATTATTGATACATAGATGACAACAAAGGAAGGTGAGAAGATTGCAACAACCTAGAGCAAGGAGTGCTTAATTGGTTATAGAGGAAATAACCAGAGAAATTCTAAAAGACTGAGCTCAGAGGAGAGAATCTTAGTGAGGCATATGTAGCAATAAGGAGACTTGTTACTGTAGAGGTATTGTTGCAGCTCACAAAGGCAATTCCACAAAGAATGTGGGTAGAATTGCTAAGGGATGAAGAAAGCTGGTAAGAGTTTCTGAGTGAAAGAAGAGGTGGTCAAAACATAGTATTTCATTTGTGATTGAAGTACAAGAGGACAATTGTGTTCTTAAAAGGTGCAGATGAGTTGAAGCCTAGAAGGAGTAGAGAGAAGTGCTCAAATAGGTTGCAGAGAATAGAGAATCAAGTGTTTGCCAAAAGACCAAGTACAAAGGAAAACTTGGTGAGGTAAGTGGTAGCAGGGAGGACTTATTGTTGCAGAGGCTTTAATGTAGCTCATAGAGAGTGAGTGAGGAACTCATGAAGATAGAGAAGAAGACGACTACTGATAGTCATACTAGTGATAACATAGGTTCTGAGGAAGACCACAATAGAATAAAAGTGAAGAAAGAGAATGCCAAGGCAAATGGCAAGAGGATGAGTCAAGAGGAAATTGACAAAGAGATTGCTGAGATGAAAGAACAACTCAATGTATTAAGGATGATACTTGAGGAAATCCAAAGACAAGGTTGGGTCTTAAGGAAAAACACAGTGAAATGGTGTAAGTTATAGAAAAGGCTACAACAGAGGCAAGTGAAGAGCCTGGTGGAAGAACTCAGAGAGGCTGAGTTGGGAATGGAAGTTTCCATTTGTGAAACAGAACAGGGTGAAGTTTTGGGTGAAGATGAAGACTGGAGATCTATGGAAGATCTTATGAATCATATGAAGGATTCAGAACAACAAGGAGATATGATGATTGAAGCATCAAGTGAGGCCACAAGGTCTTATGTTTTTAAAATTGATAGTTTTTGTATGATTGCAGGTATTTCAGAAGAAAATAAACCTTTTGAAGATGTCTTCAGAATAGATGAAGATCTAGAAGTAAAAGGTGACAAAGAAAATTTCTCAGAAGAGGAAGAATTTGACTGGATACAATAGGAAGAGTCTATGGATGAGTTACTCAATGAGAGAAGATTGACATTTAACGCTATCATAGAGATGGAAGATCAAGATCTTATTATGATGAAGAATGAAGGAATATTGTCTCGGAGACGTAATCTAATGAATTTGATTAATGTTATTAATGAATAACAAATGCAGGAGAATATTAATGTAGATGATGAGACAAGGATAGCTCTGGAAGAAGGGTTACAGAGGGACAATAAGGCAAAATGTATTGAAGAAGAAGGACATCTACTGAAAGATGTTAAGAAATAAGAAGTCTAAGAAAAATATTTAGCAGAGGGAGAAAGGACATCTGATGATTTGTCAATAAAAAAGGAAGGTATGGAAAATTGTGTGAAATTTCCAAATTCTACTCCAATTGAAATTATTGAGTTAGATGGAAAATTAGACTTTCAAAGAAGAGAGTTGGAAAAGTAGAGGATATATACTCAAGATATATTGTTGAAAAGGGAAGACAAAGAAATTGTCATGAATGACAATCATAAAGAAAAGGAGATGGTAATGAAAGTTCAACAAGTTGACATTACAAAAGGAGGAGTTCATTACAGTGAACTAGAGTAGAGAGATATCATTGAAACAAATGATACATAAGAGAGTTTAAATCAACATACTAGTGTGTTGACAAAGGAATTGAAGGAAAACTCAGAGCATCATATTGAGATGTTACCAGAGAAGGAAAAGGTAATGAGATCTTATATTTTTAATTCTGATAATTGTTTTATGATTATAGGATTTGTTGAAAATGAGACAGACATGTTTCAAATTGAGGAGTTAGTTTTAGAACTAAATAAGACTAGAATTTGCCAGGACAAACATGCTGATGAGGAAGAAGAATGTTATGAAACCAGCTCACAAAAAGATAGAAAAGATAGATCAACGCCTTAGAATTCAGCCTCTTCGAGGGGGAAACCTCCTTTACATTACACAAATGAATGATTCCTTAATGATTCAAATGAAAAACCTCCTTTCTATATATAGGAGTCTAAGGAGTCACAATATAACCCAGCCGACCTAACAATAATAATATAAATCCACAAAAATAACAATAGAGGGATTCTATGGGGCACAGTAATAACAATATGGGGACAATAGGGGCACAATAATATTAATAATGGATACAACTACAATAGTAATGGGGTAATCACTAGTGTTATAGGGACCTGACAAACCCCTCTCATTCAAAAAAGTGTTGTCCTCAACGCTTGAGTAGTTTTGGATGCTTCTGTATAAAATTCTCATCCTCCCATGTGGAATCTTCAGCGGATAAGTTCTTCCACTTGATGAGATACTCCGAAATTGATCGATTTCGTAGCTGTCAAGTTCTTATTTCTGTGATTGCTTCTAGTTCCAATATAATTTTTCCTTCCTCGTCAAGTTCTAGCAATATTGTTTGAACTGGGAGCTTGTCGCCTATAACCTTCTTTAAACATGAAACATGGAAAACTGTGTACACTCGAGAAGCTGCAGGAAGCTCCAATTTGTATGCCATAGTACCAATCTTTTGCAACACCTTGTACGGACCATAATACTTTGGTGATAATTTATTATCCTTCTTAGCTTGCTTGAGGGACCCTTTTTATATGGTTGTAGCCGTAGGAATACCCAATCATGTACATCAAAACTTCTTTCACTGCGATTTTGATCTACCTGTTGTTTCATTCTATTCTGCGCCAACACGAGGTTATCCTTTAAGAGTTGGAAAACTTGTTGTTGATGCTCGATGTGATGTTCCACTGCTTGAACCTTAGAATTTTCTTTTAAATATGATGTGATGGATGGTGGCTGATATCCATAAAGAGCCATAAAATGGGGTCATTTTTTTGTTGTATGGAAGGACGTGTTATACCACCATTCAGCCAGAGGCAACCATTTGACCCATTGTGTCTGTTTATTAGATATAAAGCAACGAAGATATCCTTCAAAACATTTGTTTAATATCTCAGTTTGCCCATCAGATTGAGGATGATAAGATGAGCTATGAGCTAACTGAGTACGGAGACAAGAAAATAATTCTGTCCAAAAATTTCCAGTGAAAATGGGATCTCTGTCACTTACAATAATCTTTGGGTTTCCATGTAGCTTTTGAATTGTTTCCATAAATGTGGTAGAAACTGTACTGGCTTTAAATGGATGTGATAATGCACAAAAGTGTGCATACTTGGTAAGTTTGTCAACTACCACCATGATGACACTCTTTCCCTCAGACTTGGGTAAACCTGTAATAAAATCCATTGAAACCTCCTCCCAACGTTGGCTTGGAATGGATAAAGGTTGTAATAGACCCAGGGTCTTAATTGTTTCAACTTTATTTTGTTGGCAAACCAAACATTCCACCACAAACTTTTGAATATCCCATTTAAGGCCATCCAAAAAAAATTCCTTCTTAACCTCGTGGTAAGTTTTTAAAAATCCTGAGTTCCCTCCTAAGGGAGAAGTGTGCAATTCCATAAGAATCTTTTGCTTGAGTTGGGAATTCTTATAGAGGTATAAGCGATCTTTGTACCATAACGAATCATTTTGCTAGCTAAATGTATCAGATGTACTAGAATCTTGTTGTAACTTTCGAATAAGTGCCCACACTTCTTCATCATTCTTCCATTTCTCCCTTGCTTCGTTTATCCAATCTGGTTGGATAATAGAAATTGCATACAACAATGCTTCCACATCCTCATCCTTTCTTGAGAGTGCATCTGCCACCACATTTTGCTTCCCTTTTTTGTAGATGATTTCAAAGTCATAACCCAACATCTTTGTGACCCACTTTTGTTGGTCTTCAGAGGATAATCTTTGTTCTAAAAAGTATTTAAGGCTTTCATGATCCGTTTTTACCTTGAAGTGTCTTCCCATTAGGTAGGGTCGCCATTTCTTAAGTGCATGTAGTATTGCCAACATTTCCTTCTCATAAATAGCTTTGTGTAAAAACTTTCCCTTGATTGGATGACTTTTAAAAACAATCGGTCTTTAATCTTGCATTAAAACAACACCAATTCCATTTCCTGAAGCATCACATTCCACAATGAAGGTTTTTGTGAAGTCCAGTGTAGCTAAGACCGGTGCTTGGCACATTGCTTCTTTAAGATGTTTGAAGGCCTTTGTTGCTTCTGGAGTCCATGAAAATGCATCTTTCTTCGATAATGTTGTTAGAGGTGCTGCTATTCTCCCATAATTCTTAACAAACTTGCGATAATACCCTGTTAACCCGAGAAATCCTCGCAGATGCTTTATGGATGTGGGGATTTTCCATTCCTTAATGGCTTTAATTTTGCTGGGGTCTACCTTAACTCCATGAGATACAATATGACCTAGATATTCCACCTCTTGTACTCCAAAGAAACATTTGGATTTTTTTGCATATAATTGTTTCTCCTCCAATAGTTGTAGCACCCTGTCAACATGTTCAACATGATCCTTCCAAGACTTGCTGTAGATTAGTATATCATCAAAAAATACTAACACAAATTTTCTAAGGAAGGGTTTGAAAATGGAATTCATCAAACCTTTAAATGTAGAAGGTGCATTGGTAAGGCCAAAAGGCATGACCAAAAATTCATAACGACCCTCATGAGTTCTAAATGCTATTTTCAGAATGTCTTCAATCTTCATTCTAATTTGATGATATCCTGAACGAAGATCCAACTTGGTGAATTAATTTGATCCATGCAATTCATCCAGTAATTCATCAATGACAAGAATGGGAAACTTATCTTTAATAGTGAGCTTGTTGAGCTCCATATAATCCGGACATATGCGCCATGATCTATCATTCTTGTGCACCATTACTACTAGAGTAGAGAAAGAACTTTGACTAGGTTGAATTATACCAGCCTCTAGCGTTTCTGCAACCATACATTCAATTTCACTCTTTTGGGCATAGGGATATCTGTACGACCTGTTGTTTGGAGGAAAACTTCCGGGAATCAGATGAATAGCATGATCATGATCACGAATAGGTGGGAGACCTTTGGGAGTCTCAAATACCTTGGAATGAATGTCCAAGACTTTTTGGAGATCTAGAGAAATAGATGATTTCGATGTGGAAACATCTAGCGAACATAATTGTGCAATTACACCTCTTTGTTCCTTTTTTAGAAGCTTTGTCATACCGTTAGAGCTGATTATCTTTCCCGGTTTCCTTGCAATACCCCTTAATTCAACTTCCTTTCCTTCCACATAAAATTTCATGAAAATTAAAAGATATTGTACCCAAGGATTGTAGCCATTGGACTCCTAATACAACATCAGCACCTCCCATTGGAATGGAAAGCATTGGGCTAGTCAATACATATTCTCCCATGGATAGCTTGATATTATGGCACTTTCCAGAGCAATTTATTGTTGCTCCATTTGCAACCATCACTTGACACTCTGGTGTTGGATATAGGAAGCAATTCAATTCTTTTGCTACCTTACAATGAATAAAATTGTGTGTACTTCCTGACTCAATCAACACTATTACCTTTTTCTTCTTGATTTGTCCTTCTATCTTGATGGTTTGAGGAGTGGTAATTCTAGCCAATGCATTACAAGATATGGTCGGATTCATTTCTTCTTTATCTAGGCTTTGTTCCTGGAGTATGTCCTCTTGTTTTGACCTTTCTTGCTCCTTTTCTTCTTCTTCTTCACAATCTATGTAGAATAATTTCTTCTCAGCACACTTATGACCTTTAGTGTATTTTCTATCACAACTGTAACAAAGCCCTTTTTCTCTTTTTTCTTCCAATTGTTGTGGTGTCAACCTTATAGGTTGTGGAAGACTAGGGGCAACAACACTTCCATCTTTATAGTTGTGAGTGGTATGCTTCCTGGTTGCCATAATTTTGCTTTCCATTTTTCTTGCTAACCTGAATGCCTTCTCTAATAAATCAGGTTCCCAAAGGCGAACATCATGTTGGATATTATCCTTTAAAGTCCCTATGAACACATCAATCCTATGCTCCTTTGGAATATTTTTTTACCCTTATGTTCAATTTTTGGAACTCCTCAATGTGCTCCATTATTGAACCCTTTTGTTTGAGACCTATCAATTGGCTAAAAAAAGTGTTGCTTTTTCCTCATAATGTGCTGTCAATTCTTCCATAAAAATTGCCTAGGTGATAATTTGTTTATGAGAGCAAAGACATTGATACCATACAAAATGATTTGGTTCCAAATATAAAGTTGCAATACGTACCTTTTGTGTGTTTTGCACATTATTGAGATCGAAAAATTGCTCCATCTGTAATATCCATGTTGCGGGATCCTTGCCATCAAACTTCCTCATATCGATTTTTGGAATATGGTGGGTCTTCAATCCAACATTAGAGTCTATGAAATCATGATTAACATTTCTTTTTTTCGCATCATGAGTTTCCTTTACTACCCTTTCACCATTAGTAAGTATTTCTTGTAGAAAATTTGTCAAATTTGTCTTCAAATCTGCCATGCCTGTCTTCAAATTTGTGTTCAAATCTATCTTCAAATTGTCCATCTTAGCTTCCATGCCATTCATCTTAGCTTCCACGCCATTTATCTTAGCTTCTGTTAGCTTTTGTGAGAGTGACATTTGTTGCACTTGGTCTTGTAATTTTGATATATCATGTAGCATTTCTTCCTCTTCTTCATGAGTCATGCTAGAGCTTTCAAGTTTCTTACTAGGTGTTTGCATTTTATTTCCTTGGGGATTCAGTTATCGATAATAATTCTCTACTATGCCCTTTGAATTCCTTCAAAATAATTTTTCAAACCAAGCTTAAGCAAGAATTTAAAAAAATCTACACGCCTTTTTCCACTTTGTAGGAGCTTGATATTGCCTCTGATGTATCTCTATAATTTCAGATCATCCAGTTTTGAAATTGTGAGCTATAGTAGCCCTCTATGTCCTCTTTCCAATGCCACTAGCTTGATCCAAATTGGATTCTCCAAGGAATAGTTATGCCAAATCTCCCACAGTGCACTGATTATAGACTAGTTCAGTAGAGCAAAATTGTATGACGTGCCACGTGTCCCTGTTTCAACCTTTGGCTCTAAAAAATATACACAAGAAACTACAGTCTGTCTTATTCCTATACCTTTTGACGAAATTTCAATCCGATTCTCAGAGAGAAAGTTATGATGATTTTCCCTAGGTCACCTGTTTGGAATGTAATTCAGGAGTCTGCAAAAAGACCAAATTCCTTAGATCATATCTCCACAAATATAGCATGAAAAGCTCTGAAATTTGGATCCAAGGTTCAGTGAAATTTCGTCTCAAATGGTTTTTTTTTTCACTTCTGAAACATCGCAGAAAAAAAGTTATAGAGAAAATGCCACGATGACCTATTTGGAGCAGTGAAACCCTAGAATCCAAACCTTTGATACCAAATGTTATGAAACCAGCTCCCAAAAAGATAGAAAAGATAGATCAACGCCTTAGAATTAAGCCTCTTCGAGGGGGCAACCTCCTTTACATTACACAAATGAATGATTCCTTGATGATTCAAATGACAAAACCTTCTTTCTATATATAGGAGTCTAAGGAGTCACAATATAACCCAGATGACCTAACAATAATAATATAAAGCCACAAAAATAACAATAGAGGGATTTAATGGGGCACGGTAATAAAAATATGGGGACAATAGGGGCACAACAATATTAATAAGGGATACAACTACAATAGTAATGGGGTAATCACTAGTATTATAGGGACCTAACAAAGAAAATCATGAAGATACTATGCTTGAAGAAGTTAAATTGATTGTTAGAATTAGTCAAGTGAAGGACAATTACTGAGGGTTGTGAAGGAAGAAGAAGGAAAATATGTTGGAACTGATGAACAACATAGTGATGTATTTGAGGTGAATCAAGTACAAAGGAAATTGGAGGACAATTTACTTATTGAAAGTAAGTTTACAGATATTGACCAGAGGTTGTTTGGACAACAACAAGAGGGTAAGGATGAAAGGGCAGTAGTAAGGATCCAACAACTTCAAAGAGATACAATAAACAAAAGTTTGAAGATGAGTGGACATAGTACAACAACAATTGGAAAAGTAATTATCAGTCAAAGGAAAAATTGGACATAGAGATTGAAAGAATAATAAGATTGATGATGAAGGTGCCTCACAGAAAAACAATAGTAAGAAGACCAAGGAGCAACAGAAAGAGAAAGACAACAACAAACAGTGAAAGTATAGCTGTCGAGCCGTAAAAAGGGTCTTTTTCACCTCTAATTACCTCACATTAACTTGTCAATCCAGGAACGATTTGTTATCTCAAATAGTGTACTTAGTTTGAGGCGGTCATTTGTCAGAGTAATGTTAGTAGTATAGTGCTCAAGAAAATACAAGAGTAAATAGATGCTAGAAGAAAATCTACTTACAACAAAGCACTTTAAAACCTAAATCATGCATTTAGAAGACTAAGTAAATTACCAGTCAAGGGTATAGTACCAATAACTCATCCCTCTGTAAACTGATGTAACTGAAGACAATCAAAGAACAGATCGTCAATATAGGAGCTAAACGATGAATGTCAATGCTCGCTACAGTTTTAGACTATTCAATGCAATGGTAATGCAAATAACAGGAAATGGAACAACAACTATAATTGAAACGACAACTAGGAAATGAAACTGCAACTAGTATTAATACACAGCGAAACCTTACGTTAAGAAAATGAAGGTAGTAATCGTACCCTACAGGAATCAAAGAACAATCCTTACTCTAAGAATAAATCAGACAACAAATAGAAATGGAACGACAACTAATTAGCAATGAAATATAGAACAACACTTAGAGCCAATTGTGAATATACAGTACCGAAATGAATAATACACACAACACACATAGATGTTAAGAGAAACAGTAATCTGAGTCTGATACCACAAATATTGATCTCCGTTATAAAGGATAACGATCGCAATTAATAATGGAACAACAATGTCAATTGAGCAGCAATCGTAATGAAGTATAAACGATAGACGAATACAGTAATACCAACTTAAGAATATTACAGCTCAATTACCCTGTAATTGAACAGTGATAACATTCCGTAAAGAACAATAATGTTACATTAATGACTTAAAGGAACAAAAATACGTTATAAGGTCAGAATGAAAAATACGACTTTCCTGTTACAGAGACGATATTGTAAATATAGCAGAGCTGTGATAAAATAACAAAACACACCAGATTATCGATCAAAGTTGATAATGGAAACCACACACAAACTAAAGATAATGGTACAGGAGCAAGTGTTCCACCAGGGCTGGGCCCTTAGCTTCCAGGGACACATCGCTTGAAATTATTCCAGGATCAAAGATGGAACAACAACCAGATTTATATTAAAGCGTTAAAACAGAGTTACAGTGGATCACTTCTTAATGAGAGTCGATGATCAAAGTTTTGAATACAACGAGAAAATTACATAAAAGTAACAACAACTCGTCCCCTGGGCTAGCAATGCTGGCCCTTTTTATAACAGCCGAGCAGAGATATCAATGATGCAAAAATAGTTAAGATTGTGATCCCTCAGGATCAGAGGATCCTGAGGGATTCACCAAACTGTTAATTCCAGTTATCCCTTTGTTTTCTTGCGCCGATTTGATATCTCCCTTTCCTTTCCTTGGCTAATATGCTTCAGTTTGGATTGCTGTGTCTGCATATGGTTTCCTACCACAGGGACATCAGTTAGCTTTGCTCTGTCTTTTTCCTTGGGACGAAAATCTTTCGTTTTTCCTTTTTCTGCATAAGAAAATAGCAATTATCAGTTATCTTGCGTTACATACAATTCTCATAGATTTTTCCATATTTCCTTATTAATTACCTAGTTCATGATGCAAAGGGATTATAAGTCTTTAAAGAAAAGATGACAAAATAGTCAATAAAACATACCTTCTTCAGTACTCCACACATCCCCCTGCGTACTCTTTTTCATGCCCTCATGAAAAAATTGTAGTTGACATGTAAGGTAGTAAGAGAGTAAGCTGGAGAAGGAATCTCATGTGGTGGTCTACAACCATGATGCCTAACTAGGTGTTCAAAAAGATGGCTTGTCTGGCCCTCAGGCATCTCATACAGGGCTTAGTACGTAGGTGCAGGGTGCCAAATAATCGGACTCCGAAACCTATATCCTAAGCAAGATAACCTTGCCCTCAAAATAAGTTCACCATAGAGGCTCAAACGATCAGCGACTAACTTAAAGTTTTCGTAATTAAATGGTTCCCTGAGTTGGATGTTCGGATTAGAGGTCTGATATCGAAATTTAGTAGCTGCAATGGCAAGGTCCTTAATGGTAAAGAAGTATTCTATCCCTTGCCGATTGATTGATGTATGAATGGGTCCTAATGCATCAATTAAACCCAGAGTCCTCATGAGGATCCTGTGTTTATTCCATAACTGTAATGGATATCTAGGCTCAGCTCTTACCCATAAGTCTAATCCATTTTCTTGTCTTTGGAAGGTATTATAGGCTTTAAGCCATTTTATTTGATTAACTCCAAATGAAACAAATGCCTGCAGTTGGATATCCCCAACGAAAGGGCCAGGGTTCTACTCTTTCTCCTGATCTAATACGAGGTTATGCAGATAGAATTTACACAATAGTCTTTGAACCTTTACTCTATAGTGCTTACGACAATTTAAAAAATCATCAATGGTATTAATTTGTATAGGGGCTCCTACTTTGACGGCCTTTATTTTCAATAGCAAATGTCGTTCCATTAAAAACAAGGCATAATTCTTGGCAGAGGCTCTACATGCTAGGACGTCAGTGTACAAAGAGCATAAGGTATCCATCTGTCTGATAACTACATCTAATCTATGAGTTACCTTTGCGAATTTTTCTTGTTCCTTTCGCCATCCTTCAAAGGCCTGGTTTTCGGATAAATTGACATTCCTTAGCTATTGTTGTAATTCTTCATACTTTTCTCGAGAAATCGTTTGTTCCGTGAGTTTTTCTACTGCTTGCTGAGCTTGCATCAAACCCTCTCGTAGGGTTACTGTCCTCGGATCGCTGTCCCAAATAGTAGTGACCAGTCGAAGATTTACTTGAATCTTCTTATTGCGTCGCCTCGTGTTTATAGTCTGCATCCCTTCAGAGGACTGTGCCTCTGTCTGAACTTCTTTGTCACAGGATGATATATCGTCTGTTTGCACTTCAACATGAGCAACAGTGGAATGCTGTTCCTTTTGCTTTTGAACGACAGTCTGCACTTCAACAGGAGTTTGAACAACAGACTATTCTTCAACAACGGTTTGAACAGTAGACTGTTCTTCGACAGGGTTTTGAACAACAGGTTGAACATGGGTCCTTCGAACCTTTTTCTTGGGGGGTCTCACCGGAGTGGCTGCATGTCTTCCCCCTGAAGTTCTTTTTTCTCTCTTTCTCATTCTCAAAACCTTGATTTGTTGTCGAAGTCGAGCTATCACATTTAGTAATCTTTGTTGTTCTTTTCATTAATTTCTTTTATTTCCTTAGAAGGAACAGATGTCTGTTTACTCAGGCCTGGACTATTATCTTGGATAATTCCCTGGTTTTATTTTTGGGGTGCTCCTTCGCTATTTTGTTTAGGTTTCTCAGGAGTAGAAACCCTAGTTGGCTCTGTTATTTCCTGGGTAACTTCTTTGTCCACCCCTTCTTCTTCATCCAATTCTTCCGGTGTAGTCTGGCTGGGAGCAGATTGTTCCCCTTCTATATCTTCATCATTTTCTTCACCTGTCATACTTTCATCATGAACAAAATGATTCTCTTCGTTTTCTTCCTCGTCGCACAATTCTTCGGGTGCATTTCTGTCATGAGTAGAATGCTCTTTTGGTTCTTCCTCAATCTGGAGGCCTAGCGGGCTAAGAGGTTGGGCGTATTCACCCATATTGGCTAGAATTTTGGCTAATTCATCCTCTTGAAATGGATTTTGCAATGGACTCTCTTCGCATTGCTCTGTCTCCGCCTCCACTTGCTCAGGCTACTCAGTCTCTTCCTCTGTTTCTCCTTCCTCATTTTCTCCTAATTCTTTCTCATTCTCTTCTCCTTCCAATTGTGGGGGTTGCTCATCCCCTGAGTCATCTATCTCCACAGGTTGGCTGGTACTCCCTTGGGGATTTTCCAACCTCCCTCTAATCTATGCCAATCTAACTGATTTTCTCTGTTTTGATGGTTTATTTGGTGTATTGGCAGTATGTTTGCATTTTGGGGCTGGCGGGCTCAGTGCCCCATCTATCATAGCAATCAGTTCTTCCCAGCTGCTCTGTTTCTGAGCAAGACTGTGGCTAACTATCAGCCGTATCAATCCATGGTGACTTACCACTGATTATACATGTTGTGACTTTTTCATGCTTTGGGAAACATCATGAATTAATGAATTTAAAAATGCAGGTAGGTTCACAGAGCATTTCTCTTTTAATACAGCTAAGAGTTTAAGGTGTCGTGGTCTTACCACGTCTTTCCTGCCTTCACAGGTGATGTAACTCTGGATGATCTTCACCAATTCTATCCATGGCTCTCCTAATGCTGCTGGTAGGATTCCCTTTCCTCTGATTGTTAGGTTCTGGCCTTCATCCTGGAAGATATTCATGATCTCTTGCAGTCTCTCCTTCTTTAGAGTCGACACAGGTCCAGTGGCTGGCAGTCTTGAGACCTCTGCAATTACGTCATCGGTGACTGCTATGTGCTTTCCCCTTACTGTGGAGTGATATTCTTGCAAGTTCTGCAAGAATTCTATTGCCATGGTCTCGTTGGATTCTTGTAAATGATTAAGATAGACTAATCATCTTGCCCTTGCCAGGGTTTCCTGTGCAGCATCAGAAACTGTCAATACCTGTGGTTCTCTTCGAATTGACCTTCCTCCCATGCTTTAGCTCACTGTGCGCAATGGAACAGCAGGCTGTTCAAACTGTTAAAAACACAGAGAAAATAATGAAACAACAAGGCTCGATCAAATCTTACTAATTGTTGCAGAGTATAATGTGGAAATAGCTTCGGGATAGCAAGGCATGCAAATTGAAAAACGAGATACCGTTAAGCCTTGCTATTCCCAAGTAAAAGTTTGCTGAATAATAGTCTGACATGTATGCCAGCAAATTATGAGGTCAGCCTCCCCCCTGCAATGTGATAGGCCGTCCTCGGCTGTCAAATGAGGGAGCGGCATGCCGAACTTGCTTGGTACAGAGTCATAAAAGAACAATGCATGTGGAAATTCCATGTTTACAAAGGAGCAGGTTACCGAAATCGAGGTATATAATAGGATCGCTTAACAAATAAGAGAACACTATGATATGATGTGAGGATAGGAGGATAGGACAGCTGACGTGCACAACCAGTATAATGCGGTCATGATCGACTTTTCCGTCATGATTGGTTATGATATATTTTTCATGCGTTTAATGGTTCGGGGAAGTGATATACATAATCTTATTTGATGGATTAGAAAGGTATAAGACAGAGAAGGGTGTTAATGATTGCTATTGGTGTATAAAGAATGTGACTTCAATACCATTAACAGAGCTCTGCTGCCGATAGGTGTCCATAACCTTGGCAGATTGGTTTATTTCACCCATGGAACCATGATCCTTTGTGTATGCTTAGGAAGTGCTATACAAAGTCACAATGGAGGCCATTATGCTGGCTGGGTAACCAGTTAAATCATAATGCCATTCACTAGGAAGGAGTGAAAGGTGGGCAGGCTGGCTCGTGATGAGACCTCCTGTTCCAAGGACTCTTTTATTTTTCTGGTATGCCTCTTGGATCATATCCTTGGTGTGGTGGCCATAGTGGGAATGCCACTTCACTTTCTTCCTTATGATCATGGTAGGCTGGCTCTTGATGAGACCCCCTATCTTGCATTTGACAATTCATCTAAACAAAACATTCTTCTTTTTTCCCTTTTTTTTTTATAAAATACTTTCCTATCTATACACAAAGGGTGGTTCAACCCTCCTTAAGAGTAGGAATGGTGGAAGAAGTATTAACATCTCAATAGAAAAATATAAACCCTTTGTTCTTATTCCTTAATAATGATCAAAGAAGATTGTGGGAATTTAAAAAGAACCAGCACGATAAAGATGATCAATCATGTCAGTATTAGTAGGATAATGATAGCAAAAGTGATGAATAATTGTGTCCTTTCTTCTTTCCTCTTTATCAATTCACAACAATTTCTTGTAAAAGTAGCAATTTTATATAATTTGCTGATTTCAATATGCTCTAGCTTTTTATCCACTGGATGAGTGTATAGCTGTGCTCCAAAAGACCTGAAACAAGAGGAACAACAGGTATCTTTAACCATAAGTAAAAGGAATACGAGAATGTTGTTGTTTGAAAAAGGAAGGGAAAAAGAATACAAATGTTGTTCCTTTGAAAAAGGAACACAAAAAACTGAAAGTGTCGTTTCTTTGGAAAAAGGAACAACAAAAACCGAACGTGCCGTTCCTTTGGAAAAGGAACAACAGAAACACAAGTGCTAAAAAGTCTCATTCCTTTGGAAAAAGGAACAACAAAAATGCAAATGCTGTTCCTTTAGAAAAGGAACAACAAAAATCAAAAGTGATGTTCCTTTGGAAAAGGAACAACAAAAATCAAAAGTGTTGTTCCTTTGGAAAATGAACAGCAAAAATCACAACTACTGTTCCTTTGGAAAAGGAATAGCAAAAAACTCAAATGTTGTTCCTTTGGAAAAGGAACAGAAAAAATCAAAAGTGTTGTTCCTTTGGAAAAGGAACAACAGAAAACTCAAATTCCGTTCCTTTGGAAAAGGAACAACAAAATGAAAATGAAAAAGAACGGCTGAAACAAAAGGTGTTGTTCTTTTGAAAAAGGAACAACAACAACGATAAAAGTTTACACAATTGCTGTCCCTTCAGAAAAGGAACAACAAAACGAAAATGTTGTTTCTTCTGGAAAGGAGCAGCAGAAAAAAATGCAAATACAAAAATATATACAGAAACTGATTTAACAAAACAAAGAAATTATGTACAAAGTGTAAAAATAGGTGAATCACTTAATGAATCACAGGTGAGGAAGATTTCTCTTCCTCCTGTAGAAATTTCATATTGGAATCTTCACGTAGTTGTTGGCAGAAGGATTCCCAAGTAAGGGTGCCATTACCATGTACCTTCTGGATTTCATATGGCCCCAGCCAGCGAGTCTGAAGTTTCCCAGGAAAATCCTGAAACCTGGAATCATATAAAAGCACCCAGTTTCCTTTGCGGAAGACTTTGTTTTTAATGAGAGCGTCATGCCATTTAGTTCGCTGCTATTGGATTAATGCAGTATGTTGAAGGGCAGAGAGCCTGATTTCATCTGGCTCATTGATATGCTGTAATCTATTAATTTGTGCCTCGTTTAGATCTAGGCCTACTTCTTATGCTGTTTGTAGTGTTTAGATTTCAAATTCTATGAGGAAAATAGGTTGTTTTCCAAACATCAATTGGTATGGTGAATAGCCGGTAGTGCTTCTCCATGTTGTTCTATAGGCCCATAAGGCTTCTGGTAGTCTTGCAGCCCAATCACGTCTATGTGACGCAATGGTTTTTGTCAAGATTGCTTCTATTATTTTGTTGCTGCTTTCTACTTGACCGTTTGCCTGTGGGTGGTATGGAGTAGTAATTTTATGCTGGATATGATAGTATTTAAGTGTTGCAACAATATTGTGACCAGCAAACTGTGGCCCACCGTCTGTAATTATGTCTCTTGGAAGCCCATATCGCAAAAATATGTGAAATAAGAACTGTATAACAGAATCCTCTGTAGCTCTTGGTAATGCTTCTGCTTCAACCCATTTGGTGACATATTCTGTTGCCACCAGAATATATGTTTTCTGGTTCGAGGATGGGTTAATCAGACCAGCAAAAGCAAGTACCCATCGCTCGAATGGTTCAATAACTAGTTGTGGGTTCAGGGGCATTTCGTCAGACTGACCAGGGCGTCCTGCTCTTTGACAACTGTCACAAGCTTGAACGAACTTCTTTGAATCTTTGAAGATTGTAGGCCAATAATACCCTGTTTGCACCACCTTATGTCTAGTTCTCTTATCGGCAAAGTTTCTTCCACATGGTCCGTCGTGACAAGCTTTAAAAATATAAAAAATTTCATCTTATTGGACACATCTCCTGATGTGCATATCTGCTCCTGTATGGAACAGGTAGCCCCCAATCCAGGAAAATCGAGCACTTCGCTGGACAATCTGTTTTCGTTCATTGGGGGTTAGATGTTTTGGTAATTTACCTACTGCTAAGTAATTCGCAACATCAACATACCAGGGTGTTTTAACAGTGACAACAAACAAATGCTCATCTAGAAATTGATCTTCAACTGCTGCTGCGTCCACTGGTTTTGGCATTCGCGAGAGAAAGTCAACTACAAGATTTTCTTTTCCAGGTCTGTCCTTGATTGTAATATCAAATTCCTGCAATAAAATCAGCCATCTAGTTATTCTACCATTTGTGATTGGTTTATTTGCTAAATATTTTATGGCAGAGTGATTTGTATACAAGATAACAGGATATCTAGTAATGTAATGCCTGAACTTATTGACAACATGTATTACAACTAGAAATTCTTTTTCAGTAATAGTATAATTCAATTCAGCAGGGGATAAATTCTTGCTAATATAATAAATTGCATATGGTTTTTTATCTTCTTCCTGCCCAAGGACTGCTCCAATAGCTGTATTTGAGGCATCTGATGATATATGGATTGGCAGGTCCCAATTTGGCCCTGAAAGGACTGAAGCTGTAGACACAAGCTTCTTCAGATCCTGAAAAGCACGGTCACATTTTTCTATCCAAAGAAAGTCAACATTACCTGTCAGTGCATATAGAGGTGCAACAATATGTGAAAAATGTTCTATAAACCTTCTATAATAGCCAGAGAATCCAAGAAAACTGTGTACCTCTGTTTGAGTGGCAGGAGTGGGAATTAACAAAATTATTTCAATTTTGGTTGGGTCTACTTGTATGCCAGCTGCTGAGATATAATGGCCTAGAATAAGTCCTTCAGTCATCCTCATGTAGCATTTTTCATGGCTTAAGCAAAGCCTAGTGGCAATGCAGCGCTGCAAGACTTTTTCTAGTGTGTCTAATGTTGGGTCAAAATCATCTTCTTATGGTGTAAAATCATCCATGTAGACTTCGAGCCCCTCATTTATTAGATCTAAAAAAATGCTGAGGATAGCTCTTTGAAATGTGATAGGAGCATTACATAAGCCAAAAGGTAGAACTATGTAGGCAAATGTTCCCCAAGGAAAAGTAAAAGTAGTTTTGTCTTGGTCTTCAGGGGCAATCTGAATCTGATTGTATCCACTGAAACCATCTAAGAAAGAAAATAATTTATTTCCTGCTAGAGTGTCTAATACTTGATTGATGAATGGAAGGGGAAAGTGGTCTTTTTGTGTTGCTTTGTTTAACTCTCTATAGTCTACACAAATCCTCCACTTTCCATTCTTCTTTGGCACCACAACAAGTGGAGAGACCCATTTACTATTGGAGATAGGGTAAATGAAGTTAACATTTAAATTTTTTTGAAGTTCAGCTTTTACAACATCTTTTAGATGAAGATTAAGTCTCCTTTTCGGTTGGCGAACAGGTCTCGCATCCTTTTCTATGTAAATGTGGTGTGTACATAACTGGGATCAATTCCTTTCATATTAGGGTAGTCCCATGCGAATGCTTCTTTATATTTCCTCAATAGTTGGATGAGCTTCTTTTCTTGTCCGAAAGTCAGGTTGGCATTAATGTTTAAAGTCTTTCCTGGCTCAATTTCTACAATTTTGCTATGTGAAACAGAAGTAGTAGGTATTGTTTGATCGTTGTATCTTCAATAGGGTCCTCTTCTAATTCATTATCAAATGATGCTTCTATCATGTGACATTGTATGTGGGATCTGGGTTCAGCTTGGCTAATGAAATTATTAATGGCATCATCTTCTGTTTGGTATTTGAAATCAAGGGCCTCTTGTATGGTTAATGGAGATCTAATATTTTCGGTGAGGTATGATACAAGATGCTTGTTAGTTTTTATTATTGTGACACTTGGCTGCACTGGGGGGTATAAAGCTAGATTCTTAATATTTGATCCCCTAGTAATGGTCATATTGCCTTGTCGGCAGCCAATATAAGCATCGGCAATTGCGAGCCAAGGTCTGCCTAAGATCAATGGATGTCCATCAAGTCGTTTTTTGGGGTTTATTATTAGGAAATTGGCCGGATACTCCCAGGAGTCAATGGATACCAGAACATCTTGTAGCATGCCCTCTGGCCTGACTATAGATCGGTCAGCTAGTTCTAATAAAGTGGAGGTCGGTTCTACTGATGTAATGCCCAGTTTTTGGCAAGTAGTGGTTGTTAAGATGTCAATTGCAGCTCCTAGATCAACTAAGGCATTTGAGAATGCTTGACCATAGATCTGTATGGTTACTATTGGATTTCCCGGGTCTTCGTATTTAACAGGTGTTTCCTTTCCTAATAATAAGTCAGATAAAGTGCCAACTACTTGGACTTTTGGGTTATTTGTTATTGTCCTCCTTGGTTTCTTTATACATAATTCTTTGATAGTCTTCGTATATATCAGGATGTCTTGAATGGCTTGGAGGAGTGGAATTTTATGTACAGGTTGCGTAATTCTCCCAGAATGTCAAAATCAAGATATTGTATAGGTTAAGGTATAATTAAGCATTCTGGGAATGGAGGAGTGGATGTGGTTGCTGGATCATGAATTTGTTGTCTGGTCACGTCCTCTTCTTGTAATGGTTGTTCTACATGTAACTGATTTTCGACTTGAATAGTTTTATCTCCCTCTGTTTCAATGATACGCCTAGATCTTAATTGAAGGTCATTACACTCCCTTAGATTGGTTCCTATCTCTGGTGTTTCGATTATTTGAATGGACTGGACCGATCTGTTATTTGGATTGGGGTTGGGTTGGGCTGGGAGTTGCGACCTTAAGTTAGAGTGGGGGTTTTTTTGTAGGGCTGGCAGTGTAGGTTGAGGGAGTGGGATAGTTCCTATTGGCTGATTCATCAGTCTTTGCCAAATTGTCTGCCAGGTTTGATTTTGTGAAGTAGGAGGGGTCCATTGTGGTGGATAAAAATTGTTTTGCCAATATGGTGGGGTATAGTGAAAATTTGGCTAATTGGGTTGGCTTGCTTGATTCGGCCATGGAGATGATGAAGGGAATGATTGCTGTGACCAATTCGAGAAGGGAGGTTGATTTTGCCACATTGAATTATATTATTGAGCATGATATTGTGGAGGCTGGAAAGAAGAGGTTGGGTCTGAAAACATACCTGTTTGTCACGGCTGCCATTGACGGCGCTGATTAAGTAGATACACTGATTCTGGCTCTTCTTCTACTTCCTTGTATACTTCTTTCAATCCAGGAAGTGAGGGGCAGCTCTCTATGGAGTGATATTTTGTACAAATGGCGCAAAATTGAACTACATCTAATGGACACTCCTTGTGGCTGTGTTTTTTTCTGCATCTGGGACAGAAGATTGCCAAATTCTGTTCTGCTTCTGCTTGTTTTTGTTTGGCCTGCATAATATCAAGTTGTGTTGTCAGTGTCTCCAATATGTCAATTTTAAAATTTTCTAATAAATTTCCAATTTCTACACGAGTTACTCCTTCTGCCGAAATTCTATTATCTCTTACAAATCGATCATGTTCTGCTGGTTTTAGCCTTCTGCTACCTCTCAAGCTCCTGATACATAAATCAATAATGTCAACAAAATTTTCTTGATAAATATCTCCTTTCCCCATAATGTTTAATGTCTCAATCCATTGTTCCTTCATTCCCCTAATTAATGTTGTCTTTAATACATTATCAGGTAAGGGTAATGATGCATAAGGAGATCTTTGAAGATTATACTGGAAACGTTCAACATATTCTTCTAATGTTTCATTTGGTTTAGCTACCATCTGAAATATTTCATCTTTTAACTCTCGAGACCTGCAATAGTCCTGATATTTTTTTAGAAAAGACTCTTTAATTTGATCCCAATTATTTATAACACCACCACCTAATCCCATAAACCATCTTAAAGCAGCCCCTTTTAATGTAGAGGGAAATAATTTCAGTTTCTGGGGATCGGTGGTATAGTCATATCCTCTACACAGCACATCGAATTCAAACAGGAATGCATCTGGATCTTCTGATGTAAGGCCATGGAATGTGGGGATATGCCGAAGAGGAATTGCTTTCATAGGTGCATTAGTTGCAGTATCTGCAATGGGGTATTGTAGTGTAGAGGTTTGGGTGTTTGGCTGGTTCTGGGCCATTTGGTCAAATATATGCCAATAACCTTCTGGGATATCTAGGAGGGTATTCCTAGGTTGTCGAGGGGGAATGGGTCTAATGGGGATGGCCTTGACAACACTTCCTTTATCTGGGATGATGAGAGTGCCTAATGTCTGGGGGGATTCAGGTCCTTGAATTTCATTATAAATGATTTTTGTAGCACTTCCCTTATCTGGGCTACTTAATGGCTGAATTATCCTAAGAGGAGATTTTGGTTCTTCAGCTTCTCCTGTTTCTCCTCTTCCTTCACAGAGATTGCTAAGGTTCCCTTCCTGCAATGATTTTAGGCTAGAATTTTCAATCTCTTGAAAATCTAGCTCTTCAGTTTGACTATGCACCTTAGGAAAGGCTACATATGGTGATCCTGTGGTCTGAAGGGAACTAGTAGGCTGTTTAGAAGTAACTTTTCTAGGCCCTACTGAAGGCTGAGATTCCGCTTTCTTAAGGATTTCGTCTATAAAGGTTGATCAGCCAAGGGTCATCGGCCCCTTAACTTTATCAGGCTTGGGTAGAGGTTTGGGATTCTTTTTTGGCTTTTTCTGCTTAGTCATGCACACAAATCAACTGCTACATTCTACCCAAACAAAACAACAACAAATCTACAGGAAAGCAGGCAGGGGAGTAGGGCTATTATATACTCCACACACAGGTTCTTACCTTTCGTTTTTAAAACCCAGTTCTTTCCTAATAGGTTCTTATACTACTTTGAAAAAAGAAACAAATGGCTACACTCTTCCCTGGCAACGACGCTAAAATGTCGAGCCGTAAAAAGGGTCTTTTCACCTCTAATTACCTCACATTAACTTGCCAATCCAGGAACGATTTGTTATCTCAAAGAGTGTACTCAGTTTGAGGCGGTCATTTGTCAGAGTAATGCTAGTAGTATAGTGCTCAAGAAAATACAAGAGTAAACGGATGCTAAAAGAAAATCTACTTACAACAAAGCACTTTAAAACTTAAATCATGCATTCAGAATACTAAGTAAATTATCAGTCAAGGGTATAGTACCAATAACTCATCCCTCTGTAAACTGATGTAACTGAAGACAATCAAGGAACAAATCGTCAATCTGGGAGCTAAACGACAAATGTCAATGCTCACTACAGTTTCAGACCGTTCAATACAATGGTAATGCAAATAATAGGAAATGGAACAACAACTATAATTGAAATGACAACTAGGAAATGAAACTGCAACTAGTCTTAATACACAGCGAAACCTTACGCTAAGAAAATTAAGGCAGTAATCGTACCCTATAGGAATCAAAGAACAATTCTTACTCTAAGAATAAATCGGACAACAAAAAGAAATGGAACGGAAACCAATTAGCAATGAAATATAGAACAACGCTTAGAGCCAATTGTGAATATACAGTACCGAAATGAATAACACACACAACACACATAGATATTAAGAGAAACAGTAATCTGAGTCTGATACCGCAAATATTGATCTCCGCTATAAAGGATAACGATCGCAATTCATAATGGAACAACAATGTCAATTGAGCAGCAATCGTAATGAAGTATAAACCATAGACGAATACAATAATACCAACTTAAGAATATTACAGCTCAGTTACCCTGTAATTGAACAGCAATAGCATTCTGTAAAGAATAGTAATGTTACATTAATGACTTAAAGGAACAAAAATATGTTATAAGGTCAGAATGAACAATACGACTTTCTTGTTACAGAGACGATATTGTAAATATAGCAAAGCTGTGATAAAATAACAAAACACACTAGATTACTGATCAAAGCTGATAATGGAAACCACACACGAACTAAAGATAATGGTACAGGAGCAAGTGTTCCACTAGGGCTGGGCCCTTAGCCTCTAGGGACACACCGCTTAAAATTATTCTAGGATCAAAGATGGAACAACAACACAATTTATATTAAAGAATTAAAACAGAGTTACAGTGGATCACTTCTCAACGAGAGTCGATGATCAAAGTTTTGAATACAACGAGAAATTACATAAAAGTAATGACAACCCGTCCCCTGGGCTAGCAGTTCTGCCCCTTTTTATAACAGCTAGGCAGAGATATCAATGATGCAAAAATTGTTAAGATTGTGATCCCTCAGGATCAGAGGATCCTGAGGGATTCGCCAAACTGTTAATTCCAGTTATCCCTTTGTTTTCTTGCGCTGATTCAATATCTCCCTTTCCTTTCCTTGGCTAATATGCTTCAATTTGGATTGCCGTGTCTGCATATGGTTTCCTGCCACAGGGACAACAATTAGCTCTGCTCTGTCTTTTTCCTTGGGATGGCAATCTTTCGTTTTTCCCTTTTTCTGCATATGAAAATAGAAATTATTAGTTATCTTGTGTTACATACAATTCTCATAGATTTAGCCATATTTCCTTATTAATTACCTAGTTCATGATGCAAAAGGGATTATAAATCTTTAAAGAAAAGATGACAAAATAGTCAATAAAAAATACCTTCTTCAGTACTCCACAATAGCTAGTGGGAAAAAGCAGCATCAAGTGTGGAAACCTGGAGAACAACAACAAACAACATCAAAAACCAAAGGAAAATTACAGAACAAAGTATGGGATCTAGGGAGACAAAGGACAAAAGCACATGATCAAGAGATCATGATTATTTTAACCTTGGAAATCTGATGTAGGAAGATTTAGCTCAATAATTTCATTATGTTTTAGTTGACTTAGGGGGTCTTGTGTTTTCAAGGAAGTTGGATTCCTATATATGTAATCATTAATGTTTTGAGTGATTAGAATGTGAATTAATTAGATATTGTGAGGATATTTGTAAATGCTCTCCAATGTAGGAGAACATGGCTAATTAATGATGATGAGAGAGTTAGAAATCAATTGTAAGTCTTGGACTAGAAAGTGGTTTCATGATTCGAGGAGCTAGAGAGGATTATTAGGGATAAGTAGGAGTCAAAAGTGGACTTAGAGGATATTTAGGATTTAGTTCAGCAGATTAAGGATCTGAACCAGAATTAGTTCAATAGAACCTTTTGTATAAATGTAAGCCTAAAAGGAACAGAGAGTCAGTAGTTAGAGGAGTAGATAGAAGAGTAGTTAGAGAGTAGTTAGTGAGTCAAAGAGTCAGATTGCAAGCCTACGGGTAGGAGAAGAAAGGCCACTAATCAGAAAATTAGGCTAGAGAGAGAGACTCCTATGTAAATACTTGGTTATGAATACAAACAACTCGATTTGGAGTTCATGTGTGTGTATTGAGTAATTCAGATATAGATCATGTATGAATTTGAGTTATTCTATGTAACATAGGTTGTAGGTGCAGATCCAGAAGGGAGGCGAAATACAAAGAAGAGTAACAGAACAACTTCCAACTGCGGTTGGGTAGAAGTTATTGAGGCAGCTCCACAGTTGCGATTGTGGGTAGAGTTGTCTTAGAGATAACAATTCCAGCAAAAGAACTGTTGGGTAGAATTGTTAGTCAGCAAGAGGTTCGAGGAGAGAATCATAGAGCTTGTTTTATGACTTTGTACACATCGACGGTACAGGAAGACGCCTTTAGTGTTGTAGTGAAGGTGGAGGAGAATAAAGGCGCGAGTGGAGTTAAGTGAAGGAGAGAGTTGTGGCAGAACAATGAAGGACTAGAAACCTGAAGGAAGCCAAAACCACAAAAGACATTGAAGAAATGGCATAAAATCAAAGTAAAGAGTAGTGGGGGTAGGAGAGAACAAATTCCCTTGATCGTGGTTGAAGTCCCATAGTAAATCTTAGCCGTCGATCGCAAAAATAAATGCTTGCGTCACAGTCAACTACGGGGTTAAGTGAATTGATAACCTGCGTGCTAGTTGAAGGGCCGTAGATCGTAGGATTTAAAGGCCTCGTCATCCAACGGATATCGGGCCGTAAAGAGATCAAGCTTTAACTACAAGGGCGGACCCAAACGTTTATATATCGATGGCTTATGATTCTCATCGGTTGCGTAAAGGCAGTAACCGTCACATAAGTGATCCACCCGATATCATTGTGGACCGTCGGATCAAGTGGATCTTGATCAACGGTTATAAAGCGTCGGGTTAGTTTGTTGATCAGGAAAAAGTGCAGCCATTGGATTGAGGGTAAGATCGACGGTGGAGATTGAAGTGAAAAGATTTGTGGAGAGTGGACTTGAGGAGGTTATAGGCGCGGTTTTAATTTATTTGAAGTCTGGTTGTGTTGTCGCATGTCGCATGTGAGAGGCGATGAAGGCACATGATGGTGTGATGCGATATTGCGACAACCGTTGATCTGATGGACGAAATCAATGGTGGAAAAGGATCATCGCATATCGCAAATTGGGAGTTCTGAATACATATTCTATTGAGTCTGATGAAATTCCGTGATTGCGATATATGAGGTGTTGGCTATAGAGTGGGGTTTGGTTAAGATGTGCGGTTATAGAATTAACCGAAGTTGCCATAAAGGATGAAGGGTTGAGTTATAAAGTCCTGATAGAAAGATTAATGAAGGGTTAGACTATAGAAAGTCTAATGAAATGTCTCCGCATGAGATTAAATGAAGGGGCCTTAAACCTTAGCTTATGAAGGTTTGACCAAGTAGGTCATTGATATTCCTAGGACATATGAGAATATGCATTTTATATGCATACTGTGGGTATCGAAGGTTTTTCTTGCGTCATGATGGGACAACTTTGCGCAATTTCTAGAGGGAAGGAAAATCCTTCACTCTTAGAAACGCGCATTTCTTAGCTGGGAAAGGCAAGGTCCTGGCCAAGGCAGCCCAAGTCTTCTAATGGGTGATTGAAAACATGAAAAGTATTGAATACTTGGCAAAGATAAGTGAAAACAAGAGCGAATGGTCATGCATGCAAACAGTGAGTGCATGATTCAGAAAATGGGAAAACAAGCATGTGTGTGAAGTGAGTCATCGCAACGTTGACTGTCAGTGTAGAAAAATTTTCATGCATGTGATAACAGTGAGATGCAATGAATAACTTGAAACAATGCTTCTATAAGCTAACATGGATTAAAAAAACAACATGCATTCAAAAAAACCAAGCAAACATCATTCATGCAAAGAGAAATACAAAAAGTGACAAAAAAGCAGCAAAAGACATGAAAAGTAGACTTACCCGGAAAAAGCTGAGCTGAATGTGTCGAATTCTCCTAGATGCAATGTGAGATGTCAGAGCTCCAAGATTGATGTGAAGAGTGAGCTTTGAAGTGTCGAATAAATAAGTTTTATAAGATCAAAGCTTATGATGTGCATGCCACAAACCTAGGAAAAAGCAACACTTGGTGGGAGGTTTCTAAAACGACTTTTGCATGTAACCTCGAGTTGCTAAAAATAGATCCCTAAAATCTAGGGATGTTTTTTTTTTCTTTTTTGGGAAAAAGAAGCCCATGCATGCAAATTGGGAATGCTCAGTCCTAGAGGGGACGAGTAAACCTAAGAGCACATGCAACAATCTACAAGCTCGGAGAAGACAATTGTGTAGTTTCTGAGTTGAGCAAGACTGGCTGTCCCTCTTGCATTGCACAATTTTTGGACTAAAGCCCTGTCTGTCAATAAAAATTATGCATTTTCTAAGATGAAGCTTAGTGTTGGGCTGAATTATGCATTTTCCAAAGGGAAGGATGTCTAGATGGATTGCGCATTTCTGGAGCCTAGAAGGCAGCCCAGATGGATTACGCAATTTATGGAGGAAAGGTTGGTTCCCCTCCAGAATTGCACAATTTTCTAGGTGAGCACCTTAGCCAGAAAATGGTTAAGTCCGAAATGTTAGCCTGTGGGTGGGAGGCAAACAAGTTGACCAACACAGGCTGGTAAGCCAATGAAACTCAGTTGAAGCCTATGTGCTTGGACAATGCAATACATGCTGCTAAGCATGGTTGGTAGGGAGGCTCAAAAATGAAGCTAAGGAAACTTTTTGGAGGGTGGTTATAGCCACTACAACATAAAGGTAAAAAGGTATTTTTGGCACATTATTTATGAAAATTATGGAAATTAGGAGAAAAGGAGGGTGAAAGGTCATAGGTTGCATGTGAGGAGGAAAATGAAGGAAAATAACGAAAAATTGAAGAAAATAGAGGCATCAATGATAAAAAGACCTGAAAGCAAAATTTGGTAGCTTTTGTCAGCCTTTTGTCAATTTAGTGTTAGAATTATTCTCAAGAGGAGAAAGAATAAAGAGGAGAAAGAAAGTAAGCAATAAAGGAAAGGAAAGGAAAAGTAAAGAAGGACAAGGAAAGCAAAGGAAGGTAAGGATCAAGCAGCTTCAATGGGAGTACTTGCAGGTAATAGATTACATGTGTGATTTCCTAGTTGGTTTTAACATGCATGGTATGTGCATGTTGGTATGTGGTTCTTTTACTATCATTGGCATGGAATTTTTTGGGATTCAACAGTGGATTTTAGACTAGCCTTGCCCTTTCTGGATAGCCATGGTATGATGGGTTTGTTCTCGGTTTTGAGAATTGGATTGCTGGATAGTTTTGGAATATGGGGTGAGGTGGTCTCAGGAAAATTCCCAAAGGCCTAGGAATCACTTAATCGGTAATGGTAGGATACATGGTAAAGCTTGAGGGTGGAGGTAGGAAAATTCCTCAAGGCTGGTGAAGAAATTATGAGGCATCCAATCTCGGTTCGATTTTGTGATCTCGACACTAGTTTAGGTGTGATCATGGTATGGAGATGGTGGAGGTGGTTTAACCTCTAGATTCCCTTGGTTGTCTTTGGATTGGTTTATCCCACGAGATCCCACATTCATTCTTGGAATATGGCATGGGGGGGATTGGCTGAAAGAAAGATATGTTTATCCAATCTATGGTTGGGTGGAACATGGAATTCCTGAACTTGGTTGGTAATTTCCTATGGTTAATAAAAGCTAAGTTTCTCTTAATTTTGGTAAGGAAATGTATTGTTTATTATGTGACTTTGATGGTTGTTCTCTTATAGTTATTTATCTGGTTATATGTTGGTTATAAGCATGGATTTATGATAGATCTCAGTCATGGATCTTTTCATGTTCTCACTCATAACTGAATAAATAATGATTACAAGACGTAAGTTATGTTATGATAGTTAATGTGAGAAGGTAGAGACCCTTCTTGTTAAAAATCAGTTAAGTTTTCAGTCCTTTATGTTCAAATTGACATTCATGACTTGCAGGTGGCATATCTATAAAGTGTTTGACAAAATTTCAATCCCAGTTGGGGATGGTAAGGTCAAGTCTTGGTTCTAGTTTTGGTTTGTAAGAATTTTCTTCATGTCTTTTATGATTTCTTGAAGTTTCACAAATGTTTAGGTGGAGGCTTATCCCCAACCTTGGAAAGTAGCATTAATTCTCATAGTTTCTAGCACAACATTGGAATAAAATGGCCATAGTCACACTAATGTAGGCCTATGTGAGCGACTCGAAACCTATAGCCGCATGAAGGCCTTGGAAAGGGAGCAACCGAGGCTCTAGGTCAGGGAAAGGGTGATTTGTCTCAGGGGTTGGACACCTAGAGGGGTTGGGTTACTCCTGGAGGTATTGTGGCACCTGAGGGAAGTCAGTAAGGTCTCATTTTGTCGACTCCATTTCCTTAAGGTCATACAGGAGGTTGAGTCATATCATAGTAACCCCTCATATCATGTTTACCCTGGGTAAGTCGGTGAAAGTGGGTAGATGTGAGAGGAGTCGATGTTACAAGGTGGTATTAGAGTGGGTTGCGCCTTCTTTGGTTCATATTGGATACCACAAGGTGGTATCAGAGCATGGTTTCACTCTCTTTGGATAAGTTTGATGTTGTCAAGGTTATAGTTGTCATGCATGGGATTAAGGCATACAATTGGTATGATCATGCATAATGTTGTTGTGATGTTATATTATTACACAAATATGTTTATGATTATACATGTACATGCTAATGTGGACTGATCTTGCAGATGAGATAAGCCTCCCTTGAACATCACTAAGGTATGGATTTTATTTTGGTATCTATTTGGTTTATTTGACATGGTATACTTGCAGGAAGAAGAGAAATCAAATGTGACAAGCAAAATGGTAGACTACAGTTCCTGTGACTATCCCTATAGATCATTTGGGTAGCAAGGAGAAGAGTATTATCTTGGTATAGAGGATACATTGAGCTTGATGGCATACATAAAAAATTTCAAAGCAAACAATGACAAGTTGGTTGAGGATCAGGAAACACTTGCAATGGCTTAGGAGAATCCTTTAGAGCTTGTCAGAGTTACAGAGACACGGAAAACTAAGGATCAGTTAAGAGTAGGAAGAGTAAACTAATGGAGCCTATGGTAGCAGGTATTGGTCAAGATATAGGTTGGATAGAGGGGATACAGTTAGAGGTGGTAGATCATTGGATACACCTGATAGGAGGATTAGTATGTGTGGTAATAATTATAGTTCCTCGTCTAAGAGACATCATCATAGTCATCAATGTCATCATCCTTATAAGAGGGGTGAGTATTTTCCTGAGGAGTTCAATAAAGTCAATCCTCCCACATTTTATGGAGAGATGAAGAAGCCAAAATATGCAGAGGCATTGTTGCTTGGAATGAATAAATTCTTTAGATTGCATAGCTATTCATAGAACACGAAAGCCAAGATAGCCACTTCCAATCTTTTAGGGAAGGTAGATATCTGGTGGGAGGATATGACGAATGTTAAGGGAATTTTGGAAGAATACTTGATTTGGGACGAGTTCGAGAGGCTCTTCAAGAATCAGTACTTGTCGGAGAGGTACTATGATGATAGATCTAAGGAGTTTTATGAGCTACAAATGGGTTCTATGAAATATGATGAGTACACTAATAGATTATTTGAGTTGTTGAGGTATATTTCATATCTCAAGGAGGAGAAGGCTAAGATCCAGAGATTCATCAGTGGATTGCTAGCAACATATAGAGACCAGATTGAGTTTGATGAGCCTATATCGTCAAAGGAATCCATCCATAATTTGAAGCATTGTTAAGAGCAGTTAAAGAAAAAAGTTGAGCCTAAGCATGACTTAAAGGGAAATGAGAAAGTCAAAGGAAAATGGCCACTGAAGTGGGGAAGACTCAAGATGCATGTGAGAAATAAAATGTTGCTCCTTACAAGAAGTTCAGTGTAGTTGAGAGGGGACATGTGTTGCAGCCTAGAGAGAAACATACTGGAGGTGATAGTAAAACATCATTGTAGTGTTGGATATGTGGCAAAGATCATTGTAAAAAGTATTTTCCATTGTAACAGGGAGGTATGCCTTGAATATATAGTGCTATGTAGGTACAAATAGTTAGGGATGTTGGTTATAATATTCCTCAGATTTATATGGCTGTGGACAATAGGCAGGCAGATCACCAGGTATCTATCATTGAGATGGATGGTAATCTTTGTGATCAAGTTATTTCTATTTTGATTGATCCTAGATCTAATTATATCTATGTTAATCCTGACCTGGTGGATAAGTGTGGCTTGAGAAAAGAAGTGCATGTAGAGTCTTGGTTGGTTCAGTTGGCTACAGGTAAAAAGAATATAGTTCATCACTAGGTAAGAGATTATGAATTTCTAGTTGACTGGTATGCCTACAACAACACATTTGAATGTACTTCCATTGGGATCATATAGTATGATTTTGGCCATGGGTTGGATGTATCTTCATAGGACCAAGGTGGATTGCTATGACAAGGCTATTAAGTGCCTGGATGATAATGGAGAGAAGAGAATCTTGCAGAGGAAGAAGAAGCCTACATCAATGAGGATGGTTACCGCTATGTAGGCTAAGTGTAGTTGTAGAAAAGGGTGTGTGATGTTTGCAGTTTGTATTTTCAGCGATAAGGTCAAGGGTGTTGAGGATGCAAAAATATTCAAGAGGTACCCTGTATTGCAATAGTTTCAGGATGTGTTTCCAGCAGAGATTCCAAAGTTTCCTCCATATAGGGAAGTATATTTTTCTATTGAGTTTGTACCAGGGGCATCACCAACATCAAAAGAACCTTATAGGATGAGCACACCAGATTTAGTGGAGTTGAAGCTGTAGTTGAAGGAAATTCTTGACAAAGGTTATATTAGGCCAAGTGTATCACCTTGTGGTGCACCAATATTTTTCATGAAGAAGAAGGATGTTACTCTTATATTGTGCATTGATTACATGTAGCTAAACAAGGTGACGATAAAAAATAGGTACCCATTGTCGAGGATTGACAACTTGTTTGATCAATTGAAGGGAGCAACAATATTCTCAAAGATAGATTTGCGATCAGGATACCATTAGGTACGCATCAAAGAAGAGGACAACTACAAGATTGCCTTTAGAACTAGGTATGAGCATTATGAGTTTGTTGTAGTTCCGTTCAGATTGACTGATGCTCTAGCTATTTTTATGTCTTTGATGAATAATGTGTTGCATCATTATATGGACAAGTTTGTTATTGTATTCATTGATGACATCTTGGTACCGAGTATTTAGCAACAATGTTGAGATTTCTAAGAGAGCATCAGTTGTATGCTAATCTTAGCAAGTACAGTTTCTTTCATACATAAGTACACTACTTGGGACATGTTGTTTCCAAGAATGAGATAGTAGTAGATCTTGAGAAGGTAAAAGCTATCATGGAGTGGGAAGTTCCTAGAAATGTGGAGGAAGTCAGATTATTCATGGGCTTAGAAAGTTACTACAGGAGGTTCGTTAGGAAATTCTCACACATTTCATATCCTATTACATCATTGCAGTGGAAAGGTAATAAGTTTGAATGGATTGATCAGTTTGCAACCAGTTTTGAGCAGTTGAAGTAGTTGTTGACAAATGATCGAGTGTTAAAGATTGAAGATCTAGATAAAGAGTTAGTAGTATGCATAGATGCTTGCAAGAGAGGACTTGGTGGAGTCTTGATGTAGGAGGGATAAGTCATATGTTATGAATCTAGGAAACTATATGAGCACAAGCATAAATACGTGACTCATGATCTTGAGTTGACAACTATTATTCATGAATTCATGATGTGGAGATATTATCTTCTTGGCAAGAGGTTTGTGTTGATGAGTGATCACAGTGGACTAAGATATCTGATTGACTAACCAAATCTAAATGACAGACAAGCTAGATGGTTGGTTACCCTTAGTGAGTTTGAATTTGAGATCAAATACATCAAGGGTAAGGAGAATAGGGTTGTTGATGCTCTCAGTAGGAAAGTGTAGTTGAACCATGTTGTAGTAGTGAGCTCATATGGGACAAATTACAAAATCAAATCTTATAGGCAGGACTACAGGATGGCAGGTACATGGAGCTTATGCTCAGGTTACAATAATGTACAAGTGATCAGGATGTGGATTATCATCTTACAACAGATTTCTTGGTGAGGTTTAGGTATAGGATATATGTGCCAGATGATAGTGAACTCAAGAAGATTATCTTGAGGGAGTTTCATGTAAAACCATGTTTAGGCCACCCAAGATATTAGAAGAGTTTGAAAATATTAAATAAGTTCTACTACTAGTCGAATCTGAAGAAGGAAGTGGCAAAGTTCATGGCAAGATGTTTGGACTATCAGCAAGTTAAATCAGAGTGTAAGCATCCAGGTGGGTTGCTTCAGTCTATTAAGATTCTAGAGTGGAAATGTGACATCATTTACATGGATTTCATTACAGGCCTTCCAAGGACATTGAGCTAGCATGATTCTATCATGGTTGTGGTAGACAGGTTGAGCAAGGTAGCTCACTTCATTCCAGTGAAGACTACTTATTCAGCCAGTGATGTAGCAAAGGTCTTCATCAAGGAAATCATGAGATTGCATGGCATTACAAAGAAGACTATGTCAGACAGGGATGCCAAGTTCACTTCCAAGTTTTGGAAGGAGCTCTTTGCAGGATTAGGGACATATTTGGCCTTCAAAACAACTTATCATCCACAGACGGATGGGTAGACGGAGAGCATCAACATGATATTGGAGGATATGTTGAGGATGTATGTCATGCATCAACATAAGATATGGGAGGAGTACCTTCCATTGGTTGAGTTTTCATATAACAACGATTATCAAGAGTCACTGAGGATGAGTCTGTTTAAGGCATTGTATGGGTGGAGTTGTAACACTCCCATCAACTGGAGTGATCTAGTGAACATGGTACTTATTGTATCGGACATGTTGGTAGGAATGGAACAGGAAATCCAAGTTATAAAGACAAATCTAAAGGCATCTCAAGATAGATAGAAAATTTATGCAGACTAGCACATGGAATTTATAGAGTTTCAGGTTGGGGAGCATGTGTATTTTCACATCAAGGCCAATAAGAGCTCCATGAGGATTAGATCATGTGCCAAGTTGGCACCACATTATTGCGGGCCTTTTAAGATCCTTGAGAGGATTGGACCAGTGGCCTACAGACTTCCACTACCTCTGACAGTGAAAGTCCATGATGTTTTTCATGCTTCATTGCTTAAAATATATTTAAAGGATGTTGATCATGTTATTGATTGGTCAGTATTGCAGGTGGAGAAAGAAGAAGAATTCCACCCGAAACCCCAATGCATATTGTATCATAATCATCTTGTGCTCCGGAACAAAGTACTCTAGCAGGTAAAAGTGCAGTGGAAGCACTTTGGGCTCGACAAAGCTACATGGGAGATGGCTGATCAGATGTGGGCCATCTATCCTTCATTGTTTGTCGGTGAAGGAAAATAAGTCTTGGTATTTGTACATATTCATGTATTTTTGTTATTGTAAATACCACAATGAGCTAAGTTTTAAAGCTCCAATAAGTGGTATGGTTTTCATATTGTCATGTTTTACATGATGTGCTGGGAATTATGATTGCCGTTAGACCAAAACTCGCAGGTGTTAGTCAACAATCGCATTGCCAGAGATAAGGATCCATGAGAGGCAGTTAGTCCATGTCACGAAATACATGAGGAGTGTTGGTTTATCCAATGTTCAACAATCACCCCCTAATGCGAGTCAGGTGTGTATCAAACTCATGACGTATGCTCTGATACCACTTGTTGGGAATCATGATTGCCGTTAGACCAAAACCCATAGGTGTTAGTCAACGGTCGCATCACCAAAGATAAGGATCCATGAGAGGCGGTTATTCCATGTCACGAAATACATGGGGAGTGTTGGTTTATCTAATGTCCAACATGATGATTTTTATTTTTAGCAGGATGTTATTGTAAATACTGTAATGAGATGGGTTATAAATCTCTATAGGAAGTATGTTTTTAATTTTCAGCAATTTTGGTAGGTCTAGGTGTGGCTTAACACTAAGGATGGTGTTCCCCTAAGGGGGAGGGGTTTGTAAAAGCCCTAGTTTAAAATTTCGTGTAATAAAAGTTAATGAAGGTAAGATAAGACCACAGGTAAGGGACACTTATTCCAGGTTGAATGTTGGGAAAAATATCCTAGTGGGAATCACTTGATGTGTTTATGGCTAAAGGGAAATTTGCAAAGGCAATGGTTAAGGGTTTGGAAAGGAAAAAATTTATTTTTGGCACATTATTTATGAAAATAATGGAAATTAGGAGAAAATGAAGGTGAAAGGTCACATGTTGCATGTGAGGAGGAAAATGAAGGAAAATAATGGAAAATTGAAGAAAATAGAGCATCAATGAAAGAAATACCTTAGAGCAATAATTGGTATCTTTTTTCAGCCTTTTGTTAATTTAGTGTTAGAATTAGTCTCAAGAGGAGAAAGCACAAAGAGGATAAAGAAAGGAAAAAAAAAAAGAAGGACAATGAAAGAAAAGGAAGGCAAGGATCAAGCAAATTCAACAAGAATACTTGTAGGTAATAGATTGCATGTGTGATTTCCTAGCTGGTTTTGACATGCATGGTATGTGTATGTGGGTATGTGGTCCTTTTATTTCATTGGCATGCATTTTTCTGGGATTCGACATTGGATTTTAGCCTGGCCTTTCCATTTTCGGATAGCCATGGTTTGATGGGATTGTTCTTGGTTTTGAGCTTTTGATTGTCAGATGGTTTTGGAATCCAGGGTGAGGTGGTTTCAGGAAAATTCCCAAAGGCTTGGGAATCCTTTGACCGGTAATGGAGGGATACACAGTAAAGCCTGAGGGTGGAGATAGGAAAATTTCTCAAGGATGGTAAATACATTCTGAGGCATCCAAGATTGGTTCAATTTTATGATCTCGACACCGGTTTAGTTGTGATCATGGTATGGAGAGGGTGGAGGTGGTTTAATCTCTTGATCCCCCTGGTTGTATTTCGATTTGTTTATCCCATGAGATCCCACATTCATGCTTGTAATATGGCGTGGGGGTGATTGGATGAACGAAAGATATGGTTCAATGAATCTATGGTTGAGTGGAATGTGAGTCCTAAACCTGGTTGGTAATTGCCTATGGTTAATAAAAGCTAAGTTTCTCCTTCTTTTGGTAAGGAAACATACTGGTTATTATGTGACTTTAATGTTTGTTCTCTTATGGTTATTTATCTTGTTATATGCTCGTTATAAACATGGTTTTATGCCAGATATCAATCATGGCTCTTTTCATGTTTTCACTTGTAACTAAATAAATAATGAATGCAAGATCGAAGTGATGTTATGACAATTAATGTGAGAAGGTAGAGACCCTTCTTTTTAAACCTCAGTTAATTTTTCATTCCCTTATGTGCAGACTTGCATTCATGACCTATAGGTGGCATATCTACCAAGTGTTTGACAAAATTTTCAGTCCTAGTTCAAGATATTTAGGTCAAGTCCTAGTTCTAGTTTTGGTTTGTAAGCATTGTCTTCATGTATTTTATGAGCTATGGAAGTTTCATGGATTTCTAGGAAGAGGATTAGCCCTTGCCCTGGAAATTAGCCTTAATTATCGCAGTCACTGGTGAACAATTGGTAGAAAAAGGCCACATTTAGACTGATGTAGGCCTATGGGAGCGACTAGGAACCCATAGTCACATGGAGGCCTTGACAAGGGAGCGACTGGGGCTCTCGGTTAGGGAAAAGGTAAGTTGTCTAAGGGGTTGGACACATGGAGGGTTGGGTTACTCCTGGAGGTCCTGTGGAACTTGAGGGAAGTGAGTAAGGTCTAGTTGTGTCGAATCCATTTCCTTAAGGTCATATAGGAGGTTGAGTCATATCATAGTAACCGCTTATCTCATGTTTACCCCGGGTAAGTCAGTGAAAGTGTGTAGATGTGAGAGGAGGCGACATTACAATATTCCTCTTCGCAGTTAATTACAATACCAACTTTTCCCATATTTAATACAAAAGAGCTCCATTCACCTGCATAAACATGAGCAACTCCTAAATTTTGAGTTAAAAGCCACCCTTGATTATCTGAAGTGAAATCTACCTACCTAACAACATTTGCAATAGAAATATAACCCGAATGATTTAAAAACTCCACCAGCCTATCAAAGAGTTTATGGTGACCATTGCATCCTATCGATGAGTCATGACCAAGAAGAATTTTAGCCCCATTTCCAATCTTCCACAAGAGCCATCCTCTAAAGCTTGAAAACCACTAACCAAATTCCTACAAATCATAAAACCTACCCTAGTCACTTTTAGCTCTTTCCTGAGCCAACCCATAACTAACATGGATTTAAAATATTTCATCCTCATTACCAAACTCCACAAACTATTGTGAAAAAGCATACGCCAACAAAAATTTGGATGTAAGAGATAGTCCAATTTTTTCCCATATTACATAAGTCCCAACCTCCCAGAGACTTCGAAAGTGTCAGTTTTTTCGAGGACACCAGAGCCATTCCTCTCCCTTGCTTCTTGCCATTCCAAATAAGATGAATACATAACATTTTGATAACACCTAAAATACTTTTAGGAATTTTTTCTAAAGTCAACCAGAAGATTGAGATTCCTTCCAAGACCAATTTTATTAAGATTAGGTGGCATCCTAATGGAATCCATTGATTGCACCAATGACAAATGCATTTTTCCATTTTTTTAACAAGCCAAGACTAATTTGTGATTCTATAATTGTTAGGTTTTAAGAAAAAACTAAGATATTTAAAGCCATCATTTAAAGAACTAAACATGAGAGGAAAAATTTCTTGGATTAAAAGTTCTTTGGCTTCATGCAAGTGTCTGTTATAATAAGAGGATTTTTCCATGCTAGCCTCCATGCCTGAAACTGCACAAAAAAATGCAAAATACCTTTGAAACTATGTTGTTCCTCAACAATCCCAAAGCCAAAGAACAAAACATCATCTACAAATAAAGGGTGAGTTATCGCCATCTCCGGACCAAAGTATACTCCTTTAATTCTACCCTTTGATTTTGCCTCCATAATTAGTCTGCTCAATCCTTGCATGATGAGTGAAAAAGGAAAAGGAAATAAGGGACAGACATGAAGCCATGAAAAACTTTGATGGCTCACCATTAACATAATTGGATAATCTAACACAACCTATTATCTAGGAAACCACATTAAACTTCAAACCAATATGAAGCAAGACCAACCTGAGAAAGGACCAATCCACTTTATCATAAGCTTTCCTCAAGTCAATCTTCATCATAATAGCTGGAATATTTATGCATTTAATGGAGTGCATGGCTTCTTGAGCCAACCCAATAACATCATGGATTTGTCTATTGAATAAAAAACCAAATTGGGCCAAAGACATATGATTTGACAAGCCAATATTTAACTTGTTAGCTAACACCTTTTAAATGATTTTATATAAAGAGTTGCACAAAGCTATCAACCGATAATTATTGAAAGTCTCGGGCTCCGCTAATTTTGGGATTAAGGCAATGAGAGTTGCATTGAGATTACAAGAAATAAATAACCTCCTCTTGGATTTCTCAACAACCTCCACAATGTACCTTGCCATAAGATAAAAAAAATCCATAGATTAGCCATTAGGCCTTGGAATCTTGTACTTGGGAATCCTCTTCAAGATATTTATGACCTCCACCTTAGAAATAGGCTTATCTATCCAATCTGATTCTTCATCAAAGAAAAACCTAGGGTAGGACCTAATTACTCCCAAATGATCAACTATATTAGTATGGCCACCATCCTAAAACAAATTTGAGAAGAAAGAAACTCCTTCATTTACGATATCTCCATACAAAGATAGATATTGAGTGCCATCCTATGATTGAATTAACCAAATATGGTTTACTGCACAACTATGATTAACAAACTGATGAAATTATTTTGTATTATTCTCTCCTTCAACAAGCCAAAACTTTCCTAAGCCCTAAGTATAGTTTCTTTTTTACTTCTAAATTGTTGAATCTCTCTTTCATATTTGTTAATGCCCCATCACTCTTGAAAATGAATTTAGAACATTTATTTTCAATCGAATCAAGTTCACCTAATTCCACATTTTTTTTTATCCACTTGCCAAAAGCCCTCTTTAGAATTTCAAATTTTTAGAGAATTGTTCCATTCGATAAATAATACTAGATTTTCAACATGAATCCATACATACCTAACCAAATCCTTGAAGCTCTCATCATCCAAGAAACATCTATTAAATAGAAATAGATAATGTATCATATTATAATCCCATAGAAAAGGATGATATGCATGTGATTAGACAATGATTCACAATACACGATAGAATGATACATCATAAATTTTGACAAGAAAATATCCTTTACTAAAAGTCTATCAAGTCACTTCCCAACTACATTTTCCCTTGATTGGTTGTTGGATCAAGTAGGAACCAATTTTGGGGGTTCAATATCCACAAAACCCATCATCTCCATCCAGTGATGAAAAAACCCTACCTTTGCAATCCATCCTACCTATCGCCCCCCAAACTTCTCTTCAGGATAAAAAGAAATCAAAATATCCTAATAATATAAATTTATCTTTATTTATGAAATTAATTTCCAATAGATTGGACTAGAAGCTATATCTATTGTCATAGGGGGCATAACATTTGGAGAGAGAGAGACATCTCCATCCAATGATGAAAAAAACCTACCTTTTCATCCATCCTACCTATCGACCCCCAGACTTCTCTTTGAGATAAAAAGAAATCAAAATATCCTAATACTATCAATTTATCTTTATTTATGAAAGTAAATTCCAATAGATTGGACTAGAAG